>CACVBM020001695.1:0-740370 GCA_902728155.2 Microthlaspi erraticum | reverse complement strand
TGGTTACAATGAATTCTCAGAAGAGAGAAAGAACTAAGCTCAAAGGAAAATACAAGGAAAGTATGATAGTAATTAGGTCTAATGATCGGAAGAAGGTTGTAAAAGATCTCCTTGATCCGACTGCTGTCAAGCTCCTTTTATAGCTCCAGAATCAGCTACGATCCACCTCCGCGTATCTCGCCACGTGCAGCTAACGATCCCGGTGATCTCGGACCAGACCGGATTTGAAGGAGATCTTCTTTGACTTCGTCTTTCTTCGCAGTGCCGACCTGGTCCTTGATCGAGCTGGAGCTCGTCTTTACGTCGACCGGAATAGCTCGGATGGCAGTTAACTGGCTTACGAGGGAGTCGCTTGGTGGGCTCGAGGTCTTCTTGCTGGGCTTGAGTGGGCCTGGACTTCAATCTTGGATCAAGGTAATGGGCCCTTACGGGCTAGATTCCAGGTGTGGAATCTGGGTCCAACAATTGCCCCCCAGCCCTTTTAAGTGAGTTTCGAACTTAAAACGGGCGGTTTGTTTTAATTTCAAAAATTCAAACTTTTGCCGGGCTAAATTCGAATTCCTCGATTCGGGGTATATTCGAGCTTATCCGCAAGGTTTGAACGGGGTAAAAGATCGCGGGGATCTCGTCGTTGGAAATTGCCTTAGGCATTAAATTTTTTCTTTTCTTCGAGGTGAAGATAAGATCTGGCCGTTGAATCGAGATGAACGGCTGAGATCGCGCAAATCTTGTCAACTCACCTGCAATCTCGCAAACCGAGCTCCTCGATAACGATATCGCATATTTTCAAGATTCGAAATGATTATGTTTTCGAATCGGACGGTTCAGATCGAGGAGAGCGAAGAGTCCGTGCGGCTGAGATCGTTTGGGACCCACAGCGCGTCACATCATCAGCTCGTCGCATGCAAGCGGTTAAGATCTGTGAGTTGTACGGTCGAGATTCACGCAGAAAAATCGGATTCTTTGCGATCTCTTCAGCAGTTAATGCTGAATATAAACTCGACCCACTACTCTTCTCTTTAACCGTGCCCACGTTTTTGAAAAGGTAACTTCTCCTCTCTCTTTTACTTATTTATTTGCTTTCGAGTTTTAGATTAGATAACTCCAAGTTCTTGAAAATTATCGAACCTTTGCAAACTTTCGAGCGTTTTAGGTTGTTTCGATTTCGAATTTCTCCAAAAACTCTTTCAACCTCTTTTTCCTCCGTCTCTCCTCCGACTATCATGCCTCCGAAGAATCGTCAAGCAAGAGAAGGGAAAGGCCGTCGACCTCGGCGGTGACGGGAATTCACGCCGCACGCCGAGACGACGCTCGACGCCGAAAGCCTCGACGCTTCCGGCAGGATTTCGGGATCCCGGATGAGATCGAACTCGTTCTCCGGCTGAGGGAGAGGACCCGGAGCATGTTCGTCCGGGGTTTTGCTGCGCCTATACGTCGTATTGGCGGAGCGCCGGGATGATTTTCCCGGTCCCTCGTTTTCTGATGGAAGCGCTCGCCCATTATAAGATGGCGTTTCCACAGATGCACCCGAGCTTCGTCCGCCACGTGATAGGATGTGCGGTTCGAGCTCGGGAAGAGGGCGTCTCGTTCGGTGTTCGAGATCTGAGAAAGCTTTTCTCGGTGAAGAACAACACCAGGCTTCCCGGGTCGTTTTACTCCTCGCCGAGGCCGAATCGGCGAATATTCACGAACACCCCGCAGAGGGATAGCGGGTGGAGTGACGAGATGTTCTTCTTCCGGGTCAGCGAGGCCACGATGGGCGACTTCGACTTTGGTCGAATCCGAACGGAGTGGGCGACTAGCGTTGGTTAGCTTAGGCCGATTTCCGTTTAGGATAGTCGATACCTCGCTTGACTTATGGAATACCTCGTTTATTGATGATTTTTTTTGTTTGCAGTTGTAGATCCAGTACCGAACAACCCGGGGATTGATTACCTCGTCGAGCGACTCGGAAGGGAAAAGGTGAACTGGAGTACTTTTACTCCGGAACGGATCCGTCGAGTTCTCAGCTCTCCTCCTGCTCCTCCTCCAGGTAATAATCTCCCTTGGACCAACTAGAAATTCATTTTACGAACTCTTTATAACGAGCTGTTTATATAAATTTTCCAGCTGATCTTCCGGTTAGATCGGCGCAAGATTCTAGCTCCGCTTCTTCTGTTCCTCCTCTCTCACGCAGATCGAAGAATGACCCGTCGTCAGCCTCTCAGATCCCGGACCGCAAAGGGTGCCAAGGGCGCTTCCTCGGGTGGAAGTCGAGTTCGTGCCGGCGAGTTCGTAACGGCGGTGGAGGAGGCTATGGCTTCGAAGCCCACGGCGGGGTCTTCTGCCCTTGCCGACCAGGTGGTTGACCAGGTCGACGCGACCGCTGAAGGAGAGTCGTTCCTCTCCCGAGTACGGTTCATGTGAGCTCCGATCGGACTCGGAGTTCGGATCAAGGTCACTCGAGGCAGGCGCCGAAGCGAGCTCGGAGTGACGATGGAGAGACTCGTTCTCGCGAGGGCGGCCCGACTGCCTCGAACGGGAGCGGGGGAAAGCCGCCGTTTTACTGGCAGTACGAGAACTCCAGAGGCTTCCCCGTTCAGGACGACGAGGAGGGAACAGCTCGCATTCAGCTCCACTTCAAGCCCGTCGGATGCCGGCTCCCGTCCCTGAACCAGATGTCTGAGAAGGAGCTCTACATCGCGACGTGCGCTGCGAGTGGGAGGGTAGAACTGTTTCCCTAGTCAAAACTTTAGACGAGAGTCTTTGTTGTTGTTTTGGCCTTGGTTGAATTTTTGTTTTTGTTAGGCTGTGGCAGCTCGTAACATGTTGGTGTCCCGCCTGGAGTCGAGGATCAGAGACGCGCCTCAGCAGAAAGAGCTCGATCAGGTGAAGGAGCTCGTTGCCAAGTTGACCTCCGATCTCTCTGCGGCGAACGAGCGGGTAGCTCGTCAGGGTGAGCTCTTGAAGAAACACACCTCGCAGGAGGGTCGTGTGAAAGAGCTCGAGACCAGGGAGGCCGATCTCTTGCGCCAGCTGTCCCAGAATCAGGAGCAGATGGCGGCTTTGCAGAAGGAGAGCTCGAGTGCGCTGACGCAGTCGCTTCGCCTTAGCCGGGAGAACCAGGTACTCGTCGCCGAGAAGGACAACGTAGCTCGCCGTGCCAACCGCGCAGGTCGGAGGGAGATGGTCGCGAAGCATCGGGAAGTGCTTGAATCGGCTAAGGCAAAGTTCGAGGAGAAGAGGGTGGAAGGTGAGAAGGAGGGCGATCAGATCGAACTCCAATCCAACATCGATCTCCTTACGTCGCTGATCTCCGGTGCGATCAACCAGGAGGAAGAGCTCGCCAGGTTGAAGGGGCTCGAGGATGAGGTGGCCGAAGCAGCCAAGGCGGCCCAAGTCTCCGATTTCTCGATCGGGAAGTTAACCTTCCCGTGGTTTCGGAGGACTCGGTCGCGCGCATGGAGATCGACCCATCGACGAGCATCCCGGTTGGCTTGAACCCGTTCGGGACGAATGCCGAAGAGAAGGGAAGCAACGAGGAGGAAGAGAAGGAAGATGAAGAGATGACCGTCGAGGACTGAGCTCTTGGTCGACCTCTTTCTATCTCTACTCCTTTTTCAATTTATTTTAAGACTTGGTTGCCCGGCGGGGTTTTTACGCTTTATGTTTCGGATTTGGTGCCTGGGAAGGCTTTTATCCACAAACTCGTTTGCCCGCGGGGGCTTTTAATGTTTTGGCCTTAGGCGTTTTGCCTTAGGCGTTTTGCTCAAATTGTTTTGCAACTTTCATTTAGCTCGCGTTTTACTTGCCAAAATGTTTTGAGGCTTTTTGACTAAGTGTTTTGGCCGGTCGAGAGACCAGGGCCAAGATGTACTTTAGTCGGAGGTCGAATCGATCCGTTTAGGTTGATTCAACACTTAGAATATTTTTACTAGTTTTGGCCGATCGTGTGTCGAGCTAAACGTAGTTTTAGGTCGAATCGAGTCCGATTCGGGACGATTAGATCGATTCAACACTTAGGCGAATTTTTACTAGTTTTGGCTGATCGCGTGGAACGAGCTAAACATAGTTTTAGGTCGAATCAAGTCCAATTCGGGACGATTAGATCGATTCAACACTTAGGCGAATTTTACCGATTTTCGTCGATCGCACGGATCGAGCTAAACGTGGTGTTTATTCTTTTTCGAGCTCTTTGGCGAACTGATGTAGCTCGCGCTTTGCGGAGTTGTTTTCCCGTCTTTCGATCGAGGTGTTTCTTATTCGGCTTTTGGAGATGGAATTTATTACCTTTCGAAGTTCGTCTTGGTTTTGTCGCTTCGCCGATAGTGTTCCGAGCTAATCGTGAACTTTAGGTCCGTCTGGATGGCTCGGCTTCGTGTTAGATTTCGGGCTGTCTCTGGGTCTTCGGTTCTACGATTGCTAGAACACTACGCTGGATGCTTGGACGCTGCGGACTTCGATTGGTTTTTTGCGAAGTAAGAAATTGAAGGTAAAGAGGTGGACTCTGAACCTCACTTCGTTCGAAAGGGGAATATCGAGGTGATCTCGATCTTCCGATCTGTTTTGAGACGAGAGAAAGAGCTCGATTTCTTTTCAGGTCACGCATCAGGCGTTTTCGACGTAAATTGATACGCTTAAGTAATTCGGAATTGATTCGAGCAATTCGTAGCGATAAACATAGAAAACATTTTATTTAAGTATAATATTCGAGATGATACAAATCGAGCCCGTTTTAGGGCCGGCCAATGAGGTCGTCTCAAATAAAACGAAGTAAATTCGGATTGGGGCTGGACTCGTGGTTGAGCTGCCTACGTACCCCCAGGGAAGGAGGATCAAGCCTAAACGTAGTTCGAGGGGTGGAGATACTCAGATTAGATCCTTTTCAGTGATAGTACCTTTTCAGGTTCATCGCATTCCAAGGTCTTAGTTCAGGTATTCCGTTTCTGACTTTTGTGAGCTTGTAGACGCCATCGCGAACTACTTCGGTAATGAGGTAGGGACCTTCCCATTGGTCCCAAGTTTCCCTGCATTGCGCTCTTTGGTATAGTCTTGTACTTTTCTCAGAACCATGTCGCCTATACGAAAGCTCCGGTGTTTAACCTTGGAGTTGTAATAGCGAGCTGCGGCCTGTTGATAGTTTTGTATCCGGATCAGAGCTTGATCTCGACGTTCGTCGATAAGGTCAAGGTGATCTCTCAACATTTCTTCGTTCAGCTCGACGTTCGCTGGACATTGCATCCTGCGAAGACTTGGAACGGAAGTTTCAGTTGGGATGACGGCCTCTAGCCCGTAAGCTAATGAGAACGGGGTCTCATGGTAGCTTTGTGAGGTGTAGTTCGGCAAGCCCAAAGAACTGCTGCGAGCTCTTCGGACCACCTATGTTTACGGGCGTCGAGTCGTTTCTTGAGGTTACTCAAGAGGGTTTTGTTTGTTGCTTCAGCTTGCCCGTTCCCTTGAGGGTAACGAGGTGTGGAATACGTTATGCGTATGTTCCACTTCTTGCAGAAGTCTTTGAATGTTCGAGCTATGAACTGAGATCCGTTATCTGTCACGATCTCGAAAGGGAGCCCGTGTCGACAAATGATGTCTTTCCAGATAAATTTCCGGACCTCGAGTTCGGTCGTTTGTTGGTATGGTTTGGCCTCGATCCATTTAGTGAAGTAGTCAGTAAGGACTAATAGGTATTGGAATTGCTTCGGTCCCGAAGAGACCATAGGTCCTATTATGTCCATAGACCACCTCATAAAAGGATAAGGTGAAGAGATCGATGAGAGTGTTTCAGCTGGGACGTGAATGCTTGGGGCGTGCCTTTGGCATTTGTCACATCGCCTGGAGTACTGTTCGCAGTCTCTGATCATCGTCGGCCAGAAGTAGCCTAGCTTTTTAATCCGTATGACGAGAGCTCGGCCTGCGGAATGACTTCCGCAAGGTCCTTGATGAGTCTCGTGCATTACGGTGTAAGCTTCTTCGCCATGGATGCATGTTAGATATGGTTCGATAAGGCTTCGCTTGTAGAGCTTATCTTCCATATGCAATAATGTGCGCTTTGGGCTTTTAGCTTGCGAGATGCCCATTTTTCGTTAGGGACGGCTCCGAGCTGGATATACTCGATTAGGGGTTCTCCAGTCGGGTCTCGCAGCGAACTCTTCCTTTAAGGTGAGTTCGTTCGCCATAGCAGATGGGACGGTATGGATCGTGGACTCTTGCGTATTTTGCGAAGAGTCCGAATCGATATACCTTGTTTTTTGCCTATCTTGGTCAGGTTCTTCCTCCTCGGAATCAGGTTCCGGGTTAGATGGTCCCGGATCTTGGGACTGTCTAGTTTGAGAACGAGTAGACGGGCGCGAGGTAATTGCGTTTATACTGTCAGACTTGAGTGCGATGTCGATGCTAGGTTTATCTATGCCTTCGACTGGGATCACACGTCTTACAGTTGGGTCCGAAGTGGAGGCGAGAGCAGCTAAGGCGTCAGCCGAAGTGTTCTCTCCCCTAGGCACCCTAGTTAGTTCGAATTTACTGAATTGTCCAGCTAAATCTCGAACTACTTTGAGATAAGCTTCCATGCGCTCCTCTTTTGCTTCGTACTCGCCGCTGTATTGGCTAGTAACGAGCTGGGAGTCGCTGAATGCGTTGATCTCATTCACGCCGATCCCGATTGCGAGTCGGAGTCCGGCTATGAGTGCCTCGTATTCGGCCTCATTGTTAGAGGCGACGAATCCGAGTCTGAACGATTGTTCGATCACTTCTCCGGTTGGAGATGTGAGTTTGATTCCGACGCCAGCTCCTTGTTTGGACGAGGCTCCATCTACGAAGAGTGTCCAAACTTTAGAGAGGGTGGTATCGTTATTGGCTTCCGGTGCCAGCTCGATCATGAAATCAGCTAGTACCTGGGCTTTAGCACAGGTTCTAGTTCGATATTCGATGTCGTATTCGCTGAGCTCGATAGCCCATTTAGCTAGTCGTCCAGATTGACTTGGACTATGTAGCATAGTTCGCAATGGTTGCGAGGTCATCACCACGATTGTGTGTGATTGAAAGTAAGGTCGCAGCTTGCGAGCGGACATTACTATTGCTAAGGCAAGTTTTTCCATAGCTGGGTATCTAGTCTCGGCATCAATCAGGGATTTACTTACGTAAAAGATTGGTCTTTGTTCGTTTAGCTCTTCACGAACTAAGACCCCGCTGACCGCTGCAGGCGAGACCGCGATGTAAAGGTATAGCGGTTCTCCTTCTACTGGTTTTGCCAGTATAGGAGGTTCGCTGAGGTAAGTTTTGAGCTGTTTGAAAGCTTCTTCGCATTTTTCGTCCCAGAGGAATTTTTTATTTCCTCGGAGGAGCTGGTAAAATGGAAGACACTTGTCGGTTGACCGGGAAATGAACCTATTAAGGGCTGCTATTCGACCGGTTAACCGTTGTACTTCTCTAGTATTTTCTGGAGAAGGCATATCTAAGAGGGCAGAGATTTGCTTCGGGTTCGCCTCGATTCCGCGTTCAGTTACTAGGTAACCGAGGAACTCGCCAGACGGAACTCCGAATGTACACTTAGTCGGGTTCAGCTTCATGCCGTACTTGTTAAGTATGGAGAAGCATACCCGGAGCTGTGCGACGTGGTCTGTTTCCCTAGAGGATTTGACCAGCATATCGTCTATGTACACCTCCATTGTTTTACCGAGCTGATCGGCAAACATTTTGTTTACGAGGCGCTGATATGTAGCTCCCGCGTTTTTTAGCCCGAATGGCATTACTTTGTAGCAGTAAGTACCTCGGTCTGTTATGAAAGCTGTTTTCTCCTGATCTTCTGGGTTCATCTTGATTTGATTATACCCAGAAAACGCATCCATGAAGGATAGGAGCTGGTGACCAGCCGTAGCTTCGACCAAGCGATCTATATGAGGAAGTGGATAGCTGTCTTTTGGACAAGCTTTATTAAGGTCTGTGAAATCGATACAGACTCTCCACTTTCCGTTTTTCTTTTTGACAACTACAGGATTAGCTACCAGTCGGGGTATTTCACCTCTCTGATCGAGCCTACCTTGAGTAGTCGGTCTACTTCGTCGTTTACTGCTTTAGCCCGATCTGGGCCGAGTTTTCGACGTTTTTGTTTCATGGGTTTGAACGTGGGATCTACGTTCAGCTCGTGAGACGTGATCCTAGTGTCAATCCCGGGCATGTCCGCGGTGGACCATGCGAATGTGCTGATGTTTTCCTTTAGGAAGGCGATCAGCTCGTCACGGATAGGTTTTGCGAGATCGATTCCGATACCAACGCGCCTTTCGGGGTCGGTTTCGTCGATGCAAACCTGAGTGACCAAGTCTTTTCGAGGTTCGCGGACGGTCGGATCTTTGCCATGTTTGATCTGCCGAATCGCGAGCTCCTCTTCTTTCTGTAATTGCTATACTGGCGATTTTTCAGCTCGCAAGTAGCTGCCCATATAGCAATCTCGGGAAGCTCGTTGGCAACCGCGAATTGTTTTTGTCCCCCAAGGTGTAGGGAACTTGACGCATTGGTGGTAAGTGGATGCAACTGCTTTCATGGTGTAGAGCCACGGCCTGCCGAGAATGGCATTGAATGGCGCGGGGCGATCTACGACCACAAAGTCAACTGTTTTCGTTATACCACCTGCTTTGATTGGGAGCTGGATAGTTCCCATGGAATAGGTCGTTTCTCCTGCGAACCCAGTTAGGGGCGTACGGCCTCCTATGAGTGCGGAGTTTTCGAATCCCATTCGCTTGAAAGCATCGTAGAACAGCACGTCTACAGAGCTTCCTGTGTCTATCATGACTCTGGTCAGCTCGAATCCGGCTACGGCGAGCTCGATTACGAGTGCATCGTCATGAGGTTTATCGAGTGCGAGTGTTTCGCTTTCTCGAAATTTGATTTCGTGATCAGGTCCGTCTAGAGGACGTGGTTGTCCAGATGACTCGACCCGTCGCTGATGTGCTTTGATCGAGTTAATCGAGTCTTTGCACATCTTCGAGCCACCGCAAATGAAGTCAATTCGTTTAGGGGTAGGTGGCTCTACTCCCCCCGAGAGCTTGTGAAGTCTGCGTAAGCAAGAGATCGCAATGCTCTTAGTATCGGGTCTGGAGGTAGGTGATGTAACAGGCGAGCTTCTGTAAGAATGCTCTATCCCCCCGACAAGTCTAGGAGGTCTGTGTGAGCTAGAGCTCGTAGCCTTTCTAGGAGCGGGTGGGGGGGTGACCACGGATCTCGTTGAGCCGCCGCAAAGGCTGAGCTCTCCGAAGATTAGGTCGATTCTTTTCCTGTTAGAAGGAGGGGAATCGGGGGCTTCGACCTCGACTTCGCGTTCTCTTTTCTGAGGTGCGTTGTCGGAGTCTTTAGCTGGTTTGGGTTTTGGCTTTTCGGCCTTAACCGCGGTTTCAGCTGTTTTGCTTTTTCCCTTCTTTTTGCTAGACTTTTTGCCTTTAGCACGGCATTCCTCTGTGGAATGGCCGTTTGTATTGTGAATATCGCAGTGTTTCTCTTCTTCCTCCGAGCTCTTTATGGGAGCTGAAGTTTCGATAGAGTAGGAATGTTGTCCTTTACTCTGCGAAGGTGGTTTAGCTGGTGCAGTTTTCTTAGCACCTGGTGGAGCATA
The DNA here is from genome assembly GCA_902728155.2 of Microthlaspi erraticum. Lineage (NCBI taxonomy): Eukaryota > Viridiplantae > Streptophyta > Magnoliopsida > Brassicales > Brassicaceae > Microthlaspi > Microthlaspi erraticum. Next base: position 730,790 of record CACVBM020001695.1, on the reverse strand, counting down.
TGCGAGCTCCCCTTTGAGGTATTTTTCTCTGAGGAGAGCTGTGTCTTCCTCGAGAGTTGCGAATGCTGATGCGCGATGTAATGCGTCATCTAGTGAAATTGTAGGTCGAACAGTTAGTTCTTCTCTAAATTTCGATTCGTACCACAAGTTGTTTTTGAGGGCAAGTAGAGCTACTGCCTCATTAGGGTTTGTGATCTTAGCTTTGACTGATTTGAATCTGTCAATGTAAGATCGAAGTGATTCCTTTGGACCTTGAGAAAGTCTCCAAAGGTCTGCTTCCGTAATTTTAGATTCGATGAAGATCGAATACTGTTTTAGGAAGGCTGATTGGAGCTGGTCGAAATTATCGATTGAGTTTTCGTCCAGCGTTGAGAACCATTCTTGAGCTGGTCCGATCAGGTTCTCAGCGAAGAGCCTGCAGTAGGCTGCTTCTATCTCTTCTGGAGAGAAAGGAACTCGAGATACGACGAGGTTAAAAGCTCGCATGTAAGCTCTCGGATCGCTGTTACCAGAGTATTCTGGGATACGCAGCTTGCTGGTATCTCGAATATAGGTACTTTTGATCCTGAGTGAAAAAGGAGTTCGTCTAGACTCTTTAATCACTCTGTCGATATCAGGAGCTGAGCTCGTTGCTTGATGAAACATTGAGCTCATATGCTGAAACGCGAGGTCTGTGCGATCTTGGAATCTTTCGAAAGATTCGCTGTCGACGAGGTTACGGATCAGCTGGATTCCGATTAGCTGGAATCGGATATGGAGCTTGATTTGTGAATCGTTAGCTCCTTGGTTGAGCTCGATTGGGCTGACCGTTCGAGCTAGGGAATTGTTGATAATTCCCGTTCACGTGCTCTCGCGCTGTTGCGGAGGGCTGTGAACCGTATGTGCGCCTAGCTGATTCTCGAACTGAGGCATTGCCTGCGAGCTCGAGGCAAAAGCTGAAGCGCCAAACCACCTAGGCCTAGCTGGATCGGTACCAGGTGGCCCTGGGGGTGGAGATGAGAGCGGAACGTTTGGTTGAGCTCTCGTCTCGCTTGGGTGCGAGCTCGTTATTTATGCCAACTGGTGGCGAGCTCGGCGGTGGACCGAAAGTCTGAGAGACTTGAGGTCGCGAAGGCGTAACGAATTGCGCCTGAGGTACGCCAGATGCGTAGATCGTCGAAAAATCGAGCTGAGTCCGCGGAGGCGGGCTAGTGATGTTTCGAGATTCAGCGAGGCGTCTCTCATGTCTCTCCAGCCTAGTTTCGTGGTCGCGCTGACCGTTTACCAGGTTGGTGAGAAGCTGTTTGATCTGTGCCAGATCATCTGGACTAGCTCGCGGAGGAGTTTGCGTCGCAGATGCAGGTCGAACAGGAATAGTCCGACTCTGTGGAGTCACAGTTGTTGGGGGATCTTCCGATCTGACCCAAACTCGAGAGAGAGGTCTCTCGATGGTGTGCGAACCCAGATTCGGTAGAATCGGGCTCGGGGTTGCTACCGGCGTGGCGAGATTGATCACCACTGGTTCCACGCGAGGTGGAGTGCTAAGCTGCACTCCAGTGGAGGCGGTAGCAGATGTGATCGGCGTGTTCGAAGTGTTGGCAGTTTGGCGGCTACCAACATTCGACGCGATCTGATCTCTCGATGCATCAGCAGTTTGGCTGCTACTGATGTTCGAGGTGATCTGATCCGATGGGATCGAGTTTTGGGAGTTAGATCCCTGGGTTTGCGACCGGATAGTATCCATTTTCGCTCTTACCTGGCTTAGGTTCGACCCTTGTGTAAGAAAATCTATGTTTCCTCCCCACAGTCGGCGCCAAAATGTGGGCTATGAAAACCACACTCGAAATTTATAGGTTTTGCAAGGAAGAAACTTAGGGAGATTTAGGGCTAGATTTTGATGTAAGTCGAATGAATCGTAAGCAAGGATTTGGCTAAACGGAATTGTATTAAACGAATGAAAATGGTTACAATGAATTCTCAGAAGAGAGAAAGAACTAAGCTCAAAGGAAAATACAAGGAAAGTATGATAGTAATTAGGTCTAAATGATCGGAAGAAGGTTGTAAAAGATCTCCCTTGATCCGACTGCTGTCAAGCTCCTTTTATAGCTCCAGAATCAGCTACGATCCACCTCCGCGTATCTCGCCACGTGCAGCTAACGATCCCGGTGATCTCGGACCAGACCGGATTTGAAGGAGATCTTCTTTGACTTCGTCTTTCTTCGCAGTGCCGACCTGGTCCTTGATCGAGCTGGAGCTCGTCTTTACGTCGACCGGAATAGCTCGGATGGCAGTTAACTGGCTTACGAGGGAGTCGCTTGGTGGGCTCGAGGTCTTCTTGCTGGGCTTGAGTGGGCCTGGACTTCAATCTTGGATCAAGGTAATGGGCCCTTACGGGCTAGATTCCAGGTGTGGAATCTGGGTCCAACACAAATATTTGTCTAACTTTAGATGTAAACCTTGAACCAATGATTAAAAAATCGGACCGGACCGGCCGGTCCGACCGGTCTAACCGGGAACCGGTGCCTATCCCGGTTTGGTTTTAAGGAAAAACCGTAATTGTCACTGACCCATAAAAACCGGCAAAAAACCGGCCAAAACCCGGAAACCGGCCGGTTTGAGTAATTAGTCAACCCGGTTTTGTTTCCTGTACTCCATTTTTGTCCCTTCCAAGCTTCATCACACCACTTATATTCATGTAGAACAAAAACTATGTGTTTTTCATAGTTACAGAATCTTCTAGTGTTGATTTTCTCTTATCAATTTTGATATGATATTAAGAAGGAAAACAAGAAAATGGAGATCTAAGAAAGAAAATAAACTTAGAAGAAGAGTTTTACAGAAACTCGAAGAAAAAGAAAGGAGAAGGGAAGGAGAAGTAAGAGGGAGGCGGCAGCTGTTTAGGAAGAAAAAGAGTAGGGTCTGATGACATGTAATTTCTTTAATTCATTTTTATTGAAAAAATAAGTAAATCACATTAATGGTTAATATACATTTAAATATTACTTGCTATATATATATATATATATATATATATATATATATATGTAATTATATCAAAACCCGATTGAACCAGTTGGATCGTGTTGACCCATGATCCGAAGATCTTTCCGGTTCGTCCTCCGGTCCGGTTTTAAAAACATTGCCTTGAACTGACATCCCAACATGTTGTTTCTTTACTTTATTTTCTAAATACTGTCATCCGATTTACTCATTAAACTATTAGACTTTTTTAAATCTCTTTTAGCTCATATAATATTGTGATGTGTTGCAAAAATGTTAACATTATCTGGAATAAATTAAAAAATTATCTTTTTGAAACAAATTAATGTATTAATTATATATTAGATAGTTTACGAATTGTGTTAAATTTTAACATATCTTTATATTATTAATCGAGAAGTACATTATAATATTTGAATATAAAAAAAAAATTATTTGGATATAAAAATAAAGGAGAAAAACTGATTGAATACAAGAATAATAACTTAAAACAAATCAATAGTTTAAAAAATAAAAAATCAAACCCGAATTATTTGGGTGATAGATATGGATCCTCTACGATAATTTAAAACAAACCGGAGAATGGTTAATTCAGTTAAACCAGAAATCGAATATATTAATTAAATAGGTTCACATGTTTCCTCATAGACTTGCGGGTGACCGGTCGGGTTTGGATAGATACCGATTAGGTCCGGGTCTATAGATTGATGGTCTTTGTACTCATATAGTACCATATTAATTTTGGTTCGATATCGGGTTGGGTCTATGCAGGTTCGGGTTCAAACCCAAAACTGAATGCTATATTTCGGTTATTCATCACCCTTAAAACAAAAAACATACTCAAACACCTGAAAAAATCCTCGAAAACCTGATTTTTTTTCCTGAATTCCAAAAGCCAAAAAGAAACTAGAAATATATTTGAAAGCCCAATTTTTTTTTTGAAAAACTTAAAAAAAAACTATATCTATTATATCAAAAATAATCTACACTACCCATTTTATTAATTGCTCGGGTTAAATGCCAAAACAAAACTAAACTTATAAGATACAAAAACATAACTCCGCGCCACTGCGCGGACAGACTACTAGTATAATCTAACAAGAAAGACAAATATAATGTTTATATATTATAGAGAAGATTATTTTATAAATATACATTTACTATTCTACGACAGTCTTAAGTATGCTCCATGGAATCGGAAGCAGGTACGCGGAAGCGGAAGCGTTTGGAAGCGTTGGAACGAGTTTTTCCAAAAAATATAGGAAGCATGTACGTGTTGGAAGCGTGTATATATATATATATATATATAACATAAAATCATATTGCAAAGACAAAAGTGATAACAAAATTCAATACAAATATAATTAACTTTTTATTCTTTTAATTTAGTTCAGAAAAAAAAAGCTTACGAAGGACGTCTCTTTATTTCTTATTTTTGGATTAAATAGATATTTAGGCATTTTTAGGTTAATGAAAAAGTTATTAGTAATATAAACATGTGATTAATTGAATGGTTAGAGTTTCTTTAACTACTAAAAAAAAGTAGCGCGGGTGGTATGGAAATTAAATTAATTCAATTTAATCTAATTTAATTAACATTTTATGATTTTTTTTGTCAACTAACATTTTATGATCTCTTATCATGCCATGATTAGTAGAACACCTTATATTTTTCTCATCTTGTTACATAATTATAACCTTCTTTTACAATTGCAAAAGGACAAAAAAAAAATTTTACTCTATCTTATTATTTATTATTAAAAGTTATACGTTCTTTAGAATTGAGTTTTTCAAAAAAAAAAAAAAAAAAACATTTCACTTTTATTAACATTTTATTCCCCTCCTCCCACAATCATTCAACAAAAGAACGTTTTATTTTTTGCCACCTTTCCGTACTTGTTACGTGGTTGCACATTCACCGACTATCCAACTCAGTAACAAGTCCATTTTCACACCTCTAATTTTAGAGATGCATTAGCCTCCGCTATTCAATGTAGACCACGTTTAATCTATTTTTCTTCAGTAACCATTTTACCTCTCTGTATGGTGTCACGTTGTTAAATATCTCTTTGTATTACAATGTTCTTCACTCCATTTTCTTGGTTTGAAGCCGAATTGCAATTCCAAAGTCAGAACTCAAATCTGTCTCAATAGGACATAACATTAACATGCCAACAACATAAATGAGTATCTAACAATAGCAGTCTAATGCTTACTCGGGATAATTTTAAACCATGGTATCAGTCGTTATATATATATAGTGAGTAAACCAAGATAGGTATATTCGACCAAAAACAAAACCAAGATAGGTATAATTCAACGTATATACATGGACATAAAAAAAAAAGGATGCGGTTAGTAGTATATAGTCCTTGCACTCTACCTCGGGATATCCGGTTACCCAATCAGAAGGGAAAAAGTCTTACTTCTTCAACTGCAAAGAGGTTTGGCAGAAATTATTATTTTAAAATGACAAGTGCGAGACAAGAGAAATTTTATGAAATACATCTCTTGAGGTGCAAATTTTCAAAACTACACCTATGGTGTAGAAATTTTCAAAAATACACCTTTTCCTAATTTTAATATATATGTTTGGGTTCATTAATCCTAGATTAGGGTTTAGATTTTGGAGTTTAGGGTTTAGATTTAAGGGTTCAATGTTAGATTTTAGGGTTTTGGATTTATATTTTAGGGCTTTTACTAAATGAAAAAAGTGTAGTTTTGAAAATAGATACCAGAGAGGTGTATTTTTGAAAATTGGCACCTCAAGAGGTGTAGTTTTGAAATTTCCCCGCGAGACAATCTATACTATATAAAAGTTGAGGCTATAAGCCTCTGAGAGCGTCCACATAGGATTATAAAACATGATTTTATTGGTCCACGTGAGCATGTTCAAAATTAAGAAAATTTCCAAATTTAAACAATCAATAGTATCATTCCACATCATCATATAAAATTAGTTAATTTCCTTTTCATTGTTCAAGAAAGTTTCATAATTCAAGAATAGTATAGACACATCATCATATAAAATTAGTTAATTTCCTTTTCATTGTTTAAGAAAGTTACCTAATTCAAGAATAGTATAGATTTTTTGTATTAAAGAGTTTAAAATTTTTTTTAAAAAAAATTAATACCAACAACAAAGAAAATAACTTAACATGAATAAGTTTTTTTATTAACTCTAATATATAAGACAACAATAATAATATAACCATATTTTATACTATATAAAAATTGAGGCTAAATGTCTCTAAAAGCGTTCACATAAGATTTAATAACGCGATTTTACTTGTCCACATAAGTACCTTCAAAAATAAGATTTTTTTTGAATTTTAGACAACTAATAGTATCAGTCTACATCATCATATAATCCACATAGAATTTAGAAAAATGATTTTATTGGTCAAAATAATTATCTTAAAAAGATTAATTAATTTTCTAAATTTTAAACAATCAATAGTCTTATTCAACATTATTATGTAAAATTTACTATGATCTTAATTTTGATTGGTCCAAATAAGCATTTACATGATTAAGAAAAATTATAATTTTTAAATATGTAAGAAATAAGAAAATTAAGTATATATGATTTTAAACAACAAATAGTATCATCCCACAGTATCACTAAAACTAATTATTTTTTTATCTTTTCATATTTCAGAAAGTTTTATTAACTAAATAGTTTAGAAAAAAAATAAAGTATATTTCCCATTTACAATAAAATTAAAACTGTGTCATGTAAATTAGTAATATAAACTTAAAACAACTAATATTATTAGTACACATAAGCTTATTTAACATTAATTTTTTTCTAAAATGTAAAATTTTGCTAAGATAAGAACGAAAAACATGAAACCAAAAAAAGAACACAAAGGAGGAATAAAGAAGAGCAGTAACAAAGATGAGTGAAGATCAATAAGAAACCAAATAAGAACAAAAAATAAATCAAAATAGGATAAATTGAAGAAGTAATAAATAAAAGGAATTTAAAAACATTGAAAGAAGAGTGAAGAAGAAAATTAAACCAAATAAGAACACAAAGAAAGAATAAAGAAAAGTGAAGACGAAGAAAAGTAGAAACCAAACAATAACACAAAGGAGAAATAAAGAAGAGCGAAGACAAATAAGAGCATAAGTGAAAATGAGTGAAGATAAATAAGAAAACAAATAAGAACAAAGAAGAAATCAAAGTTGGAAAAATTGAAAAAGAATTAAAAAAAAAACATAGAAACTAGAGTAAAGAAGAAAATATATAGAAGAAGAGGAAGATGAAAGATACAAAATATAGCGAAACCTATAATTTTTGATGGTATGAATAATCATAGAAGAAATAGAAGAATAAAAACCAAGAAAAGCAAAAAAAAATAAAAATAAATAAATAAATGAAAAAAAGTGAAGATGAAGATAGCAAAGAACGGAAAAAACTATATAAGGCTAAACCAGAAAACCAAATAAAAAGAAAAAATCGAAGAATATGAAATTGAAAGCTATGTTTAACTATATTTTTTATGATCTCATAAATTTAGTTATTTATATTATTGTTAGACATTTTTCATTACATGTGTGAATATGTAGTTGTACGTCTCTAACTTCATTATATTTTTATGAATCTTTTACATATTTAAGTTTGGTTAACTGTATCATTTAGTGAAAAATTTATTCTACATAAAATTAAACTAAAGAGAATTATAATAAAATTATTTCTAAAAGGGATAAAATCGTGAGAAACTCCATCATAGATAATCAAGAAAATTATAGAAAAATCCTAACAATTCGATCCTCTAAAATAACCATAGAAAAAACAGAAGAATGATAAGCAAGGACGAGCACAAATAATAACAAGGAACATAAAAAAAAATGTGGAGACAAAGATATTAAAGAATAAATACAAAAAATAATCAGAAGATGAACAAAGATGAAGAAGTATATCAAATAACGAAATAAAAACTGCAATGACGAAGAAACATAAGAGGAAAATGAGGAGAATAAAGATAACGAAGAAACCAAAGAAAAAGAAACCGAATAAAGGAGAATAGAACAATGAAAAATAAAAAAATGACGAAGAATAATTAATATTAGTTCAATTATCAGCATGACATGCTACTGACAACAAAAAATTATAGATAAAAAATATTTAATCAAAGTATTAATATAGACCCGCGCGTGCACGGGTAACTATAAAGAAGAACTAAAGAACTACTGTACCATAGAAAGTCAAAATACAATCGGTATAAATTCCCATTATTTTAATCTAAATCTGAGACTCTTGAGTAACCCAACATAAGGAATTTGAAAGATATGCCACCAAAAAACAGGATGTACCATCATCGATCACATTAAGAACTAAGGAAAACTCTCTGAAGGGAACATAACTCCAAGACATCTCTCATCAACAAAGTAATCATCTGCTCCTTCAAGCAGTAACATGTAATGATCTTGATTCGGAAACTCATACTTTGGCTGCAAAACTCTCCTCTGTTGCTCTGCAAAGTGCAAACTCTTCACAGCAATTAGAACAAACATAAAGCGGAGGCCAAGTATCCGAATCATCATCAATCCCACAGCATCTTGTATGCTGCCAAACCTCACAAACGTCAAAAGAAATCATCCTCTCTCCATCATCGTCTCTAGCTTTGCAAACACATTTCACCATCCACGTATCACTATCACACCCACCTTGAAACTTGAGCTTCGATTCCAAATCAATCCCAAACCCTCTCACTTTCAAAGCATAGCAAGTCTCCACTCTTCCAAACAGTAACTTCCCATCATCATCTTCCTCAATCTCATCGATCTCACTCACCGTGAAGTTTGTTAAAATGCAGTAAGTGTCTTCAATAGCTTGTTTCAGATCAAAGACTGTAGCTTACAGCGAGACTGTGACTAACTCTCCCGGTGGAAGCGCGTTGACCTGTTCTGATCTCAGATCAATCAAACTTGGATCGATACGACAAACAAAACGCAAGAGTTGTTCATTCTTGTCCCATAAAGGCCACGAAGTGTTTACTGTCTAAGATCACTTGACTTGCAGATCTGCCGGCTTTAGATTCAGGGTAATCCAAAAGCACGTTTGTGTATAGCAACAACAGATCTCCATGAACATCAGCTCCAATATGTAATCTTGCTGCATCCCTCACATCTTGACGAGTCATACCGTTCTGATTTAACGATTTCATCTCTTTCAGTGACTCTACGATCACTTCAGCTGCGTATTCAAGTCTTCTCACTGGCCATCTACTTCCCAAATTAGCTGCAACATCGCTGTAAATCCTAAACCTCTGAGAAGACTTCTCATTCTCCACAGCATCACTCTTCTTCAAGAACAATCTACTTGATCTTCTCTGATGAGTATCCATTAAAGGAGACGAAACCGCTGCACGAAGGTTACTACTTTGCTAGCATTTGACTTGATAATGAGCATAAACCTCAAGAGATCTTTGAGCGTTTTCAGACGACCTGAAAAGCTGCTTTACCTCTTTGAACTGTTTATGCTCATTGAAATCAGAATCAACCTGATCAATCTCAAGAGAACCTAAAAGCTCTATAGCATTCTCGTAATCGCTCTTGGTCCCACCGTAGCTTCCACGGATAAACTTGTACCCACACCTTCCAAACCAAGAATGGCCGTATGCTATTCCATATAACAACCGAAGATCTAGAGACCTCTTCTTAGAAATATCTTCAACTGTTATCATCCTGCAAGAACACACACACACTCATACACTTCAATCTCTAACCATGAAAACAAAAATGAAGCTTGTTCAAAATGTTTCCATTTCTCTTTACCTTGCTCCGAGGTTTGTACATATACGATCCCAAAGATCCACAATTTCTCTTCCGCATAAGTGTTTTGATCCACCTTCCATGCCATTGACGCATATCCAGTGACCATATCCATTGGTGCGAATCATTCCGTGTAAGAGATGTGTTTGCAGATCAAACACATCCTCTTGTAGGGGCAAATTCTACTCGGTATCATTCGGTATGATCAAATGGTACTTTCTCTTAGATACAAAGTGGTTACTCCATCCTAATATAAACACCAAATCACAGTTAATCATCTCTAATGCAACCGTTAATCATATAGAGAGAGATACATGCAAAAATCTACATCTCTTGATCAAAATCTTAGTTTAACAGAGAAATGCCAAATTTTCCAGTTTCATCACCGTTAGATCGATGCATACTCATCAAATTCAAAACCCAGAATCTCAATTTAACAACAAACCGTAACCCAATCGTTAATCATTACCATTTACAAAGGAAACGATGATGGGTAATGTTGAGGAAGATGATTTGTCTCATCTCGCGACGGATACTGTTCACTACAATCCGTCGGAGCTCTACTTATGGCTTGATAATATGCTCTCGGAGCTTAATCCATCGGCTGTTGCAGACCCGGTTTCGCCTTCGCCGGAGATTAATCTTACCGGCGCCGGAGATTCTTCGACAATTACGTCGATTGGTGGTTTCTCGACTTCGGATTTTGACATGAAAGCCATTCCTGGAAACGCCATGTACCGGAGATCTAACCAATTCGTGGGGATTGATTCTTCGTCTTCGTCGAATCAAGTGGTCGAAGAGAGAGAAGAGAGAGATGAGAATGAAAGAAAAATATAAAAGGAAAAAAATTGTGAGAAATTCGTATAGAGAAGATAATATGCTAACGTGGAAAAAAACTGAATTTAGAAGATATAAATGGCAGCCTGAGAGTAGAATGACACCAATATAGATATTAAACAAGCGTGGAGCTGTTTGCAATAATTTTTCTGTTTAATTTTATTTATACTCGTTGATTTGAATTATGATGGTTTTGTATTAACTTTCATGTTTTTGTTATGTTTTGAGTTAACTCAACCACTAACACTAAAAAATATGAATAATTTGTTTTTTTATTTTAATTTATTAGGATATTAACACCCCGCTTTATCTCGAGTTTTCTATTTCTAAAATTTATCATGTTATAAATATTATGTTTGTTTACTTTTTTTTTTACTTCTATTAGACTGTAAACATGTATATGTATTTGATTGAAGGTTAAAATTTATAAATATGTATATGCATTTGACTGAAGGTTAAAATTTGTAAACATATTCTTGTTTTTCACTACAATTAAATTTACATATAAAACTCCATTTCTATTTGTTTAGAAAAACAAACTCTAACTCTAATGTTTCATTAGCTTTCTATTATCTTAATTAATTTATATTCAACTTTTTAACTTGTAAACACATTATAACATTTTTAAATAGGATAAATCCTTTGAATAAAAAGGTAAATATATACTATTTGAAGTTAAATATTTCTTTACTCCATCTCTATTTTATATTCCAACTTTTTGATAACTTTTAACATCAAATTATCACATACTTTCTATTAATTAATTTAATTTATTTGTATATTTTTATTAAATATGAATAAATGTAAAGAAATATGAATAGTCATATATTTAATAAATAAATTTAAATACAATTTAATGTTTTTGTGCTGATGTGGACACTCTAGATGGAGAGAGCAACTCTCCTAGATTGGATAAGAAAAAATAATATAATTGGGCTAAGTGATGAATAAATTATATGGACCGAAAATAAGAGGAGGAGACTTTTCGGTGTCTTCTTCATTTTGTTGAACTGTTGCGGGTCGGCGACTTATTTCCCCACCACGAAGTTTCAGTCGTACTATATGCGGCCCAATATATGACTTATATTATTTCCCCATCATTTGAAAGTTAAATATCTATTTCCCCACCAATATAACTTTAAATACTCATTTCTCCACAGGTTCAAAGTTAAATATGCAGATCCACATAGAGTTGTAATTAAACTAGTTAAATGGTCAGGAAACACGGTTTACTATTCCCGAATCTCTTGTTAACCAAACAAAACCTCTTTCAACCCAATTTTAAACCCAATTACAACTAGTTAACCAATTCGACATTTCATCCCGATTTTACAATGGCGGGTCGTGGACAAACTCTCGGATCTGCGGCTGTGAAGAAGGCGACTACAAGGAGTAGCAAAGCCGGTCTCCAGTTTCCGGTGGGTCGTATCGCTCGTTTCCTGAAGAAAGGAAAGTACGCCGTGTTGGTGTCGGAGCTCCGGTCTACTTAGCCGCCATTCTCGAATTCCTCGCCGCTGAGATAATTTATCAATCCCTCTTCTTTGATTTTCAGATCTCGTAGTTAGATTCTGTTAGCCCCAATTTTGACGATTTCTGGGTGAATTGTATCTCGCCTTTTAGGTTTTGGAATTGGCTGGAAACGCAGTGAGAGACAACAAGAAGACGAGAATTGTTCCGAGGCACATTCAACTTGCGGTGAAGAACGATGAGGAATTGAGCAAATTGCTCGGCGATGTGACCATTGCTAACGGAGGAGTGATGCCCAACATCCACAGCCTTCTCCTTCCCAAGAAGGTTGGTGGTTCATCGAAGCCATCTGCTGACGAAGATTAGATCAAACACCAAATTCGATTTCGTGATGTTTTCTCTTTTTTTGGGAAATTTTTTGGGGCTTTCTTTAGATTTAGTTTAGTTTTTTTGTTTTATCATCAATCATGTATTGTGAAGAATCACTCGCTTCAACTGTTTCAATCGAATGTTCATATTCTTCAGTTTCAGATTATTTTCTTCTGTGATTTCACAAAACCCATAATTGAGATTTGAGTGAAGATAATCCTTAACTGTAAATCCGCATCTTTTTAAATTGCAGTGAATTTGGGATTTAAGTTTAAACGAAGAAGATTTTGGCTCGTTGGTAAAGACATTGGTGAAGATTTGCGAGATATGCGAGAACTCGGGTTTTGGTTCGGTTTACAAACCGGTTTGATGGTTTTGGTTCGTTGGTAAAAAGATTGAACCAACACAATTGAACCTGTGGAGAAATGAGTATTCAAAGTTATATTGGTGGGGAAATAGATATTTAACTTTCAAATGATGGAGAAATGATATGAGACCATACATTGGGCCACATATAGTATGACCGAAACTTCGTGGTGGAAAAATAGGTCGCCGGCCCAACTGTTTCTACATGTGAACGCTTCCGATCTAAGCACAGACCGCTTCCAATTCTGAATCGTCCGCTTTTCAGGAATCGTGATTCCTAGCGTTTTTAAGCGATTCCGGTTCCGCTTCTGAAGCGGGAATCGCAGCTCCACCGGCGCTTCCATGCAACTCTTAACTAAAAAGTGGCTTTCATCAATTATTTTACCAAGCAAAGACTAAAACTCACCCAAAAATTCAAAGATAAAACATTCGACGTCTTTTACTAAACAAGATTTAGAATCAACATGAACCATATTTACTATTACGTCATGGTGTAATCAAACCATATTTACTATTACGGTCTACGGAGAGATGAGAAAGATTGATGAAGAAGAAAAGTATTTTCTCATTAGATTCAGAAATGATCTACAATCGGTCTTAATGTCTTATATACAACTGTCAAAGAATTAATAAAGAATGAACCAAACCAACTGTACAAGCTAAACCAGCGAAAGGAAACCGATTCAGCTTAAACCAACTTCAATATCATGAGTTAAGGATGTCAAAAACTTAAAAAACGAAAGTCACATGCCCTCTCAGATATTTTATTGCAACGAAGTGCGATAGTAACATGGGCAAGTTCAATAGCAAGTTTAAATATTGGTCAAAGATGATTAAGAATTCCTTTTTCTTCCACAATTTTGTTCACACTAAAGTTTGAAACTGCTTGAGACATCATCTCTCCACAGATTCAGAGCAGGGGCCGACTAAAACATTTTCTATAAAAGACTAAAATCAATTCACCAGTTTGACTATCTCCAAGTAATGAGCATTTGATAGATAGTGATCCTAATCGTTTCAACTTTGATGATACTTCCTATAGTTTTTTGTCAACATGTTTATAGTTTTGTGAACGATTCTTTTTCTTATACCTATTTATGTATTCTCTTCATTGTAACTTTCCCCACAACAATAACCGTCCACTTTTATATAATCCCCACATATATTTATATATACATTACATATTTACACACCGTCACATAATGTATATATAACTATTAGGAAAAGATATATTATGAAATATAATAAGAAAAATAAGTAGGATTATTATTATTTACACCCAGATTCAAATATCGTTAATCGAAACCGATACTTTGATCCTCATCATAATTAAACATAGAGATATATAGGTTAAAACAAATATACACATCATCTTTCTGGACTATATGAAATTCATCATCTTCATTCTTCTTCTTCTTCTTCTTCTTCTTCCTCTTCTGAACTATCATTTTTCTCTTTTATCATCACAATTTTTGCTTTTTTACCAGCTTTTTTCTTGAGAGTCTTCAACACCTTATCCAAACTAAAATTACCAGTGACTGTAACTTTTTGAGCATCAACATCCGTTATACATGCTTGAACTCCTAATAATAACATATCATTTAGAAAATTAAAACAACATAAATATAACGTTACCATCAAAGCATATATATCGGGTGTATAGTATATCTCATTTTCTTGCCTTCCACAGAACAAACAACTTTTCTAATTATTTTTTCGCAATTTACACAATGCATCCCAACCGCCAACTCGGCCTCCACAATAACACTAGACAATTTTTAAGAAAAGAAGAAAATGTAGAATCGTAAGAAAACTATAAAATTCTTATTTAGATGATACATATATATGCAGAGGTATAAGACACTCAACTTGTTATTAAGAGTGTTTCCTCGTGACTTCTTTGAAAACAAACCCATCACACTCGATTTTCAAATTAGTAACACTAGAATTAAGAATCTTGTCACCGCGAATCTTATGAAACCTAACACTTTTAAGTCAAAAACTAGAAAACTATATGACTTATATAGACAACATTTCACATAAAGATATTTTTTTTTCAAACAGATCTTAAAAGAAAAGTTAAAAGAAAATATTGCTTATAAATCTTAAAATAAAATCTCAAATTTTATACAATTTAGATTTTCTGTAGCTAACTTAGGTAATATTTATAAATTATAGATCACGCAATTTTTCTATTTAATTTTTACTTTATTTATTTTATTTATTTTTATTTTTTATTTTTTAAACTCAAACTTCATACAGTTAAGCTTTGTTTTTCTAAAAAGTATATTTATGGGTATTGATTGTAAGTGCTTTTCTTAAGGCAAAAATGCAGTTGTTATTAATTTAACAATTATTTACTCCATTATTATTTTTCATTTCTTATCATATATGTAAAATACAGACACATGTGAAATCTGTTAAAACTGAATATGTGTAAAAATAAGTGTATCATGTAACTTCTTTAATAATTCATATTCATTATTTTACATCTTTAATAAATCATTTTTGTTTTCTTAAAGTCTTTAATAAATCATATTCAAATCCTAGTGAAGTAATTGAAAATTAGTTAAGAAAGTATGTTTAATAAGATATTAATGATTGATTTTTTATGTTATTAGTTTTGAAATTAATGAGAAGGTTTTTCTGTAGTTAGTGGTCTTGCATCTTTAAGAACGCTTAATTAAGAGCAAGATATTGTTATTGTGGTCGTTGTAACCCTTAAGTTTTGTTGCCTAAGCCTAACCCTTTAAGTTTACGTTTTTCCTTTGTAAACATTTTTCTGCATATAAAACCTAAACATTAATTCAATATTAATTTTTAACCATGCAACAACAACACTCGTGCCATTTTAATAACGTTTCAAATTCTCAGTGGCAGCGACAACTAGCATATTAAGATGTTTTCTTCGTAAATGAATGATCTAGACGGCACTTATTAATGCACTCACCATAAAATTCTCATGCCATAAACTATTAAAGAACTTTTTTTCTCGTAAATACTAGTATTCCATAACAAATCACAGTAATCAATCCAATCACCATAAGCCATCATGAATCTTTACTTGATAGATTAGTAAGCAAACAGTGTAAAAAAATTAAAATAAATATAAGTCATCACAAATTTCACTTGATAATTTAGGTGTCCATAGATAAATAACTCGTTACAAAAAAAAAAGAAAAAAAAAACACTTTCTTATTCCCTTGGACAAAAAAAATTCTTGTGTTGTTGGGTTTTTCCATTCTTTGTTAGCATTATATTGTACGTTTTGGGCTTAAGTAGCAAAGTTGTCTTTGTGTTCTTCCATAAATTAAGACCTTATACAATATTAGTTGGAGTTATATCTGATTTATTTAACTTCTGATATGATAATTCATTCAAATCAAGGACCACACAAACTTTTAGAGCTTCCTACATCGAGTGAAATTAGCTCCCATAATTTTATACCACCTTAATCACCAACATAATTCTTCATCTAACATTTGGCACACCGTTGTGAAGACTTTTAACATAAGTTTTAATACTTGTAATTAAGAAAACAGTTTGAAGGCTCTGCCTATAACGAACATGCATCCCACACATATACTTCTCAAAATCCACATTTTCTGAACATGGGCTATGATACTAATTTCCATTTCTAACTCCTCGCTAATTTGATTAAAATCCGTAACTCGTTTTTTTAATCATTTTAAAATAAAATATTAAAAAGGAATCTTTGTCTAAACTTTAAATGTAAACCTTGAACTGATATTCCAAAATGTTGAGTTTATTTAATTTATTTTTTAAATCATCCGGTGCAATTTACTCATTATTTTTTAGACTTTTCTAAATCTCTTTTTGCCCGTAATATTATTTTGTAATGTGTTGTAAAAATGTTAACATCATTTGAAATATAATTGAAAAGAAATTTTATGAAACAATTATACTAGTTATACACTTATACTTATATACTCCCTCTATTCTTTAAAGATAAACTTTTAAAAGTTTTCACATATATTAAGAAAAAAATGATTTTCAGTAATTAATATATAGATTTTTGCAATAAAACAACTTTTTATAATTTTAAACCAATAAAAATCCAACAAATACAATTAATGTTTTTTTTAAAGCTAAAAAAGTGCATAAAAAAACTAAAATTTTATCTTTGTGGAACAATAAATAATGTCTAGAAAATTCATCTTAAAGAAACGGAGAGAGTATTAGATAGTTTATGAATTGTGTTAAATTTTAACATATTACCTCTAATACGAAAGACAAATATAATGTATATATTATATATAAATGTAGATTTACTATTCTACATCAAATTTAAAATAATATATATATATATATAAAGCCCTTTAACAAAAAAAAAATTAAGCATGTAGTATCAATACATCAATTTTAAAATAATAAACTTAAACCCCATATAAAGTATAAATATTTATGTAAATGATTATGATTTCTTTAGGGATTTTTTTCTTTATAAGAGTATATAACTATATATTAACAAATGCTAAATTTCATAGAAAATTTTAACTATATTATTCTTTCTATTAAACTACCACCAGATCAACTTTTTCTAAATATTAATTTGACACCATCTTTCTTATCTTTGGTAGATATATATATATATATAGATGGTGTAAAACAAACATTCGTTGGATCATTTTACCATTCTTATCAAAGAACATATGAAGAAAAATAAAACAATAGATATAGCCATATAGGTAATATATCAACATCTATCCAAAACTTGGATTTCCATAGTTGACGTGGCCCAACCAAAATCTCAAGTTCTCTGCGGATGACGAACCAGGACTATCATCTTCACTATCTTTTGAGCTTTTTTCTCGCTGTTTTAAATACATGGAGACACGGTTACATAAAATCCGTAGTCCATGAAGTTGGCTTTTTTTGTCGTTTTGATTCATCACCCATTAAAAAAGAAATAAAAAGGTGTCTCTCTCTTTCCTTCTTCTATTCTCCACCATTGTCAGTTGTCACCACTTACCACCTCCTCCTCCACCAAATTTTATCATTTCACTAAGTGGATTCTAAAGTACAATTTTTTTTTACTGTTCTTGATAACCCAAAACTTTGATTCTCCTTGTTCCTTACAAAACTTTTGATCTACTTACATTTTTTTTCTCCGAAGTCTCTCACTACCTCCTTCAATGGCTTTGTCTGCATTTGCGTTTCCTTCTTACATAGTCAGCAAAGGAGTTTTACCTGATTCTTGCAAGTCAACTTCTTTGTCTTCTTCTCGATCTTTGCCTTCAGATCTTCCATCGCTATGTCCGAAACAAAACAACTGCCATGTAAGATTCTCTTCTTTGAGTTCATCGATGAAAAAGTGATTTTAGGAATCTGAGGTCAACTGTAGCTTTATGTCTTGAATTAAAATAATGGGTTTACTTCATTTTTGACAAAAGTCAAACAAATTCGAACCTTTTTCCTTTGTTAATTTATTGAAATTCTTGTGAAATTAGACCCCAATTTATATCCCTCTTCTGGTTTTAAATTCTGCAAAATTGATTGGAGAAAATGACAGTTTGTGTTCTTAATGATATTGCTGTTGTTGGATTTGTGTTGTTGTACAGTCAAACAGAAAGGCAAAAGTGAGTGCTTCACTTACAGAGAAGGGTGAATATTATTCAAACAGACCACCAACTCCATTACTTGACACAATCAATTACCCAATCCACATGAAAAATCTTTCCGTCAAGGTAAAATTTCACTAAAATCACCTGAAAAGCCTGGATCCATCTGTTTTTAAGGTTCCTTTGTAATGTTGTGCTAAATTAATTTGCAGGAACTGAAACAACTCTCTGATGAGCTGAGGTCAGATGTGATCTTCAACGTTTCAAAGACCGGTGGACATTTGGGGTCAAGTCTTGGTGTTGTGGAGCTCACTGTGGCTCTTCACTACATTTTCAACACTCCACAGGACAAGATTCTTTGGGACGTTGGTCATCAGTCTTATCCTCACAAGATTCTCACCGGGAGAAGAGGAAAGATGCCGACAATGAGGCAAACAAATGGTCTCTCTGGTTTCACTAAACGAGGAGAGAGTGAACATGATTGCTTTGGCACTGGACATAGTTCAACCACAATATCTGCTGGCTTAGGTAAAACAATCAATCCTTTTGGTGTTCTTGCCTTTTGTCTTGTGGTAACAACAAGAAAGCGAAAACTGAATCAGAAGTTTGTGTTTTTACTTACAGGAATGGCTGTAGGAAGGGATTTGAAAGGGAAGAACAACAATGTGGTTGCTGTGATTGGTGATGGTGCTATGACTGCAGGACAAGCTTATGAAGCCATGAACAACGCTGGATATCTAGACTCCGATATGATTGTCATTCTTAATGACAACAAGCAAGTCTCGTTACCTACTGCTACTTTGGATGGACCAAGCCCACCTGTTGGAGCGTTGAGCAGCGCTCTTAGTCGGTTACAGTCTAACCCTGCTCTCAGAGAGTTGAGAGAAGTCGCAAAGGCAAGTTCTATATTCCATTTCTTGTCAAGAGTGTTAAAGAATCTTGGTCTTAGTGGAGTTCATAAGAATTTTGAGCTCTTGTTATGTTTAGGGTATGACGAAGCAAATAGGAGGGCCAATGCACCAGTTAGCTGCAAAGGTAGATGAGTATGCTCGAGGAATGATAAGCGGGACTGGATCGACACTGTTTGAAGAGCTCGGTCTCTACTATATTGGTCCTGTTGATGGACACAACATAGATGATTTGGTAGCCATTCTTAAAGAAGTCAAGAGTGCAAGAACCACAGGACCGGTGCTTATTCATGTCATAACAGAGAAAGGTCGTGGTTATCCTTACGCAGAGAGAGCTGATGACAAATACCATGGTAACAATGGAAACTAAACGTTTCTCTTTAGTTCTTGAGCTGTGAGATGTATATGTTACTGATTCTTTTTTGCTTTCAGGAGTTGTAAAGTTTGATCCAGCGACTGGTAAACAGTTCAAAACTACTAACAAGACTCAGTCTCTTACAACGTATTTTGCTGAGGCACTGGTGGCGGAAGCGGAGGTAGACAAAGATGTGGTTGCGATCCATGCAGCCATGGGAGGAGGGACAGGTTTAAACCTCTTCCAGCGTCGCTTTCCTACAAGATGTTTTGATGTTGGGATCGCGGAGCAACATGCAGTTACTTTCGCTGCCGGTTTAGCATGTGAAGGCCTTAAGCCCTTCTGTGCAATCTATTCGTCTTTCATGCAGCGTGCTTATGACCAGGCAAGTTACAACGTTTTTCAATAATTTTTGTTTACTTTGAAAATGAAAACGTTTTAGAGACTAATAAGAGTATTGTTTCTCTAGGTTGTGCATGATGTTGATTTGCAGAAGTTGCCGGTGAGGTTTGCGATGGACAGAGCTGGACTTGTTGGAGCTGATGGTCCAACACATTGTGGAGCTTTTGATGTGACGTTTATGGCTTGTCTTCCTAACATGATAGTAATGGCTCCATCGGATGAAGCAGAGCTTTTTAACATTGTTGCAACCGCTGCTGCTATCGATGATCGTCCTTCTTGCTTCCGTTACCCTAGAGGTAATGGTATTGGCGTCGCATTGCCTCCTGGAAACAAAGGTGTTCCTATTGAGGTACATAGCTTTAACATCATCCTCTCATATCTGTCTGGCTGTCTCTCTTTCTTTATCATTTTGACATCGAAAGGATCATTTCTTTGGGGTGTGTTTCAGATTGGGAAAGGTAGGATTTTGAAAGAAGGAGAGAGAGTTGCGTTGTTGGGTTATGGCGCAGCGGTTCAGAGCTGTCTTGGAGCGGCTGCGATGCTTGAAGAGCGCGGTTTGAACATAACCGTGGCTGATGCACGGTTTTGCAAGCCATTGGACCGTGCTCTCATTCGCAGGTTAGCTAAGTCGCATGAGGTTCTGATCACTGTTGAAGAAGGTTCTATTGGAGGGTTTGGATCGCATGTTGTTCAGTTTCTTGCTCTTGATGGTCTTCTTGATGGCAAGCTCAAGGTATATACAACTTTTTAACATATCATTCCTAATAACTTGCTCTGTCTTTTCTAAATCTTGTGGTTTTCTAATTTGCCATTTGTGTTCATTTTGTTACAGTGGAGACCAATGGTATTGCCTGATCGGTACATCGACCATGGTTCACCAGCTGATCAAATGGCTGAAGCTGGTCTCATGCCGTCTCATATTGCAGCAACCGCACTTAACTTAATTGGTGCACCAAGGGAAGCTCTGTATTGAGAGTTGAATTGGTGGCTAAAACATATACAAGCAAACACTCTGTGTAAGAGAAGGTTTCTTCTAAGTACTGATCAAAGTTCTATATATAGTAGAAGTGGTAAAGAAGATTAGTATTTGGTAAAACTGTTTTTTTTTTTTTCCTTTGTTGTTGTAACTTTGTTTAGGGGTGTGATGGAGATCGAGTTGTACAATCATCTAACATCTTTGTATAAAACAGTTACATATCTTCTTCTTTGTTTCATTTAACCTTTGTGTGACATGTCTTGGTACGAGCACTTTTTGTGTGTGTGAATATCTTAAAACGTACAACCTTGATAAACCGAAGAATACAAAATAGAGAGATATGTAAAGACTAAAAGACTTTACATATTTCTCAATCATAAAGGCTTTGAAGAAAAATTCTGATGAATCTAAATTTAAAATGAAATGAGACATAATGCCAAGATTTACCCCTATGTGAAGGTTAATTTGACATACTACGTTTACGAAATAGTACACCTGGCGTTGGGATTTTCATCATTGAACATCAGAATTTTGTCCATTTCCTTGTTATTTGCATACTCTTCTGATTTCTTATCGGTTTCAAGAAGTGCTCCAAGGTTTTTCTTCTGGACTATTTCAGATTCAACTTCTTTCTTCACAAGCACCACTTGATCTTCACCTGTTAGTTTACTGAGTTTTTTCAACAACTTCTCGAGATTAAAACTTCCTCTGACGGCAATATTTTGATTCACTATATCCGTCACACATGTTTCAACCCCTGACAATCATATATTCATCATGCAAAAAACAAGTTATAACATGCATGCATAGGTGATATGCACAGCAACATATTATTACGATTGCTATATATTTAATTATTAAAACTATATATTTAACATCCAGCACGGAATCTACCTTTGAATCTGGGAATAACTTCAGTCATAATTGTCGCGCAATGGCTACAATCCGGTATCTTGATTTCCACATCCAGATTACTAAAAACATCGAACAAGAGTGGATTGTATAAGAGAAGTTTATTAAAAATGTACAAGAATATAAATTACACTTACCAGTTTGAAACAGTTGGTGGTGGAATCGGAATGCAGCAAACCATCTTCTTCAGTTTGAAACAAACAACCAAAGAAAATAAATATTCTCCAAGTACAAATATTTTCATAAGCCTAAAACACTTTATATACACGTTCACACATATTAAGTACACAGAGAAAAATTATGATTCCTTTTTTAAACATATATCCAAATATATAGAAATAGACTATTTTTAACCAAAAAAACAAGAAATTCATGACATATTACCCATTCATAGTACCATATATTATTTACATATGTGTATATATTATAAATATATATGCACTTATATAAAAAAATTTCTTGCATAAGGAAATTTAGCTTTTTAATATTTAATTACATCTGATTTTTCTGATTATGTGATAAGAAACAAAAATTACCAGTTAAGAAAATATTGATATAATTCTGAAATTAACCTCAATTCCAATTTTACTAATAAATCTTTCATATATTTAAATTTTGTAGGTTTTCTAATTTTAAATTAAAGAATATTATTATATTTAATTATTTTTCTTTAATATTTTCACATATACTTAAGAAAAATGTCATCATAGAGGATGTTTTTTTTAAGTTATCAAAGAAATTTGTGCCATGTCATTTTTATAATTTTATTTTATCTTAAAAGGTTTTTTTATTTAACACTAAATATGAGTCTATAAAAGCCATATTTCCAAAAAGTTACTGAGCACTAAAAATAGATTTTTGCATTTTATAATTTTGTTGATAAATTTTGTATTCAACTAGGTTAAAGTTCGCGCTACGCGCGGGCGGTTTTGTCATTTTTTGTTAAAATAGATTTTTTAAAATATGATATTTTTTAACTCGAAATCTACCTGACGTGACGGCACACTAGAGAGAGTTGGCCAACTTTTATAGTATAGAATTCAGTTTGTCCCGCTAATTTTTTTAAAGTTATTTCATTATTCTGTTATTCATTTGACATACTAATCAGACCCTTAATAAATAAAATGATCAGTTTTATCTTCTATAATTATATATATAACAAGTTAATTGTGTATAATGAAATCACTTTAAAAAACGTGAAAACATGATATTTGATTGGTATGCCCTGTTTATAATAAAATAACAAAATAAAAATGGGTGTTAAAATGGATCCAAATCCATGGATTGGATTGACGCAATCCATCTTATCCATTAACCTAAATGAGTTAAAAATTTGAATTCCAAATGGGTTTATGGTTCAGATGGATGATGAATTAATTGGATTGGATAGAAATAGTTTGGTTTATAATGGGTTGGATCAATGATTGATCCATTTTATTAAATTAATCTAAAAGAAATATTGTAATAAATAAAAGAAAAAAAAATTCATCAAATGTTTTTCACACGTAATGAATCCAAAATTGTATTTGGTTGGATTTGAATACAATACCGTAAAAAATGATTTTACAGTTTCGACAAAAAACGCCATTTTACAAATTTGGTATAAATCGCAATTTTACAGTTTTGTGAAATAACATGATTTTACGGTTTTGGCAAAACAATACGGTTTTCCGCAAAAACCGTAAAATCACGATTTTTTCACTAAAACCCTAACTTTTCCGTCAAATAAACAATACGGTTAATCTGAATAACTAAAGAATTATTAGTGAGATAAACTAAAGTGGAGAAAATTATCAAAAAATTATAAACATTAAAAGTTAGTTTATCCGTCTCCAATTCCAACGCCAGCAACAAGGTTTCATGTGGATGATTTATTTACTAATATGCCTTATCTTTTTGATATACACGAAAGGACGATAAAATGGAAATGTATTCATGATTACTTTGATTTAATTGAAAATCCCGAAATGATAAAATATTTTCAAATGTTGACAGAAATCCAAAAGATATAATTAAGTTACCAACCACAAAGGTGATTGTGGCCACATGGAAATTGGCCTAACACATGAAAGAAATAGTATTTCCAGAATGTCGGGAAGGAATAGGATCGTATAATTTGACATGCAAACGGAATCTAGAAAATTTGGAGCAAAAGTAATTTTTTTTCATCAGTTAAACTATAAAAATACATGAGTTATATATAAGATAATTCACATTGATTTTTTTTTTTTGTTCAATACATATCATAAAAAAAATAATAAGTAAGAAGTACTTAATTTCTTATCTTTATATTTTATAAATCTACATTTTGTGATTATAAATTATGAATTAAGGATTTTTTCATATTATATCTTACTTTCTAATTATTATTTTCAAGTTTAAATCTCATTTTTTCTCCAAATTATCTGTCATTTAAAAATATATTTAATTATATTGATTTCTCAATTTTTTCTTATGGCAAAAATGCTGTAGTTCTTCATTAAACAATATATTATTCATTTTAATGACAAATTCAATTCATAGATAATATTTAAATGTAGAGACATGTGAAATTTGCTAAAGTATTGAACATATGTAAAACTAGGTCTATAATGTGTACATCACATTCAAATTCTAGTATAAAACTGCCAGTTAATTCAGAATTAGTTGCAAATAAATACTAATTTTATATTTATTATATTTACTAAAATACTAATGATTGAAAATGTTTTTTAGCAATATATATGTTGTATGTTAATTTCATTTTAAAATGACGTAATCAATTCTTGGATTGTGCTAGTTGCATTATGTCTTCTAAGAGCAATGTGATGTTAGAATGAGAAGAGCCTCCTTCCTCCACAGCCTTGTGAGCTAATTCTCCAAGCTCTTTGGCTCTTCTTCTTCTCTCTGTTGCATCATCACTCTCACCCATCAATTCTTCCACTGCCTTCTTCACACCTTCTTTATCCACTAACACTCCTATCTTCTCCTCTTCTCCAATTTCATGACTCTTCAACCCCGACTTTCACCCCAGCTTTTAGTACCTGCACGACCAATTTCTCGTTGCAGAATTGGTCTGCAAATAGCGGCCATGTAAGCAGCGGTAGACCAGAGGTTATCCCCTCTAGAGTTGAGTTCCATCCGCAATGCGTTAAGAACCCTCCAACAGAAGGATGTGAAAGGATAATCATTTGAGGAGACCATCCTTGATGATAAGTCCTCTGTCTTTGATTCTTTCTTCGAAACCGCTCTCCGAGATCCACTCACTAACTCTTTATACTTCTCCCAACCTCTAATGACCCAAATAAAAGGTCTTTTGGATTCCTCTAGGCCTAGCCCGAGCTCCTTGAGCTGAGCCAGAGGAAGATTGCAAATACTTCCAAGGCAAACATATAGCACGACTCTTCCTCTTTAGAATCAAGCCATTTAGGCACTCGCTTTGATCAATGTCTGATTTGTTTCCCCTCTCAGCTTTATCTGCTCCCACCTTATTGCACAAGGAAACGGGTCCAATGGACCATGCCTTACCGGACCTTGCCTCCTTGTAGTCTTTGACATAAGCAGGCTCGAGTTCTTGAAATGTGTTGACTATCACACCATAGGATGTCTTGTCCGCTTCTTTCAAACCCTCCATGAACTCTTCCACTCTTCAGGATAATATGTTTCGACTGGAACTTGAGGTCTTGTGAATTCAACTCTATCAGGAAAATAAGGAACGACGAAGTACTCCTTGTCTGACTTTAAATTCTCCAAGATCTCACGGTTCTTGCGTAAAACATGCATACAGAGAAGACAAAAGCAAGAAAAGCCATGGAAGAGGATCTTTGGTATATTGAACTTCTTGGCGAGTTTGGTTGTATAAGGCAAACACATGTCAGAAATCAGACAGCTTGGTGGAGGACTCATCTCTTCCATGAGCTTCTGGACCGGTTCTTCAAGCATGTTACACGCTTTAAAGAAAGGTATCATGAGCCCATCGAGTCAAGTAGATCGACATTCTCTTGTCCTTCCGGACAAACCAGCTTCTTGATACGGAAACTTCACATGCACATGTTAATGGGCAAGCCAGATTCGATGGCACGGCTTAGAACATTCTTGAACCTCCCTGCATTGTGAGGCGTCGTGACAATTGTTACGGTCACACCGCGCTGAGCCAAGAGCCTTGCGATATCAACCATGGGAATCATGTGGCCTTGAGCCATGAAAGGGAAGAGAACAAAGTGAAGAGGATAAGATTTGTTGGTTGTTTCTGAACCCATGATGATTCAACGCTAAAAAGAAACTCTCAAGTTTTTTGTTTTGGTTTTGGATTATATTTGTGATAGCTTATATAGAATAAATGCGTGGAGAGCAAAAAAGACAATAAGTGAACAGAATACGTAATAGATGACGTAAACAGTTTTTTACTTGCCAAACACCTCCACTCCAGTCCACAGATTGTTTATTGCTTCAAGGCTTTTTTTGATAAAGATATTACTACAAGACATTCTTAGCCAAAACTTAGTTTGTCCGTTTATGACCATCCGCCATCTTCCAATGACTTTGACTTTCCTTTACGGAAAAAGTTAAGAGATAATTCTGAGACACAAAAACAACAACTAGGAGACTCGGTGATAGTTACATCTACAACTTTTGACTCTTTCAAGACAGCTGCCTGTGGGAAACCAAATCAAAATGGCATCGATAACATTATACCTGTAGCGTTTAAACTCTAACAATGCAGCGGCAGCAGCAGCTTCCCTTTGTAATCTTTGTGGACGGTTTAGTGCTTTCGTTAGAATCATGCATATGTGTCGAACCTGTAACACCCATACTCAAACACTTAAGTTCTAAGCTTAACTTCCCTTTTCTTTTCTTTTCTTTTCTTTACTAGTATATTTAATTATATTGATTTCTTTTCTTTTTTTTCTTATGGCAAAAATGTTGTAGTTCTTCATTCAACAATATATTATTCATTTAAAAAAAAATCAATTCATAGATAATATGTAAAATGTAGACACATGTGAAATTGAATTGTTAATAACTTAATATTTTAAGATGGATAACGCTGGGCATTTGGTCTAGTGGTATGATTCTCGCTTAGGGTGCGAGAGGTCCCGAGTTCAATTCTCGGAATGCCCCATCTATGTTTTTGCTATTTTTTCCCTTAACTTTTTCCAATTCCTCTGCCTAAGGCATATCCATCGAACAAGTAATGGGCGTCAACTGTACACCAACTTCCTCTGTTTATATTTGGTTAAGGAGCTTCCCTCGGTCCCTCCATAACATCTGATCAGAAACCGTTCTTGATGTGTTAAGTAATTTGCGTCGGAGGCTAGCACCACTTTAAACGGAGGTCGAAGCCTCGGTATAGGCTATACAGTGTATGAAAGATGGCGTTTAAACCTATAGGCTTTGCAGTGACTAAGGGCCTGACTGGTTTAACGCTGCGGTTGCGGTTGCGGGAGTTTGCGGTTGCGGGAGTTTGCGGAAGCGGGAGTTTGCGATTAAAAGCTGTTTGTACGACTGGTATAGCAATTCATAGCGGTTGCGTTTGCGGGATATTTTTGACTGGTTAGCCAGCGGGTGCAAGAGCGGTTTAACCAAAAGTTACTAAAATAAAAATAATATATAATTATTCAAAACATTTATAACCATATTAATAATTTTTTTTTAAATATATTTTTTGATGAATTTTTAATTTGAAAACTACCCTTTTTTTTTGGTTTTGAAAAATACACTTTTTATATGTAAAATGATTATTCCTAATTTAATAAAAACGAAATTCAAATAAGAAATATAAAATATTAATATTTGATAATAATTTTGTATCATTTTAACATCCTAATTACCTGTTTAGTTTTTTTTTAAAAATTTAATAAAAATATAAGATTGTTTATATAAAGTTTAAATGGGGTGAGATTAAAGTTGTTTATGCAAAGTTTCAAAAATATTTAAATTTTTCAAAAGATAAACATTAAAAATGAAAGATATATTTCTCCACTTTTAAATTTTTAATAATTTATAAACTTTAAATATATGTAAAGTTTTAATTTATTTAAAGTTTCATTTGGTTTGAATGTGTATGAGGTTAAGTTGTTTATATAAAGATCCAAAATATTAAAATTTGTTTCAGTTTAACATATACTATATTTATTTGAAAAAAAACTTATTAGTTTATTATTTTTTTAAATTTTCGTTTTAATTTGTAATTATTTATTATTTTTTTGTTTAAATCACGTCAAAACATACTTTTTACATTTTAAAAGTGTATTTTTCAAAACAGAAAAAATTTAGGGTATTTTCGAAATTTTTAAACATAATTATGGTATTTTTCAAAAAAATATACCCTTATTCCAAATTTGGAGATATTATGTTTTTTTTTTTTTTTTCAAACCGCAACCGCCCGCAACCGCAAACGCTTGCGGAAAGGAGCTTTTGATTTCCAGCGATATAGAGCGGTACAGAGTGGTATAGAGCGGTTGAAAGCGGTTGTCGTGATTGTTATAAAACGCTAAGAACCGCTACGAACCGCAAACGCTGCGTTTGCGGGTGGTAGCGGGAGAACCAATCATCACCTAAATAAATGAAAAATGGTATATGAAATGGACTGTTCAGATCTTATGAAGATGGTCTTTAAACCTAAAGAGTGATTGGCAT
The DNA here is from genome assembly GCA_902728155.2 of Microthlaspi erraticum. Classification (NCBI taxonomy): domain Eukaryota; kingdom Viridiplantae; phylum Streptophyta; class Magnoliopsida; order Brassicales; family Brassicaceae; genus Microthlaspi; species Microthlaspi erraticum. The sequence goes on along the minus strand of CACVBM020001695.1, from coordinate 702,236 downwards.
TCTCTATTCTACTCAAAGAAATGGAAGTATGTCGGAAGATGTTAATCACTTTCTTCATAGCTCACATTCCAAAAGAACAAATAATATGAATGCAGACAAACTAGCACATAGTACTTAGATATAGTTTATGATGTATATTATGTAAATTTTGTTTACCGATTTTGATTTCTGAATCGTTATAGGAAAATAAACTGTTGAAAAAGAGAAAAATAAATTAGTTTTAGTAGATTTATCATGTTATGACTAGTTATATTTTTTTTAAAACGTGAAAATTTAATAAAATAAAGTGAATGGTAAAATTTAGTAGAATCATATTTCCAAATCGTGAAAACGTGGAAATTAGAAAATTGTGAAATCACATTTTTCAAATTATAATAACCTTAAAAAGTTACACACTATTTATATATAATATTTATATATAATATTTATCTTTCGAATTTCCAGAGAATAGGGAGCTCATATACTAAACAAAAAAAACAAATGAAACCGTACTCATATTTTGTCCCATAAAAATATCTCAAGATTGATTCTTGTTTCGAAACTACGAAATAGAGCAACCGTTGGGATTTGAGTCACTAAACAAATCTATATATGTTCCTCTTTTCTGGTTGCTTATAAATTTGCCATGTCAGCATTTTATTTTATTTATTATATTTTTTTCATTTTAATATTTTAATTTTAGAATAATTAGCATTTATTATTATAATAAATTTAACAAGAATATGAAACATCATTTTTTTTAAAAGGAGAAAGACTATGTATAGATCTACAAAAACTATTATTTAGTAAATTTATCTTTATTATATTTTTTGGTCGTGAATTTATCTTTATTATATTATAAAATTTACATTGATGTCAAGATATTATATAAAGAACACTAATTTTTTAAAGTTTTTTGGAATGAAATGAGAAGACACCGGACATGATGAGACGGAAAAAATATAACGAGAGAAATGAAAGACTGGACGAGACGAGACAGACAAATTAGACATAACGAGATGAAAAAACGGAATGAGACGGGATTGGACGGGACGGGATGAAAGGGACATAATGGGACGAGAAGGGACGGGACAGAAATTTCACCCACCCCTAATAATGTTTACGGATCGGACAGAGACAAGACGAAACGAAAAAAAAAAAACAGGATAGGATGGGACTTGATAGGGCGAACAGGACGGAACGGGAAAAAATGAAAGCATGAAATGGGATGGGATGGGACTCTACGGGAATTTTGTCTATCCTTAGTTATATTTAGGGAACGGGACGAGAAGAAACGGAAGGAACATGATGGGATATAACAAAATGGAAAGAAATATAATGGGATAGGACGGGACAGGACGGGACAGACAAAACGGATGAGACGAGAAAGAACGGACATGATGAAAATGAACGAAATGGGATACAATGGGACAAAACGGTACATTAATTTTGCCTAATTCTAATTATTTTTAATTAATATGTGTAATATTTTTGAAACAATAATAAACAATAGAAATAAACTAAATTTGCGGAAAAACAATAAAATTAACACAATAATATAAATTCCCGCGCGAAGCGCGATCACCTCCTAGTATATATATATATATTTGTCCATCTCTTTTTCCACATCACTATTTGGTTGGTCTTCGGCATACATCTCTCAAGTTCTTTATCATTCTCTGCAGCTATTTCAGATTCTTCAATGGCACTACAAAATACCAAAGAAGAATTAAAACACATGTAATATTTTATAAATAACCAATAAAATTGATCTACCTTGTTTCAGGTTTATCATCATTTCCCTTTATTTGGAGATTCTCTTCTTTTTGGACTATATGAGGTTCACCATCTTCCTTCTTCTGAACTATATCAGATTTCTCAAAATTTCTGCTCTTTTACCGGTTCTTTTCTTAAGATTTTTTAACACCTTCTCCAAATTAAAGTTACCAACAACCACAACATTTTCAGCATCCACATCTGTTATACATGCTTGAACTCCTAATAATAACATTTCATTGAAAAACAATTACTACATAAATACTATGTTGCCGTTAAATGATACTCCCTCCGTTTCAAATTAGTTGTCGTTTTTGCAAAATGTATCTGCAAATATCTGGACGTATCTGTAATGCAAAACACGTCCAGATACGTCCAAATATTTGCAGATACATTTTGCCAAAACGACAACTAATTTGAAACGGAGGGAGTATATTTTTGTGGATAAAATATCTTATTTTCTTGCCTTCCAAATTGCAAACGACTTCTCTGATTGTTTTTGCGCATGTTTCAGAATCGATCCTGACCTTAAACTCGGCATCAGCAATAACACTAGACAAGTTTTCGGAAGCGAAGAATATGTATCAGCATAATAACATATAAAATTCTTATTCAAATGATATATATATATATATATATATATATGTTGAGATATAAAACACTCTATACTTGTCAAAAATGCTTCTTCGTGACTGCTTTGAACACCAGCAAGTCATCACGCTCGAATTCCAAATTAGAAATACTAGCTTTAAGAATCTTCTCACGGTAAAATCTTATGAAACCTAACACTTTAAGTCATCAATCAAACTATTAAAATATATGACTTATATAGACGACATTTTCACATTGATTTTTGTTTTGTTCAATACATATCTTAAAAAATTTAATAAGTAAGATGTACTTAATTTCTTATCTTTATATTTTATATATCAGAATTTTGTAATTATTTATTATAAATTAAGATTTGACCAAAAAAAAACAAAATTATAAATTTAAGGAATTTTTCCTATTATATCTACTTTCTAATTAATATTTTCAAGTGAAAATCTCAGTAGTTTTCCAAATTATCTTTCATTTAGAAAATATATTTAGTTAAAGTGATTTTAAATGTTTTTCTTTGGCAAAAATGCTGTAGTTCTTCATTCAACAACATATTATTTATTTTTTAAATTTTTCATTTCATAGATAATATGTAGAATGTAAACACATCTGAAATTCTCTAAAGTATTGAACATGTGTAAAACTAGGTCTACAATGTGTACAAGTACAACAGTAACAACACCTTCAAATTCTGGTATAAAATGGCCAGTTAATTCAGAATTAGTTGTAAGTAAATAATAATGATTGAAAATGTGTTTTTATGCTATGAGGTTTATAGTTAGTATCTAATAAATACAATATTTTTTTTTTAAAAATGATAAGATCAAAAGATGAAGAAAAATAAGGTTATAATTTTGTACCAAATGTAAACCTGATTGTACAGTTTAAGTTAATAGAATTATGTGCTATAAATTAAGCTTAGACAAGATTGGGCATTTGGTCTAGTGGTATGATTCTCGCTTAGGGTGCGAGAGGTCCCGAGTTCAATTCTCGGAATGCCCCATCTATTATTTTGCTATATTTTTTTTTTCCCTTAACTTTTTTCAACTCCACATTGAACAAAGTAATGGGCACCAACATTCCCACCAACATTCTCTGTTTATATTTCGTTAAGGAGCTTCCCTCCATAATATCAGAAACCGTTCTGGATGTGTCAAAGAAGAGCTTCTCTTGGAGATCCTCTGGAAAAATATTAATTTTATGAGATTCGACACATGAATATGATCGGGGCAAAAGCTATCTTCGAAGTTCATGGTTGCTACAAAAAAAGAAGCCAACGAAAAATTGACACTTTCTGTCTGTTCGGTTATTTTGTCTCTTTTTGTTGTTTGAGTCAACATCAAGAAAGGTTATTTTTTTGATGTGGTGAGTCGTCATTTCATCATCATCTCATTCACATCGTAAATGGTCATCTTGATAACTTGTGCTTTCCCAACATCTACAGAAATCAAAGAATTTCCGAATTGGATAACAATTATGAGTTCGATTCAAATTTCTTGTAGCTCTCTCCCCCACGACATAATCTTGAAGATCGGCTCTTCTCTTCAGGTTTAATTTTGTAGTTCTGTTAAATTCTGTTTTTTTTTTTTCTTTTTTCTTTTCTACTTGTTAGATTTTGCTAATTCTTTGAAAATTGTGTTGTTTGATTGGTTATTTGGTTGATAGGTGATCGATCTTTGCACACTCAGTAGCTGTTCTAGGTTTTGGAGAGAGCTATGTGCTTCTGACATCTTATGGGAACCTCTGTTTAAAAAAAGATGGCCCTTATTGGCCACATTTGATGCAGACAATACTCAGTTTCCTCCAGTACAAACCCCAGAAACAGATGACAATTCCCAGGTAGAAGAAAGTCTGAGACCTTACCATAGTTTCTTGTTTCTTTCAAATTCAATTTATTCCAGTTGTTTTAGATTTTGGTCATTTTTTTAATTCTTGATGGTGATTTTCTTTGTTGTTGAATTGAGACTTTGGATAAATGGATGCTTGTGATTGAGTTATGCTGCAAGTTTAGTCATTAGATGGTTGCTGAAGTGTAAAGATCAATTTCGTTTAAGTGATGAGGTTAATGTTACAAACATTTTGTAGGAATGGAGAAGATATTACATGATGCAGCACCAGGAAATGGGATCCAGAGCATCCGAGGTGATAAAATTTGTGATCGAGTGGCCTGCTACGTTGTCTCTAGAGGCCTTTGAGTATCAACACGCGATCGAAACAATGAGCTCGACGAGTTTAGGGTTCCAAGACGTGGAGTTATTTCTCTTCAAACCAAACTTGAGTGTGCTCCTCAACCTCATTGGACTCCTCTACTGCATACAACACTTGAAACCACAGCGAGAGCAAATCTTGGATGCGATGAGGAGATGTGGAGTCTCAGAGCAGGTGGTTTGGGTGAAATGGTTGACGTTGGGAAGATGGTCACACGGGACGAGAATGAGAGACGAGATCGTGTCGCGTCAGGTGTCTTTAGCCGATGTTGTCAATGGGAAAGAAGAAACGGTACTGCGCGTGCTTCAACGAGGAGTTGTTCACGAGGTTTTGCGTGTGTGTGTATCAACAGCTGATCTTGCTTACGCTACTTGCACCAGTAGCACCATCAGGAACTACTAAACCGTTTTCGATGGAGATTTGTTGCACTTTTATATGTAAACTAATTGGTTTGTTTGATACAAAGTTTGAAAATAAAGGGACTTGGCTGGTGAAATATATTCCAAAGAGAGATGAGAGATCAAGAGATGAAAGCTAATGTTTTAAGCAAAAGAGCCATTAAGGAATATTCCGGAAAGGCTAAGTGAGCTCTCTTGTGTGAGATTTGGAAGGCAGGCTTTCCTCCATTTGATAGGTGTTTCCAGTACCAAATCGAGCTTATGCAACCAGAAAGCTCCTCTCCTGTTACGTCATCGATCTGAGCTAAGAGAAGGTTGCGATGCGCGTCTTTCACAGAGAGCCAAGCACGCAGAGCGAATCTGATGACACGTTTTTTGAGATTAACATGAGATTTGATGGTTCGTGGTGTACTGCAAAGCTGGCGAGCTCCTGCAGCATCCTAAGACGCCTTGAGAGTCCAACTCCTGAAGAAAAAAACATAAATCAACGGAGATGAGATTGAGAAAGAGAAAGAGTAAGAGAAAAGAGTGAAGAGTATACAACAACCTGCGCATACGAGGTCGATTCCGGAGGACTCAAACGCTGACACCACCGCCGCTTTGCTCTCTTCCGTGTCGCAGTAAGCTTGGATCGACACTTTTCCACCGTAGCCATCATCCGCGAGAGCTGATTTGATCTTCTCGCAAACCGATTCGACAGAGAGTTCATCAGGGACTGGGCAACCAACAATGTCCCAGAACACCCCCGTCTCAGCCTCTGAGAAGAGCAATTAAGAATCAGGAAGAAGAAGAAGAAGAAGAAGAAACAATTGCAAAACTTCCAGATCGTATATACGCTTGAGCAATTATGTTTACTATGACAGAATCAGAGTAGACTACTATTACTGAAAACGACGGATCTTACCGGCGAATTCGCTCGTCAAGGAAGACATCGACACAAAACTTGAGAGAAATGAATTTAGGGCTGGATCTTTGGCTGATTCTGGATGAGCCTGGCAAAATTCCCGAACCCAAACCGAAATTCTTAAATCGAACTAATCGGTTTGTTTGATACAAGTTGAATTGGATTCTCCAATAGGGTTTATGTTGATTACAAACGACGCCGTTTACGCGTTTTGGACAATTTTTTTTTTTTTTTGTTTTTTCCCTTGAGCAGACGCGAGGTTTTTGATTGAGAGAGTTGAGAGCAGACGCACGATTTTTTAAAGAAATTTTCCGGCAACAATCACGATTCCGACGTCGGCGAGGGTTTAGTTTGGATGTTATTAGTCCTTCGTTGGCTGTACTAAGTTCCGATTTTTCGATTTGTTTCTGATTCTAGATTACCTCTAAGGCTCAAACTCTCTTCAACTCAAATAATCCTCTGTAAGTAAGTACTCAACGACGACGATTTTGGATCAAAAGTACTCAATTCGTCTTCACGAAACACTCCACTAATCAAAGTATGTGAATGTTCACTCTTTTCTTCCCTTTTAGCTCTCAAATAGCTCTGTTTGATTAGCTCTTCTGCTATGTAATTGTCTTCGTTTAGTGACTTTGGTATCTGGGTATGATCAAATTTGATGTTTTCGTCTCTTTCATCTCGTACAATCCCTATTTGGGGTTTTTTTCTTGTCATGATTGTCATGTAAATAATCTGGCTCTGCTTGTCAAAATCACAACTTTTCTTTTTTAGAATTCCATAGCTCATAGAGTCACAGTTTTGATGCTTCTCAATTTCTTGTTAGCTGTAGAACGTAGTTTAGTTCCTATTCTTGAGCTTTCATTGCATAAAAATCAAAACTATCTTCTCAAGTAATTTCATTCCCACTTTCGTTTTTTTATCTTGACAGAACCTGGCGGTAGATTTGAGTTGAGAGAGAGAGAGAGAGATTAGTTAGTAATGGCCATTGATAAGGGCAAGCTTCAAGAAGAAGAAGCCTCAGCTGTTGCTCGTTTCTATAGCATTATTTTGGGATGGGACTATAAACAGCTTACAAAGGAGAATGGGGTCAGTTCCTGATCATACGAACTCTTTCTTTTTGTGTTCTAAACGTGAGGCGAATGTGAAATTTGTTTATCTAATCCATTTGTACAGAGGGAAAACAGAAAGGATACTAAAGGGAAGTTGAATGTTGTAAAGAATACTTATAAAGACGTTGATGATTATTTCGAGACTTTTGAACCACTGCTCTTGGAGGAAGTTAAAGCTCAGATTCTGCAGAATCGAGATGGTGAAGAAGGTTAGACCCAGAAATCTTATGTACATGTACCTAATCGGCTTATTGTTTTAATAAGATGTTGTGTTTATAAAAGTAGTTTGTTAACAAATTTGGTTCTGGTTGTGGAACTGACTTTTTCTGTCATTTTTCCTCTTAGAATTGGTGTGTAAAATGAGATTGGTAATGGAGTGCAACGAGGCCGAAGGGTTTCACATTCTGCTAGTCACTTACGAACATGACGAGGACGAATATCTTGCCCAAAATGATCTTCTATTGCTATCCAAAGAAGAGGTACACATAATGTTTTTCTGATTTTCTACTCTCTCATATAACAGTTATTGATGAATGTTGGATTCACTTTGAGGTTAACTTTTGCAGGTTAAAGGGAGTTCTTTTCCTTCATCTTATGGGTTTGCTGTAGTGGAAAATCGTCAAAGCAATCTTCTTCGTCTTCGGATGTATTTAGCTGAAGAGGCGGTGCAGATAACCAAAAATACTAAATCCTCTAGAACAAAATCATTCATCCAAGCTCTCTCAAACATGCGTTCTCTTATTACATCGTCTGCTAATCCTGTAGACAAAAGGGTATTCAGTTTAAAGGTCAGTTGTTGTTTAATGTGGTTTTTGTTCGACTATTGCGTAAACTTAAGTGATTGCTGTTGACATCTTACATATCCTTTCATGGTGTGATATGTTTGTTTTGCAGTTATGTGGTCTATCAACCATTATTCGGGAATATATAGCACTACGATCAGTCAGTTCGCTCCCTTTCAAGGATTTAATCTTTAATGCAGCAGAAAAATCGTGTGGCTTTGGAGATGAAGAATGGATCATATCCAGACCTCTGCATGAATACTTTAACGAAAATCTTAACAAATCCCAAAAAGAGGCAATTGATGTAAGTCCGGCTTTGTAGTTTCCTTTCTTAGAGACTTTTGCAGTTTTGCTTTGAGGCTTTAACACAGATTTGGGCTCTTATTTTGCAGGTTGGTCTATCAAGAAAATCCTTCGTCTTAATACAGGTTGACTTCTTCATTTAACTTGTTTACTTAGCTTTTTCAAATTGCATCGACAAGTAGATGGTTTTGATTCGAATACTAATGACTCTGTCCTTATTTAGGGTCCTCCAGGCACTGGGAAAACTCAGACGATTCTTAGCATTCTTGGTGCCATTATGCATGCTACTCCGGCAAGAGTCCAGTCTAAGTATGATATCCTCTTGATGCTCACCTAACTATGTCCTTTTCTGATATGAAAAGAATGCTTTCTTATGCTTCTCAATCTTGGCCATAATAGGGGTAGAGAGCATGCAGTGAAGCGTGGAATTCAGATGACCATCGATGAGAAGTATGGTTTTACTCCCATTTAAGATCTTTTAAATATTTCTACAATCATTGCTCTCACACCTAGGCCTGTGTGTTTTATTTGAAAATTTTGCAACTCAATGGGAAAATTAGTTATAGATTATTAGATTTTAGAGTAGTGAAATATTACCATACAACTTATCTCAGTGTTTCTTCTGTTTGAAGATACAATCACTGGGAACGAGCTTCTCCTTGGATTTTTGGTGTCAACCCCCGAGATGCTATTATGCCTGAAGATGGTGACGATGGTTTTTTTCCAACCTCAGGAAATGATATGGTGAGTCTGGAGATTTTATTCTGAGACACATTGTAATAGCCCTACTTATATATTATTCTCTTCTATGGTCAGAAACCGGAGGTGGTCAATGCAAGTCGAAAGTATAGAATACGTGTGCTAGTCTGTGCTCCATCAAACTCTGCACTCGATGAGATTGTGTTGCGGCTTCTAACTACAGGTATGTGGTGGATAAGATTCCATAGATTGTTTCGTTCTTTGAAAGTAGGCAAATGTCTTAATATGTTATGGTTTCTGCACTTTCAGGTCTTCGTGACGAAAACGCACAGACATACACTCCTAAAATAGTACGAATTGGTCTCAAGGCACATCACTCCGTCATGTCAGTATCGCTGGATCACCTTGTATGTATCTTGTCCTTGGATAACTGTATTCTTCAAGACCATATATGGTCACTCTAGACGATTAAAATTAGTTTGGATTTCGTTCAAAAATTATCCAGTAATTTATAAGATTAAACACTCTTTTGCAGGTGGCACAAAAGCGTGGCTCAGCCATTGATAAACCAAAACAAGGAACCACAGGAACTGATGTAGATAGTATCCGCACTGCAATTTTGGACGAGGCTGCGATTGTAAGGAGAATCTGCTTTCTTGTCAGTGTAATTTGAAGCGTTTCGTTTTTCTCTCCCTGAATATTCTCTGCTGTTTCTTTGCACTTTCAGGTGTTCGCTACCCTTAGTTTCAGTGGCTCTGCACTTCTTGCTAAATCAAACCGTGGTTTCGATGTCGTTATAATAGATGAAGCTGCACAAGCTGTAAGCCCCTGCTAATATGCATTGTGGACTAATGTTCTTGCGTCAGAAGCTTCTATGCTCCTCGTAGTTCATTGCTAACGAAAATTTTATCCTTGTGTACTTGTCCAGGTTGAACCAGCAACTCTTATCCCCTTGGCCACTAGGTGCAAACAAGTGTTTCTGGTAACATTCAATAGAATTATCCTTCCCTTATTAGTTTATGAGCTAATGATTCAGTTAAAGGAAACTTCATTAGCTTTGGATTCCTAATTACATATCTATCTTTTATCAGGTAGGAGATCCAAAACAACTCCCAGCTACTGTAATCTCAACTGTTGCTCAGGATTCTGGGTAAGTGCTTTAAACCAGTCACTGCCTCCAAACCTTTATCTGTTTATATTTCTCTCGCGTATGTTGTATTGACACTATTGGATTGATGTCTTTCCTTTCTTCAATGTAGCTACGGTACAAGCATGTTCGAGAGATTTCAAAAGGCTGGCTATCCGGTTAATATGTTGAAGACCCAGTACCGGATGCATCCAGAGGTAAGAACTTAAGATAGGTTCTTGACTAGTCAAAGCTTCTTGTTAGCTTAAATTCTTACCCTTTTTCGTTTGTCTGAAAAAAAAATTAGATAAGAAGCTTTCCGTCAAAGGCATTCTACGAAGAGGCACTGGAAGATGGAGCTAACATTGAATCCCAGACGACTCGTCACTGGCATAAATACCGTTGCTTCGGTCCGTTTTGCTTTTTCGATATACACGAAGGGAAAGAGTCTCAACATCCTGGAGCAACTGGTTCTCGAGTGAACCTAGACGAGGTGGAATTTGTTCTTCTCATCTACCACAAGCTCGTGACCACGTACCCTGAGCTCAAGTCAAGCTCTCAGCTAGCTATCATATCGCCGTATAACTACCAAGTCAAAACTTTCAAAGATCGGTTTAAGGAGATGTTTGGTGCCGAGGCAGAGAAAGTTGTTGATATCAACACTGTTGATGGGTTCCAGGTTCGATATTTCTACTCTCTTTCTCACGTTTAAACATCAAATGTGCTCATAGACAAAACTAGAATGCATTCTCAGAACTCAAATCGTAATCTTTCTTTTTCTTTTTCCTCATCTTGATGAATAGGGAAGGGAGAAAGATGTTGCAATATTCTCATGCGTCAGAGCTAACGATACAGGAAGTATTGGTTTTCTCTCTAATTCTCGGCGTATGAATGTTGGGATTACACGAGCTAAGTCTTCTGTATTGGTAAGAAAAAAGTCAAGAAATACATAGAGACTCTTCTCCGGCTTTTCTGCATATGTATACCATCTTTCTCTGATTCACTCTCCATTGAAACTTGCTTATCAGGTTGTTGGTTCAGCTGAAACGTTGAAGAGTGATCCGCTCTGGAAAAACCTTGTAGAGAGTGCTGAGAAGAGAAACAGATTATTCAAGGTGAAAACTTTTTACTTTCCTTCTGTGTGTGTTGAAAGTATATGAATCTTTTTTCTGCAATAGATTAGGCTCAATAAAGAAGAGGTTGTTAATTTTTTGGTGTTTTTGGTAGGTGTCAAAGCCATTGAAGAACTTCTTCAGCGATGAGAATCTGGAGACAATGAGAGTGACGGAGATGGACATGGATATTCCTGATGGACCGGGATATGAAGACGAAGCTGTTCCGGTGGCGAATTACGGTGGAGATAATGATAACGACTTTGGAGATGGTGATGCTGATCAAGACGATGCACCCTTCGCCGAAGAAGACTAAACACTATGAATCTTTTTTGTTTATTAGTTATAGAACTTAGAAGTTAAGAGGACATTTGCTGGAACATTAAACAATATATTGGCTCTAATTTTTGGTTTTTACTTATTTTTTTTTGGTTTAGAAAAGTTATCTTGACCATTATGTTTTTACTTTTGCTACAATGATCTAATTGGCTTCACAATCTTTTGGGATAAAATTAAGTCACAATTTGGAACAAAACAATTATTAAGACAACCATTGAGAGAGAAATTATTAAAACCATCATTGATAAACAAAACCGCACCAAAAGAGCATAACCATGACCATAAGTATCGCAAACCATATTAAAGCGGTGTTTAAAAATTACATGGATATTCCTTATGATTATATTATGTAATTAATCTAGACGTTTGTAGAGATATGCTAAAAAGCATTTATGTATTGTATACTAATCCAATAAATCCGATATAATTTCTTATGAATAGATATGTGAACTTGTAAGAATATCATTTTTAGACACTTTTCAAGAAGGTAAACGTTGTTTTTTATTTGCGGCTGGCAGCTGCTGCTTTCAGATGTTGCAATATGAATGTAATCGCAGTAGATATAGATATGAACACTTGAAAATAGATAACGTGTATAGAAAGAAGCACATAAGCTTAGACTTTCTGGAATCTTTTGGAGGACAAAGACTTCCACAAATTTGGGTCAAGATAAATTAATTATCTTCGCTGTCGTGATCATTGCCTTATCATTTACACTTACAACTAGGGTTTGACCCGCGTCCTGCGCGGTGTGATAATTTCTGAATTTATATATTTTTTTTAATTTGATAGTTGTGACATTCACGGTTGGTATCACTAAAACAGTATACACATTCACGGTTGCAAACATATTGGCTAATTATAAGATTTTTTTATGTAAATGTATGCACTTATATTTTTAGAGATGTTAATATGGACTAATATATTTAATTTGACATATATATTTTATATAAGATATTTTTCATGTTTTAGATTTTTAATAGATTAATCCACGAAAAAATGCTTCGTAAAAGCATTGAAATTTTATTTAAAATATTCAATACATACAAAAAAATATACTTCTTTAGTTTTATATTATTAATTAGTTATTAAAATTAAAAATTATATTTATAGATCTTGTACTATTTTTAAGGACTCTTGATAGAATTATTATTAGAATATATTATCATATTAATATTTAAAAATATTTATCAAGTTAAATAATATATTTTCAAATAAAACTTATAATATTTTAAAATTTTGATATAAATATTTAGAATTTAACTTATTATATAAGTTAAAATATATTACAATTATGATCAAAATTAATAATTATTTATTCTATCTAATTATACAATTTAAATGAAAATCATATTAAATCGAATAAAGAAAAAAATTTACATTTTGATGGCTACAAAAAGAGGATTCCTACTCAAATAGTTGCACAAAGTGTACATCTTTTTATAACTGATTTTTGAACCATTAACAACATATTCAATCTTTATTTTAACAATTTTATTGATTTATTTTATCATAACTTATTCACATTATATCATATACAGAAAAAAATGTAGATTTTTTATTCTAATTTTATATAGATGATTCAAAAAATTATTTTAAAATAAAGTTAAACAAAGATGATAGGAGAAATAAAATGATTTTAAAAATAATTAATATGATTTAATTGAATTGAGTATTTTCCTTATTTACTAATTTTCGTCACGATCAATTAAGGAAAGAAAATAACTGTTTTTAATTTATCTTTAATTTATGAAGACATATTTGATTTTCTAACCATAGTATATGAATGACATTGTATGTAATTATTCTAATAAACTTAACCTTATTTCATAAGTAGCATGAGAAGCTTCCTAATGATGACACATCAGCATAGCATTTTTGTTAATAACATATGACACAAAGGTTATTTTCAAAATGTTTTCTTTTTTAATATATTAGAGATTGGAATAGAAGAAGATTTTCGATTTATCAAGAGTTCAAGAAAGCTTGCCTTAACTATTTTATTATATTTTCTTCGTTAACGTTCGTTTCCCCCCAATTAGAAAATAAGATAATAATGGCCTTGCGTATCTTTTAGTTATCATTTTGTATTTCATGCATACAAGTGCTCATTGATTATTGAAGGCTCGCTTATTCGATTATAGAATCGTTTAACCTATAGATATGTGTAACGAATCATCAACAATGAGACCCAGACGTTCGAAGTTTTAAATTCGTCCAACCGAAGTTTAAAATAGGTTGTCATTTTGGTAACTATAATATTAAAAAAACTAAACGGATAGATGTTTGATATTTTTGAATTTCAAAACTAAGGAAATTTATGAACATGGTCTTTTTTATTTATTCAATAACGTTTATCCAGAACAAGTATGAAGTATGGACTAAGATATGTTTTGGAAGCCTTTTGTGATTATCCTCATGACAAGGTCGTAACAGTAGAATTGCTTATTCACACACAATTTGAAGAAAACGAGTTTGCTTAGACTGATTAAAATATTTTCTTAATGTTTACATCAAATACTAAACGTAATTAGCCGTCAAAACTATCGAAACCCATTAACCCATAAGCTATGCCTCAATCTTGTTTTTTTTTTTTTTTTTTTGCATACTTATGACAATGAAGAACGCACTACCTCGAAAGTTCAAGGTCAAATTAGTTTCTTTATATCGAAAAATCTGGATGACAGGGTGAGAATATAGTATTTAAAATTCAAAAGCTGGCCTACGTATCTTTTCATTTTGTTTGACCATTTACCTTAATATAAATCTCATATACGACTACAATACCAAAAAAATAAAAATAATACATAGGCAATTAATAGTAAAAGCTCTACGCAACGTTGATAGCTCAACTGATGTACTATATGATCATTCAGAGTCGAATAATCAGGAAAGTCTCGGATTCGAGCATCGCCAATGGAGAAGAGACTAATCAACATATCTTGGTTCTAGTTCGAGAAGCTGAGAGTCTTGGTTTACACTCGGAATTCCAAAATAAACAATACATAGGATAAAAGCCTAGAAAATACGTACGAAAACGTAGAACTTGTGAATACTCTATACAAAATAACCTTTCTAGGAAATGATATACTAATGTCAACTCCTGTTTATCGTATATAGGTTACGACTGGTCCCTTTTCTCTTTTTGTCAAATATACACAACATGTAATGTAGCAAAGTTTCACATAATCAAATACCATAAGAGTTGAGACCAATAAAAGATGAGAACGCCAGAATCATTACGGATATATATGAACATATATTGACTCTTACGATTTTCAAACATATATGGCGTGTCCGAAACACTCACCATATTAATCCCACGACCGTATATATTATAATAATAGTTAACTTTATTATAACATTGATTAATAACAATTCAAATATGTTTTGCTTCTTCGAAACACACACAATATAAAGTCCCCTCTTGACGTACCGAAGAAATACCACCACCTCCCCCATAACACAAGACTCACCATCACCTTCTCTAAGAGATTCAAAGATTTAGCCAACGATGGGTTCTGATGAAATCAAATCGACAGTGGACACGGAGAAATCGACCGTGCCTGCAGGAAGCTCCACCACGACAAAGAGTTGTTGGATGACTCAAGTTGTGCTGAGATTAGTTCTGTTTGCAGCCACTTTGACATCAATTTTGGTTATGGTTACGAGTAAACAAAGCAAAACTATCCCTGGAGTTCCCATTCGTATTCCTGATGCTAAGTTCTCGGGCTCACCTGCTTTTATGTAAGTTCATATTAATAATTCATTAATTATTTGTTCCCTATCTATGTCAATGTATACTACTATTTTTAAAAACGTCCAAATTGTTTGATTAATATCTTAATAAATCTGAGTAATGGATGGAGAATTATATGTGTTTTTGGATATCTCATAGTCAAATTAAGTACAAATAATATTTTAGAGAAATTATGGGTTGTTGTGCTCTTTTGTAGAAGTAACGTCGTAACATGGCAAGGTCCAAAAGTAAATTTGGAATAGAGGTGTTTTTATTTTTTAAAGCATGGTGTTGAATTTGGATGGTGTAATACCATGACAACACTGGTGGTCATATATGGAAAAGATTTTGATTTTTCTCCATATAACAAATCTAAAAACCAAAAGGATTGGTCATATATGGAAACGTTAACAAATGTATATGCAAATGGCGATATTATTTATATGAAGTATTTTTTGCTATAGATAACTTTGCGTGTGGGGGAGTAGTTGGAATTATATTTCGGAAAGTCAAAAATAAGTTGGCCCAAAGTTCTTGAACGAAGAAAGCCAAAAAGTGCTCAAATATTAAATGTCCAATCATGATAGTAAAAGCACTTCACATTATAGGATTTATTTATTAATATTGTATAGTTCTTTTATTTTTGATAAATCAATTTTCTTTTTGTTAATACGCAGATACTTTGTGGTAGCATTATCGGTGGCTTGCTTTTACAGCATCCTAACAACACTTGCCACCGTATTTGCTTTCAAGAAGCCTGCCTTTTCCTCTGCGATTCTCTTGTTAAAACTTGCCATTATGGATGCGGTAATTCCTTTTCTATACAATATTTAACTGTTACAAATTAATTATTAAACCCATGCAGAAATCAAATCGCGTTATAAAACAAACAAAAATTTAACGTACGTGGACTACTTTTTCCTATAACTTCAAAAATCCCTAAACATCACTTTATGTTTTTTTAACAATAGCAATTTACATAATGTTTCGTTTCTAAACTAAGTAATAAAAACGACACGTCTTGGTAGGTGATGTTGGGGATAGTGGCCTCAGCGACCGGAGCCGGAGGTGGAGTAGCTTACATTGGTCTTAAAGGAAACAAAGACGTGAGATGGGGCAAAATCTGTCATATGTACGACAAGTTTTGCCGTCACGTCGGTGGCGCTATCGCCGTCTCATTGGTGGCTTCGGTCATCCTCCTCCTCCTCTCTATCATCTCTGTTCTCTCCCTCTACAAGAGAATCCGTTGATTCACTCTCTAGCTTCTTCTTTGTTTATGATCTCTTCAGTCAGTTCATATTTGTCTCGTTCTGTAATTTTTTTCTTTGGTATTTGTCGAAGTTAAATGTGTTTTTAGTGCTTATAGTGTTGTATTGTTTTCTTTGATTTTAATGTATAATTGTGTGATTAATTTATTGGTAAACCGATGTTTTTTTATTAGTGAATCTTTGAACATCTTTTAATTATGTTTTGTATTTCGTAGTCGACCATTTCTTTCCTTCTATTGATTTGATTGATATATGTCCAAGTTATATCAACTAGATGAACCATTGAAACGAACCGTTTTATTAATTAGTGACTATAAAATAGATAATATTCAACCATGCACAACTGTAAAATATTATACATCTTATTTAAATACATGTCTTTAAATTTTAAATTTATGTTTATATTATTTTTAAGCAAGCTTAAGGAAGTCATATATATGACCCCTAATAAATTTATGTTTATATTATTTTAAGCGTAATTCTGATTGAATTTGAGAAAATATTTGGTTAAAGTTAGTGTTTGACCCCATAAATTTATGTCCAATTGTCCAAATGCACCCATGATCATGCCAATTTCTGTTTTATATATGACCTAAAAATTATTTATACCTTCGCCACTGTAGATGGACATGCTATTAAAGTATCCCAACTTGTTGGGAACAGATTTGACAACTCATAAAGCAAATAAAGACAACGAAGCAATTTGTTATAGTATCAAAGAAAGATAGAAATCCGAAATGTTGGCTTTCATTAAAATTACATAGAAAAAGAACGTCGAATACGTGATGGAAACAGGTACACAACCTCTTTTCTTCTTCTCGTATAGTTTTTGCATGGCTGTCCCAATATATTATCGTGATACGTTTGTCTCAAGCAATTAGTCAAGGGAAAAAAATTATAGTAATAAATTTACCTGAAAGTGTAATTAATGGTGACAAATAGTTTGTGTTTGTACGAGTTGTAGTCGATCCGGTAAAGAAGTTTTCACCATTAACATTTACAACGACATAACTTTTCTTTGGTGGCCGATGCATTAGTTGGAAGAGAACAAAAATTCGCATAGTAAAAGAACAATCTTCGAAACTACTTATAAAATATCCTCAAATGCTGTCCAAATACTAACACACACCATTCATATTTTTTTATATCTACGAAGATATGAACTTTTTAATCCATTTGTTATTGTTTTATAATATTGTTTTGTTACTTTGTATCAGTTGATGTTAATATATTATTGGAAGCATAACACTGCATTGGAGTTTACATCTTAAAATTTCATTTAAGTCACAATGTGAACATAGAAATCCGAAATATGACCATATATTCTGGCGTAGTTTTTGCTACCAAGTGGCCTTGGGAGTTGTATAAAAACTTTGATCAGTATAAATACTTGACAAAATCCGAATACTATTCTACTCTACGGCGAAACTGGACAAAATCACAAACCTTATTATGGGCCTTTGACTTCCAAAGTTCTTTCAGACGATCTTCGATGGATACTATAGAATCTTATTCTAAAATCGAATTAATATGGTAGTTGCATTGCATCTCATGCACGTGAAATTTTTGTTTGTTGTTGTTAAATTGATGCCATTTTGAAATATGTTATATATATATATATATATATATATATATATATTGTTAACATTTTTTAGGACATCAGTTGGAACCACTCTATTAAGGGCTTTTATCGTTTTAGTATATTATTTTTAATAATTACCCAGAGATTTTATCATGAATTTTCACCTAAAACGACAGCTTGATATATGTTCTCTTAACGACGAAGATGACAATGATTAGTCAATTTAACCATTAATTAATAGATGGTCCCAAACGCCCCAATTTATAGGCCATTACACAGCTAATTTTCGTTAGGGGTTGATTCCAAACATAATCCCCGAGAAAATTGTAGTATGAAGACATGTTGGAAAACATCTACTAGCAATTATTACAACTTTTGTATAAATTAGTACGTGTCACCGTATGACAGTACTAACGTATACGTCTCGCTGTATGCATATAATCGTATGGTGTATGAAAACTTGGTTCTGAGTTCTCACGTTGATCTAATATATAACTATTATTTTCTGTTTAAATTGATTATCTCCACAAATTTTTATTTATATATTCTAATTTCACAAGACGATCGAGCTGTCAGTGTCTACACTCGCCAACTGCCAGAATTGCAATAAGTGTCGAAATCCGCCGAGTAAATAAACTTTAATGCCCCTCCCAACTTTAACTACCAATTTTTTCTTAACAGAAATATAGTTTTGATCTAGCCATTTCTTGTGAACTAAATTTGATTTAAGTAATGGAACTGAATATTGACATAATTAGCCGAATAGCTATGAAATAGACTAAAATCAACAAACTAACACCGTAACTTTGAAATTAACTATATTATAAAAAAAAAAAAAATCTTTTTGATTCTCATTCTTTTGTGTCTAGATTTATGTGGTTTATTGTCAGTTATCACATTTATAGTTCTAATGATTATTAAATTCTAATATTAATGCATTTTAGATAGTTTTTTGTATCTTTTTCATTAGCGTGTGTGTTTATGTGTTTGGGGATAAATTGAATAAAAAAGGCGTATACTTCAAGAGGAATCAAAGACACATCAAATTGAAGAAGAAGACTTACTCAAATTATCAGGCATTATTTTAAAATGCCCAAAATACTATCAAAAAAGTAATATGTCCAATCTAATTGAAAGATAGGGACTATATTTTGTTTAATGATTTTTGCATATCCAAACTACTGAAACCAGACTCAAATTCATTTGGATGCACTTCGAATAATAGTTTGTACATACCAGAGTTAACTTATCTGACACTTACAATGAACACAACTAGTCAAAAAACCTCCACAAATTTGTTGTCTTCCCAACTTTCTTTTTTTTTTTTTTTTGAGGAAAGTCTTCCCAACTTTCTTTGTTAACGTATTGACACTTTTTGTCGTTTACACAATGTATTCACACTTCATTTTCCCTTGCATATCCACATATACTTTTCTTTCGTAAGCTAAGAATTTCTATCACGCCACATAAACTCAAAGCCACGTAGACATTATAATCACTATCCACACTTGATGTATGTGTTAAGTAAGGGTACTCAAAATGGTATATAATACACGTCTCTCTACTCACCTCGAGAGCATATATGAGAAGTTCGGAAAGTACCATCATTTATTAGTCCTCTCTCTCTCTCTCTCTCTCTCTCTCTCTCTCTCACCTCCTTTTATATCAAGAAGTGAGAGGAAATGGAAAACGAACGCAAGAACAATCTGAACGGGATGGAGATGGAAAAGGGAAAGAAACAGAGTGGTTCGAGAAAAGGAGTTGAGCTATCGATGAGAGTGTTAGCGTTGGTTCTAACAATGGTAGCTGCAACAGTACTTGGCGTCGCAAAACAGACCAAGATTGTGCCTATTAAGCTTATTCCAACTTTGCCTCCTCTTAATGTCTCTACCACTGCCAAATCCACTGACTTGTCTGCCTTTGTGTAAGCCCTCTCTCTTTCTTTCTTCTTCCTCATACATATGATGAGAAACCAAAATAGTAAATTAAAAGTAAAAAAAAAAGGAGTGAGAAGTGAGCGTGTCACACAATTATACGACCTTTCCTTGATTGTTACAAGCGCAATTTTTGCATGTGCTTAATATAAAAAGAGATACTGTATTAGAAAAATCACGTTGTTAAATTATATACATCGTTTTTTTTTTATATATATATATATATTTCTTTCTTTTTATGCAATGAGAAATGTGTAAAAAAAAACGCATTTAAAAAAATATAAAACGTCTTTTCCAGTTTTTTGTTTTTGTATCTTGGACTTTTGTCGCAGTTAATTGGAATTTACGAATTCTTCATGTAGAACATGCGATATAGTTCTATCTCACCAATTCGGATTTATCACCAGTTTTTTTTTTTTTTTTTGTGAACAAAGGGCTGTTTTCATGTTAAAACGTTAAATTATGCGTTTAAATTAAAAAACTTAACAAAATAGTTAAGTGTTTTCCTCGAAATCACAAAAGTGAATACCGGGACAAAATGCGTTTACACCGCTACAACATTTTAACTAGTAAAAAGCAAAGACAGATAAATGGTTCATCACTATATAAAACAGTACATAATTATGCACATAAAAGTCGTATTTGTGTACATATCTGGAATGTAGCAATTACGGATAAATTTGGTAGAATGGAGACATTATCTGGATGCGCATATAAGGAGTACTATTCGTACTGCTGAACTAATGTTTTTGTATAATTACCATTTAGTTAGTGATTCATAAATGTATCCACCCACATACCTGCATATCGACTAGTATACAGTAAATTACGTAGTTAATTAGCCTTATCATAAATGTCGAACTACTTAAACTGTTTTACAACAGCGATGTTGGTCCACAGTCTTTCTCTAACCATTCCTAGCTCTTATTTTTAGTTTAAAATTTAATGCACAACAGTTCTAGCTGGCATGACAAGCAATATAAACAATTTTTAATATATAAAAGTAGACAAATTAATTCATAGAAGTATTTTAAACTGATTGACAATTTGACATGCATGAAATTTGAGGAATTAGCAATAATGTAGTATTACAAATGTTGTTGTAGGTTCAACATTTCGGCAAACGCTATAGCTTGTGGATACACAGCGATCTCGATAGTGATTATGATGATTAGCAAAGGCAGAAGCAAAGGCTTGTTAATGACACTTCTGGTAGGAGATCTAGTAATGGTGGGTTTGCTGTTTTCCGGCACCGGAGCGGCCGGAGCAATCGGGCTAATGGGTATGCAAGGGAACAAACATGTGATGTGGAAGAAAGTTTGTAACGTTTTTGGGAAATTCTGTCACCAAGCTGCTGCTTCCGTTGCCGTCACTTTTCTTGCTTCACTTGTGTTTATGCTTCTTGTTGTTCTTGATGCGATGAAGCTTCCTTGAATTTATTGTTTCTGTTTTCCTGTCGCTGTGTGTTATTTAAAGTCATTATCAACAATCATGTAATTGTCTATTTGCTTTTAATGCTTTTATGAAATCGTTTTTTATGGCCAGACCATTAATTCGAATTTTGGAAATTCCTTTTTTCGTTTCCTTCACTATATAACATGACAAATGAACGACTTAAGAGGCTAATGTAGATGTAATAAATGAACATTTATGTATATTTTTTCTTACTGTTTAAATAGTTTTCTTACTATTTGAGGCTGACAAAAAGAAAATGGACGAATTTTCTCGACTCTGCGTTAACATCCTAAAAGATAGTTGCCTTAGAATTCAAGAAATCGAACAGCAATGTGTTCTTTCTCATCTCTCTGCGTTTCCACTGTGAAAAGGAGAAGATCACATCAAAACTCGGTACAAAAGACATGTGGAGCGGGAAGAAGCTTCTGTGCTTGATAATTCAATCATTCAGCGGACTAGAGCCTCGTTCTTGTAATAGATGAGCTATGTTGATGTAGTAATATAGATACTTTTGTGTAGAAATCTATGTAGTAGGAACAAATCCCTTTATTCTTTTACGTAAATTATCCAAATAAAAAGGAAAAATTAAAGAAAAGCCCTACAACAATAACTTGTCCAACAAGAAAAAAACCTAAAAGAGTGAGTATTGTTTTGGGAAAAAAAATACCTATAGAATTAGAAAAGGAAATTAATTTTGGAAAAAAAGTAAGCAAGTATCTCCTTCATTCTCCAGTTAATTTACAGAAATTATTCAATCAATTTCTAATTTTTAATACCAATTACTAATCTTAAAATAAAAATCAACATTATATATAGATTTTCTTACAAAGAAAAATAACTAGCAAAAGCAGATAAATGCTCCATCACTACAATAAGCAAATTGCGATATAAGTCATGTTCGAGTGAATAACTGGAATGTAGCAATGACGTATAAATTGATACAATAATTGCATGTGCATAAGTACTGGTGAACAAATCTTTTGGTTAATTACCAATTAGTTGGTAGTTCAACCTTATTTATTCGTGTGTATAATAGTATTTGTAATTAAATGTATCCACAATTCCACATAGTAAATGCATTGATGCATATAAAGTAATATAAAACCATTGTCAGATCGACCAGTATACAGTAGATTCCGTAGTTAATTAATCCTAATATAAATGTCCAACTACCCAAAATGTTTTCACAACAGCAATGTTGGCCCATAGCAAATCTTTCTCTGACCCTTTTTATTTTGTTTAAAGAAAAATCAAATGACAGCTGTGGGATTTGAACCCACGCCCTTTCGGACCAGAGCCTGATTCTGGCGCCTTAGACCACTCGGCCAAACTGTCACGTTAGACCACACAGCTTTTATTAATAAAGTCTTAAATTTAATGTAAACATTTCTAGGTGGCATGATCCAAAAGGCAAACTCTGCATATATTAATAATTTTTTGGAAAATTAGACAAAACTAATCGATCGTTTCGGTTGCCATCACTCTCTTATTGCTTCAGTTGCGTTTATACTTCTTGTTGTTATTGATGCTATGAAGCTTCCTTTGTTTTTTTACTCCAAAAGAGTAAAAAATGTTCTCTTATAATTTGCTCTTTCTGTTTCCTTGTCGTTATGTTGTGTAAAGTCACTATAAAAAATCATGCAATCCTCAAAGAAACTCAATGTCTATTTGCTGTAAATGTTTTATTAAATTGTTTTTCTATGGTGAGAAGTGAGAACATATAATATGACATGACACTCAGTGGATGAAATCAACAAACAAATTTATTAAATTATTCAATTTCTTTTTCTTACTAATTAAATTGTTACAAAAACGGGACAATTCTTCTCATTCTGGATGAAGTTCCTAAACAAGATAAAAGAGTTACCGCAGGCTGCAAGAAACTGAACAACAATCTGTTCTTTCCCCTCTTCTCTACGATTCTACAGTGAAAAGGACAAGATCACAGCAAAAACTCAGTCCGAAAGAGTTAAAACTCTCAAACCTGTGGAGCCATGAAAAGCTTCTGAAATTTTTGATTCAATCGTTTAGCTGAGAAGAGCTTCGTTCTTGTATAGCTCATCTAAATCCACGTTCACGGTCAAACCCGAGCTTAGCAACGCATTAACCATGGAAGGAATGCTAGACTTCAACGAAGCAGCTAGAGCCTGTTTCATCATTTACAAAGAAGGATTATGTATATAGTTTCGGTTTCACGGTTTAACAAAGCAGACAGAGAGATAATTTTTAACCTTCTTATCTTCTTCTTCGGTTTGGCGCCTGATAACATCCACAGGCCACTCATTTACCAGTTTCTTAAATTCCGTAGACACTACTGACTTTTTATCGTCACGGTATGTCTGCAGAGTCAGAGGCACACACATGTTACGAAGCTCAACACTTATCAAAAAGCTGAAAAAGGTTTATATATCAGAAGAGAAGGGATAATCTATTAAGCGGATGCTTTGAGCTTACCTGGCAGATAACTTGGACGACGGCAGCAGCTTCTTCAGGTTTACTTTCTAGTAGGAAACCCTGCGAAAGGAGTAATCTTGATAAGGATGAAAGTTCGATAATATTGATTATAACACGAGAGGACCGAGAAAAGAGATGTATTAAACCTTTGCACAAGAGAATGCAGTAGAGAGAGTGTGTTGATTGTATGTCTCTGATCTCAGTTTCTCTACTTTCCACAATGATTCGGTATCCCCTGATAACAAAATTGACATGAATCAGCAATCGGCATCAGAGTAGGAAAAACCCTCTATAGAACAATCAATGCATGTATAAGATAAGAAACCAAAAGTACCTCTCTTGGCAGCAAATTCCATCCATACATCGAATGTGGTCTTCCTCAACTTAACTCCAGCTCTCGTGAATTTCTTAGAGTACTTGGCTAGTAGATCCCACTTATCTGTATCATGACAGATCCTGCAAGATTCCAGTTTTTTTTTCCATTTAGCACATGATATGGAGCAACTTTTCAACTTTTCCAAAGCGAAACCATAAAAATGGAGCAACAGAACAATTTTTTTACACACCTGAAAACTAAATCTGCTGTGCCGGGTTGTAGAGGCAGGTCATTTGACTTCAGGAGTTTCATTACTTCTACCATGATATCAGACTTCTTGTGCTCTAGTGCATATGACTACAGAAAAACCAGAATTCGCCTTAAGAGTCTATACGTACCAAAGAAACAACTGAGAAAAAATTGTAGACATGCAATACCAATAGATGGTGTGCAGATGCAACGCTGGGTGTCAAACCGTGAAGATTATGTTTCCACAAAGCCTTCTTTCCTGCAACCACAAATAACTGCATGCTTAGTTTAAAATAAAAGCCAAAGCAAAAGTAACTACTAGAGAAAAAAAATGCAAAAATGGGAGTACCAGAGTCAATTGCCCCAACACGCACACAAGTCTTAGCAACTTGTTGGCATAGGTTGCTATTGAAGTTGTCATGAATACGAAGATTGGACAATCTCTGTAATCCAGAAACAGCAAATTTTAAGCATCGACTCACAATAATAAATATAAGAAGTCTCAATTGGAACAGAACAAGGCATGTTTAAAGTACTTACAAATCTCCGGAGATTCTGAAGAACGTCAAAGAGAAGATGAATGTCATCCTGATTCTGACAGTTCTCAATCAACGACCACAACCAAGCATTTGGAGGCATTGATCTCTTGACATTTGCGGAATCAATGATTTTATCATACAATTCCTTGACAGTTACTGCGTAGAGAGAGAGAGAGAGAGGAAATGCAATGAGAAACCATACTTGGTGGGGGTTCAAGATTTGTAAATTCCAAAACATAGCGACGTATTAACAAACCTGTAGGATTTCCTGCAAGCTTTGCCGCTTCAGAGGAAAAATGTGATCTTTGGATCAAGAAGCTCAGAGAGTTGCTGTGAAAGTGATTGCATTTATCAATCCCTGCAAAACATCGTCATCTGAATTAACTCATCCAATTTGGGAATCTTATGTATGCTTCGATTTCCACCACATACACTGTAAAGCCTGTTTTCATTACAAACTAAGTTTCAAAGAAAGTTTAACCCTTTAGAATCTCAAGCTAGAATTTCATCACTACTTAGGCAAAAAGTGATCTCATTTCTTGCATAAAATGGATCCAAAATTCGAATCTTTCAGGATCATCACCTTCACTGGCTACACAATTCCAACCTTTAGCAATTTAACAGCTCGCTACACACTGTTCTTCAATTGAATATAGAGAAGTTCTCAAATCACACTAAACGCACAATCTCGTGTATGATAGAAACAATACCATTTCCAAAGCTACGGATAGATTAATTTCGAAATATGAAATGAGAAATGAAAATAAGAAAGTACCTTGTGATACAGAGGAAGTTGAAGACGAATGATTCCGCACTTGGAAGGAACCAGAGATTTGCGAAGCGGAGGAGACGAATCTCAGATCAGCCTCGGGGATAATAGTGATGGGTTTTAAGACCCTAGCGATTCTACGAGAGTTCTGGAGAAATTGCATGGCTCGTGATCCTCGGATTTTGAGTACAGTCGCCAGATTGAGAGAAGAAGCACGATGGTTAAGTCGCCGGAAATGAAAGATTTAGGGTTTAATGTTTTGGACCTACAACAATACATTATTTACAAAACCAGTCCTTACATGTACTCGTTTTAAACTAATGTACCCGTTACTTCACTTTTTATAAATACCACCACCCCTTCTCCAACTCTAAAATTTCTTGCAGCATTTATAAACAATTTCATTAATTTCAAACTGGATGTTACAAAGTTAGTATAAAATTATTGTATAAGCAAATATATGTATTTTATACTGTCATTAATCTTTAGTGAGAAAGATAAATTTGATTGTTTTCTGTATACCAGCTTTATTCGATGACGGATTATTATTTGTTGCTTACATAATTTTCTCTTTTTTTTGTTAATAATTTTGGTTTAGTTACCTCTGGTGTCTCTCTAACTAAACATAACCTATTCTATTAATAAAAGTAAAAAAAAAAATAATAATAATAAAAAAAAAAACTCATCAATGATTTAAAATTTCAGTTGAAAAAAAATAGCGTCGCCTTAAGGTTGGAACACCGAACAATAACTAAAAAACAAAAGAAAGAAACATTTTCTAACAAAAGTGAATCACAACGCAAACGAAACAACTGGAATTGGTTTATCGTTTCTGTTAATCTCCTTCAATAAAAATCCATCACAAAGTTTCATCATTTTTAACATCAACCCTTTATCATTTCTCTTCATACAAATCAACTGATTTTCATTAAGAGGGATTAAAAAATGGGTTGTGGAAAATCGAAACACGATGTTGTCACGGGAAACACAAGAAAACCTACGGAAGCTAAATCAGTGAAAGGCAAAGGGAACGAGACAATCAAAAGACAAGAAAGCTGCCGGTGCCGGAAAACCAAAGACATCTCCACCGCAGCTACCGTTGACCCTCACGAAACCACCGTCGAAGATCATACCACGAAACCAGAGGAAAAGCAAGCTGGGGGAGGTTGCGGTGAGAAGCCGGCGGGAGTCACGAATGATGACAAAAAACCGGAGGAAACGGAAACAACCACTTCGCTACCTGTGACGGAGATAACGCCGGAGAATGTTTTGGCTGTGGAAATCGCTAACGACGTAGATGATGAGAGCGTTTTGCCTGTTGATGAACAAAAGGGTACGCAAATTATAAACATAATCTAACTAAATGGTTTGCATGTTTTATATATTAATATTCTGACAAAAAACAATATGTTTATATATTTAGATACTTTAGGTTTAAATTGGATTGCTTTACCATCTTACTTTTAAAAAAACATTGACGTAAATGTTTCATTCCGGTTTGCTTAGCAGAAGAAGTTGTTAATATTGATGAAAAGGTGGTAGAAGAAGAAGAAACAACTTTAGAGGACAATGTTGCTGAAGCTGTTGACACTGAAATTCCATCTCCTGCGGTTGAAGAACAAGAACCGGATGTACAAACTCCGGTAACAAAAGAACTAGAAGTTGAAGCCGAAGAAAGCATTGAAGTCGCAGCCACGGAAAACGATGAAGTCGCGGCCACGGAAGACGATGAAGTTGTGTCTACGGAAAACGATGAACTTCCGGTTTTAGAGGACGGAGATAAAGTTGATGTTGTAGAGGTATACAAATTCAATTAATATATATTTAGTAATTAGCGTAACTAGTTAGATATCTCATTATCATGAAGAGTATACATCTTTTACGTACAAAAGATGTTAATTATGTTTTCTTGGGTTGTGTAGGAAAATCCGGCTGATATAACAAAGGAAGCTGCGTCGGCATGATGAAGGCAAAATATGGGGAAACTTTTAACACATTTATAATACTATATGCACCATCACATCAATCTATTGTTTCTTTCTTATTCAAAGGGTGTAATTGTTTCACGTAAACAAAATTTGAAATTTTAAAAGAGTGTCAAGGGTTTTTACTTTTTACTCGCTTTTTTGGCGTTTTAAGTTTCACGCATTTCCTTGAGATGGGTTTGGATGAAAGGACTAAAATGTATAACATAAACTCAAAAGACATACAAATTCAACAACAAATTGCGGAAGGAGATTCCACAACAACAAATATACCACACTCGAGAGTGGAATTGTTTTTTAAACACTATGCTAAACGTATGAGTACGTTCCATTTTAGCTTGGGTATAATTCAAGGATCCAAGAAGAATAAGCGCCGTAAATCATCTTTGTGAGCTTAAATCCGGCTTTCAATGCCCAAACCTCAAATGCTTCCTTGGTTCTCTCTTTTCCCCCACGAGTTAAACTCATCAACATGACATCGACACATCGTATAAAACGGATCAGAAATCAACTAGACACTAGCTAGTTAATTGCTTGGAGCTACTGCAATCGGACTGACGTCCATATATATAACCTGTGGAGTCTTTCAATGATTTCTGTACATATTCGTGAACTTTTTTTTTCTTTTCTCTGGATATGTTGTCAAAAAAAAATTGTGGAAGTTACTTTGTACATGTTGTCTTTGTATATAGGGATGTTAAATTGAATATCGATTGGCTTTAACAACAGATTTCTATACATATATTCGTGAAAGTTTCTGTTGTCTTTTCTATTTATTTGTTTTTAACAGTACACGTGATGATAAATATATTGATTGGCATCAATAACACAACTCTATTCATAAATAATTAAATATATGTTGTCGGTATGTTTTGTTTAAGTAACTACCAGCGTAAAAATTTATTTTAAGGATTTTTAAAACTTGATTTTATAGTTTTGACTCTTTTGAATTTTAAACAGCCACAATATTATCCTAGTTTTGTTTTTTTTTCTTTTTCAATTTTGTACTCATTTCACTCAAAACAAATCCTTATATTCTTCCATATTATAACGTCGAATCATTGACTTATTACACGAATGTTTGATCCCCGATTTCTTTATTTCAATCCAAAACTCCGTTGTGGATTTCGCGTCCACATGCAGTTGCCAGTTATTTGAATACGATCTTGAAAAAGAAAATGTGACAGAATAGTTTGATCATGAGGGCATGGAATTAGATACGATATCTGTTATCGTACGTACGCAACATGGGATATGAATACGATCGTCGATCACCTTGTAATATTTCAGTATGTGAATAACGACTCTTCGTATCAGTGTTGGGACACCTTCGATCATTTGAGATTATCGTCATGGAATGAGATCGCATTTAGCGATTTAAGAATCTTACAAAACTTACCTTTATTCCCAAATCGATTTATGATGAGAAATTTCGAGAAAATTAAAAAAAAAAAAGTTTTGATGGCAAGTGATGAGGCCACGTAATTTTCAACACAACAATAAATTAGTATTCTGGAGATATACCTTACGATCTCGAGCCTTCACGAAGTAGAGTTCGACTTTTATATATCATGTCATGTTCATCCTTTTTTTACTTTTTTTAAACTACTCTTTTCATGTTCTTGTGTATATCTCAAAGATTGGGCTGTAATTAAGGTTTTGATGTAGATCTCGGTTTGGCTCACAAAATATTACAAATAACTTTTCATTACTAATTTACTAATAAGCAAAAAATAGGATCCCATGCATAGCAGAAAATTTTGTAAAGCATCAAATACGTACATAACACATAAAGTTCCCAATAAATAAAAATAAAATAAATACATAATACATGTTCGAGTTCTAGTTCAAATTTTGCTGGTCAATGCAATTAACATCGCATGCCTTAGATAAATATATTAAGATCCAATGGGTCCTAATCAACACACTAATAACATCCCTTGTGTTCTCCAGGAGTTGACACATCAGCTTTTTCAAGCAGGGAAAAAGTGACACATCATTTAAAAGGTTTGGCTAATCAAAACATTCTAAATAATACCAATCAGCATTTTCCCTGGTTTATTTAGCCACGTATTGGTCCGGTTTGGTTAATTTTAAAGAAAATATTTGGTTCTTCTTCGACAATTTCAATTTCATGCTCTCTTTGTTTCGCGAAAAAATGAAGATCTTCGTCGAGAACGAAACACGAGTCTCCGATTCAATCTCCCTTTGATCTTCAAACAATTCTCCTTTTCATTCTTCAGAGTCCATCCTCCATTGGAATTTCGAGAGACTTCTCTCTCTTTCTCGATTTTTTTCATCTCGCGGAGCTAGTGGTGCTGTTACAGATTTCGATCCGTTGCTCGGAGATGGTTCCTGACGATCCTAATGATGACGGCGGGTTCTCTGGTTCTCTTTGTTCGTCGATCTTAATTTCGGATCTGCTATGTCCAGATGAGTTAACGGGTAAGGTTTTTGAGATCCCTTTTCATAAATCCGGATATGCGACTGTGCTTAATTTGTATGTTTGGTTTTGGTGTTTTTTTGCTTCTCCAATCGTTTTCAATCAGTTAGCTAGAGATGAAAAGTTTTGCTTCACTTCTACATGAGATTTCGTGAATGTTGAGCTAATGTTGATTTGCTTCTCTATTTGGTTGGCTATGAGAAACTGGAATTTATTAATCCCGAAGGAATTGGAACTTATGGAAGCGAGATGTATATATTATATACTTGTATCGATTAATTTGAGGTAAACTATTACTCCCACCTTCCAAATCTTAATCCAACCTTGATATGAGTTTGTGGTGTCTTCGTTTGGTTCTTTCTTTCTATTGTGAATTTTTTCGAAAGTGCTTCTTTGAATGTTCGAGATGATCTGAAATATGCCATTGTTCAAACAGTAATCAGTGATATGCGTTTGTCCATTCTCAATCCTTATTCATCTCAAACTGAGAATAACAGCAATCAGTGATAATCTTAGTGTTTGATTTGCGTGTTTATAGTTTCTGGGTTTTCTCTCACCACGATATGGAAGCTAAGCTTAAGGTTGCTTGATTTTGATTTTTACAGGCAGCCGGAGAATGATTTTTCGGATAAGCTTCCAAAGTGAGTCTCACGCGAAATTACTTATCCAATTTGTAAATTGTAAAGGTTATTGGCTTGAACTGGTGAGGTTTAATACGTTTGATTTTAGATAGTCGGCGAGAGCTATAAAATCACTTGCAATGGGGGAATTGGAGGCTAAACTTAAGTATCCAAACACCGGCACGGAAGCCATTCTCATGGACATTTTAGTCGAAGGTTTGTGATTCCGAGTCCTGTTTTTGCTACAACTTCAGTTGAAAGATTGCGTTTAGTCTTGAATTTGTTTACAATAATGCTGGTGAGATTTCTTAGCCTAAATGTGTGCTTCAGCTCATCTGGGCTTAACTGAATCCAAGCATGGGTTTTAATAAGATGATATTATGTTTCAAAGTATCAAAAATTAGCAAGAAGAGAATTGGGTTAAGTTAGGTATAGACTTATAAATAGACGACTGAAAGTCTTCACATATAGTTTTGAGAGATTTGTTCTAAGGCTAATGCTGGTGAAGAGTTTTCTGTCTCACTGTGAGTTTCAATGCACTTGATTAACTGATTCCAAGCATAGCTCTCTTTGTTCCTATAGAACAAAATACATGTGGGATGAGGTTTTGCTTCTATCTTGTGTTTCTTAACTATTAAAAACTGAAACTTTACATTTAGTTATGGAAGGCTTGTGAATGTGCTGAAATACAAGCAAGATGAGAAACTTGGGTATGTGTTGTTTAGCTTTCCATATCCCTTCCCAGAGTATGTGTTTTCAAAATTTTGAAATGACTTATGAAGCAGGGCAATGTTAACGATTAAGCCTTCCAAATAATGGAAAAAGTGAAACGAAGAGGAAAACTGTTCTTCATACAGAAAAGCCGTTGGTTTGTACGGGTTTCTTAGCCCACCTGCAAAACCGGAATTGATATACCTGCAAGGCTGCAACACCCAATATTATAAAAAAAAGAATTGATAGATTAATTGGGCCTAAACTTAAACGAAATAAACAAACAAACAAATTATAACAGGATATAGGCCCAAACTGTTTTTTTTTCTTAACATATATTTGACAAAATTGGTTAGAAAATGACCAAGATTAAATAAATAAAAAATAATTTTTTTTTGTCAACAATAAAAAATAAGTTGAAACAACTAAAAATCTACGGCCGCGCGCTAATTCTAGTTTACTCCTAACTTTTCTCATTTGAAAACAAAAAGAATTGAAGGTCAGCACTATGCAGCGTCAACATTAATTAAATGTAAACAATTAATATATGTGATAAAAATATTTCTGTTTGACAATGAAAATGTATGGCCGTACTATAAAGACACAACATTGTTCGTCCGTATCAAATATTCCTCACATCTAAGAGATTTTGTTTTCTGTACGTTATACCCATTAATTGATAGTTTTATTCTTTAGCTGCAAGCCTGCAAGAGGCAAAGGGTCAATAAGGTGTCAACCGATCATAGCCTCAAATTCCTTAGATACTCCCACGATTTTAATTTCATTATTTAAAAGGTGCTCTTTATTTCGCACTGTAAAGTTGATTCTCTAAAAAAAGTGCTATATCAAACCCATAATTTGATAGACTTACGTACCTTAGAAAGCTATATATAAAGGATACTTAATAGACCATTCACTACATCAGACTCATAAACTCAAAATCACTTCTCATCTTCACTCAAAGATATCACAATCTTCCTATAAGATCTCTAGCTTTCCGTTTTCATCCCTAATCTCTCTTCCAGATAAAAGACACCCATTTGCAAACCTTAGAAACACTAAATCCACGTTATAACAATAATGGATAAGGTACAGAAGATGATCGCCGAGAAGTCGGTAGTGATCTTTAGCAAGAAATCTTGCTGCATGTCTCACACAATCAAGACTCTCTTCATAGACTTTGGCGTGAACCCGACAATCTATGAGCTAGACGAGATCAATAGAGGAAAGGAGATAGAACAAGCATTGGCTCAGCTTGGCTGCAGCCCGACCGTGCCGGTGGTGTTCATTGGAGGGCAACTCGTTGGCGGAGCCAATCAAGTCATGAGTCTCCATCTCAATCGTTCTCTCGTTCCAATGCTCAAGCGCATTGGAGCATTATGGCTTTGATCAAGAAAGGGATACTTAATTACATAAGAAAATAGATTGATAATTAATAAATATTGTAATGCAAGAATGACAAAGAAAAAACATATACATGTATGTATGAATGTTTTGTCTATCTAAGTTTTGAAAAGATAGATTATGAATCATTATGGGGTACGTACCTATTTTGTAACGTGTGAGTATGCTTTATAATAAAATCAGCTATTGTTGGATTTCTCATTTTCCATCTATATTTACTTTTAATATACTTGTATCTTTTTGTATATATACATGCATGCAAACGTTAATGTAGGCAATTTAAGGACCAACCCGCTTAATGTATGACGTGTTAAGATGTTTTTTTTTTTTTTTTTTTTTTTTTACATTACCCATTTTTTGAAAAAAAACTTAGACTCCTTAAAACTTAACTCAAAACTCAGACTCTATTTTTTCTCTCGCATATATACTCTGTATTTGAATCTCTTTGCTCTATCTACTGCTGGAACAGAGTAGATTCTTTTTACATAAGTTGTTAAACAAGTTATTGTTTAAACAAGATCATGTTCAAGTATTTTGTCTCACTAAAGTGTAAGAACATTATCCAAAAAGTCATATTTATGTCATATAAGGTCTTTAAACATATTTATGTCAGATTTCGTTCTAACAAATATATTAGAAATAGAACATTAATGTAAATGGTTAAGATCCTTACAGCCTATATCATTATATACTATAGAGTCGAACTAAGAAGATCGGTAACTAATGGTAACAGAGTTTTGAAAATGGAATCAAAACATGGCAAAGGGGTGTTGAGCAAGAAGGTAGCCACGTTAGTTAAGAACTTGCTATTACCTTACGCGATTTCCGCTAAAGAGGAAGCAGAGATGATCACTGAAGTATTCAGTGAAGAAGACTAATTAAGAATGTGAATAAATATCTTACACTTAACCAAAAATATAATCATATATGGAATTAGATGCAATGATACAATTTGTTGTTGTGCTAACTACACTATGTCATTTTTTTCATATATATGAATAAACGACTCTCCGGGTCAATGTTGAGCCACCTTCGATTCAGAAATACAAAAATAAAACCGAGAAAAAAATAAAATCAACGTGGTTCCATTTGAGCCTTATCGTCATGGAATGAGATCGAACTTTAGCGATGTCAAGAATCTTACAAAACTTACCTTTATTCCCAAATCGATTTATGATGAAAATTTCGTGAGAATAAAATGTTTTGATGGTACGCGAAGAGGCCACGTAATCCTCAGCTCAACAAAAATAAAAGATTATTCTGGAGATATCCTACGATCCCGAGTCTTCACGAAGTAGAACAACTCTACTTTTATCATGTTCATGTGTATATCTCAAAGGGTAGTTTTTTTTTTTTTTCAAAGGGTAGGTTTTCATTAACGTTTTGAACCTACATGTGAATTGTAGATCTCACTTTGGCCCACAAAAGCCTCATTGTTAAACAACTTGCATTAGTATATGCTTTTTTTACATATTATAAGCATATTCTTTTATTCACAAACAAACTAAAGATAAAAACAGTGAATTTAATTTGAAAACAATTTCGTTTAAAACATCAATTTTCTATACTAGCCACTGCAACTAATATCGCATATCTTCGACAGATTGAGATCTAATGGGTCTAACCTGATTTATTAAAAAGAAATATGAATACTATGCACCATGCAGTATCAACTTGATTAAATCTACATATTAAATGTGATAGATAAAAGATATATCTCTTTTGTCAATGAAAATATATGGCCGTACGTACTACAAAAACATGACATGATTGGTCGTCCGTATCAAATATTCCTCACATCTTTGTTTTCTGTACGTTTTATCGAAGTAGTTTGATAGTTTCTTCTTTAGCTATAAGAGGCAAATACTCAAGAATGTGTGAACCGATCATAGCCTCAAATTCTTTCAGATTCTCCCACTAGCTATCATAATTGTCATTATTAAAAATGTGATATTAATTTATTTCGTGCCATAAAGTTGATTCTCTACAAAGTGATCCAACTCATAATATGATATATTTTTTTACGTACAATAGAAGGCTATATAATATGACCCTTATAGACACTTCTCTACACAAACTGATCCTAGACAAACTCAAAGCCACATCTCATCTTCACCTAAATAGCTCAATATCTTTAAAAGTCCTCTTGTTTCCCATATTCAACCTTAATCCCTCATTTTGATCAAAGTGCACCGATTTTCTCATTGCAAGCCGCTTTTCAAACGTCATTTCACATCACTACATCAATGGATAAGCTACAGAAGATGATATCCGAGAAGTCGGTAGTGATCTTTAGCAAGAACTCGTGTTGCATGTCTCACACAATCAAGACTCTCTTCATAGACTTTGGCGTGAACCCGACGATCTATGAGCTAGACGAGATCCACAGAGGAAAGGAGATAGAACAAGCATTGGCTCAGCTTGGCTGCAGCCCGACCGTGCCTGTGGTGTTCATAGGAGGGCAACTAGTTGGCGGAGCCAATGAAGTCATGAGTCTCCACCTCAATCGCTCTCTCGTTCCAATGCTTAAGCGCGTTGGGGCGTTATGGCTTTGATTAAAAAAAGGATACTTACCTAAGAGCGTAGCTTGATAATTAATAATGTATTAAAGGCAAGCTAATCAAAGGCTGACAAAGAAAAAATTTACAAGCATGTATGTATGAATGTATTGTCTATCTAAGTTTTGAAAGGATAGATTATGAGTATTATAATAAAAACCAAATAGTGTTTTTAACAAAAAAAACCAAATAGTGTTGGATATATTTTTCCTTTTTCCATTTTTTTCTATAAACTTTTACATGCATGCATTTAAAAACATCGTATGCGGTATAAACTTTAACCCCACTTCAAGGAATCTCTATAGGGCAACTGAACCGGAATATCTTGAAGATGGTACACCTAAGGTAACAATCCCTGCTCATGTCATATTGCAAGTATTAGAGAGCCAAAGGGAATATGTTTTAGGCCAATTTTATAGATGCTCTCCTCCTCCGAGTGGTCTGATTTATGCTGTCTTCAACAAGGTTTAGGGAAGGAATTGTAAAATTACCATTAGGAAACTTGGAGTTTTAAATTACCTTTTTCATATACCCGTTAAGATTTGGGTTCTCCAAAGGGGGCTTTGGCATGTGGATGATTGCTTGATGTTTGTTGCTCCTTGGACACCGAAAGCATCTTTAGTAATCCCTGAGATAAAGACCCTACCAGTGTGGGTAACTCTTAAAAACATTCCTAGCATCTTATACTCTATCTCTGGCATAAGTCATATTGCCTCGGGTCTAGGTGCTCCTATGGCAACTCACAAACCTAATTTAGACCCCATTTTCATGGGTGAAGCAAAGATTTTGGTTGAAGTTGAGCTAAGTAAAGCTTTTCCACCAAGAATAGCTGCTGATGATAAAAACGGTTTTATTTGGATGGTTGATGTGGAATATGCATGGCTGCCTTCTAAATGTGGTAGATGTGGTCAGCTTGGACACAAGGTCAAGCGTTGCTTACAACCTGTTAGTGAATCTCATACAGTTGTGGAGGATCATGAGGTTGATTCGAATGCTACCATTGTGAATCGGTCGCTGCGTCCATCACAATCCCTCAAACTGGTCAAACTAACCCTATCTCAGTTCATCTCTCAAGCTCCGAGGTACCTACTTCTTCCACTATAGCCATAAAAAATAATGAATCATTCTCTGAAGCTCCAAACACTGCTAATGAGGATGCCGATGATCTCATTTCGTTAACTACGATTGTTGTACTTGAGAATATGTTTGTATCTCCGGTAGTTATCACCATCAACGACTCTATTGAGTCTTCTATTTTGGAGTCTGCCCAAAAGATTCCAACCGCTGTTGCTACTAAT
Source organism: Microthlaspi erraticum (assembly GCA_902728155.2). Taxonomy (NCBI): domain Eukaryota; kingdom Viridiplantae; phylum Streptophyta; class Magnoliopsida; order Brassicales; family Brassicaceae; genus Microthlaspi; species Microthlaspi erraticum. The sequence continues at coordinate 665,577 of CACVBM020001695.1, read as the reverse complement.
GCTCAAGATGACTTTTCAATCCAAAAGAAAAGTACTAGAATAGATGAACCTGATTTGGGTGCAAACAAGTTTGCATCACTGATCACTACGGAAGGAGAAGAAGATTTGCCTGAATCAGAAAAAGAAACAGGTTCGATGGATCTGATGACACCTTTCGGGAAAACAATACTTCCGGATAGACCAGTTAAACCATTGACAAAGGCTAAGGAGATGCATTGGCAATCTCGGGGTCGTGGTCGAGGGAACCGAGGACGTGGAGAAAAAGGTGGATGTGGCTAGAGGTAGTCATCTTATCTTTAGCTAAAGTCAATCAAAGCGGAAGATTTGATTGTTAATGGTTCATTATATGTTCCTATTTTCTTTTTCCAACTTGTAAAAGCTTTTTAACAACTGTATGACTATGGTCATAGCCATGTAACTGTTATTTTATAAATATATATATTTAAAAAATTAAAAATGTTCAAATATCTAATAAATATGTTTAGGCTATTTAAGCCCCCAAAACCGCTAGCTTAAGCGAGGAAATATTTCGATCGTAAGGAAATTAATACTCTTACTTTTAATGTTTCAATAAATAGGAAATGCAAAGTTCAAAAAATAAAATAAAAAATAAATAGGGAATGAGCTGGTGGACAAAGCGTAATGCATAATAGGTTCTCTATCTGATCTGAGATGGATTATACGTGTGTTATTTCCACTGTATCGTGCCGTGCATTCCGTTGCACGAAGCATATACATTTCACCAAACATTTAGCTGAGAATTGTACGTACAAACAAGTGACAAGTCATAGATTTTTTCAAGAAAACTTTAGGTGGTCAACAATCTTGTCAATTACTGGTAGGTATATTCTAGACCTCCAAACTCTAACTTGAAAGAGGGTTTTAGGAGAGATCTAGTCATTACGGAACTGAACAAGACCAAAGCGAGAAGTTTAGTATCTTCGAATAAAGATCTTGTATATATGTGTATAAATCTTTTTATTTATTTTTATTTAGAATTCCTAGTTAGAATATTTTAATATCTTGTATAATCGGACCACGAGTCGTAGAGAAATACATTCACAAACTTCTCTTAGATCTTTTAATGCGCGACAATCAGAAGGTTCGAGGCAACGAACTAAGAAAGTGAAGCAAAAATGAGGTTTGGGATATGGCAAAATTAGGAGTGATACTCGAACACTTTAGACTCGAGTAAAAATATGTGCATTTCCGTTTGCGTTGCATACAAACGAGAATGTATACATAAAAAAATCGAGTGAGATTCAAAACTAAAAAATAGAAACATATACGACTTTTTTTTCAATATCTATATTAAGGGTATTAGATGGTATGGCGTAGTTGTGGAATTGGATACGATGCGATAACATGTGTTTTTACGTAAGACATGTACGGGCTACGATCACCATGCGACTTGTAGAATATGAATAACGACTCTCCGGATCACAATTGGGACACCTTCAATTTTTTCCATTGAGCATTATCCTCGTGCAATGAGATCGAATCTTTGCGATGTCAAGAATCATAAAATTCTGCTTTATTCCCGAATCGATTTATGATAAAAGTTTCGTGAAAAAAAAAATATGATTTTGACGACAAGTGAAGAGGCCACGAAAACCATCTTACACAGAAAAAAATATTATTCTGGAGATATACCATACAATCTCGAGTCTTCGCAAAGGATGGAGATGCAGCTTTTGTTATGTGTATATGTCAAACGCCAGGAGTATAACCTATATATCTTGATGAAATAACAAAAGCTCAGAAATCCATGCTTGTCAAACTCAAATTTTTCAACATTAAAATGAAATAACATTAATCATTTAGATTAGATAAAAATTTATTTATCTAATCTAATAAACTCTCGGGATTTTAATGCACGATTTTTTGTTTTGTTTTTAACACTGATTGACTAATGCACGATTAGGTCACTGTTTTTATTTTGAGATGAGAATTGTTTACTGTTTACTGTTTTTATCAAATCTTTATTTTTATTTTACTTTTAATCAGTTTTTTATTTATAAATGTTCGATATATAAGAAAATGTGTATTTAGGTGGCAATTATGTGTCTTCTGAGACCGAAAACATAATAATAAAACTGCATCCTATCAAGATATGACATGTTTGTATCCAGTTACAAAAAAAAAAAAAAAAAGATATGACATGTTTCGTCCGTATCAAATATACTTCATCTGTTCTATGGGATTTTGTAATCTGTACGTTTTTCTTTTTTGTTAAAGTCTTATCTGTACGTTCTACCGAATTAATTGATAGTTATATTTTTATTCTCTAGCTGCAAGAAGCACAAAGGCGCAAAGTCTAAAGTTTATTCTCTTTTAGAAAAAGGTTTAATTAAAATTAAATCCGTAAATGAAACCTTACGTACCTAACAAAGCTATATATAAAGGATCCTTAGACCATATACTACATCAAACACATACACTCAAAGTCACTTCTAATTAATCTTCACTCAAAAATTTTACAATCTTCATATAAATTCTCTATAGCTTTCCAGTTTTCATCCATAATCTCTCATTTTTATAAAAAACGCACCAATTTTCATTTTCATCTGCAAGCAGCTTTTCTAACACCCTTGACACTATAGCACCAATGGAGAAGCTACAAAATATGATCTCCGAGAAGTCGGTAGTGATCTTTAGCAAGAACTCGTGTTGCATGTCTCACACAATCAAGACTCTCTTCATTGACTTTGGCGTGAACCCGACGATCTATGAGCTAGACGAAATCAACAGAGGAAAGGAGATAGAGCAAGCCTTGGCTCAGCTCGGCTGCACCCCGACTGTACCGGTGGTGTTCATAGGAGGCCAACTCGTAGGTGGAGCCAATCAAGTCATGAGTCTTCATCTCAATCGCTCTCTCCTTCCAATGCTTAAGCGTGTTGGGGCTATATGGCTTTGATTAAAAACTAAATGGGAGTTGATATTAGTATTATAAAATGAAACTAATTAAAATGTGAACGAACAAAACATACACAAGAATGGATGTTTGAATTTATTTTTGCTAAAATGTATGTATGAGTGTTGTTTTTTTTGTTGAAAAAAAATATGTATGAGTTAATGCTATATCTATCTAAGTTTTGAAAAGATAGATTATGCCAATACTTATTTTGTAAACCGTGGGTATATTTCATAAAATCAGCTTCCGTTGGACTTAGTTAACCTTTCCCCATGTTTTATTTGAAATTTTATATGTATATAATACATATAAATAAGAACATTACATGTGCGCGTGCGGGTGTGTGTTCGGGTTTGGGTATATAGGAAATGTACAAATATGCATGCATTGAATAATATATTTAAGCCTCAACGTGCTTAATGCATATAATACCCCAACACATGAAACTAAATTAGGATGTGTAATAGTTTGTTGTAAATTACTAAGTTATACTCCAAAAAAAAAAAGAAAAAAACAAATTAAATAGCGTAAAGAATTGTATACACATACAGTATATGACTATATACTTTCTAAATTTTAATAAATTGGTGATGAGGTCTCCCTCACGTATGATCTCTGTCTTCCTAAATCTTCCCACTTAGAAAGAAGATAAAAAAGTCTTTCACTTATTTTCAATCTCGTCTTGCAACAAGATTTACAAAGTTATACTTGGTGATGTTACATACTTGTTTTTTGCCGTCATAAATATTTAAACAAATACAATTATTTCAAATCTGTTTTTTTTGTCTATGTTAGAATTTAATCAACTGTAAATAATACTAGCTTTCAAATAAAAATAATTTTCATTTTAAATAACCAAAAATAAGATTTCACCAGTCACTTGACTCACTTCACTTAATCGATCCTGTTTTACAGTTGCAGGTCAAGTCATGGAATCTGCCTAAAATGTTTATAAACGCAAAACCAATTATCTTAAATGCAAACGATTGAGACTGTATATACGTCCGAAAGCTGAGAGAGATTCTAATTAAACTAAAAACATAAACAAGATTTTTGTTCAATATTTATATAATTAAGGGTCTACTACAAGTCTACAATGGTATGGCCTAGTTGTTGAATTGGATGCTACTCTACATGATAAGATGTGTTGTTACGTAAGACATGTACGGAATATGAATACGATCACATGTAATATATGATTAACGACTCTCCATATCACAGTTGGGCTACCTTCCATCAACAAAATAGAGAACAAAAAAAAAATTGCTGTCTTCCATTAAGCCTTATCCTCTAGCATAGAATGAGATCGAATCTCTGCGATGTCAAGAATCATTAAAATTAAGCTTTATTCCCAAATTGATTTATGATGAAATTCAAAAAAAAAAAAAAAATACGTTCACTGAAAGTGAAGAGGCCACGTAAAACACACCACACAGAAAAAGAAAAAGAAGAGGTCAAGAAGATTATTCTGGAGATATACCATACGATCTCGAGTCTTCACACAAAGGAAGAAGATCCAGCTTTCATGTGTATTATTAGTGTTTATGTCATCCATTTTAGATTAAAAGATTATGTTTTAATCCGTTTTTTTCTATTTAATTGGATTTGGTTTCGACTCTGGTTTTCTGGAACTTTATATACTTAAACCTTTTTAACTGAACTAAATTAAACACCTTTTAATTTGCTTTATATACAAAATTAAACTTCCGTAAACCTATATTTTGAAAACAAATTCCAACTCGAGACATTTATGGGAATTTAAAGGATATCTAATTATACACACGTATATGAAGCACCAACATTAACTAAATAGATCATTGTGAAAGAAGAAAATGGTTGTACTTAATTATGCTATAAATATGTCTTCTGAGTTCTGACTTTGAAAAAAAAAATGAAAATAGAAGATGTACTATCAAAGACATGACATTGTTCGTCCGTATAAAATATTCCTCACTTCTCAGAGATTTTGTTTTCTGTACGTTTTACTAAATTTATCGATAGTTACACTTTTTTATTCTTGCAGCAAGAGGCAAGAAAGATGAACCCTCCTCAACCTCTTAACTCTTTCAGATATTCCCACTATCTCAATTTTCATTTTCCATTTCAATGTGTTTTTGTTTATTTATATATTTGAGATTCTTTATTTTGTGCTAAAGTTGATTCTTTTTAAAAGTGTTACACTAAATTTAATAAATCCTTAATATCAAAGCTTACGTACCTAAGAAAGCTATATATAAAGGACCCCCTATAGACCATTCACTACATCAAACACACCAACTCAAAGCTTTACCCAAAAGTCTCACAATACACTCTCATTTCAATCAATAAACACAACCATTTTCATCCTCTGCAAGTCGCTTTCCAAAACACTCTTTCACATTACAACACAAATGGAGAAGCTACAAAAGATGGTATCCGAGAAGTCGGTAGTGATCTTTAGCAAGAACTCTTGCTGCATGTCTCACACAATCAAGACTCTCTTCATTGACTTTGGTGTGAACCCGACAATCTATGAGCTAGACGAGATCAACAGAGGAAAGGAGATAGAGCAAGCATTGGCTCAGATTGGCTGCAGCCCAACAGTGCCAGTGGTGTTCATAGGTGGACAGCTCGTAGGTGGAGCTAATCAAGTCATGAGTCTTCATCTCAATCGCTCTCTCGTTCCAATGCTTAAGCGCGCTGGGGCGTTATGGCTTTGACGTCAATATAAAGGGGATTGCATATGAATTATGTTATGGTGATACTAATTAACGTGAACAAAACAAAAATATACACATGAATATGTAATGAGTTATTGCTGTCTATCTAAGTTTTGAAAAGATAGATTATGCGGGTACCTATTTTGTAAACTTTGGGTATATAAATATATTACTATATTATAATAAAGTCTACTATTGATTTCTCCTTATCCCATGTTTATATTTATATAGTTGTATACATGCAGGTCTATATAAAAAATTTACACGTGCGCACTGAAAATAAGTACTCTAATAAACAATTGAAATGACTAGAATTGAAATTATTATGGTGTACTACTTTTTATGGTGTAAAAGAAATGACTAGAATTGAAATTATTATTTAGGCATAACATGCTCTAATAAACAATTAATTAAATATTGGAAATGAAATACTCTATCTGTACAAAAAAAAAGTAAAAAATTATAGTAATCGAAGTGGTTCGTACTAGTGATTTCACATAATCGACATCTTTCAATACGTATAACTTTATTAATTCTCACATGCACTAGTATGCACTGTTACTTTTTTACTTTTTATTTACTGGCGTGGTTGTTAAATAACTAGTTACAACTTACAACTTACAAGTGAAAATTTGATGCAATGTAAGTTTCTGCTATATAACCAGTTAAATGAAATCATTGAATAGGAAAAACAAACCCACATTAAATTCTTCACTATCCATCTACAAATATATGTGGAAGTGATTGTTCAACCTCATGATCAAAAATGACGTTTCTAACCATTAAGAAACCAAGGTGTGTAAAGAATTGGATTCTCTCCCATTTACGGAACATCGTTGCATTGTTACATATTCCATGTTATAGGACGGTACGGGCAAGTTGCGGATGTAGATGTGTTTTAGCATATTGCGTACATATTATCTGTCGGTACGTGAATCACGTACATTGAAAATGATGATAACCTTGTGTTGTGATATAAGAATAACGGCTCTTGAGATCAAATTCGGGCCACCATTAATCTTTTTAAGAAGAAAAAGCAGAACTCTGACTTTAAGTTTTTTTCTTTTTTGTTTTGTTTGAGATGCCACGTGGTTGCTTCAAGTTCACTATCAAATCCATCTTCTTGGCCATGAGCTTGACTTGTCATAAATCTTATTCGTCGAATTGGGAATAAAGCTCAATTTTGTTTGTTTCTTGACATCGTAGTGATTCGATTCCATGCATATAAGGCTAAAACGGAACCACAGAACTTGCCCTTTTTCTCTCAAGTGGTCATACGAATTAAAATGTAATTCCAATATTACCACACGTTCTCGAGTTTTCGCAGATATTGAAGAAGTAAATATGCTGGAAACTTTGGATGGCGTATCTAAAACTATGTCAAAGGGGTTGACACCAGGCTTAACCGGCAATCATATGATTTTACAATTTTCAACAACTTAATAAGAGAAAATTTATTACGAAAAAAAAAAATGTAACGACGCTTGAAATAAAAGAACGAGAGAAAAAGAGACAAGGCTAAACAGCTTTAACCGCAGCCATATTTTTAGCCTCTGATTATGGTATACTGATTAGTTCAACAATCTCCTAACAACTCGGAACAGCAAATATAGCCTGTGGAGAAGATCAAACAAGACAAGACATGTAGCATAATAAACTCTCTAACAAAGTAAAAGCTAATCTTGAAAACACTATCATTGTTCATTTTTGGCAATGGTCTTTTACTTCTTTGGATACCCCATCTTCTCTCCATAATATATTTGGATGAACAATAACTGTCTCCTCCCTATGAAGTCGACCAAATTCTTTTTCTCCCAACCTATTTTGTATTATCCAATAATACCTTCCACGATCATCCACTCCAAGACTCAAAGATGAGAATGGCATGGTATGTTGGTTGTGTATATTCTGATTTGGGTGGATGATAAATACTATGTCTGGCAAACATTAATCAAAGACATTAACCTTGGATAGTATAAATAGTTCAAAGAATTGCAGTTAAATGCACTTACTTGTCTATCGGAACTTCAATTGGACTGCAATGACACAACTCCAACCACCGGATGCTTCCACACTAGCCTTGCAAGTTTGACATCATCAACGTTATCAATGACAACGAAACAGTCAATCTTTTCGGTATTTGGCTTAAAAAAAGGTTTTTGATATCCGACAAGGTAGAAACAAATGAATATCACAAAACATGAAGTTTTTCTGTTTTAAAAATATAGAGAAAACAATACTATTTTCCTTAATATAGTTCATCTCCCAAAAATGATAGACTAGTAAACCTAAGAAAAATCAAACTTATGTAGCTATGTATCATATACAAACAACATTAAATTAAGATTCATAAAGCATCAAATCTTACAATTTTATGTACACACATTTGTTTGGTACGTGTGTAAGAATACTCGCCTTCCTCAAATATACCATGTTCCACAACAAAGTTTCCAAGAGTGTTGATATCTTCCAATCCATATTCCTGGGTTTTATGTTGTTGATTAGTTGTTGAATCGAAAATTAGCGAGAAATCATGTGGAATACAAAGTCAATGGACTATTTGATACTATAGTTGCTGACAACAAAGCACAAAATATGCACACATAAGACATAAGCGATGATATTGATCCATAACTGTTTACTTATACTTATACATGATGCAACAACCAATGTGAGTTTCTTTTGGTTGTGGTCGAAAACATTATAGTCATTTAAGTAAACGTAACGTTCGAATTTGAATTTATTTATTGATTTGATTTTAATGTAACATACAAAGCTTACAATTACTGTTAGCTATATTGAAGAAAGATCGAGCATTAAATGGAGCAGAATGTTCATATACTCGTAGCTTGAGTACTTGTGAACATGATGAAAATGTAAGTTGATCAACTAAATACGTCTTTATATAAATTTGGTTTGATTTTCACTAACCATGTATTATTCTTGAAAACTGTACGTAGAGAGAATAAGAATATATAGCATCGTTGACATATCTCAATTGATGATGTTGAGCTTCTTGAATTCGTAAGAAGACAACCAATCATTGGACATCTACAATTGTGCACTCCACTGCTAGAACATAGACACACATTTGAATATAATTTATTTCTTGATTTAACAAATGAGCACTCCATTACTAAGTTTCTGTTTAAAAAAAAAATTGATTGTAGGGAATCTACAAAGGTTTTAAGCATGACTAGGTTGGTACCCGCGCTCTGCCACGGGATTATTTATATTTTTTTTTGTATTTTTTGTTTTTTATTTGATTTTGAAAATAATTTACATTATTTTTTAATTTTTTTATTTGATTTTGAAAATAATTTACATCAATTTTTTTTTTGGATAAGTCTCTATACATCAATTTGTATGATACATATAATATAAATCGAAATTTTTGATTACTGAAGAGTTTTTATTACTTCAAAAAAAATTTATTACCCAAAAACTTTTGATTACTCGAGATCTTTTGATTACTTGAGATCTTTTGATCACCAGAAATTTTTTGATTACCTAAGAGCTTTTGATTACCAGAAAACTTTTAATTACTAGAAAGCTTTTGATTACTCTATTTTAGATTATCCAGAATTTTTTGACTATCTGAAAGCGTTTAATTATCCAGAAACTTTTAATTATCAAATTTTGTTTGATTAATCTTTTCATTACCTAACTTTTAATTACCCGAAAGGTTTTATTTACCCAAAACTTTTGAGTATCCAAAATTTGTTCGCGAAAAAACTATTTCCCGATTTGGAAACATTTGAGTTTAGATAAGGTTGAAGGAGATTAATACTTTTTTACTGTTTCACTCAAATCCAAACATAGAAACTTCAATATCATCACCGCTATGAATAAACAATGATCCCAATGTAGGTTTTGTTTTACTCTTATTCATCTACTTTCTTTTTCTTCTTCCTTGCTTCCCTCTCTTTCTTATTAATTGCTTCAGCAATCAACTTTCTTCCTTTTTTGTTTTTTCTCTTCCGCGAAAGACAAATATATGCATCTTCTTCATCAAATTTTGGCATCCGATTCTCTATGTTTGTGACGTAGTCCACCAGGCTATTTGTGGAGATTAGAATCGCCAAGGGAAACTTTATTAAGATAATCAGATAATAAAGGTTTCGAACCAATACGTTGCTAAATAATATTGTTACATTGTTCTAGAATTTGTTATTCTATGTACTCTTCTCAACCTTTTCCTTGATAATTATCCCGTCGATGATCTTCTGTCCTTGTGTTGTTGACCAAATCTTTTTTCTAGGATTCCACACATACTTTGTAGGAACTTCTGTATAACTTAGGCTACCTCTTTGCAAAAAAAAAGCGGCCAATCTTCCTTTCCAGGCATCTGATTCAATAAGTGAATTAGCTATGAGTGAACAAAATAAATGAAAATTAGCAAAAAAACAGAGGGTAGTATCACATACCTTTGGATGTCGGTTTGATGTTTTCCTGATCAGAGGGGAAGAAGAGGAATGCTCGAGGTCTATTTATAGTTGTATTAGTCTTCTCGTTTATGGTAGATTCACAAATAATACTTTGAATAAGATCTAACTTTAATATTTTGGGAATTGTAGTTTCGTAGAACCTTTTTGTTTGACCACTCTAAACGATGAAGACTAAATTATATTTGTAGATGTTTATTTGGTCTTTTAATTTATACTTAAATGTTTATGGTTGTCTGAAATCGTTTAGTACATAGTCAAACTTTTCAAACATTGGAATGAAATCATTTCAGTAGTAAGGGGGACACACGCAACTACTCACTGAAAAAGTTACTTATACTCCGAGTATTATAACAGCATGATTATCATTGATTGTTATTTTAACAATGGCATATCTAAAAAGATAATCTCCAACGTTGAAAGAGGATCTCTTGAAAATGTTTATAACAGAAAGAAAGAACCAAACGAAGATTGAAAGACGAAACCACAAACTCATACCAAGGTTGGAGTAAGATTTGGAAGGTGGGAGTAAGATTTTACCTCAGATTGATCGGTAGAAGTATATATACATCTCGCTTCCAACTTCATCTGTTTGATTCCTCTGCTGCATCCTTTGTACTTCCTTCGGGATTAATAAATTCCAGTCCCTCACAGGCAACCAAATAAAGAAGCAAATCAATATCAAATTGTTAAACTTATTTCACAATAGCTCAACTTTCAGGAAATCTCATTAAGAAGTGAACTGAAATTTTTTATCTCTCAATTAAGCTAGCTGATTGAAAACGATTGGAGAAGCAAATAGCACCAAAACCAAACTTACGAATTAAGCACAGTCGCATACCCGGGTTTAAGAGAATCAATGGTTCTCAAAAACCCCATCTTTTACTACTCATTCACTTGATTATTTCATTGAAGACTATCAATAGACCAAAACCATATCTAACCGCATGCAAAGTATCAATTTTTGAGTGCTCGAAATTGCAACCTAAAACACACCAAGGTCACTCAAAGGTTCTCTCTTTCTTTAAGAACAGCTGCGAGCTTAGCTTAATCAAGCTTTTGCAGGAAACATCTCATGAAAAGCAAACAAAAACCCACAACACTATAATAATAAACCTCATAAGAAGATCTCTCTCTTAAACTGAATTAGGCTTGCAATGATATAAAATTCTCATTTAAAAACCCACAATTGAGATAGTAAAACATTATTCTAAAGGAACCTAACCACATAAGAACTTGTCGAATCTCTTAAAAAATCCATCTTTTACTACTCATTCCCTTTGACTCTTTCCTTCAAGACTATCAATCGACCAAAATAGAGAAGCAAATCAACCAAATAGAGAAGCAAATCAGCATTAGCTCAACATTCAATCTCTTAGAGAAGTTCATTTAGAAGTGAAGCGGAACTTTTCATCTCTGAATGAAGCTAATTGATTGAAAACGAATGGAGAAGCAAAATGCACCAAACAAACATACAAATTAAGCACAGTCCCATATTTGGGTTTATGAAAAGGGATCTCAAAAACCTTACCCGTTAACTCATCTGGACATAGCAGATCCGAAAGTAAGATCGACGAACCAAGAGAAGTAGAGAACCCGCCGTCACTATTACGATTGTCAAGAGCCATCTCCGCCAAATGCAAAAAAATCGAGAAAGAGAGAGAAGCGTTAGCGTTATTTTGAAATTCCAATGGATAGTGGACTCGGAAGAACGAAAAAGGGAATTGTTCGAGAATGAAATGGAGATTCATGTTTCGTTTTCGAAGAAGAACAAAAAAAATCGCGAGAATGAAATCGAAATTGTAAAAGGAAAACGAAATTAAAATTAACCAAACCGGGTAAAAAACGTGGCAAAGTAAACCAGAAATAAGACTCAGAAAACTTGAAAATGCTGAGTTGTCCTGACACATGATTTTTTGCTGTGTTGATTAGGATGTAACCATATAGGTCCGTTTGTAGCAAGTATCACTTGGGCTCTGTCACAAAGCCCATTTGATTTTTATCAGTTTTGTCTTATATTTTAGAGCCTAATAATTATAAATATTTCTAAAAAATTTCGAAACATTTGAAATTAGGGCCTAATATTTTTGAAACTTTTGCATATAAGGTCAAATATTTTCGAAATTTTTGCAAAATAGGCCCTAAATATTTAAAAGTTATATAAATAAGATAAATCTTGAAATATGCCTGTAACCATATCAACTACTCTCTCCGTTTCAAATTAGTTGTCGTTTTGGCAAAATGTATATGCAAATATTTGGACGTATCTGGACATGTTTTGTATTGTAGATACGTCCAAATATTTGCAGATACATTTTGCCAAAACGACAACTAATTTGAAACGGAGGGAGTATGTTGTTTTAGTAAATTGGTTATGACATCGATGACAAAGGGAATGCATATTGGATCATTCAGAACAGCTGGGGAGAAGAATGGGGGAGTACAAAGGATTAAAATGAGTAGACCAATGAATTAAAATGAACACTAACAAGATGTCCAAATTAAAAGTAGTGTTCCTCATATTTTTAGAAAAAAAAAACTTATTTATTATATTTTGTAGGGTAAACGCTCATATATTAGAAACATGCACAAAACCCCTAAAAATCAAATCTCCCTTCTGAACAGAGTGACGGCGGAAGAAGAGACGAGGAAACAAAAAAAAAGATGATGAAATCATCAGAGTCTCCGTCGTCTCTTCCTCCTCCTCGGTCGTTAATGTCGTTACCGCACGACGTGGTTTTAAACTGTGTGGCTCGTATCACAAGATCCCATCATCCAGTTCTATCTCTCGTCTCCAAGAGTTTCCGATCACTCGTTGCTTCCCCTGAGCTCGAGGCCACACGTTCCCTCATTGGAAACCCCGAGAAGTTACTCTACGTCTGCTTACGCCTGAAAAACAACCCTAGCTGGTTCGTACTTTCCCAAGATCCCAAACGGAAACTTATACCAATCCCTTCGTATCCTAACTTCCCTAACCAACATCCCGATTCCTCAACTGTCGTCTCAGTTGGTTCAGAGATTTACTTAATCGGCGGATTCGTGAAGGGAAAGAGAAAAAGAAGCAGGAGAGTGTTTCTTCTCGATTGTAAATCTCATCAATGGCGTCAGCTCCCCAAGATGCGTGTCTCTCGGAAAGATGCAGCCGCTGTGGTAAAGGATGGCAAGATCTATGTGAATGGAGGGTGCAGCGACAGGCGGTACAAGGACACTGAGAGTTATGGAGAAGTTTACGACTCAAAGACACGAACATGGGAGCCCACGGAGATGGAACGACGAAGTTATCTCATTAAAACGGCGTTTGGTTTGTGTTCGATTGTTTGCTTGGTAAATTCAGAGAATTACGCTATCTTTACCATGGACCATCCGCCATGGTGCTTTACAAGGGTTCTCAATGGAGAACTATGGTGCGGTGGTTCAGTCTTTTGGTATAGGGTTTCAGGACTTGAAGAACTGTCCTCTAACTATCTTATTTCGGTGGCAAACCCTAGCGGAGGAAGTAGAGTCACTGTTTGGTGGAAGAATACTAAGGAATGTAGAACAGAGATTTGGTGTGCTGAGATTTTGATTGAGAGTCTTCCTGGTAGAAAATTTCGAGGAACAGTAGAATGGTCTGAGAATGTGTTTACGTTTCAAGGATGTGAATCTGGTGATGGTGATCCCGTACTCCTTTTGCACTCTGCTTTAGTGAATTTTGTTTGAGTTTTTTTAGATAGTATAGTTTTGATGTGATTTCTTAGAGTTTTCTTTTTGTGTTATCTTTTTACGGACAAATTTATAATCGTATACCTTTTTCCATTTTTTGTTAGAGAGTTCGGACAAATATAAAACTTGATTTCTTGTGTTTGATTGATCTTTATTGAATGACCATGAGGTGTGTTAAATGACTACGCGCAAGCTCAGATTTTGTATGGTTTATTGGTAAAATAGTACATCACATGTGATCACTTAAGTTGAATTAGTTTACAACTTGACATGATCACTTGAGATAGGAAAAATAAAGGATTCTATGAAAACCCAAATCTGAAAATGCGACCCTTAGTTAGGGACGTTGGAGACAGATTAATGTACTATAGTTTATATATCGTTTATTATTTGCCCTGATGGAGGTTTACCTACACATTTTGTTCCTGATTTTCTTATCATTTTGCTCTTTGTACTGAGTTTAAAATCAGATTCTAGTTGATTCTATTGTGGATGTTGTGAGCAATGCACGATTGGACCTATTCTATCGCACAGGTTTAGACTTAATCCGTGCAGTAAGTAAAAGTTGACCAAACAAGAAACCAAAAATGTCAATCAAAATATGAATTTATAGTGTAGACTAAAAAATTACTAAAAATCTGTTTACCACCTTATCTTCCTTGCCATTTATTATAGGAAGGGGCTATGGTATTTGAGATGATTCCACGTGGAAAAAAGCCCTAAAAATTCATATTAGTCATGAGACTATGGATCGATCCTCCCAGGGTGCACATGTTATACTTCAGGAGGCTGAACAGCTGAGAATGTGAGAAAAAAAGCCCTAAAAGTTCTTATTTTGCACGTTTTTTATTCTTCTTTTTTCGTCGAGGAAACATTTACGTGCAAAATAAGAATTTTTAGGGCTTTTTTCTGCGACCATGGCTGATGTTGACAATTCCATCGATTCCCGAGATTCGAATGAACCGAAGATAGAGACAGATTCAGAAGACGAGGCAGAGATAGATGGCCCACCTAGAGGTTCCTTCTTGTACAAGGGAAAACTACTCCGACCTGCCTTATCGTACGACGATCTAGAATGTGACAAACAGCGAGATCTCTTTTACAAACAATTGGCAGATAGCGAGGTACGTAATATATCTATCGATTTAGGTGTCATTAATTTGTTATCATTCAATTTGTTTCATGGATCGATCAAGATCCAAACTGGAATTTACAATGTTTATTAATATATCTAGGGTTTTGATCACTTTGTCCCTCTGGTCTCACTCTTGTTATAATGCTTTTGTTTCTAGGGTTTTGATGTGGAGTGGGACCGTTTTGACTACGTGTTCAATGTCGTGAATTTTGACTGGAAACCATGTATAGATGATAACCGGAGCAATGAGGAGGTGATGGAAATGCTCATTCAGGCAGCCGTTAAAGAACACGATGAAGAAAATGTTGAAAGCTTAATTTCTCTTGTCTTCCTTTATATTTTATTTTATAATTTAAGGGTTCTCTATTTCTTATACATATTATATCCTGGGTTTTTTTCGCAGGACACAAGACTTGAGTCTGTCAAGTATGTGAGTGCAAACATTGTTAGTGTTAAGGGTTTGCTGTATTTTATAACGTTTTGGGCGACGGATGTGCTCTCATCAGATCTAAAGCCTAAACTTTACCAAGCAAAGGTGTCCAGATATTGTCAGGAGATGACAGTGCTTATGGTCAGGCTAAAGCCCACACAGTAACCAAGTAGTCTATGAGGTTAAAAAGATCTTCACTCAAAACTTAAATGGCTTTATCTTCTGGTTTTCTTCTTGTAACATTATCATCATATAAGCTGAATCCCGTTACTCATAACAAGATTTTATCTGAATTGTAATCTTCGGTGCATACATGTTATTCCATGGTGCTCCACAAATTCAATTTTCTCCGATCTTCCGAAGCCGCAGTTCCGATGGTCAAAATGTTATTTTCTCGTGTCATATCAGTACTTTTTAATCTTATTTACATACTACACTTAATTTTTCCTAACCATCAGTCCTAGCTATTATTCTTGTCACTCCTTAAGTTTGGTCTGAAAGTTGATAGGCTCATTCACTGAGATAGAATAACTAAGACTCTTTGTCGGAGTAGGTACTTACATTAAAAGAATCTTGCTTAGACGGTTTGCTTTTCAAAACTTAATTTATAATTAGCTACTTCTTCCTCTTATAAATTGGTGAAAAATATGAAATTGGTTTAGTACTATAGAATCAAGAGCCAACGTTTTACCAAACTAAGACGGACGTATGAATATCATAACATTATTATATTACTTTAATTTAAATTTATAATTAAATATTAAATATTAAATTGTGTTACCCATACAAACAACAACACCTGTACTCTAAGTCTCACGAACGTCTCTTATAGCTGATACGTCTCACCTTTTTTTACAATCTCTTTCTTCCTTTTTCACATTTTTTATTTATTTTTATTTATAAGAGATTGGTGCAGATCACCGCTGGACATGCTAATTGAAGTTTCAAGAAAAAGAAAAAAAAAAAAAACATTTAACCAAACTAGAACTATATCATTTCGCCCAAAGAAAGACTATAAATTACAGCGCATGCCATAGAGTATGAGAGCGTAGAGACCAATGAATCAACGGCTTCTCCAAAATGTTGTTCGGATTTTTAATAATTTGTCCAAGAACCCCTTTTATTAAACGTCTCAAATTGTCTAAATACTTAAACGTCCCATACTTAAATACGTCTCAAATCCGGCGTGTTAGAATACTTAAACTGTATGAATTGAGACGTATTTAATCACCTTCTTATCCTCCTTGCCATTTAATATAGTAAGGGGGTATTTGAGATGATTCCACGTTTTTTATTCTTCTTTTTCGTCGAGGAAACATTCTCGTGCAAAATAAGGATTTTAGGGGCTTTCTTCTTCGACCATCATGGCTGGTGTTGGCAATTCCAGTGATTTAAAGGAACCGAAGATAGAGACTGATTCAGAAGACGAGGCAGAGATAGAGGCCTCACCTAGAGGTTCCTTCTTGTACAAGGGAAAACTACTCCGACCTGCCTTATCGTACCGCGATCCGGAATGTGACACACAGCGAGATCTCTTTTACAAACAATTGGCAGATAGCGAGGTATGTAATATATCTATCGATTTAGGGTCTTGGTCCAAACTGGAATTTACAATGTATAATAATATATCTAGGGTTTTGTATCATTTTTGTCCCTCTGGTCTCACTCTTGTACAAATACAATGGTTTTGTTTCTAGGGTTTTGATGTGGAGTGGGACCGTTTTGACTACTTGTTCAATGTCGTGAATTTTGACTGGAAACCATTTATAGATGATAAACGGAGCAATGAGGAGGTGATGGAAATGCTCATTCAGGCAGCCGTTAAAGAACACGATGAAGAAAATGTTAACGAGCTTTCTTTAATTTGGTTTTCCTGTTTTTTGGCTTTATTATCTGCTCCTAACGGTTCTCTATTCTTATAAAAAACATTTTTGTGGTTTATTTCGCAGGACACGAAACTTGAGTCTGCCAAGTATGTGAGTGCAAATATTGTTAGTATTAAGGGCTTTCTGTATTTTATAACATTTCGGGCGACGGATGCTCTCTCATCAGATCAAGAGCCTAAACTTTACCAAGCAAAGGTGTCCCAGTATTGTGAGGAGATTACGGTCCTTATGGTCAGGCTAAAGCCCACGCAGTAACCAAGTCTTCACTCAAAACTTAATTGGCTTTATCTTCTAGTTTTCTACGTTAGTAACTTTCGGTGCATACAGATGATTCCATGGTGCTCCACATGCGCAGCCAAAAACTCTTTCTTTCTATTTTATAACCGCAGCAAATGTTGTGTATGTTTAATATTTTAATTTATGTACTTGTGTTATGTGATAATAACTGTATCCGAAGTAATGTGTGCTTTCTTCCTTGGAAAAATTGAGTCCTATAACCCTTTTATGTTTTTGATAATTATTGACTACTTAGCTCATCTCTAAATCCATTTAGCTTAGCTCACCCAAAGTTCTAAACTTTGCATTCCATTGCAGTGAACGACTTTAGGCTCGAAACATTGGCCTATATGTAAATTTACGT
Source organism: Microthlaspi erraticum (assembly GCA_902728155.2). Lineage (NCBI taxonomy): Eukaryota > Viridiplantae > Streptophyta > Magnoliopsida > Brassicales > Brassicaceae > Microthlaspi > Microthlaspi erraticum. The sequence goes on along the minus strand of CACVBM020001695.1, from coordinate 647,726 downwards.
ACTACCTTGTCTCAGATCATTCGATATAAAAACAATTATCCATACAATAAAGCCTAAACTTTACCAAGCAAAGGTGGCCAAGTATTGTGAGGAGATGACGGTCCTTATGGTCAGGCTAAAGCCCACAGTGTAACCAAGTCTATGAGGTTAACAAATCTTCACTGAAAACATAAATGGCTTTATCTTCTTGTTTTCTTCTTGTAACATAATCATCATCATATAAATTGAATTCCGTTACTCATAACAAGTTTATCTGAATTGTAATCTTTGGTGCATGCAGATTATCCCATGGTGCTCCACAAATTCGTTTTTCTTCCATCTTCCGAAGCCGCACTTCCAGTAATATGGATGGTTAAAATGTTATTTTCTCGTGCCATATCAGTACTTTTTAAGTATTTTATGGACGGTTTGAATAATTATATTTACATATACTATACTTAATTTTCCTAACCATACTTCCTAGCTATTATTTTTCACTCCATAAGTTTGATCTTTATTGCATCGTATTTTAAAAGTTGATAAGCTCATTCGTTGAGATAAAAGAGTGAAGACGCTTTGTCGCCTTGTCGGAGTAGGTTCTTAAATTAAAAGAATCTTTTTTTTTTTTTAAGGTAACATTTTATTAAGCCATGATTTGATCAAATCATGCAGTTTCCGAAAAACGGTTACAAACAAAGATAAAGATTAGAGTTCAAAAGATGAACTAGATTATATCGAATCTTCCGCTCCGATAAACTTTTAAGCTAAAGAAAATGAGACTCAGCCACGCCCTTCACGTCCACGAGCCGTTATTTGCCAATTCATTTCTTTAGCCTTTGTCGATGGTTTAACCGGTCTGTCTCGAAGGATTCTCTTCCCGGAAGGTGTCATAAAATCCGTCTCATCTGACTCCTTGTCTGAATCCGACGAATCTGCTTCTTCTTTCGGTAAAGCCAATGAGGCAAACTTATTAGAACCAAGATCTCGCTCAATCAATCTCTCGGTCTCCAAATGGAAAGTGGAGTTTCCTTGAGCAATGATATCTGTTGATAAAGAACTAGCAGCCCCTAAAGTAGGAGACTCAATAAATTCCTCAGCGATGATAGTAGCTTGATTAATAGGTTGTGTTGTAGACACAAAAGTAGTAATTGGGTCACAAGGAGGTACCTCAGTGACAGGAGTTGAGACAGAAGCAACTTGAGCTAACGTAAGGTCAAGCTAAATAGAACATGAAATAAGATGATTGCGTATTTAGCATCAAAAATAGCATTATATCATTTTGCAATTAAAAATGACATAAAGTAGAAATCGGTTTTTTTATTCCAAAATGGAGTTTGACACCAAATATGCATATAGATTACCATTTTTTTTTTTTAAGGTAACATTTTATTAAACCATGATTTGATCAAATCATGCAGTTTCCGAAAAACGGTTACATGCAAAGATAAAGATTAGAGTTCAAAAGATGAACTAGATTATATCGAATCTTCCGCTCCGATATACTTTAAGCTAAAGAAAATGAGACTCAGCCACGCCCTTCCACGTCCACGAGCCGTTATTTGCCAATTCATTTCTTTAGCCTTTGTCGATGGTTTAACCGGTCTGTCTCGAAGGATTCTCTTCCCGGAAGGTGTCATAAAATCCGTCTCATCTGACTCCTTGTCTGAATCCAACGAATCTGCTTCTTCTTCCGGTAAAGCCAATGAGGCAAACTTATTAGAACCAAGATCTCGCTCAATCAATCTCTCGCTCTCCAAATGGAAAGTGGAGTTTCCTTGAGCAATGATATCTGTTGATAAAGAACTAGCAGCCCCTAAAGTAGGAGACTCAATAAATTCCTCAGCGATGATAGTAGCTTGATTAATAGGTTGTGTTGTAGACACAAAAGTAGTAATTGGGTCACAAGGAGGTACCTCAGTGACAGGAGTTGAGACAGAAGCAACTTGAGCTAACGTAAGGTCAACTTGAGCAGATGGAGCTTCCGTAGAAGTACTTTTGGTGGCAGGAGATGAGACAGAAGCAACTTGAGCTAACGTAGTGTCGTCAACTTGAGATGAAACTTCCGTAGAAGTAGTTATGGTGGCAGGAGCTGAGACAGGATCAACTTGAGTTGGGAAATCAACTTGAGCAGATATTGAAGCTTTCTTAGGAGTACTTGTGGTGATCACAGAGCGTATGTCATCATCCATCGCAGGAGCCTTAGTTGTTGTAGTAGCAGCTACACTTGAAACAGTTTGTAAACAACGCTTAACTTTGTGTCCTAATTGGCCACACCTAGAACATTTTGATGGCAGCCATGCATATTCCACATCAACCATACAAATAAATCCCCTTTTGTCTTCAGCAGCAATTCTTGGTGGAAAGGCTTTGCTCAACTCAACCTCTACCAAAATTTTTGCTTCACCCATAAGAATAGGGTCTAGTCTAGGCTTGTGAGTTGCCATCGGAGCACCTAAACCTGAAGCTATGTGACTAATTCCAGGGATAGAATACAAGATGTTGGGTATCTTTTTTAGAGTTACCCACACAGGAATTGTTTTGATTTCAGGGATAGCTAGGGAAGGTTCCGGGGTCCAGGGAGCAACAAACATCAGACAATCATCAACATGCCACAACCCTCTTTGAAGAACCCAAGTCCTAGTGGATTCATCCGGAATATGAAAAAGGTAGTTACATTCCCCAAGCTTCCTAATGGTTACTTTGCAAGTTCTTCCCCATAATTTGTTAAAGACCGCAAAGATTAAGCCACCAGGAGGAGGAGAACATCTATAAAACTGCCCTAACACATACTCTTTCTGGTTCTCTAAGCCTTGCACCAAGACATGTTGAGGAATCGTTACCTTTGGAGTTCCGTCTTCTAGGAATTCAGGTTCAGTTGCTCTGTAGAGATTCCTTGAAGATGGACTCATCTTCGCTGCCCATGGAAACCTGATAGCATCTTCCATTGCTACTGGTTTTTGAAAAACTTGTGGCTCACTACAGATGGACTTTGATGCTCCTAAAGAGGGCCACATCTTTTGATCCACTGTAGAACGAGAGATAGAAACAGTTGAAAGGTCCAGCTTCTTAGCCCAAGCGCCAAGAGGTGGAGATTGGATAGAGCCTTGTGGCAAGGGTCCTTGGCCAGATGGAGCCACAGCTTCCGTCTCTGGAAGTGGAATGAGAATGTCAGATTCCCCTTTTGAATTTCCAGAAGCCTCCAATTTGTTTTCGGGAGCCGATTCTAAAAGGACAGGGGAGTCAATGTTCTTCGTCGGCAACTCCACTTGACATTCAGAGATGGCAAGAGAAGATGATTGAGGAATTACATTACTTTCTAAAAGAATCTTGCTTAGACGCTTTGCTTTTCAGAGCTTAATATATATGGAGTACTTGACTATTTCGTCCTCTTATAAATTGGTGAAAAATATGAAGCTAACTGAAGTTTGAAAAAAAACATCTTACCAAGCTAAAAGCCTAAAACTATGTAATTTCGCGCCAAAAAGAAAGACTATATTATAAAATTACAGCGCATGCCATTAGAGTATGAGAGCGTAGACCAAATGAATCAACGGTTTCTCCAAAATGTCCGTTTTGCCCCCGCGACTTCCCAAAACGATTTCTTTCTTCTCAAAACCAAAGCTTTCTTGGTCCAGAAGCTTTCAGAATCTACCGACCTCAATCTCACGAATTTATTACATACTCTAATCCTGAAACGTGGGTTCTCGAGCGACACCTTCACTGTGAATAAACTCATAAACAGCTATGTCAAGCTCAGAGAAATCAACACAGCACGCAATGTGTTCGACGAAATGCGTGAACCAAACGTCGTTTCCTGGACTTCGGTTATCTCGGGGTACAACGAGACGGGTCAACCCAAAACCGCTCTTTGCATGTTTCAGGAAATGAGCAAAGACATATCCGTGCCTCCCAACGAGTTCACATTCGCAAGTGTCTTCAAATCCTGTTCTGCTTTGGCCGAGTCAAGAATCGGGAAAAACATCCACGCCCGTCTCGAGATCTCCGGTCTCAGAAGCAACACCGTGGTGAGCTCCTCTCTTCTTGACATGTACGGGAAATGCAACGACGTGGAAACAGCTAGACGGGTTTTCGACTCCATGCTCGGTTGTGGAAGAAACGTTGTTTCTTGGACCTCGATGATCACTGCTTATGCGCAGAACGCTCGTGGACACGAAGCTATTGACTTGTTTAGATCATTCAACGCTGCTTCAACATCTGATAAACCGAATCAGTTTATGTTGGCTAGTGTGATTAGTGCTTGTTCTGGTTTAGGTAGGCTTCAATGGGGTAGAGTCGCTCACTGTGTAGTGACTCGACGTGGGTACGAGTCGAACCTTGTGGTTGCTACTTCGCTTCTTGATATGTACGCGAAGTGTGGATCGTTAAGCTGTGCGGAGAAGATCTTCTTGAGGATTCGATGCCACTCTGTTATATCGTACACGTCTATGATCATGGCAAAGGCAAAGCATGGATTTGGAGAGGAAGCGCTTAAACTGTTTAATGAGATGGTTGCGAAGAGGATTAAGCCTAACTATGTGACGTTACTTGGTGTGTTGCACGCTTGTGGTCATTCGGGATTGGTGAATGAAGGGTTAGGGTACTTGAATTCGATGGCTGAGATGTTTGGTGTGAGTCCTGACGCGAGGCATTACACTTGTGTTGTTGATATGCTTGGGAGGTTTGGCCGTGTTGATGAAGCTTATGACTTGGCTAAGAGGATAGAAGTTGGTGCAGAGCAAGGTGCGTTGTTGTGGGGAGCTCTTCTTTCAGCTGGAAGGTTACATGGAAGAGTTGATATTGTCTGTGAAGCGAGCAGGCGGTTGATACAATCGAATCAGCAAGTTACAAGCGCGTATGTTGCGTTATCTAATGCTTACGCCTTAGCTGGAGGATGGGAAGATTCAGAGTCTCTTAGAGTGGAGATGAAGCGTGGTGGAAATGTGAAAGAACGAGCTTGTAGCTGGATTGAGGTTAAGGGTTCGGTTTATGTTTTCCATGCTGGTGATTTGTCGTCGTGTGATGAGAGCGGTGACATTGAGAGGTTTATGAAGGATTTAGAGACGAGAATGAAGGAGAGAGGGCACAGAGGAAGTAGTAGTAGTGTGATTACAACAAGTTCGTCTGTTTTTGTTGATGTTGATGAAGAAGCTAAAGAGGAAATGGTGAGTTTGCATTGTGAGAGATTGGCTTTAGCGTTTGGATTGATTCGTTTGCCTGAAGGATCGACGATTCGGATTATGAACAACTTGAGGATGTGTAGAGATTGTCACGAAGCTTTCAAGCTGATCAGTGAGATTGTGGAGAGAGAGATTGTTGTTAGGGATGTGAATAGGTTTCATTGTTTCAAGGATGGATCTTGCACTTGTCGTGATTTCTGGTGAATCCTCATCTTTTACCATTAGAAATTGGTTTTATTTTTCCTGATGTATACCACCGATTGTAGTTTCACATTCAAGAGTAACACTTGATGCAAAAAAGTTACGGTTTGACTACAAATAAGATCAGGTGAATACAAATTACTATTTTACTAAAAGAGTAAAATAGCCTACATATTCAAAGGAAGTAAGATTTATAGCTAATGGAATTGAGGTAGTTACGGTTTGAATACAAATTTAATGTTCTATCGGTAGAAAATTAGAAACAAATAGACTTCACTGGTACGGTAAAGAAAGTGTAGCCATGACTGAGCCAGGAGTTAACAAAGAACACAGCCAAAACTGAAGATAAACCTGTTTACACCGAAAGGCCAGACGAAGTGTTTATACTATCTACTGAAATGCAGGGTTTATGAATGGTGAAACCGAGAAGAGAACATCCAAACATCCTTAAAAGGAATGAAAATGCAGAGGAGCATCATATTAAGCTATTAGCATCTTGCTCAGGACATATGCAACCGAAGAAAGAACCAAGTACAGATACAGATAGCAATACCAGTAAACAAACGAAATATAAAACATCCGGATTCTTATCTTCATATTATTTGCTCGGGGAAAACGCTACTCTTTGTAAGATGACAAAACAGACGAATATGATTACATACCTGAGAGAAGCTGGTTACGCTGCACATGATCTCGATAAAACATCGCAAAAAAAAAATGTATTTCCATTCCGATTAATAGTTTGAAAACCAACTGAAACAGGATCAGAAGGCAGAAAAGAGCAGTGTCTTGTCACAACTCTTATCACTAACCAATTGTTTAGATGAGTAAAATCTAAGAATCCTGTTACTCTTCTATAAAAAAACATTCTTTGGTTAATCTTAGATACCCGGCGAGCAAAAAGAAGCAAGACCAGAAACAGGACCCTGAGAGAGTTACTGCAGACTTAAGACCTTATGTCCATCTCTAGTGTCCTGTATCCAAGTCTTCCTTTCCTAATCTATTCAAGGGTAAACAGCCTTGAAAGCTAGGGATTACAAAAATCTGCTAATTAATAAGACTACTTCTATGGATGTTCATGAAACCATCTCTGCGCCGAAACACTATTCTATTCTTTTAGAAGGACCAGAGACTATGTACAAAATAGAGTCAACACTTTGGGCCACGGAATCTTGGTCAACTAAGAACTTTCATGGCAAGCTGAATCATCCGTACAAGCGCTTCCACGTCATGGAAACTGAAATCGACAACTTTCTTGATAGCAGAGACAAGCTCTTCATCCTGAGTTTCTTCTGAGGTGACAGCCATTGCTCTAAAAGCATTTTGGGATTTTGCTGAGGCTTCCATTGCTAGATTCATGTTCTCTGTCTGTATTAGATCAAGAATACCATATCAGATTATGAAAAAACAAAAATAAATGCTTGCATTATGTGTTGCATCAAAGATGTACAGGCAATGCATGTATCATGCAAATAATTGATTAAGATGTGATAACTTACAAAGTCCAGTAGCGGCACAAAATTCAGCTGGGTTATAGCAACAGGGAGAATGTTTCCAGCAACATGGGAAAGACCTCTTTTAGTTTTAGCAGACTTATCAATCACCCCTTGATGATTAAAGCTATCGACATCAGAAGCAGATGATGACGGTGATTCACCTGGGGAAACAATCAAACGAACAAATATGACTTTACTGAAACATACAGAGGTGAATAAGTTTTCAGTATCACAAACAATGATAACAATTCTGACATCACTGCCATTGAAAAGAAAACACTCAGGGGAAAAAATATCACTCACTCACTGATATAAGCATAGATGCAAAATCTGATATTACCTAGAGGAGTGATCTGTACTACAATTTTTTGCAATTCATTCCATTCTCCACTCTGCTGACCTAGAGTTTTGCCATACACTAGCCTCATGCAAGCCACTTCCATGCATTTATAGGCCAAAGCAGCTGCAGCCATTTCTTGGTTTATTTCATATTGACTGGCACAGCTTCTGTGACAAACAAGCAGAGTGTTTAATGACCACAAAGTTCATAAGAGAATCACCAGCATTCTTTCAAACACCAACACCTAAAGACAATGTAAGAAAGCACAAGCATTCACTAACTCTGAAAGTTTTGCAGCAGTATGGTACGCTTCAACATGGCGCATCTTCTCCCCTTCCACTTTCTCAGTACTTTGCATTTCTAGAAGTGAAGCTCCAAGGAGATACTTTAGAGCCGCTATAAAGTGGGCCTCCTTGTAATCAAATTTAGAATTCTGAGTACATAAGTAGAAAGACATCCGAATTAGTGGCCAACACAAAGCTAAAGAAAGACAACAGTGATTCACATTACTTTTCCATCATTTGTTTTGTTCGTTTATTTATAGCAGATGAACCTTAGAACTTCAGACTACATTAGAGGTAGGATAAATTTCTGACCTTCAAACATTCAGCATACGTTCTCAGCTGTTCAGCCTCTTGAAGTATAACATTTGCACCCTGGGAGGATCGATCCATAGTCTCATGACTAATGGAACTGAAATTCTCTATCCCAGCTCTATTTTCGAGGTCTTTTTTTATACTTGTGCAACGCAAATCACCAAACTTTGAGTTCTGTTTGCATATTTCTGGTTTTGGCTGGTTCCTGTTTCCAGGATGAGTTGACTCACAATCAGCTTCCTGAGAGAGGGGTATTCTATTCAAGTTTTGGTTTTGTCGAGATATGCGCTCTCCAGCTAATGCAAGACTTTTCGGGCATGAAGACCTTGCAGGGGAAGAGGATACTGATTCAACAGGGGATGCTTTTGCTTCTTCCACACATCTTCTAACACTTTTATGTGATCCCAAGACCTTTGAAGAGCTTGATGTTTCTACCCCAGAAACTTGCCCACTTCCACCAGAGAAGAATCTGCATGAGGCATCAGCATTCTGCTTTGACTGAAACAATTCATTTCTTTGGTCTGCTTTAAACTCCATAGAGGTGAGTTTTTCCTCACCATCTGCAGAAAGTTTTGAATTGTTGCCATTGTTACCCACCAACCTTATTTTTTTTGCTTTCGTACACAAGGAGCCACTAGCATTTGTCAGCTGAGGTTTGTGATCAGGTTTCTTTCTAGATGTGAGTAATCTTTTCTTTGAGTCTCGCTCTACATCTGAAGTGCAAAAATCGTTGTCATGACGCTTAATTTTTCTGTCTGCAGGAGTCCAATCTTGATCTTGTTTCCAATGTATTTCTTCTGCTTTTATATCTCTGAAGAGTTTGTTTCCATCACCAGTCTTGATTTGCTTGGAACCTTCACTTGCTTGATGGTCACCCTCCGTTTTCTTCTTGATCATAATCTGATTACCACTACCTACAATAATAACAAGTTTTTTTTTATAAAGAAAGATGCCAAACTGCGTTAAAAACGTACACCAGTTGTTAGAAGGCAGGACTAACCTGCTGTTCGCCACTTCGCTTTCTGGTCAATCTTTTTCTGATCAAAATCCTGTGGCACACCAAGGTCTGTGGATATCTGACTAGCATTAAGTGGCTCTAGCGGCAGCTTTATGTTTTTTATTTTAATCATATGTGGGTTTTTTCTCATAGGCTTTGCAGCATCAACCAGGCCATTTCTTGATAAGTCTTTCACGGTAGACTTCTTTTCAATTGGATTAGGAAATGAACCAGAGGTTAAAGGTTGATAGCTTTTATCAGCATTACTCGCATCAGAGAGAAATGTAACACCAGTCTCAGGACCGTGAGCCTGAGTACCACCATGATAGGATTTTATAGCGTTTATTGTCTCTTCCTCGCTGATGGCACAGTGATTCATCTCAGGTCTACAAGAGAATTTCAGAAAGGATGATAATTAGATATAATAATATGATAACCTGAAGATACTGCAAAAGCTTGAAAGACCAAATCCAGAAAGTAAGTAGAATAGTTATCAATGCAATTTCAGATGTGGCCTTAAAACGTTTCAAAACGCTTCTCCTATAATGAACTATGAAACTTGATTCAAACTAACCCTGATAGCAACTAGAAAGGACTAGTATTAGAAAGTGAATGGGTGATGTAGAATACATTAGACACTTACAGCCAGGTTTGCATGCTACACAACCACTTCTCAGGCAGCTGCTCAGTTTTCATGCCAAAGGGCAGTAGCCGCCATGTCTCACAACTATCACACTGGGCCCAGTTATCAAGATCAAGACTAGTGGAAGAAGGTGCAACAGCCAAATCAAGCCCAATGTCCATGCTATTTTGACCGATATATGTAGCATCCTTGAAAGGCGTCTTTGGTAACATTTTATCACCAAAATCGATACTGCTGCTGTTCTGTTTCAGTTTTGTTGGATATGGATTCTTCTCCTTCTCAGCATGTTTCCCAACAACCTTCATTTTGCTTGATATGGCAGATGCCACAAGTGGACCACTTTCCCCATCCCTTTTTCTACCTTTCTGCAAGTTACTTTTCTTTGTAAATCCATCAGCAGAACTTTTCCCACCTAAACCACAAGCTAAGCTCTCCCTGGCTAGCTGACCAGTGGGAAAAATTCTTTGCTTCTTCATCACACCATTCCGAGTGGTAGCATCAAAGCAGTCTACCGCTTTCCTTCGCTTTCCACTTGGAGTTCCCCCACTACTTAAAACATCCGAGAACTTGTTTTGTGACTTACTAGAAGGTTCCTCTCCTGCCTTGTCCAGTAAAGTATATTGCTTCTCCTTATCTTTCACAAGAAGTAGACTATCAGGAAGAGGCGACATCAGTAGATCCTCTGGGATGAGAATGGCAGTCATTTCCTGTTTCATGAAGTTAACAGTAAGTTGGTATCAAAATCGAACCACTTAAAGCCACACACAAAAAGAATGTGATATGTGATATACCCGCAGAATGCAGGAAGGAGATTCACTTGTTTTCTCCAGGGATGTACGAGGTAGCATTCGACTACCATCATCTCCATGGCTGGTTCGGGATGTTGAATTCGGAGAATCAGTGAGACCAAGATCTTTGCAAACCATTGTGACCTTCCGAGACAAGATTTCAGAGCCCATTTTGATCCGAACCCTGATCGGCTTATGCTCAGACAAACCATTGCCTGGTATACTTGCAATTGCTTTCATTATGGGAACCTTTACAGGAGCTTGAGCCAAAAGGGATCCTGACGTTTGACAGTTCTGAGGACCCTGCTTGCTTACTAAGTTACAAGATGTAGCAGGCATGGACTGAAACTTCTGAACCACATTCTGCGCAAAACAATAGTTTATTGGTACTACTACTCATATTTAAACTATTTATAATACTAACGAAGCAATCAGAACAAGCATTGATCCACCAAAAGGTCCAGATTCCTTCAAACATCAACAGAGAAGTGTATTTCTCATACCTTCTCCGGTACATTGTTTGCAAATCCTTGCACGGCATGATTCCCAAAGGAACCTCGTTGACATGGTGGTACCGCCGGCTCACGTTTGTAAGTGGGCAAAAAGGATCCATACTGATAGATATCTGGACCTGACCAGTCATATATCAGTCTATCAATTTCATTTCATCTCTCAGAATACTTTCTCACTAACACCATTGTTAAAACTACTTACCAACCATGCCCGGAGATCCCACTTCATAATCTTTTTGAAAGTGGCCAAGTACACTCTGCACCTTCTTGTCCTTCAATACACAGAACAACAAAGCAACAAAACTTGATTTCAACAATGCAGAGCGTATAGACAATAAAATCAAGTGGCAGCATTACAAAGGTTAAATATTCAATAAAAGAAAAGACTTCAGCAAACGAAGATACAAGAACAGAGAAGAAATGCTCAGCCACACTTATAAACATACTATGTTCCCCAGTGGAAAATGCAGACAAGTGAGATTTCATATACTACAAAAGAGGAACAGTTCTTTTATCTTGGAACTCAAAAAGTAAGTCGAACAAGCAAAATATGAAAATACATAGCATTTGACTTATCTTTTAAAAGCTATATCTAAGTGAAATAAGTCTAAGATGCAATACAACTTCATCGTCATTAGCCTTACTAACACAGTGCTCTAAACTTTAATTACTTCAGTAACCAGCAACTTAACCAGTAAGCAGAAACTAAACATCATTATCCAAAAAACCTTCAACTTTCAAGTTAACAAATCCCAACATTGTAATTAGCTAATGCATAATTCTACACAGAGAACATTTTGAGATGAAAAAATCAGCAAACAAGAGGCTCACAATGTAGGAGAGATCAACGTCAAGATCAACAACGGCTTCACCAGTAGAACAATCCATCTCACCTTCTTCAAGTTCAGAACTTTCTCCCATCCTTTCAAACTACAAAACCCTAAACATAACCCTAAACCCAAATTCCCAATTTCAAACCCTAAGAAAACTTCCTAAAACTCAAACACTAACTCTGCCGCCACAAACCGTCCCGAAAATCCAACATTGCCCCCAAAAAAACCTCTCAAACACATCCAAAATTCAGAGTATCCACGGAAATCCCTGAGTTTCTCAATCTCCAACACAAAGGGACGGTTTTGATTGATTTTTCAAAATTAATCGCTTAATCACGTTTATTCGAACCCCCAACGATCAGGCTCGTTCTCTCGATCAAAGAGCCGAGAAGTTCAAAGGAACGATTCGATCACTGAGTCGAGTCGTAATCGAGTCAAAAAAACGGCGGAAAAAATCCGAGAGGCGGCGAAGAGTGGGCTGCGAGGTTTACGAAACGTTCGCAACTTCCTTTGCGTCTCCGAGTTTTTTTGCAGACAAGACGCAAAGCGGAAGAGAGTGTTTAGTTTTGGAGGGTTCTTCTTTCGTTTAATCATTAATTAATTATTATTTTTCCCCTTTATTTTTAGCGTACTTTTTTTTTTTTCTATATTTCGTCTCTCTCATTCAAAGCTAGTCAAATATTACATTTTACCCCTTCTGTTTCTTTAATTTTTATGATTGGCTAAAAAAACTTAAATTTTTAAACACAGATCCCAAAAGATGAGATATTTATTTGATATTGATTACCTTTTGAATGATATAGATATGTGGGGATTGATGTCAAAAAAAAAAAGATATGCGGGATCTTCTAAATTCTTTTTTTTTGTGATGTGGGAATGAATTCTTAGATACTTTATTTTCTTTCTATTTAAATTTGGGACGTATTGGTTAGCTTTCCTTATTAACATGACAATTGGAACGGAGACTAATTTGTCAGCTTTCCATATTATTAGTAAGATGAAAATCATGAATTATGGAAACTTTGGAAAACTTTGAATCTCCTTTTATTAATTAGTCTGACAAACTAAGATTTGAGAATCTTGCATATTTATTTGTATGTACTAATTTCTTATTTAAAGTGATTGGACACTTGAAGTCTTTAATGCAAAAGTTTGAACTTTAAACAATTTGAAATCGCATAAACACTAACAATCATTAAGTTCGACCTCAACCAGCAACAATCTTTCCGTTATAACATGATAAGTTTTTAATACAAACATCAGAGTTCAACGATTGTTTTTTTTTTATGTAAAGCATTGAATTTAATTGATTGAATTTCAAACCTTCTTTGTTTGATTATAGTTTACTTTGTCTTGAATGTCACAGTAATAAAGCATTAAAGCTGAACCAAAACCATTTATAGAGATCAACCAAATCGCTGAACTGTGATGATTGTAGCAGAATTTTGGGGACCAAGTATATTAATATGGATTATTTTAGATCATGTAATATTTTCTCATATTGATACTATGAGTTATCAAGTTGCGGGATCTAACCCGACGAAGAAATTTGTAGTATAGTATATTCATTTCCAGTATTCTAATTAAGGTCACTTGATCATATCGACAAACCTCAATATTATCAAAACTTATGAATAAAAACGACTTAGTATTTTACCAATAAACATTTTAACAAAAAAAATTACCAATAAACATACGTGAGATTTCCACCAAAAAAATAAACATACGTGAGATCGTTAGTTTGATCATGAGTACACCATTTAACGAAATCAAAGAATGTTGTGATATAAAAGAAACAAGTTAATATGCCTTTTTAATCAAGAAGAAATAGTTACTTATGCGTTAGTACTAATACTCAGTAGTGAGGCATTTGAAGCATTACCAGAAAAGAGGATATCGAAAAAACGTCATTTAACAGAAAATCATAATTGTCTTCACTATTTTCTATAAAAAAATTTATCTCGGCAACTGAATAAGCTAGATTCTATAAAGAAAATATTCACACATATGTAAGGAATAGAGTATCTACAATAATTGATTGAGATGTCCATAAGTCCATTGTATCTACAAAAAAACACACCAGAATTTCAGGCATTTATAATTGACAAAAAAAGTACCAAACTTTGTGCCGCATTAAAATATTCCAAATATGGAAAACAAAATCGTTGGCCTAACGATACATCCATATACAGAAAACTATTCATGGTTAATCTATATATAAACTCACTACACACACAACAACGAAAACAAAAACAAAGAAAGGAAAAACAAGAAGAAGAGAGTAAAGATGAAAGGCCTTATGATCTTATTGGTGTTTTCTTTTCTCTGTTCTCTCAACCAATCTTGCCCAAGGTATACATATGATGCTCATATTTCATATGAAACTGTTAATTTTATCAGTACCGGTTCCAATCCAATCCGGATTTGAAAACTTAGACCACATGCAACACAATCTAATTAACTAGTCTACAACTTTAAATTTGTTTTTGTATCTACGCAGAGTTAGAGTGGTGCCCATCAAAGGATGTGTTCAATGGGTCGTGCTCAGACAGAGGAAGCTACACATGTTTCCTAGATTTATTGGGATCAAAGAGTGCAAGTGCTATGCCCAAGAATTGCAAATGCACTCCTCTTCCTCAAAACCGTCGTCAATGTGACTGTTTTATCATTTGTTCTGACTAGTTATTGTTTCAGTTTCTCGATTATAATTAGTGTTTGGACTCTTTCCATTTGCATTAAGCTTAATTTACTACTATTACTAGTGAGTTCTCTATTCGTAATAACCATGTATATGGAATAAATTCATTCTAATAATTATACCATAAAAAGGAGTTAAACTCATTACAATATTTCCACAGAATCACATAAACAGAAAATGTGTTTTAATTGATTTCCAGTCAGAAGGATAGTTTTGGTACAATAACCTTTTTTTTTTTCTCTTTTAGTTTTTATTTTTTTCATGTCAACATTATCTATACCTAATTTATTGGTCAACCATGTATTTTGAATAAATCCACTCTAAGAATTATACCATAAAACAGAGTTGAAGTCATGACAATATCTTCACCAAATGGCATGAAAGAAATGTGTTTTTATTGTATTTCCAAAAATATGAGGTGCAAAGAAGTTGTACAACTGCTATATATCATCAATTTAGAACTGAAACCATAACATACAATCAATCAAATAAAACAAAACATATACATCTTCCAAGAGGGAAACAAAAGATGAAGGTTGCTGCAATCTTTTTGGCTTCTTGTCTCCTTTTCTCTCTTCTCCCCGTACACTTTTCACAAGGTAAATAATAGTATATATAAAATTCAATGAATTATCTTGCTCATCAAAATAACTGCCTGGCTTAGTTTCGCATTATAATTTTTTTTTTTCTTTTTTTTGACATGTATAACAAAATCGAAGAACCAAGTGTTGTACCAACACAGGAGCCAGTTTACTGTCGTTCGAAACAAGTGTTCAGAGGATCATGCACAGATAGAGGCAGTCCACAAACCACTTGTTTACTTGACTTTTTGGGTGCAAGAAGTGCGAGTGAGATGCCTAAAAACTGCAATTGTACTCCTCAGCCCAAAAACATGCGTCTCTGTGAATGTCAAGTTGTTTGCGAAGGTTGTTGTAATTAACAGTTGCTAATACTAATATGTTGTTCACTTGTAATACTATATACCCAACCCTATAATTTTTATTAAAAATGATTAAATTTAAATATTAAGAGGACATCTATTAATGAAAACACACAGACATCCAATAATATTTGATTATCTCATTTTGAGTTGTGACCAATATATAGATAGATTAAGAACCGTGTATTACAGTAATAATAAAATAAATGTTTTCACATTTACCAATTAGTTTTTTAAAATACTGATTAATTGTACACAATTTGTGTGTTTGTTTGATCTGAACGTTGTATATAACATATGCACACTCACTAGTTTTATTTCATCTCTGTCAAGTCGGGTAATGTTAATGACTGCATGCGACTCAAACACTCTCCCAAGGAGCCTTTTATATTTACAAATTCCAATGGATAAAAACAAGCATGGACCCGAAGGAGGAGTCCCCATTAACAAGGTAAACCAAACACAAAACAGAAAACGAAATTATAATTTTGTTATTGATGAAATTAGAACTTGCCGGAACCAAGAAAGTTTCAAAGCAAGTTATATATCTCGATCTGGCTCCAACCTATTGCTTTTTATTGCGGCTTCACTGTTGGTTTTGCCCATTGTCTCCTGTGACTACCGTGGCTGCGTAGAAAACAAACAACTGTTGGGGCATTGCGGTTGGTGCAGCCGGAGGAATTGTAGGTTGAGATGGAGCCGGAGGAGTTGTAGGTTGAGATTTAGCCGGAGGAAACGTAGCTTGCTCATTTAGAAACTTATACATGAAGCTCAGTGTTCCAGTTTTCCTAGACTTATCTCTCACATGACTAACATCACGAGTTACCAACTTCATATCGTTAGTTAACGTAGACGGCGGATTTAAACCTAAAAGCTCATGAATGGGGACTTTCACTTCTCCCATTTCCTTATCTCCGCGGATCGTCCGGTGGTTAATCAGTTGCACGTAAAGGGTCAATCTACCTTCACGAGCTAATGGCTCGTCGAGTGTAAACTTAATGGCATGGTCCCATATTGGGTCTTTATGGACCCCAAAGGCAATAGGAGTATTGCTTCTATGCACAATTCTTGCGCCTTCGCAGACCTTAACCGAAGCGTACATGTCCATCCCACGGATCCAGCTGTTATCTTTTACGCCCTTTGTCATTTTGATCACAAGATCTAGGGTTAGCTTCTTCATAGGGGTTTGAATCTGAGGCGGGTTTACGCTTCTTTCTGAGTCCAAGTTTAGACTACGAAACGATGATGATGATGCGTGTTCCGAGAAAGAATGATACATATTACCAGCAAGTCCACGTTTAAACCGGTACAAGAGGCTTAGCTTCGCTTTGGATCCTCCTATGACATTCACAGGGAGAGTCATCAACTTCATTTTATCGTCGTTACCGTTTGTGAACGATGTAATCGGATTTAAAGCAAGAAGCTCTTGAACCGAGACGTTGACTTCTCCGATTTCCAAGTCAACAACCTCTTCGAGCCAATAGTTGTATAACTTGACGTTGACTGTCACTAGTCCTTCGCGGGCTTCTCTCTCCGTAACGGAAAACTTAACGGGGTGATTCCACGTCGGGTTAGAACCACCGTCGAAGTCAATTGTAGTTTTCTTGGCCGCTTGTGTTTGAGAATTGTTATCGCCGTGTATTGAAACGACGGCGTATACGTCCATCTTGTTCGTGGCATTTGTATGGCTGACGTCAGTAGCACATATGATTTTGAGCTCGAGAGTTAGATTCTCTCTGGAAGACATTTTTATAAACTCTTGTTTTGTCTTAATGAATCTGAGGTGCACAAAGATATTTTTATATACGAATGAAGTGGACATATTCTGATGTTACATCATTATACAAAGATGTTTTAACAGTACAGTTTGTATATTATATAGTAGATGATACTGTTCACAAAATTTACATTTAAGATTTAATAACACAATGTCAATGGGAAACGAAAGTCCACTTATGAAACTCTTCAGATTAGCCAATTATTTTACATAAAATGAAATATAGGAGAATTGTATGTTCGGTATATAGTCTATATATATGGAAACTAAGCCTAGTGTTACAAGCTTGGTATGTAATTTCTCAAGTCAACGTTAGTTTTATTTATAGATCAAATTGACCAGGTATATACTGTAAATAAATACCATGTTGAGGAAAATAAGCAGAAACCTTCTTAAAAAGCATGGATAATGTATAAAAACAACTAGGCTTCGACAACTTCTAAGAAAAACCCATAAAATGTGACGCAGTTATCTTAATTAAACTGAGTCAGTACCAGTAGAAAATGGAAAAACAATGTATGTTTATTTTATTTTTTTGAATATTTGCGTTCGACGTTTTCCGGTGAGATTGTATATACGATTGATGATAGAGATTATATAATGGAATAATCTAGTTTGAGAAAGACTAGTTTAAAAGAAAAAAAAATGAAATATCATTAAATATGAATTTGGCTTATGTGTTAAGATAAAGATTTAGAAGGTGACAAAAACAAAAACAAAAATAGTTGGTAGAAAAGTGACTGAGCCACCGGCCCACAACTGCAAAGTGAAAGCTTCTTGATTCAAAGATAACAAACGAAATCCGTCCACAACAAGGGAGTTGTATTGTTTTTACTAGAACTTTCACCCACGCGGATCTGTATCTTAAATCAGTTTAATATATATTACTAAAAAGTAATTAATATATATATATATACATATATATATATATAGTAAAATGTAATCTTAATTTATGAACTATTGTGACGTGTTAATCATTTTCTAAACAAAAATATATTTTTAAATATGTATAGTCAAATTCTTAAAATTAGATGTCAATAGTATTTATATGTAACATGATGTTTATTTAAAATAACTTCAATTCGTTATGTATAACTGAAAATGCTATAAACAATCTATAATTTATATTTCAGTACATTTAACTTACACATCATGTTATCAGTTTATAAATGTTGATCATAATATTATATATTTAATTTTTATATAATATAAATTTTGTATATTCTTTTTTATGGCTTAAAGAAAATCTTAAATCATTTTTGTTCAATGTTGATTTGTTTTTTAGTAATTTTGTCACGTTTAAATTTTAAATTCATTTTGGTTTCATGACTTTCATTTTTTTCTTAGCAAAATTTTAAATTTTAGAAAAATTCTTAATGTTATATATGTTTATGTGTACTAATATTATTTTTTTGTTAAAATATGTGTACTAATATTATTATCTAGTAAAAGGAAATTGATACAAAATAATTTTAACTTCACGTTATTTCTGTGTTTTTAACTTCTGTATACTTTCTTTATGTCTTGATTTGAATAGCCATGTCTAGATATGGAAATTTGAGTTTTATTCATAACCATGTCATACTTTCTGCTTAACTGAAAATTTAGAAGGTGTTAACTGATATCCTGAACTATATATTTAGACAAAAAAAAAACAAACAAAACTTGGTGTTATTTGATGTTTGTAGTTGAACTGCACATCTCTTGATCTTATTTAAATATTCAAAAACTATACATCGAAGATTGCTTCTTTTTCTTCTCAAGATTATACTCATAATTTTAATTCTTTTGCTTTTACTTATGTCTTCAAAATTAGTCATCGGTTCCACAAAATTGTAATATCTTCTTATTATAGTCTTCTTCTCAAAACTTTTAATTCCTTGTTCACCTCCTCATCACAGTTCTTTAAATCTTGAACTTTAAATTTTTTCTTATTCATCGCTTGAACAACCGAACACTTGTAACGATGTATTGGTAGAAGACGGTAAACATAAGTTGGTAGAAGACGGTAAACATTAAAACTCTAGTATGTGAAGACCAATTTTCGAT
Organism: Microthlaspi erraticum; assembly: GCA_902728155.2. NCBI lineage: Eukaryota > Viridiplantae > Streptophyta > Magnoliopsida > Brassicales > Brassicaceae > Microthlaspi > Microthlaspi erraticum. The sequence goes on along the minus strand of CACVBM020001695.1, from coordinate 628,700 downwards.
GTATTGCGTTCATCAAACTTAAAAGAAGAAGAGCAGAAAAAGATTTTCCTCATTAAATCTAATTATAATTTTCTTTGATTTAAAATAATCTTCTGTTTCAAGGGCTTCTCTATATCCACTGATTACTTAAACGTTCCTCTGATTCTCAACTTCAACAATATGTTCTTGGGTTCCTTGTGAAACATGTTTCAGTAAGTACATTAAGAGTCGCCAGATTGGCCATGTTCTTTTGTGTCATGTTCTCACTGTTCTGTTTTTTTTCTTGCTTCAGAATCAATATTATTTAATCTACTCCTTGGTAATTTCGATTCCTTCTTTTCTTCAGTCCTTTTAAGCTTACTAGAAAGGTGACCCGCGCTACGCTGCGGGATTATTTAGATAATTTTTTTTTATATTTTATCTTTCAATTTGATTTTAAGAATTATTTATAGAAACTACACTTTTAAAAATTTATACTAATATTTTTTATGTTTATTAAAAGTTTGTTGTTAAATTCAAATGAAATAATTTGTAATATAAAAGAATTGTATTATTATTTTATTTTATTTTAAATTTTGTTTAACACTATCTTATCGGAATTTGCTTTGATAGTTTAAATCCTAAAAGAATTCTAAACCCTAAAATATCATGTGCAGGTTTTTCTTAAAATTCTTTTATAAAATATATACAACTCGTGTAAAACTATGCATTTTTACATTTGTTTTGGTTAAAATTACTACTTTACTCACAAATAATTCAAGAATATGACCCAAAAGTGGGAAGAACTAAACATAATTGGTTGAACCAAACTTTAGATTCAACGTTTTGAGATGGAAAGACAGCATAGTTAAATTCAAAACCATCTTCACAATTTTGTAACTAAGCAATGCTAAAATTGTGAACACATTCTATGATAGTATTTTAAATACAGAGAGATCAATATGGCGAAAGCCAATGAACCCAAACCAAACTGACCACAAAAGCAATAAATGAACCAAACCATCTCCCATGAAAATAATAAGCAAAGTCGGTAAGGATAAATGCATGGGAATGAGGAATATGAAGGACTAAAACCAACCGGAAATAAATCGCTTATTATCTACACATAATAGAGCATAAGTTGAATCGAAGGCATATCCTTCCATCTTTAGTCATAGGCTCCATCATGCCATTAGCCCATTACAAGAATGTATTATGTTTAAGTAATATCACTCCATCACAGCCTCCATCATTAAGAACCTACAAAACCAGAAAGATAAAGAGATTTGGTTATAAAAGCCCTGAAAAATAGTATTATCAAACTATAACAAAATTTCTGTTGTTTAGGCAAACCTCAGGAGCAACATAGTTTGGAGTTCCACAAGATGTATGAAGGAGTCCATCAGCCTGATTCCCCAAAAGCAATATAAACCATAGTTTAAGTATACAAAACTTTTGACAACACACAATTCCTTAGAACTATGAAAATCAATACTATGGAGACAGATTTTGTTTACCCTGACTTGTTGGAACAAAACACTTAATCCAAAATCTGAGATCTTGAGGTTACCATATGCATCCAGTTGTAAATTTTCAGGCTGCAAGATCACATACACACACAGATATATAGATACAAAGTTAGAGAGAGAGAGAGAGAAGATGACCGGAAAAACTCTAGGATGAGGGACCTCTTCATTGGTTGGTGTTTGTGACTATGCCAAGCTCTGCTGAGACAGTCGTACGTTCTTGGACTTGGCCTCGGCATCTTTTATTTTATTTCTTCCACAACTTTGTAGATACAGAGAAGTGAACATGAATCTATTTGGAACGATATATTAGATAATCAAAGTGAGAGTATTGAGATTACCTCCAAGCACTCAATCCCAAACCTTTTCCTCAAACTCGATGACCACATAAAAAATTTGGTCATTCAAAACACAAAATCAAAGTTGTAGTGCATAAAGATATGGGGGTATTAATTCAAATAGAAAAATGGCAGCTTTCACTGTTCCGATTCTACTTCCCCGCTTAAATTCCCTTCGCCCATTGGTCTGTTCTTCCAGGGTTTCTGCTAAAACAGAGAATAATTCAGCACATAGTTCAAATTCAAAGATATACCCAGAAAGGAAAACGTAAAGTTGGCAAACAAAATTCAATCCTTTTTAAAGAAAATGAAAGTTACAGAAACAGAGTGATGATGATCGAATACTCCGATTGAAGAAAACAAAAAACTAAATCCGTTGCCACCAAATCTATGATCCTTAAATCTATTGTTTCTCTAACCAGAAGATCCCAGAAGAAATCAAAATCAATTTTTACTCTGTAATCAAATTGTTGAATCGGAGGAGAGCAGGAAGAACACACTCTCGAAATCTCCGGCGCCGACACATGTCTCCAGCTCAAAATCTCCAGCGCTGATCCAATTTAAAGAGTGACACATCAGGAAATGATTGAGATGAATCAATAGAGTAAAAGAATCCATAGAAGAAGACTTTTGCAAACGATAGAAGAACAATGAAATTTCGTGGATGAAGAATAATGAATCTTAACCGGAGAGGAAAGTGAGTAGCTAACTAATTGGAGTTAAACCGGATTTAACCTGGGTCAAACCAAGACAAAAATGTAGCAAGTAAACCAAAAGCAATGCTGACTAGTATTAAATGAAATGTTTCCATTGGCTTTGTGATTTTAATGAGGTGTCAACTTTAGAACACTTAAAAATGTTTAGGTGAGAGGCATATGAACTTTTGCTATGTTGATTTGGTAATGTAACTTATATATTAATTAATTGGATATTTGTTCATTATCAAAATACAAAGAAAATCAAAGAAAAAACAAAAGACCAAATAATATTATGAATAAAGCAAACGAATAAATTTCTTTCATATAGCTAAAAACATGTATATCGTCATTGTGATGCCCATCGTCTTCGATTCAAACATTCCTTTTGCTTCATGATATACCATTAATCCAATACATATCCATTATTAGAAGAATTGATCGTGTGAATTTTCAATATTTGATGTACAGAGAAGGGTTTCTGAGCATTGAGTCCACTGATGCTGAATAAAGAGAGCAATTCTGTGACCGTGGCAGAGACGTATCTTCTCATGGCATCATCAACATAAAGCACGTCCTTTATTCTGGCCGTGACGTTGAACGCCATGCTTTAAAAAACAAAATTTGTGAAATCATAAACATATAATACAAACAAAATCTTTGGAAACAAACAATTGTACAAACAGAAGCTCTTGAATTCTTTAAAAAACATACAGCTCAAGACAAGCTGATGCTTTCACTGCGGATAATTTTCACAACACTCATATAGAGATGGATGAATGGCTAGATGAAATATATTTTAGAATAAAGAAATTGAGCCATCGAAACATAAGTTTTAAAAAGGGAGGAGAGGAATCTTCGTATATATAAGAAACTAAAAAGATGATAAAAGTGTGTTAGGGTTTTAAATTTTATTAGCCGCCATTATTTCTTTTCTTTTCTTTTGTTAAGAAATTTTTCTTTTTTACAATTTGTATCACATTATTTTATCAATAAAAACAATACGAAAAATAATAATAAAATCTATAATAAGGCTTGGACAATCTCCAGCCTTTGACACGCCACTTTTTTTTTTTTCCGTCGTTTTAACACCAAAACGACGTCGTTTTGCGCTTTATGTTTTTTTTTTTCCGTGTTTTTGCGCTTTATTTTTTTTTTTTCGTCTTACACCAAAACGACGTCGTTTTCGTATTAAAAAAAAAAAAAATCTAAATCAAAATTATGTGTAATGCTGTTCGTTTTGATGGGCTTGATTATTTATCGGACCTCTTCGTTTCCATGGTAGCTTTAAATGGGCTTACTGGCTAATTAGCTCATTTCATTTCCTTTTAAAAAGGATTGCAATTATTATTATCTATGAGTCTGTAGGATAATAATCAATCTATAATGATTGTTAGTATAAGGAAAATTAGAAGAACTCAACTCCAGTCGATAAATTATTGTATAAAAGAACAAAAAACATATGAAACTATTCACTATGAGTCTATATAAGATTTCACGTAAATAACAACTAAATTTTAAAACTATATGAAAAAAAACAAAATGCAAAACTTACAGAATCTAATATATTCGAGTAAAAAACAAATGATATATTCGAATCTAATGTTCTGAATAATTAAATTAAAAATATTTGGTTTAATAAACCCGCGCATTGCGCGGGTTCTCTCCTAGTCTCTGGAAAATAAAAGTTTTTAGATATATAATATCGTGTTGAGATCAAATCTTGACATACATAAATATTGTTTAGATCATATTCCAGTAATAAAATTGTTTGTGTATATCTAATGCTTTTCCAACATTGACTTTTCGGTTTAATCATAATTTCTATGTTAGTTTAACTCTTTCTATGTTGAATTTCCATTAAACTATAAAAAAATAATTGGTTTAGGTAACTGGTGCATTAAAATTTATAAAAGTACAATTTCCATTATTTAATACAATAATGTTAATATTCACAAAACTGAATCATAATTTCTATGTTAGTTTAACTCTTTCTATGTTGAATTTCCATTAAACTATAAAAAAATAATTGGTTTAGGTAACTGGTGCATTAAAATTTATAAAAGTACAATTTCCATTATTTAATACAATAATGTTAATATTCACAAAACTCATTTAATTTCCGTTTTTAAATTTAAAAATGCTGATTTGGCGTAATTTAATTGGTTTTTTAAAATCCTATGTGTACTCTCTCAGATGTTTATAGCCTCAACTTTTATATAGTATAGATTTTTTTTTTTTTTTCGATTTTCGACAAGCACCCAAAAAAGAAATCATGTCTTCTCGAATGGTTTCCCGATAAATATCAAACACAAGAATAAATGGACGAAAAAACTCATTTATTTACGGTCTATGCCACAAGTTTAATGAAGTTATTATCTTATTATCTTATCGAACTGTATCATATTTTACATCGGCCCATCTTCAGACCGAAAAAAATTATTAACTTATCGTGTTTATTAATTTATCAATTTATTAATTTGTAGAGTTTCTACTGCATTTTGACACTCATATTCCTTGCAATGGTTATTGGAATTTCGTATAGAATCGATGCTGAAAATGTATTGTTTATAACTAGATGGCGTTGTCAAATTTTCTCATTTAATTTTCTTTTAAATATTTGTAAAGCTTGTTTAAAAAAAATTATAATTTTTCATACGCAATGTTTCTTTAGTTTCTCGAGTTTTTTTCCCACCATTCATGTGACGGCACGACTTTATTATGAGATTCATTACTCTCTGTTGTAGCTTATGAATCACAGTTCCGACATAATTCATAGATTTGGCAGAACTGTATAAATGAAATTAAGTTTCAGATAAGTAAAACTCCGGGTTGTTCAGTTAATAAATCAGTTTTTTAACCTGTAAGATGATTTAAGATAATGAAAGTCACACAATGGTCAAATGCATCAACAATTTTTAATATTAGGTTCTTCTCTAAGCTGTCGACTCTGTTAAAAAAAAACTGCATAAATTTCATTTCCTTGATGATACAATTGCTTATACGATGCAAGACCAAACCTTTTGTGTGTGTCAGAGTTAGAAACACAATAAATTTGCCACAAAAATGTTGTACTTATCTTTTAACTTTCACTTCTTTCTAAATGATTATTAGTTTTATGCTCCTCTATCATTACAGAAATCATTGCTTCTTGTACAAGACATAAACATGTAATAAAGAAAAATAAAGTAGATTTGGAAGAGAAAATAAAACATTGTATGAAAAACTTATTTTTCACGCTTAGGTGTTTCATGAATTGTCATTGCCGCATGCATTCGTGTCCCATTCGTCAATGATAATTGATTCTTATAACATTCAAACTTTGAACAGAATTTGCTCAATGATAATTGATTTTCGTAATATTCAGACTTTGAACAGAATTTGAAGATTTGTAAAAGTTTGACTATGTGGCTGAGGGTCAACAAATTGGAACAAAACCTATATTTGTTTTTATTAAAACTAAAATGTTAGAGTTTGAATTAGGGAAAATTGGATTTAAAGGACGTTTCATATCTATGTTTGGTAATCTACACCTTTTAGTATTTTGTTCATTTTTTGACTAAATTAGCCTTATCTAAATTATTATAATAATCAAATCATTTTTTAAAAATTCAGTGAAATGTGAAAAAATATATAAAAAACTGAAAACACCATAGTAACATTTTTATAATTTTAAGTGTAACAACAAAAATTGAAAAAAAAAATATTTACTTATCGTTCTAAATTTTTTAGAATCCGCATTCTACGTTCTAAATTTTTTAGAAAATGAATTCTAATGTTTCAACATATTCTAAATACTCTAGAATGCATATTCTAAAATTTGTACATATTCTAAATATTTTAGAATGCGCATTCTACGTTCTAAAAGTTTTAGAATATGAATTCTAAAGTTTGAACATATTCTAAAAGTTTTAGAATGCATGTTCTAAAATTTGTACATATTCTAAACTTTTTAGAATGCGTATTCTCCCTTCTAAAATTTTCAGAATCCGTGTTCTAAAGTCTGTACATATTCTAAAACTTTTAGAATGCGTCTTCTTTGATTTTAAGAATGCAAATTCTAGAGATTACACATGTTCTAAAAACTCTAGAATGCACCTTCTATGTCACTAGATTCTAAAAATAAAAGAAAATCAATATTAGGAAACGAAATCTCCAAAAAATCTGTCAAAATATCTCCATTCTTTTCCCATTTCCTCCATCGTCATCTCCTTCTTTTCTCATTCCCTCCTTCTCATCACGTTTCTTTTGAACTGAACATCTCTTCTTTTGAATTGAACATCTCTTCTTTTCTGTAAAAATTTTCACATACAATAAACCCTAAATTTTATATATTTTGTTTATTAAATGTATATTGAAACTGCAATTTCTAGTTTTTTATTAGTTAGGGTATATTTGTACTTTAAACTCATATAAGGACTAATCCTCCAAAGTAGGAAAAAGGTGGGAAGATCACCAAACATACATACGAAACATCCTTTAATCCCAATTTTCCCTTTGAAGTATTCTAATTTCCAATCCGCAACAAACACAGGAAGCTTGATGGGGCTCTAGTATCCACTACTGCAATATTGGTAACATCTTCCAACATAGACAAATATATCACAGCCGGTATTGCATTTTTTGCTTTGTTGGGGACACTAATTGCCAAGTTGTTCAACAACATTGTCACTTATTTATCCATGGTAAGCATAATATAACATCATTAGAATCTTTAGTCATTGTTTTTAATTTTATAGGAAAAAGACGCTAGAATTGTTTCAAGTTTATCCAAAACCCCAAACTCACACCCTTGGATCCTTATTGGAGGAGGCATACCAACATTGGCAGGGGGTTTATAAGAGACTGGAAAACCAGATCCATAGTAACCTCTTTAATTGGACTGGTTATCAAAATGGGATCTAGCTCCATGTGGAGTATCCCCTATGGAATTAATGCTCAAAAGTTATTTTTCATAGTTGGCTCATGTGTTGTAGGAATTGTAGTTGCAACAGGCATTCCTGCCTTGAACATTATTGGGCATATAAGTCATCAATGCCCCATTGGCCAGACGCTAATCAATGATAAGTTGATAACTGATCCTTAAGCAGCAGTGGGAAGAAGAACTTGTGTCTTTGTGTAACCCCAATGTACCATAAGGGTTTTCTATTGTAATTTGAAATCTGAAAGATCAATCTTTTTCTTTGTCATGTTTGGAAACTTAGTGGTGTTATTGGATGTTTATTTGAAATAAACTGAAATCTAATTATAATCTGGTATATTAAAATTAGAAAGGAAAACTGAGAAAAAGACATAAATATGAATAAACAAAAGAAAGTGAAAAAAAAAACGAACCTTTTGTTATTTTAAAGATAACGGAGATTACAGAGGAACAAAAATATATGAAAATAGATTAAACAATCTCATAGTTGACCACTATAACAAAATATATAAACTACTTTGTTATAATATTCTTTTTAGTATTTTGTTTAAATAAGATGATATTATAAGTATAACACATTAACACAAGAAATAGTAACACCTTATTAGACAGTTAAAACATGTTTGAATCAAATTTATTTACGGATCACGGTAAAGTCCGATTCGAGTGTCCAAGTCGAATTTACATAAATTCTCATGCCGTTGCCTTGAAACCCTTTTAAAAAGGGTAATTTTATAGTGATGTCGTACGTAGCCGACCTACTCAAGCATCGGAAACGTGAGTGGGAATGCCACTAAATTTAAAGAATATATTTTCCTTAGTTTGATTCTCACAACTTTCATAGAAAATTAAGTAGACAATTATTGTATGTCAAACAATACTTTTTAACTCATGTCAAACAATAGTTTTTATTCATTTGCGAGATCATAAATTAATAATTTTATGCTTTTGGAAGTGTAGGAGGACACATGCAGTAACAACCGGTACCAAAACACAATGGTTTGCAACCTGGCCTACAAAAACTAGTTCCTTTTTCCTCAATCGATGAAGCTTCAAGTTGGAGAGAAGTTTCTTCATGTAACATACGTTTTGCCTCAACATTCTGAACTGTTACGGATATCATCACTGCAAACACAATAATTAAGCATAAGTAACATAATCTAATTGTTTGCCATCACATAAACTAGATATGTATCTAAATAAATATTGCATAAGGTTTATGTAATGGATTTAGAGGTACATATTATATAAAATACTAATTACTTACCAGTAAAAGTTAAAAGAACGAAGAAAGCAGACTTCAATGAAAATTTAACCATTGTCGTAGAAAGTTTTGTTATATTCTCTGATAATTTTGGAGAACAACAAAGACAAAGTGATTGATATATCTATGGACAATGTACAACGTTTTTATAGCAGAGAAAGGTGTGCTGTCGAGTACAGGCTAAATTTGTATATATGGTAAACACAATCAACAGATCAAATCTCCTCAAAATAGTAGTATGTACACGACAGCACACCTCTTATCTTCCTCTTATCTGTTAATTATGTTTACTATATATACAAATTTAGCCTGTACTCGACAGCACACCACTTGAATTAACAGATAAGAGGAAGATAAGAGGTGTGCTGTTGTGTACATACTACTATTTTGAGGATATTTGATCTGTTAATTGTGTTTACCATATATACAAATTTAGCATGTACTCGACAGCGTCTCTGCTATAAAAACGTTGTACATTGTCCATAGACATATCAATCACTTTGTCTTTGTTGTTCTACAAGATTATCAGAGAATAAAACAAAACTTTCTACGACAATGGTTAAATTTTCAATGAATTCTGCTTTCCTCGTTCTTTTAGCTTTTACTGGTAAGTAATTAGTGTTTTATATAATATGTACCTCTAAATCTATTACATAAACCTTATGCAATATTTATTTAGATACATATCTAGTTTATGTGATGGCAAACAATTAGATTATGTTACTTATGCTTAATTATTGTGGTTGCAGTGATGATATCCGTAACAGTTCAGATTGTTGAGGCAAAACGTATGTTACATGAAGAAACTTCTCTCCAACTTGAAGCTTCACTGATTGAGGAAAAAGGAACTAGTTTTTGTAGGCCAGGTTGCAAACCATTGTGTTTTGGTATCGGTTGTTACTGCGTGTGTCCTCCTACACTTCCAAAAGCATAAAATAATTAATTTATGATCTTACAAATGAATAAAAACTATTGTTTGACATGAGTTAAAAAGTATTGTTTGGCATACATTAATTGTCTACTTAATTTTCTATGAAAGTTATGAGAATCAAACTAAGAAAAATATATTCTTTAAATTTAGTGGCATTCCCACTCACGTTTCCGATGCTTGAGTAGGTCGGCTACGTACGACATGACTATAAAATTACCCTTTTTAAAAGGGTTTCAAGGCAACGGCATGAGCTTTTATGTAAATTCGACTTGTACACTCGAATCGGACTTTACCGTGATCCGTAAACAAATTTGATTCAAACATGTTTTAACTGTCTAATAAGATGTTACTATTTCTTGTGTTAATGTGTTATACTTATAATATCATCTTATTTAAACAAAATACTAAAAAGAATATTATAACAAAGTAGTTGAGAGATAAATATACTTACATCGTTCGGTAGTTTACTTATGGTCCAAGCTTGGTTGTCGCAGTTTGATCCGTTGAGAAGTGAAATAGAAACGACATTGGTGTGGGTGAGATTATCGAATCTCCCGGTGAATTTTTATCACAAGTCCATCTTGATGGGGATAGCAAAAGAGATCGGTTCACCAGTTAGAGTGGATGGCACGACTCTAAACTTTGAGAGGGCTAGATTCGCACGCGTGTGAGTGGAGGTGAATTTGAAGAAACCATTGAAAGGGACGGTGATGGTCAATGGAGAAAGATACTTCGTTTCATATGAGGGGCTATCTAACATTTCTTCGTTATGTGGTCTCTTCGGTCATTCAGTTCATACCTGCTCAAAGAAGGTTCACGAGAATGTTACCCAAACAGAAAGACAAGTGGTCCCGGCACAAGCTAGTGGGAAATAAATTGTTCCGGCGAACGAGGGTTTCACCACAGTCAGTCGTGGTGGCCGGAGACCGATGGAGGTCATCGATCAGAACAATATGGGAAATAAAGTACGTGAATCACGAAAAGGGAAAGATTTGCCGAATATTGCGTTGTCTAACAGTTTTGGAAATCTTGGAGAAGATATGGAATCAGGTGAGTTAAGGAAGGGATTAGATACGTACATGGATGTCGGAGCCAGTGAATCGCGTGTGAACGAGAAAGGAATGGAGGTTAATGTCGGGAGCGGGAATAAGGAGAATATCGCGCCGGACTTCGTTATTGAGGAAGCAATTGATGGAGAGAATGCTAGTGGGCTTGTGTTTAGAGCTTCATCAGGCCCACACCCGAATCCTAGTCGACTGGGCTCGAAAAACAAGAAGCATGAGAATGGAAAAAGTGCAGAGTCGGGTCGGCCCAAGAAGGCAAATCTGACTAGGCCCGCCAGAGGATTAGTGTTTGGTCCGGCGAAAGGCGAACTTGAGCTCTCGACGAGTGGTAAACGACTCCGAGTCAAGCAAGGAGCTGTTGGTAGATCTGGTGGTTTCATCGTGACGGGGAGGACATTTGAAAGGGAGAATCATGCACCGGAAAAGAATTCACTTGTTGAGACGATGGATGCTCAAATGGGTAAAGAGGGAAGCTTGTCGGCGGAAGAATAGGCATCGATTGGGTCCTCTTCGGGAAGTCCGATTGCGGTGAATGAAGCATGAGGAGTTACCCCGGTATTTCTAGTGCTGAATCAAAAGTTTATGATGAATTGTCTTTTATGGAACTGCCGGGGGGCTAACAAACCCAATTTCTGACGATCGATCTGCTATATGTTGAAGAAGTGACCGACGGACATCCTGGCTATATTCGAAACGCACACAGGGGCAGAGAATGCCGGACGTATTTGTCAGGGGTTAGGATTTGAGGATTCGTTTCGTGTAGATGCACTGGGGCAGAGTGGTGGTTTGTGGATACTCTGGAGACATGGAATTTGGGAAGTAGTGGTTTTGAAATCGGCGGACCAATTTATTCATGTGAGGGTGAAAAAAGGGGTGGAGATTATACACATCATTGTGGTGTATGCAGCGCCAGCGGCTAATTGAAGAAGTGGGTTCTGGGATCAATTACGGGATGAAATCCGTGAGGTCAATGATCCGTTAATTATAGGAGGATATTTTAATATGATTGTAAGACTGTATGAGAGAACGAGTGGTAATGGGCGTCTCTCATCGGACTATTTGGCTTTCGGCGACTGGATCAACGAGATGCTTCTCATTGATATGGGGTATAAAGGCAACAAGTTTACTTGGAAGAGGGGCAGAGAGGAGAGATTCTTCATCGCAAAACGGCTGGATCGAGTTTTGTGTTGCGCTCAAACACGCTTGAAGTGGCAGGAAGCTAGGGTTACCCACTTACCATTCTTAGCCTCTGACCACTCGGCGTTGTACTTACAGTTGTCTCCACCGGCTACAGGGGATCCGAGCAGAAGACCTTTTAGGTTCGAAGCGGCTTGGCTGTGTCATGACAGTTTCAAGGAGCTCCTTTCGGCGTCTTGGGACCCCAACATTGATACTAGGAATGCATTGAGTAAGGTTGAGCGGGTTTTGAGAAGGTGGAATAAAGAGGTGTTCGGAGATGTTCAAAGAAGGAAGGATGAGTTGGCAAAGGAGTTGATAAGGGTCCAGGAAGACATTGAACAGCAGCAATAAGATGCACTAATTCAGAGGGAGTGGGAGCTTCAGAAAGATTTGGATGTAGTGCTTGAACAAGAGGAGTTGATTTGGTTTAAAAAGTCTCGGGAAAAATGGGTAACACAGGGAGATAGAAATACTACCTTCTTCCATGCGTCTACTATCATCCGCAGGAGACGAAACCGTACAAAGATGCTCCGAAATGCGGAAGGAACTTGGTTGACCGATACACAAGCACTCGAGTCAATGGCGGTGGAGTATTATCGACGTTTATACTCTCTGGAGGATGTGGACCAGATCGTAGAGAAGTTATCGCCGGAGGGATTCATGGAGCTAACGCAGAGGGAGATTGGAATACTGAATGCTCCATCCACAGAAGAAGAGATAGCGACTGCAGTGAGAGCTATGGGCCGTTTCAAAGCACCGGGACCTGATAGCTATCGACCGGTGTTTTACCAGAGATGTTGGGAGGAGGTTGGTGGTTCGGTTACAAGATTTGTGCTTGATTTCTTTCGCACAGGAGTTTTGCTGCCAAATACAAACGATGCGATTGTGGTGTTGTTAGCGTGACGAGTCCGGAGATGATCCAACAGTTTCGCCCGATCAGTTTGTGTAATGTCTTGTTTAACATTATTACTAAAACTATGGTGGGAAGACTAAAGCCAGTTATGACGAAGTTAATTGGCCCTGCACAATCGAGTTTCATACCAGGATGACTCAGGATAGATAATATTGTGATTGTTCAGGAGGCAGTTCATTCAATGAGGAGGAAGAAAGGCCGAAAGGGATGGATGCTCCTGAAGCTTGATCTTGAGAAAGCATATGACCGAATCAGATGGGATTTTTTGGAAGATTCACTTTGAGCTGCTGGTTTCTCGGAGAGTTAGGTACAATGGGTTATGTAGTGCGTGTCAGGGCCCTCTATGTCGTTACTTTGGAATGGAGAAAAGACAGAGCCGTTTAAACCTTTAAGGGGATTACGTCAAGGTGACCCGTTATCACCATACTTGTTCGTATTGTGCATGGAGCGACTGTGTCATTTGATTGAGCTAGCTATTGATGCAAAAGAATGGAAACCGATTTGTCTGTCAAGAGGAGGGCCGAAGCTGTCACACATTTGCTTTGCCGACGATCTGATTCTGTTTGCTGAAGCGTCTGTAGCGCAAATACTAGTAATACGGCGGATTTTGGAGAAGTTTTGTCAAGCTTCAGGTCAAAAGGTTAGTTTGGAGAAATCAAAGTTTTTTTTCTCTGAGAATGTATCTAGAGAGTTGAGTAGTGCAGTGAGTGCTGAGAGTGGGATCCAAGCAACAAGGGAGCTGGAAAAATATTTAGGAATGCCTATTTTACAAAAAAGGATCAACAAAGAGACATTCGGAACAGTGTTAGAACGTATGTCGTCTAAGCTTGCAGGATGGAAGGGTCGGATGTTGAGTTTAGCCGGTCGTATAACACTAACGAAAGCAGTCTCGGGTTCGGTACCGGTTCATACAATGAGCTCCATCAGATTACCGGAATCGACAACTAAGGCACTGGATCGTGTGTCAAGAGATTTTATCTGGGGGTCTACACCGGAGACAAGGAAACAACATCTCATTGGATGGGATAAGATTTGCTCTCTGAAGGCGGATGGTGGGCTAGGGATCCGGAAAGCAAACCTGATGAGCAAAGCTTTGATTGCTAAAGTTGGGTGGCGACTTCTGCATGAGAACACAGCTTTGTGAGCACGAGTGCTGAGGAGCAAATATAAAGTTGGAGATATCTGTGATGTTGCTTGGACCACTGTGAGAGGTCTGTGGTCTTCTACCTGGAGGAGTGTGGTGGTGGGAATGCGTGAGGTGATTCGTCTGGGACATGGGTGGGTTGTTGGGGATGGTCGAAATGTCGACTTCTGGACAGTCAAGTTGATCGGGAATGATACTCTTATTGACGTGTTGGTGGAGGAATTACCAGAGGAATTGAGACATCTCAAAGTATCAGATCTATGGTTGGAGGGTCTCGGATGGGACATGTCAAGAATTGCACAGTTTTTATCGGAGGAGACAAGATTAGAGTTGGCAACTGTGGTAGTTGATAATGTGACAGGAGCGAGAGATCGGTTATCATGGAGGGAGACACCTGATGGTCGGTTTACGGTCTCGTCAGCATACCGGTTCTTGTGTTGAGACAATTCACATAAGCCGAATATGAGTTCGTTTTTTAAGCAAGTGTGGAGAGTCACAGCGCCTGAGAGAGTACGGGTCTTCTTTTGATTAGTAGGAAACAAGGCTATAATGACAAACCATGAGCGGTTTCGTCGACACATTGGAGATACAGAGATTTGTCAAGTATGCAAAGGCGGTGTGGAGTCAATAATATATGTGTTTTGTGACTGTCCGGCAATATTGGGAATATGGACGCGGATTGTGCCGCGTGGAAAACAAGACGCATTCTTTGCTATGTCTTGTTTGGAGTGGCTGTTCGTAAATCTCAGTGAGAACACTACGACGGAAAATGGAGCTTGATCTACGGTGTTCGCGGTCACAGTTTGGTGGGCATGGAAATGGAGATGCGGGAACGTTTTCGGGGATAACACTCTCTGGAGAGACAGAGTGAAATTTGTGAAGGAATATGTCAAAGAGGTATCAGCCGGAAGAATCGGGGAACATGGTGTGAGATCGACCAATAGGCAGGAGCGCCTAATTTCGTGGACACCGCTATTGGTGGGTTGGACGAAGCTTAATACAGATGGCGCATCACATGGAAACCCGGGTGCAGCAACGGCTGGTGGAGTGCTACGTAATGGGGATGGGCAGTGGTGTGGTGGCTTTGCTTTGAACATTGGGCGCTGCACAGCGCCGTGGGCAGAGTTGTGGGGCGTGTATTATGGGCTTTGCATTGCTTGGGAGAAGCAAGTCCGGCGCCTAGAGGTAGAGATTGATTCATCAATGGTGGTTGGGTTCTTGACGACAGGGATTTCAGATACACATCCTTTGTCTTTCCTGGTACAGTTGTGCTACGGCTTTGCTTTGAAGGATTGAGAAGTCCGATTCTCTCACGTGTATAGAGAGGCTAATCGTCTGGCAGATGGACTAGCAACCTATGTGTTTTCGTTGCCCTTGGGCTTGCATGATTTTGATTCAGTTCCTCTTGACTTAGCGTCAGTGTTGCGTGATGACTTTTGTGGAGTCGCGCAAACACGGCAAGTTCGGCCCTGTTCGTTTGCATAGTTGGATGCTCCACCTGGATGATTCAGCCAGATAAACCATTCAGATGAAGCAGTTGGATGTTGTTCGCTTTTTTTTTCTCTCATCCGGATGATTCAGCCAGATGGTTCAGTCAGATGATTCTCTTGTTTGTTTCTTCAGTCAGATGGATCATTCAATTGCTTGTAATAGATAATGACGAAAATACCCTTATTTTGATTTGAGAGAAAAAAACACAACTTTATAAACTACTAGATTAGGCCCCGCGTATACGCGGGTTTATTTATTTTTATTTTTTAAATCACGGAAGAATATTAAACAAAATTTGATCAATTTTAAAAATAAGAAAATAATATTAAAAACCCGATAACAAATCTCTAAATAAAGATATGTAGTCTTTTACATTTTTATTTTGAATTCATGATATGAAATAGAAAGATTTACATGTGTCTAAATCTAATCGACTCATTATTTTATGAAACTTTGATTATTCCATGATGAAATCTTTATTTTTAATATTGTTTTAGCTATCAAAACATGGAAAATTAAACTATATAATATTAGAAGATCAGTCCATTATAAAATTTTCTTTTTTAATCTTATTTAGTTCCTTAATAGTTATTTTGTTAGTTTTCTATTTATATTGTTTCTTTTTCGATTTTGTTTTTGCCTCTGACCATTATAAATTTTCATTTTCATTATTAGTTAGTTGTTTTAATATTATTTTGTTAGTTTATTTATTTATGTTACTACATTTTTCCAATTTTCTTGTGTTGACACATGTCATCACTTCATCAAATATTAGACACATGTATCGATCTAAAGTTAAGTATTCTTCATTGATATCTTTAACTTTTAAAGACATGAATTTTATTTCTTAATGAGAAAGAAACTTAAAAAATATAGCTTGTTATATATTGTTTTTTTTTTTCATTTTCGTAATGGGAATGTGTTTTTTTATTCCTTTTCTTATTGGATGTAACATTTTTTAATTATTTCTTCCTTTTTATAGGGGTTCATGTAACCAATTTCATACAGTTTTAGGATATTTAGTTTACATACTTATTACATGTACTAATAGAATTTCTTTAAATAGGAGTTTATATAACCTATTCCATACAATTTTAGGATATTTAGTTTACATACCTATTCCATGCACTAATAGGAATTTTTTATTACATTATTTTCATTTTATTATATAAAATTTCGTTTTTATTATAAGATATTAAAATTTACCCTTTAAAATAAAAATTTCCTTTTCCGAAGACATGTGTCACGATCTTAACGGATATAACATTAAAAGTGACACATGTCGCAATCCTATATTTTATAAAAATCCTACGTGTCGCAACCACGTCGTGCGCATCCAGCTTTATATAATAAGATAATCCAATATTTTCACATATCAGATTCTTGTAATTCCAACAATCATAAAACTTATAACCATTCTAAAAAATGAACACAACAAAATGTAGTTTCGTGGTTTTAACAGAACAACGAGATTTCACAGTTTGGTCGAAAAAACAATTTCACGCGGTTTTAGCAAAAAACCGCGAAATTACGTTTTAAGCGAAAAATATGATTTTGGGGTATCAACAAAAATGTGATTTCTCGGTTTAAGCGGAAAAACACGATTTTGTGATTTCAGAAGAAAAAATATGAATTTAAGGTTTAAACGGAAAATTGTGATTTTATGGTTTTAAACGGAAAATTGTGATTTTGCGGTTTTAAATGGAAAACGTAATTTCACTGTTTCGGTGGAAATTTCGTGACTTTGCGGCTTAAGCAGAAACCCACGATTTTGGGATTTAAGCAGAAAAAAGGGTTTTTGTTTAAATGGAAAAGCGCGATTTCGATAAAAATATATGATTTTACGGTTTAAGCGGAAATCTACTACTTTGCGGGAAAAATATATGATTTTAGATTTCAATGAAAATTTCGCGATTTTGCAGTTTAAGCGGAAAACCGTAATTTTGCGGTTTCGCCAGAAAAAACGCAATTTCTAGGTTTTGGCAGATAAATGTGATATTGCGATTTTGGCGGAAAAAAATTGATTTTACGATTTTAGCGGCATGCGGAAAATCGTAATTTTGCGGTTTAGACGGGAAAACACAGTTCCGAGATTTCGGCGGAAAAACATTATTTAGCGATTTTTGTAGGAAATGCGTTATTTTTGGTTTTGCAGGAAAATGTTATTTCGCGGTTTTGGCGGGAAAATCGTTATTTTTGCTTTTGCGGAAAAATGTTATTTTGCGATTTTGGCGGGAAAATTGTTATTTTGCGGTTCGACGGGAAAACACAATTTTGCGATTTCGGGGGAAAAATGTTATTTCACGTTTTTGTCGGGAAAACACAATTTAGCGATTTCGGCGGGAAAATGATATTTCGCGGTTTTGGTGGGAAAATCGTTATTTTTGCTTTTGCGGAAAAATGTTATTTTGCGGTTTTGGAGATAAATCACAATTTTGCGATTTTTGTGGAAAAATGTTATTTTTTGCTTTTAGACGGAAAACATAATTTTGCGGTTGAGGCGATAAAATAGAATTTTGCGAATAATTTTGATTTCTTAGTTTTGATAAAAAAAAATGATTTTGATGTTTTTATATTTAGAAAGAATAAATAAATCTATAATTTTATTTTTGTTTAAATATATTTTGAATGATATATTTGTCATTTGTATATTTGGAATGAAGATGGCTCAGCCAGATGCTTCAATTCGGATCAGCTGAATATTAAAATTTTAGCCTAAATTTTTTAAATCTCAGCTGACCTATCTGGATGGATCAGCTGAATGATGCTCATTTTTTTGTATTAAACTAACATCATCCAACTGCATCATCCAGATGAATCAGCTGAATGAGCAAACGAACAGGGCCGTTCATGTGTAATATTTTTAAGTAATAAAATCTGGGAGCTTTGTTCCCGGTGATTTACCAAAAAAAAATATATATATATATATATATATATATATATATATATATAAACAACTGCTCATATAAAAATGAAAAACAAAGAAAGAAAATGCAAGAAAAAAAATACAACCAAAAAGACATCCATTAATGCATTTAAATATAACAAAATGAGAAAAAAAAAAAAAAAAGTATTTTCAATGCTTTAAATGTAGAACAAGTCACGGGTGCGACATATTACGCTTCTTGTGTATCCTGTAGTGCCTGAGGGAATGGCTGATGAGGCAGGGGTTTAAGCTGCGAATGTTGTTGCGGTGGTAACGGGTGCCGTGGTGAATATTGTTGGTATCCATGTGACTGATATGTTGGCGGCATATATATTGGTACTAGACCGTTGCTTGGCCCAGCATTTAAACCACCTGGTTGAACAGTCATGTAACTCGAGGCCACCTGAATCGGATCCGACGACGCGTATGATTGTGGCGGTAGATACATAATATATGGTTGAACTTGAGACGTTGTAGATGGTTGTGGAACAGTTGAAACCGTAGCTTGTTCCGCAAGGAACCTATACGTGAAGCTCACGACACCTTTTAACCCGTAAGGACCAGTCAAAGCGTGCGTCTCGAACCTCATACCGTTAGCATCACCGTTGGTCAAGGAAGTTGATGGGTTTGAGCTCAAGAGCTGTTTAATCGGAATTCTAACGAAACCGATTTCTTTATCACCAAGAAAAGGCCTGTGGCTCATCAGTTCAACGAGGAGGATCAAACGTCCTTCTTGAGCTAACTTCTCGTCGAGACAAAACTTCATCGCCTGGTTCCATTTTGGGTTTGTATTGGCGAAGACAGCTATAGGTGTATTAATCCGATTTTTAACCTTCCTGTCCTTAAGGATGGCAACAGATGCATATACGTCCATCACTGAGAAAGCGTTGACATCTTCGATGTCTTTGGCGTATTTGATCACGACCTCAAGAATCAGTTTTCCCGTGGAAGATTGAAACCGAGGAGAGAATACTACAGGCTGACCTTGTATTGCTTGATCCGGTTTTGGATAAACAGGTTGACCAATCGATGGAGAATTGACCGGTTCCGGAAGGCACGGTTCTTCAACTGGTACCGGTTTAAATCGGTACAAGAGGCTTATCGTTGCTTTGGCACTTCCTCCTTCTGTGACTTTGATAGGACAAGTCAATGACTTCATTTTGTTGACGCTACCGTTAGCAAACGGTTTAGAGGCAAGAATCTCCCGAACCGAGACGTTGACTTCTCCTAGATAAAGATCATCTTTGCCTTCGAGCCAATAGCTAAATAACTCGACCTTAATATTCGATAGGCCTTCGTTGGCTTCTCTCTCGTTGATGGAGAACTTCACGGTGTGATTCCACGTCGGATTGGAACCACCGTCGTAGTCGATGGGTGTTTTCGCCGCTTGTTTTGGTTGAGTGGTGTCGTCGCCGTTGATTGAAACGACGGCGTATACGTCCATTTTGTCCGTGACATCGTTATGGCTGACCTCACTAGCTGATACAATTTTGAGCTCAAGAGTTGGGTTCTCTATGGCTTTTTGCAACTGTCGTGAAGACATTTTCAAGTGAGTCGAGTATTGTTCTGTCTTGGCAAATGTAAACTAGACAAAGATACCTATATACAAATTATGTGTAGACATCTTCTTATGTTACAAAATTATTAGTTAAAGATATATAACATAGATATCATTTCTCGAGTCAACGTTAGTTTATAAACATTAAACTGACAATGTCATAGAGTAGATATCCTATTATAACACACACTAAATCTTATCAAATACTTGTATAAAAATAAAATGATGACGTAAAATCAAATTGGTCAAAAGGATTTAGTTATGCTAGTCATTGCTTACACGTACTAGTGGCGTTGTTTGTTTTGCAACTTTTGTTGGTCAGAATGATTTTATGTTACATAGTACAAAATTTTGATGCGATTAATAGTTATGGTTCATGGTGCTCACGTAATTAGTAGTTGATCAATTTATGAAAGGAAAAGCGCTTACACGATTCAATAACTATGTCCCGAATAGGTAGTGTGAAAGGGCACATAGACCAAAACAAAGGAACAATATTCAAAATATCCAATAAGATTGTCTTTCTGCTACATGGAAAAGGTGACACTCTAAATTGTTTCTTACCTGAAAAAAAGGAAAGCTATGAAGTTCGATTCCATGATAAGCCTGTGAAATTCATAGATCATTGCTTCGGGATTTGCGAATACACTTTGTCTATCAAATTCAATCCAATTAAGACGTATAGAACAAACTAAACATAGTAATATATCTATATATGCATATACTATATAGTATAGTGGTTTCCCACTTTCAAACATAACATTATAAGTCATGATATTTTAGGCATAATATAACTATATATGCATATACAAGTTCCTCGCAAAGAAAAACAAAAGCTAAACATTAAAATACATGCACATCTATATTATAATAGATGGATATCACTCTCCAATTTGCTGACACCTGGCAAATCTTTTCTTTTCTATAAAGATGACACGTGGCAGTGTCCTGTTAAAAAAAAATTAACACATAAACCTAAAATCGTTTAGTTTAGACTTCCGCCGTTTTCTATCGCTTGCACAGTTTCCGACCCTTGAAGATCGGAGCCGTTCCACCACACTTCCCAACGAATTCCGGTAGAGAATCTGAGCCGTCACCGTTCTCCACTCCGATCCCGTCAAAATTGCCGTCCTCGCTGAGCCTCCGATCGAGGAACTGGATCATGTAGTCGATGCGTTTGTTCCTGCCGTCGACGGAAGGACCAGAAGGGTGAGATTCATCGCGGAGGAAGATGTTGAGGAGTAGGAAAACCGGTTGAAAAGCGTGGACTTCGGCTGTCGTCGGCGAGGAGAAGTCGGATTCGTTGGGAGTGGTTAAGAAGGAGAAAACGTCATCGTTTGGATCGTTCTGGAAGAGAGATTGAAAGTGAAAGCATTTGTCAAATAATCGGATCTGTGTATGTAACCATATAGGTGGTTCAATTCCTGTCGCATTATGTGAAATTGAGTTTCAATCTAATAATACAGCCAAGAAACATATTTTATCAATAATGTAATAGGAGGCTGCAGTAACGAAGGAGAAGAAGGAATTAGGGTTTTCAAGTTACACGTGTTATTTTAGTTTATTTTATTATATAGATTGGTATTATACTTATATTGCCTAATATTAAAGTAAATCATAATGATGCCTTTCATAAAATTAAAGGGAAAGAAAATACGTTTATAAAATACGTTTATAAAATTGTCTATAATAGTATACAGTAAAACTTCTATAAAGTAATAATGTTGGGACTTTAAAAATTTATTATCTTATAGAGGTATTACTTTATGAATAAATTCAATGTTTATATATATTATAATTAATAATCTTCGAAAATTGTTCTCGATATGAAAAAATATTAAGAATTTAAAATAATTTATTTATTAATATGACATACATAAACTTGAAATTATGATTACACATCTTTTCAATATCGTAACAAAACATATATTATTAGCTTCTATATATTTATATCTATATAAAATTTAATACAGAATAAAATTTAAACTAATGAAGTCGAAAATAATGTCTTTAGAAATCACATGCATAGAAATTGTATAATGAGTTTTTTATATAAGAAAAAGTTAGAGATAAACTTAAATTCATAGATTAATAATTTTCTTAGACATATACAATGTATATTTTTATATAATTATTACTTTAACTTATAATTGGAACCATATTTTTACATAAGAGTTTCAAAAATATTATTATCTTATTATCTTATCGCATTTTGCTTATTTTTACATTGGCCCGAGTTGGGATCAGAGAAATTTATTATCTTATAGTGATTATTACTTTATCGAGTTTTACTTTATAGAGGTCTACTATATATATATGCTTTAATCACTTACCACTTTCTATTTTTTTCTAAAAATTAGTTTCTTTTGCTTTTAAACACTTTCAATTCTGTGTACCATACCCGCTTCCGATTCCATATAACTTAAGTTAAATTAAATTTCACGTTTATTTCAGGGAAACAAATAAGAATTTAATTGAATATTAATAATCAGTTAGTTTTAGAATCAACAGAATCAACGGAATCAAACCAAAATTGAACTCTCAGAGCATCTTCAACCCACCCTTATATTTCCCCTTAAACACTATTTTAGTGTAAAACTCTTCTCCAACCCACCCTTATATTTCCCATCAAAATAAGGGAACACTATTTTTTCCTTCAAATATAGTGTGATTTTATTTCTCCCTTATTTTTGATGTTATACTTTTTATTTGCATAATGATCCGTCAAATTTAACTTTTTCTTATTTTGAACCTAAACAAATTATATTTAAATATTTATTTCAATTATATCATAATTATTAAAGTTTATAAACTAAAATCTATCATACTTTATATTTTTAATTAACAATGTAGCTTAATTACTTTAAATAAGAAACATTTAGTTTAAATAATATATTAATTTATGGTTTTTTCTCAAAGAATAAAATAAGTGGGGCTAATTTATAAAAATTATAAATAAAAAGTTTTTATATAAAATATAATATTCATTTTTAGTGTAAAAAATAAGGGAATATATTGGAGAGAAACATCACACTATTATAAGGGAACACTAAAATAAGGGAGAAAATGATGGAATACATTGGAGATGGTCTAACCAAGAAAATCAATTTTTTTTTTCATTTTATTTTGGGACAAAACGACGTTATTTTGACATCTGAGACAGCTTTCTTCGCGGTCGAGTTATCTCCATTTAATGGAATCGTGAGTTTGACTACCAAGTGTAGCATCAATAATTCATCATTTGCTCTTTTTGAAAATATTAAATTTTAAACATACTTTTATTGTTAAATTAAAAGAAGAGGAAATTTGGACCAATATTACATAAATTAATCATATTTTGAAAACTAACCCCTTTTTAAAATGTTGGTAAACTAATCTTTCTAATATTTAAAATTACTAAAATACCCTCAATTTTTTTAGATATTAAAATTGTTTTAAAATTTCGTTTATCTTATTTAAAAATTATTTAAATTGTAAAAAAAAATTCTGTTATTCTGTTATGGATAATTATAAACAATTATTTTTATTTTATATAATTAAAAAAAACTTTAGTGTGGGATATTCCTATAAAATCTGAATAAAATTTACAACAAGAAAACAAAAAGATATTTAGAAAATTTTATTTGAAATTTAACATGTCATAAATATAGAACATGAGTTAACTTTAACACATTCCATCATTTTTTTTTAAGAATGAAGTGTGAGTTTTTCTTTGTTCTAAAATGATATTTATGTGTATATATTTATAGAGTTTGATTCATTTTTATGATAAATATGAATATATTTTCAAAATAACATGTGTATTTTTAAATATTTATTAAAAAATATATAAACAAATTTTCGAAAATATCTTATATATATCTAAATTAAATATATATCTAAATTAAATAAGAATTTTTTTCTCATTATTAATAGGAAATGATAATGGTTTTATTGTCTTTTCACTTATTAAAAAAGTTAGTTTTCAAAATTTTAAAAATCAAGGTTAGTTTTCAAATTATGAAAAAAATTAGTAATATTAAACCAACTCATAGGAATTTACAGATTTGGAAAAAAAGAAATTATACAAAATTGTTGTAAAATATTTTGATATAAATGATAAAATTTTGTAATAGTCACAACCCGCGCATCGCGCGGGCTAAGCCCTAGTAATATGTAAAATTTAACATTATAGTGTTATATACAATGATGAAAAGTGGATATTCGAAAACATAACTGTCATTTTATAGTTTTTTTAACGTAATTTCATTAATTTGGATATTCGTGTAATCATATTTGGATATCCATTAGTGGAAACCCTTACACATCTTGTTGACTATTATTAAATATGATTATATCCAGATTGTTTTTATGAAAATAAATTGATGTTCTACTTCTACACATATATGCTTAGAAGATGGTGGAGGACTGCAATTAGATTAAATCGCATGGAATATAATTGAATTATAGGTATATTTATGATAATTTTTAAGAAATACACATTTTGGGGTGCTAATTTTCACAATTACACTTTTTACTATTTTTCACATCCTAGTTTGAGTTCCCTAATCTCTAAATAGAGTTTATATTTTGGGGTTTAAGATTTAGATTTAACAGTTTAAAGTTAGATTTTAAGGTTTTATGTTAGATTTTAAGGTTTAGGGTTTAGATTTTGAGTTTAGAGTTCTTTTACTCAATAAAAAAGTGTAGTTTTGAAAATAGACACTCTAAAGATGTAGCTTTGAAAATATACATAAAAAAAAGTCTAGTTTTGAAATTTCCCCTATTTTTTCAGTATATTAAGCTAACAATTCTTTTTCTAAAACTAAAATTTTATCATATAATTACACTAAAATAATTTTCTTGGAGAATGTGTAAAAATTTAATCACGCTATTAAAAGCAAATGTGTTAAAAATATTTTAGTATAATAGACCTCAACAAATGTGTAAAAATTAAAAAGTGTAATCATATAATTACACTAAAATGATATTGTTTGAGATGCTCTAATAGACCTCAACAAATGTGTAAAAACTAAAAAATATAAATGTGCCACGCAGATAAATAAATCTAAATATATTATTATTTTCTTCACTCTTTTTCATCTTTCACTCTCTCCGACGGACTCTTGGCGTTTCTCTCATCTCCGTCCCTCGAGCGTCCTCCGACAACGGTACGACCACACCCGCTACGGATTCAGTCTCTGCAACCACCATGAAGATTTTGAAGCATGTTGCAGAGGAGAGTCCGGTAAAGCGTAAAGTGATATAGGAAGTTTTACTTATTTACTAGGTGTTTTACCCGCGCACGCGCGGGTTCCGTTTTAATATTTGTAAATAAATCTTATGTCCTCTTTATTTTAATTTTATTCAATAATATTAAGAAAATGTATGATTCAATTAAGAATATTTGTATATCAAGTTCGAGTCATCAATTTTTTTTGTTTCTTTGATAAGAGATGAAAATAATAGTTTCATTTATTAAAAAAAATTTTTAAAATGCTTCACTATTTTTCAATTTTTGTTTATAATTTTTTTTAATAAACTTTTTTTTGTAATATACTTTTAATTTTTTTTACCTAACCAATTTAATTATTTTTATAAGTAGTCATAATAAGTAAGATACCTTTTAAAAATATTTTTTGTCATAAAAACATACAACAGCCCAATCCTCAAATTTCTTAAACTAATCCCTTAATTTTACTATTCATTAGACAATTTTTTTTATATCCAATAAAGGTTATCTGGCAAACTTATCCAATATTAGTCTAATACATATTTTAGTTCTTAATTTATTTTTTAATTTTATTTATTTGTTTAGCTTTTCCAGCTATGAATTTATGATTTATACTTAATTTTTTTTGTAATTTTAATTATGTTGCATTTAATTCCATTCAATAAATTCATCTCTTTATTTTTAAATCACTGTTTTTGTATTTAAAAGTCTTATATCTAGAAAATAAAATAAAATATAAATGTATTTTACAGATCATTAAGGACGGGAAGAAAGGAATCAGAAAGATCAGGAGTAAAAAATAATTTTTTTTTAATTGTTTCATATGATATAATCGTGTTAAATGTATTCCCACTTTTTCCATATCATATGGCTTCTTCTTCTTCCCGTGGTCATCATCTTTTAATTGTTTTTCCAATTCCCGGTTAAATTCTTTTGGTTTGTTACGGTTCGATTTTCCTATCTCATAGAAATTAGAAATGCTTCGTTTCTTTTTCTTTCATTTACCGACCACAATCGAACAATATTTCTTCTTCCTTATTCCCACCGGAACCATCTCATCATTAGATCCCTCTTCTTTGTTGCTAATCTTGTTATTACCAGGGGAGAGCTCACGCTTCTTCTTCTTTTCGATCTCCTTCGACTCTCGCTCTGAATCGAATTTTCCCCTTTATCGCCGATTGATGGTTTGATTTTTTGGTCAAATGATTTTCGATAACGTCACCGAGTTAAAGTGGATGACTCTGACAAGCAAATCATTATTTTGAAACCTTTTTTTAGATCATCGAAAACCAAAGTATGGCTTAACTGATTAGAAACAGAAGAGCATGAATTTGCCATGGCTTATAAAAATCGATTGAGAGATGTGAATGTATATTATGAACTTGGTTTCATGTGGCAATAAGACCACATATATATAGGATTTAAGATCATCTTATTCCTAATGGAAAAAGGAATCAATGTATATCAATGTCATTGTACAATAAGGAAATTAGAGAAGTGATAATTACAAAAATAGGAACTATCCAAATCCTAATCTTTATCAAACAATATCCAATTTGTTTTTCAAGAATCTTCTAGACTAAAACGAAATAATGAAACCAAGAAATAAATTTGGAAGAAGAAATAAGAAAAAAATGCCAAGAAGCAATCTTATATTCGCCAGAAATTAAAGCAGCCGAATTGTACAGTCAAATCACAAGACTTATCTTAGTAATAGATTCCGAATTTCTCCATTTTTGGTCTAATACTCCCTCAACTGAAGTTGTACTGAAGCTTCAAACTTGCAACAATGCGAAATAGGGAGTTTAGGGCAAAATAAATCCAATTCGATTTACGAAATCTGGAAATGAAGAATGAATTTTTGTTGTTTGACGGTGGAGAGAGAGAGAGAGTTTTGTGAGATGCAGTTTTAGGGTTTGTAGAAAAAAGGGGAAGAAGATGTAGCAGATCCCGTTTTGGAGATGCCGATGTCTGATTTTTTTTTTTTTTTTTGTGGTAACCTAATGGCAATGTCCATATAATTATTTTTGAAACGGTTTAAAAAAAAACAGGGGACTGCAAAGGATCGAACTCAATACCTGTTGAGTTTAGGACAATTGTGATAACCGCTACACCATAGCATCTTTTTGGCTGAATAGGAAATTTATTTCTATAATTACTTAAACATGTGTAAATTTTCCACTAAAAAGAAACTAATACTAATAATATATGTAAATTTAGATAATCTATGAATATGAAACTTATAATTCAGTTCTCGAAAATTGTAAAATCAGAGAAATTATCTTTACTGAAAATTAATTAATAAATAATATGTAAAATAGAAAATTTACATAAATTAATTTAAAAGCAAAAAAAAAAAATAATGACATGGACCAATCAAATTCAACCTTTTAAATCCTAGGTGGACAGCCTCTAATGCATATAGGCTCAACTTAAAATAGAAAATTTACATAAATTAATTTAAAAGCAAAAAAAAAAAATAATGACATGGACCAATCAAATTCAACCTTTTAAATCCTAGGTGGACAGCCTCTAATGCATATAGGCTCAACTTTTATTAGTAATAGATTGTAGGCAAATCATTAAGCCGACATAGTCTTTTATTTCTCTTATATAAGGATTGTTACACTCTTTGAATAATTCTTTCAGAAATTTACAAGAAATCTATTCTAGCTTATTTTCTTCATTGAAAGTTAGAGCTGATTCTTCATTCTAAGCTCTTGCTTTGGTGATAAGAGAATCTGTGTTTAAGGAACACCGATTGATTGAATATTGCAGGGTTTACTCTATCAGAAAGCACCTCTGCGTCTGGAAACGGCGGCGTTGGAGGTGAAGAGAGTGTTGCGACCACTACGACACGACGGTTGTCAAATTTCAGAATGCAAGTTTGTTAATGGGACTTAGGATCTGAAACAGTTGGAGAAGCCGATTGGGATTCTGTCATTGTTGCTGGTAAGATTAGATCCTGCCTCGAAATTATATGAATGTTTTGTTTCAAGTGACAATTTTTGAAGAAATCAATTAAAAGTCCAGTACCTGTGTTGTGAAATTGGGAACTGAATTTTGAGTAATTTAGGAAAGTGACACTTTCTGTAATCGGAACTCTGACTCAGAATCCATGACACTAGTAGTTAAATCTTTAATTTGGCTTTAGGAACACTAATCTTGTTGGGTGTTTAACTTTAGTTTCTTTGGCTTTGGCGATAACAACTTAGACTTGAGTTTGTGGTGTTTCATATTCTTTGTTCGTGGGGGTTTCCTGAAATCTCTCCCGTTTTATATTTGCAGACTTGTAAGACCTGTTTCGATTCCATTTCCATTCTGAGTTAAGCTTATCGATATGGAGAGCTCCTCTAGCGTTCACTTGCAAAAGAAGCAACGAACAGAGGATAAAACACGCTCGTTGATGCTGGATTTTGATGTCATCAACTGTCCTGTTTGCTGCGAGCCACTCGCTGTTCCTATCTTCCAGGTTACATCTGCTTCCTTGAAAACAAATTTGGACATTGACTAGGTCTTGTGACCGATGTAAAGTCAAGTGGAGAATGCTTTGTTAGGTTTGCTTTGTAATTCTTGATTGGTTTTTGCGTTTCAGTGTGAAAATGGGCACTTGGATTGCTCTTCTTGCTGTCCAAAACTGAGTAATAAGTGCCCTGCTTGTGCTTTGCCTGTGGGCCACATTCGATGCTGAGCAATGGAGAGTGTGATAGAATCAGCCTTTGTGCCATGCAGAAACTCCGAGTTTGGATGCACCTACAAATTAACTTATGGGAAAGAATCAACTCACGAGAAAGAATGCATCTTCTCTCAATGCTCAAACTGCACCCGAAAAGAGAGGCATGGCATCACTCTTCCGTAAACTGTTCTGCTTTGGCAGATCCTTTAGCGCACAGTTGAACATCAGTGATAACATACTGATTTTAAGGGACAGAGATACGAGACTATGTTTTGCAGTGCAGTGTTTCAGGGAGCCTTACGGTGTTTATGTAACTGTGAACTGCATTGCACCAGCTGCTCCACAAGTAGGAAAGTTCTCATATCATCTCTCTTACACTGTGGATGGACACACTACTTACGAATCACCGGAAGTGATGAGGGTTCTTGAAGTGAGTTTCCAAACCCCTCAAGACAATTTCATGTTGATCCCTCACAATTAATTGCGCGGTGATATTTTGAAGCTGGATTTTTGCATCAAGAAGTTGAACCAAGAGTAACAAGGTTGAGGTGTGTTTAGGTAGAGGAAAGTCCTCATATTTTCTTATGGAAACTCAAGTCTATTTTTTCTGTTTTACCTAATCTGTAAGTTTTCATCTGACGAACAGAGATCAGAAAATTTGCTTCATCTATGTTTTGACTTTTGACGATAAATAACTAAGCTCAGAAGAGGGATTCGGGTTAAGAGGGATTCGGGTTAAATTAAGAAGGAATCCAGTTCAGGTTTAACTCTGAAAACTTGGTTAAATCGTGATTAAATGAGCAATCATTGCCGCGGATTAAAACGCAAATGTGGACGCGACAGCGAAAAAAAAAAAGAATAGGTAGAATTGGACAGCGCCGGAAATTTTGGGTGGGAACGGATTTAACGCGTATTGTGGGGGGGGGAATGGACACTTGGATAAATCGTGTTTAAATGAGCAATCACTGTCACAAAAACTGGATTTTGCGGATTAAAACGCAAATGTGGGACACGACAACGAAAAAAAGAATGGGTGGAATTGAACAGTGCCGGAAAGTTTGGGTGGGAACCAATTTAACGCGTACTATGGAGGGGGAATGGAAACTTGGATAAATCGTGTTTAAATGAGCAATCACTGTCGTGAAAACTGGATTTTGAGATTAAACCGCAAATGTGGGACGCTACAGCGAAAAAAAAAAGAATAGGTAGAATTGGACAACGCCGGAAAGTTTGGGTGGGAACCGATTTGACGCGTACTATAGAAGAGGAATGGACACTTGGATAAATTGTGTTTAAATGAGCAATCACTGTAGCGAAAACTGGATTTTGCGGATTAAAACGTAAATGTGGGACACGACAACGAAAAAAAGAATGGGTGAAATTGAACAACGCTGGAAAGTTTGGGTGAGAACCGATTTAACACGTACTATGAAAAGGGAAATGGACAGTCAACCGATTTAGCGCGTACTATAAACACTCGTGTCTTATTTAACTGGGTATGTGAACCCGTTCTTCTTAATACAAGCCTAGTTTATTCCGGTGAATTAACACTTTACATGAAGACGGATATTCAAGATTGAGTTTTGTTGGGAGCTAAGATATTATTAACTCGAAGATAATCAAAGGAATACAAAAGAAGTTGGTCTCTTCACACAAGCTTGGCCAACTTCCAGCCCGACTTACAAGACGATGAATGATATAACAAGAGAAAACAGAAAAGATTACTATTACCTAGGATTTTTGCAGCTGATTTTGGATCCTTCTTCAGGAATGGGGTTTTCATTATATAGTGATGATAAGTCGGTTTCTTGGTGAATATCTTACTCTTTAGCGTATTGGAAAACTTTCTCTTGTCGTTGATTTCCTTCCATTCTTCGAACCGGCGTGAGCCTTTCTTTACATTTTCCCAAAGATTATGTCTTTCTCCTTAAGACTTGCCATTTTGTAGAGGAGGCTAGAGCTAAAGGGTCTGATTGTTGTGGTTGTAGCTTTAATTTTTTTGCTGTAGAATTAATGCTCTAGAAATTTTGGCTGTGATTGTAGATTTTAGTGCTGTAAGATTTTTTTATTGTAGATTGTGTCATTAAATATAACATTAAAACAAAAAAGTTAAGATATAGAAATAATAGATTAAAAAATAAATGTTGAAAGAATAATAAGGAAAGAGAAGAGAGAAAATTCTGAGAGCACTTTATTTGGTGCTTTAGAAAAATTGATTTCCAAAGCTACGGAACTTTCATAAATAAATAAAATTGCTCTGTGTTTCAAAAATGGAAAGAGATGGAATGAAAGTTTGATTGGTAATTTTGTATTGCTGTAGAGAGATTTATGGCTGTGCAGAGCAACCACAGCCCCTACCAATCATCCCCAAAGTCAGGCTGAACCTCTATGATATTTCTAATAGTGATGGGTTCAGAGATATATGCTAATTTCAGCTCTAATAAAGGTTGAGGTGTGTTTACGTAGAGAAAAGTCCTAATAATTTCTTATGAAAACACAAATCTATTTTTCTGTTTTACCTAATCTGTAAGTTTTCATCTGACTAACTACGAAGCTAAAATTTTACACGCGAAGTCAGGAACAAAAACATAATTAATTATACAATTACAAAAGAATATTGTAATATATATTTGATTTAGCGCTGTAAAACGAATATATAGATATGTTTTAGACAAAGAGAGAAAAACATGTAGACATGTACACAAGTAATTTAGGAAATATAATATATATATTTCGGTGCTATCACGTCAGTGAAGAAGGCTGCTTCTAAATTCTTCAATTCGCCATGTCAACATAATATTTATTAATTTTAATTTATTATATTTTCTCTTCTTATATTTTAATTCTTTATGATCATTTAATAATATAACCATTAAATACTACAATAGTTTTTACAAGAAGTTGAAAAGTCGTTTTTATAAAATAAAAGAAATATTATGTTTAAATCTTAAAAGAAATATTATTTAATAATAATAATGAAAAAAATATACTCCCGCCGTCTTTTTAAGATGAATTTTCTAGACATTTTTTTTTCGTTTGACAAAGATAAAAATTTTAGCTTTTTGAAGTACTTTTTCAGTTCTCAATAAACAATAATTGGATTTGTTAGATTTTTATTGGTTTAAATTTATAGAAAGTTGTTTTATTGCAAAAACCTATACACTAATGATTGAAAATCTACTTTTTCTTAATATGTGTAAAACAATTTAGAAAAATTATCTTAAAAAAAGGAGGGAGATAAATTTATCTTAGAAAATTATACAAAGAACACTGTTTTCTATAATATTTTTGGATGAAAAAAAAAGATGAGATTGAATATGACGAGACGAAAAAAATAGAATCGGAGAAAAGGAGAATTTTGTTTACTTCTTATGATATTAAGTGACGAGACGAGATCTAAAGGAACACAAAAAGAACAAAATAGGACAAGACGGAAATTTCGCCTACATCTAATTATATTTAGGGGTGGAATGGGAAATATGAAAAAAAAACATGACGAGAGAGGACAAGACATAAATGTTGGACGGAAAAAAATGAAAAGAATTGGAATGGGATGGGATTGGACGGGACAAAATGAAAAAGGATATAACAGGACGGGAAGGGACGAGATGGGAATGTTGCCTACCCTTAATTATATTTAGACGATACAGAAATAAGACAAAATGGAAATGAAAATAATTAGATATGATGGGACTGGATGGGGCGGACAGAACAAACAAGATGGAAATGAACATGACAAGATGAAAATGAACGGAATTGGACGAGATGAGACTATATGAAAATTTTGTCTACCCCTAATTATATTTAGGGAACGGAATGAGAAGAAACAGAAGGAACGGGTTAGGACAAAACAAAATGGAAAATAACATAATTGGATATGATGGGATTGGACGGGACAAGACAGAGGACGGGATAGAAAAAATAGACATGATGAAAACGAACGAAATGGGAAAAAATAGGACAAGATTGACGAGAATTTTGCTTAACCTTAATTATATTTAATTATTATGTGTATTATATTTTTAAATAATAATAACCCTGAAAAATAATTTAAATTTTCGAAAAAAATAAAAATTAGTGCAACAATATAAATTTTCAAGCGAAGCGCAACTCCCCCAGTAGAGTATAAAAGAGATTTCTTATCAATTGTTTTTCAGAATCTGAAAATAAATACAGTGAAAATTAATAACACATCTTGTAAAATCTCAATAGAGTATGGATGAATTAGCTTAATATTCATATTTACAACTATACTTAAGAATATAGCCATATGTACAAACTAACCAATAATTTTTCTGTGGACGAAATTACCTTTTTGATTACTCATTCAAAGATTTGTGTTCCATACTGTATAGACAAAGTGTTCATACTACTATACATTAAAAGAAAAATTAGTACAGTTTTATGAAATTATTAACCACTTGATATCAAAGAATAGCAAAAAAATAGTTCACCCTATCCTAAACCCTATTATATTAACCCTAAACCCTAATACGTAAACCCTAAACCTCAAAATCCAGATCCAAAATCACAAATCTAAACCCTCACCCAAATTCTACACCCTAAACCTAAAATATAAACCCTAAACCCAAAATCTAAACCATAAACCTTAATTTTAAACTCTAAACCCAAAATTTAAACTCTAAACCCAAAA
Organism: Microthlaspi erraticum; assembly: GCA_902728155.2. Lineage (NCBI taxonomy): Eukaryota > Viridiplantae > Streptophyta > Magnoliopsida > Brassicales > Brassicaceae > Microthlaspi > Microthlaspi erraticum. Next base: position 595,250 of record CACVBM020001695.1, on the reverse strand, counting down.
TCTAAATACTAAATCCTAAATCCAAATACTAAATCATAAACCTAAAAGTCCTAGTAAAAATGATTATATTCAAAACTCTAAATCATAAATCCAAAACTCAAAAAATATATAACTTAAACACTAAATCTAAGCACAAAACACATAATCTAATCCATAAATCCTGAACCCATAATTATCAAATCTAGGTGAGAAAAAAAAACAATTCGTTTTGTTCTATATAGACAAAGAAAATGGTATAGACTTTGATTTTCACCAAAAATTAAAATAGTATAAATTGGTATTAATATAAAATATATAAGCTATATTCTAGGCAAGGAATTATTATGGTTAGTTTCTAAATTATGGCTGAGAATGTGATTATTCAGAAGGGGTGTCAAAATGGGTAACCCAACCGAATCCGACCCTAAGACGGGTTTGAAAGTTATAGGGTTGGGTTATGACCCGACCCATCTATTTTTGGGCTGTAATTTATAACCTAAACCCATTTATGTTAATACCCGCTGGTTAAATGGATTATATGGGTACTCACATATATAAAAATGAGTAATAACTGTTTTTTTCTAATTATAAATTTTTAAAAATATACTACATATTATTGAAAACTCAACTAAAACTGCCAAATAACAAATTTATAGTAATATTTGTGTACTAAAATAAAATAAAATACTCATAATTAGCTAAAACATAAAATAAAATTATAAAATATAACCTTAAATTTATAAATATTTTATATATTTATAACCTTTTTGTTTTTATGATAAACTCATTGGTAACCCATAATTCTAATGGGTTTACCCATTAGACCCATGAACTATTAGGGTCTAACCCACGAAAATCCATTTATTTATATGGGTAAAAAAATTCAACCCAAACCTATTAAAATTTTTGATCATTAAGATCAACTCATGGGTAATGACCCATTTTGACACTCTTATATTCAATGTAGTTTCCCATAGAGTATTTTGGCTATTTTTCCTTTTTTTTTTGCTTTTTTTAACCAAGACTTATATTTTGGCTATTTAAAATCATTTTATATGTTATTACAGCAAATTACCTTTACAGAAACTAAGGCTATATTCTCATTTGTTTAACTTTAAGATATCATCCGGTGTGTTTCGTTGATAAATACAGTAAAACCTCTATAAAGTAATAATGTTGGGACCACAATATTTTATTACTTTAGCAAGATTATTAATTTATCAAGAGATAGTTAGATCAAAAACTGAATTTGAGACTTGAAAATTCTATTTATTTATTGAGATATTATTTTATCGAATATTACTTTATAGAGGTTCTACTATAGATGTGGTAGATGATTCGTCAACCGTCATTACATGTATTTGCTACATTGCAGATTTGTTGACAAAAATTAATTAATCTATAAGAACAAATTTTACGCTGTTGGACACGTGTTAAACATGCAAAAAGATAAAAGTCACAAACCTCTTGACTCTTCGAATTACGTCCAAGTAATGATTTCACGCTTGCAGCATTTACTTCCAACTCATCGGAAATCAGAGCCTTTGAAGACGAAAAAATATTCTAGATTATCTCTCCCGTTTACATATATATAGAGACGTAATTCATAAACTTATTTAGATCGATTCCATTTTTATTTCGAGTTAAGCTTATCAATATGGCTAAAAATGGAAATAACTCGAGCGGCTATCACTTGCCAAAGAAGCAACGAACAGAGGATAAAATACGCTCGTTGATGCTGGATATGGATGTTCTCGACTGTCCTGTTTGCTACGAGCCTTTTACTATTCCTATCTTCCAGGTTACATTTCAAATATTATATCGATGATTAAGATAGTTTCTGAAGTTTTTTGTTCAAACTTTGAGTTAAAAATATGATCTTTTGAAAATTGAGGGCATTTACTAAGTGTTAAAACTGATATTTCTTTTTGAGCTTACATTAGGGTTTGTTTCTGTTATATCATAGAACTGATATAATTTTTTCTGTTAACATTAAAACTTTCTTTTTTACGCTTCTATTTTTTTTGTTCTTATGATGGTTGGTTGATGTTATGTCAAGTGGAGAACGGTTTGCTAGTTTTCTTAGTATATAGTTTAATAGTTTGTTTTTTTTTGAAAAATATAATTATTAGAGTCTTTTTGCTGTTAAAAATAATTATAGAGTTTGACTCTTTGTTCATTGGTTTTGCGTTTCAGTGTGAAAATGGGCATATGGCTTGCTCGTCTTGCTGTCCCAAACTTGGTAATAAGTGTCCTGCATGTGCTTTGCCTATCGGCCATTATCGCTGCAGAGCAATGGAGAGTATTCTTGAATCAGCCTTTCTCGCATGCAGAAACGCCAAGTTTGGATGCACCCATAAGTTACCTTATGGGAAAGAATTAACTCATGAAAAAGAATGCATCTTCTCGCAATTCTCCTGCCCTGCACAAGACTGCACTCACTCTTGCTCATACAAGGATATCTTCGATCACTATAATTTTACCCATGTGAACGATCGTTTTTTTTCTGGACCGAATCTTGACCATCTGAAAGATTATATCCCAATGTACAGGAAAAATAGGTTCAATAAAGGCAGTCCCTTTAGCTTCCAAATGAACATAAGTGATATGATGGTAATTTTAAGGGATTCAGAGGTGAAGCTGTCTTTTGCAGTGCAGTGTTTCAGGGAGCCTTATGGTGTGTACGTAACTGTAAGCTGCATTGCACCACCTGCTCCAGAAGTAGGAAGGTTCTCATTTCGTCTCTCCTACACTGTGGATGGACACACCATGACTTACGAATCACCAGAAGTTAAGAGAATTCTTAAAGTGAGTTTTCAAACCCCTCAAGACAATGTCTTGTTGATCCCTAACAGTTTATTGCGCGGTGAATTGTTAGAGATGAATCTTTGCATCAAGAAGTTGAACCAAGAGTAACAAGGTTGGGGTGGGTTATGTAGAAGAAGGTCCTCTTATTTTCCTAGGATACTAAGATCAGAAGTTGCTTTATGTTAGTTATTTTAACCTGACGAACTTAGATCAGGACTTGCGTTATGTATGTTTTGACGATAACTAAGCTCAGAAGTTTCTTTATTATGGTTTGATTGAACAAGGTTTTCAGTTTAATCTGGATTTTGTAAGCTCAAAGCAGAGCTATGTTTGATGATGTTATAATTATAATTAAGAAAACATAATTCTCAAAACTCAGGCTGTGGTTAGTTTCATAAATCCTTGTAAAGCAATCGTGTAATTCCACTTTGGCTCAGCTTTTGAAGTTGGCTTTGTTTCTCCGATGAATTAGACAGTGTAAATCACGGATTTCATTTTCTTAGAGTCACAATTAACAAACACTAAACAGTGTAAGTGGATTTGAGGCAATAAGCTCGTATAAAGGTCATTTGCATTTTCAACTTCTTTTTTGCCATTCATAGTGCATTTTTTTTTTTTTTTCATTTTGTTCAAATCTAAGCTTTAGTCTTATTTTGCTCCTCTTGGGTAAAAACAAAATAGATAATATTACTTCAAATTCCTTTGGACTTTTGCTAGTTAATTATATGAGCTTTAGTTTAACTGCCATAAGAGATTTGTAGAAAAGTGGATATGGGATTTAGTTTAAAGGTGTACAGAATTTTATAGCCTAGTGGATTATACAACTTCATTCATAATCCAACACAAAGAGAATTCTTATGAAAAAAATATTCTCAGCCATCATCGCTTCGCTACTGACATTTCAAAAATAAATCAAATAAATAATGACCATCAAAATCACAAATTATTTCCTCGTTCCTCCTTTCTTGCTTTATTTTAATAAATCAACAACACTAGCAAAAGTATCAACAATATCTAGCCTTTCTTGATTCCTCGTCAGCTGCGGAGTTGGCGGAGCCATGTAACCATTCGGTCCACCATAACCTTGCTGATTCGGTGGAGCCCAAGACGTTGGCGCCTGATAATGAGCCTGACCGGCAATAACCGGTGCACCATTGAACCGGTACGAGAAAGTCAAAGAGCCTTTCATTTGATCCGACGGAGTTCTCACCTGATACGTCACAAACTTCATCCCATTGCCGTTAGTTGACGACAAGAGGTTGAGCAATGGAACCTCGACCTTACCAATAGCTTTATCGCGTCGGATTCGTCGATGGGAGAACAAGTTCACGACGAGTGTTAAACGGCCTTCACGTGCTAACTCCTCCTTGACGGGAAACGTGGCGGCGTGATTCCATGTAGGGTTAGATCCACCGGAGCGATTGATGGGGGTTTTAGCCTTCTGTTTCTTTTTGTCTCCCAAAAGGGTTATGACGGCGTAAACGTCCATCTTTGTGATGTGGTTGACATTCTTAAGGTCACTTGCTGAGTTGATTCTAAGCTCTAAGGTTTGATTCACCATGGCTGCAATGAAAACGAAGTGTAAAGGAAGAAAATAAAAGAAATGAAACGCTTTATTATTGTAGAGGAAATCTTTGATTTGTTCTTAGGATGCCTTCAATTTATAGAGAAGTTGCACTAAGATCTTTTGGGATATGAAAACGTGTGACAATAAATAAAAATTAATTTGGGAAAACGTCAATTTTGCTGAAAAGGAGGAACAAATGAGTGAATCCAAACAAGAATTAATTTCTTCTCTATGCGTTACGACTTATGATATAAATAGTACTTTGACAACAAGATTATAACGCAGTATCAAAGAGATCATTGGTAGATTTATAGCTGCTTGCGAATTGCGATTGAGAGATCATGTCGTAACAAAGTAATTTAGATGTCATGTGTTCCTAGAGTACACCTACTTTTTTTTTCCTTGGTACGGGACTTTGTCAAACTGGAGAAATTGATGCTGCGAACTGCGATGATGGTCGTTCGTGAATGCATGGGAAATGTTAAAAGTGGTCATATGCAGTTTAAATACGCTCTTGGCCAGTCATTCACGTGTGCAAAGGAAACAAATTCGAAAAGGTTATAGAGGTATTAGCAGGGCCGTGCCTACGTCTAATTATTTTCTTATAAACATTTTTCAAACATTGCCTACGTCTAGTTTTTTCTTAGAAATAAAATGTAAGATATTATTTAAAATTTAATTTGAGACTATTTGTATATACAAGTTTGGAAGATGTAATTTTATTTTTATGAACAGCCTATAATTTACTTTTTCAAACTAAACTAAATAAAGTATTAAGATATTAAAAAAATAAAATTGTAAGCATTTTTGTTGTTTTTTCAAAGACTCGCTTATGGCCTCTATACACGTTGGCACGGCTCTCGGTATTAGACTATTAGATGAAACAAAACTGAAAGGTGTCTCCTAACAGACAGACAGAGTATCAATGTCGGGGCCAAGGACAACGCTTTTGTAGTGAAGAAGCTTGGATGCTGCTTAAGTTGATCAAGATCCATTCATGTTCTTTGGTAACACTTGTGTCTTGTATTCATGAAACTGAATAGATAAGTTTGTTAAGTTGTAATCTCATTTATGGTTTGTCATTTGTCATTTGTCAATTTTTTCTCTCTTTTAAGGTTTGTCATTTGTCACATTTTTCTCTAAATCCGGTTACACGTACCACCACGTGCCCAGAGTCATTTATCATATTGTGCTCTAAAGATACAAATTAGAAGAAACCAACACCTTCGATGAACAACAATAACATAAACAAAAATCAAAGATCATAATAGTTTGCCACGTCAGACACAAGATCTCCCATCATCAGCCCACCCAGAAGCCCAGCCCCCAATCCAAGCCCAAGCCCAATCCCCTTCGACGGATATCCGTATCCATATCCCGGCGGCGACGGCGGCAGATAACTGTACGGCGCATATCCTTGGTGGCTTGTTGCTGGCGGCGAAATGTAAGACTGCGACTGTGGCGCATGGCGGTACGCGTAACCGGATTTCTCATAAGGCGATGAACCAGCGCCGTAGGATACTGGAAGAGGAGGATCGAACATCGACCTAACGGCGATCTGATGTTTCTTATTGCCTGAATCCTTCTGATACGACGGCTTAGACAGCGGACGATACTTAGTTGTCAATTCTGGTGGAGCCGAACGCGAATGCTCGATTTGCGACGGCCGAGGATTAGCGATTCCCTGGAAACTCACCGCCCGGTTAACAGTCACTGGTAAATCCGAGTTAACCGGTGGAGTAGTGAACCGGTACGAGAAATTCAAAGAGCCTTTCCGTTTCCCAGACGTAGATTTCACCTGATACGTCACAAACGCCATCTCCTTGCCGTTAGCGTCACCGTTAATTGACGGTGTGATTGCATTCAAGAGCTCGAGTAACGGAATTTTAACGGCTCCGATATCTTTGTTGCCTAGCAGTCGACGGGAGATCAATCTCATGATGACTAACGAACGACCGTCACGAGCTAATGTCTCGTTGACGGAAAACTTGACGGCATGATTCCAAGTCGGGTTAGATCCACCGGAGCGATCGACGGCGGTTTTCACCTTCTGTTTCTTTTGAGTGTAGTCGCCATGAATGGTGACGTGGGCGTAAACGTCCATCTTTGACATGAGATTGACATTTGCAAGGTTACTTGCAGAGTTGATGTTAAGCTCTAGAGTTAGAGTCGCCATCAGTGTCGCTCGAAGGTGTGATGTTACAGATTCAAGATGAGCTAATTTATAAACACATGGTAGAGGAAGCTTGATTGCCATCAAAAATTTAAAATGCTGGAATGAACTAAATGTAGAGAAATTATATTAAGTTTTATAAGTCAGTGAAAAAGAGGAACAAAATGAAATAAATGGAAAAAAAAAGAAAGAAGATTTTATTACTTGTTAATAATGAGGAAAGAATTAAGAAAACCAATGCATTGTAATGATATATGAGCATTTGAGGACATTTTATTTCTACGTGTAGAATTTTCATTAGTACATGTAATGGAAATAGCTATTGGAAATGTAGCTAAAAAAGAAAAAAATCTCACAAGGAATTAAAGTTTTGTAAGATTCAAGGAAATTCCCAATTATGAATTAGAAAAAAACAAATAAAGAAGTAAAAAAAACTGTACAATAATAGTGAATTTAATGATTAAAATCTGTTAAGTTTAGAGGGAGTCTTAAACCCATCTCTATCTAAAAAAAAGTAGAAAACTCTAAAAATAGTTTTAGTGAGTTAAATTAAAAAACTAATATTAATAAAAATATAAAATTGGCCTAAAATAGATTACTTATATTTAGTATTTACTTACACAAATTATGACATTTTGCAGTTATTGGAGCCCTTTAGTAGAACTAAACTATAATTTTGACACTTTGCAGCTATTGGAGCCTTCTAGCCCCCTTCCACATGTTGCAAACTAGCACACATGATTTTTTTTTTTTTTTTGGTTTTATAGCACACATGAATTGGAGCCCTTCTGTAGAACTAATTCTCATAATCGCAAGAGGTACATGTAATTAGGTTCGATTAATTGATCATCATTTGTAATAGAATTATACTCCCTCTCCCATATGATCAACATTGTTGGAATTCCATCTAGATACATCCACTTTTTTCAGATACATTTTGTCTAACTGTTTATAATATGGGACAGAGGGAGTATCAAATAGACCATGATGATTCAACAGAGAATAAAAGAAAAAAACTAGCACAAAAAAGGTTTACGTATGATATTTTAAAAAATAATACTCCCTCCATTTCAAATTAGTTGTCATTCTAACAAAATGTATCTGCAATTTTTTGGATATATTAAACTCAAAAAACATTCAGATACATCCAAATAAGTGCAGATACATTTTGCCAGAATGACAACTAATTTGAAACGGAGGAAGTATATAATAAGGTTACCTCAATAATATTTAGTTTATTTTTCTACTATACAAGAGTACCTCAATGCTAAAAATATGTGAGGATCATGACTTCATGAGTTTATAATTCAAAATGAAGTAACCAGAAATGAAGAGACTAATGTACTTTTATATATTAATTTATTTTTGTTCAACATACATTTATTGATGCAACGATGATGGGAATTCAAGATCTTAAAGAAAAGTGTAAATTTCCGAGCTTATAGGTTTGGAATCGGTGTTTCTCTGATCTTTGATTTGATTTTGTCCTGAAACATTATCTGTGGTGCTCACCGTCTCAATGTAATTCTCTTGCCGGCGTAAATCAGGAAATACTTCAGTTGTGTTCTGTCAATACTCATAAAATTTCCAAAGACTAATGAAAGTCAGGAGGTTCCTCGTTCAAATAATACCATTCAACAACAAGACAAACTCAACTCACAAATCCATAACCTCTAGTAAATACCATCTTAGAGTCATCTATGGCAGAAGAAGGAACAGCGTCGTGCTTCTCTTCACAATTAAGGTCATCAAGTCTACCTCAGTTGTGTTCAAATAATACCATTCTTAGTTGTGTTCTGTCAATACTCATAAAACTTAGGATATGAGTTCCGTCTTGTGCAAGTATGAGGGCTAGTCGTCCGTGTTCTTTTTATTTATCCAAATTCCCAAATCTTTTTAAAACCATATAATGTTCATAACTATATCATCCAAAAACGAAGGATTAAAAGTTTTATACAAGCTCAATCCAAAATTTTCACACAACTGCATCCAAATAATCCCTTGAAATATTTTATTTCTTATTCATTCAAACTCAGTTTAACTTAAAACGTTCACACAACTGCTTCCAACAACGCTTTAAAATTCTCAAAGGAGCTTCCTTTCACAGAGACGGCTTCGTGAGCTAGTTCTTTAAGTTTCTCAGCTTTACGTTTCATCTTCTTACCATCATCCTGAGCCAAAACTCGATCCAAACACTTCTCAAATCCATCTTTCGTGAAAACTCCATCCACAACCATCACCCCAATCTCCCACACAACTTCCATTGCTCTTCCGTTGATCCCATGATCTCCAAAAAACGGTCTACAAATCATCGGCACACCTCCCGAAACACTCTCCAACACGGAGTTCCATCCACCGTGCGTCACAAACACACCCGTAGCTTCATGCTTGAGCAGTTCCACTTGTGGAGCCCAAGGAACCACCATCCCTTGCTCTCTCGTCCGTTCCAGAAACCCTTTCGGTAGATGAACACTGCTCTTCTCCTTCATCGACCAAACAAACGGCACTTTCCTCGATTCCAACCCTTCCGCTATCGCCACAATCTCTCCAGGAGGCAGCATCACGACCGTGCCAAAGCCAATGTACGCTACAGAAGCAGGGGCTTGTTTCTCCATCCAAGCCAAGCAGCCGTGAGGATCTTGCACAATCTTCTCCTCCGTTTGAGGTTTAGAAGATGTTAACGCGTGAGGACCTATGTTTAGGAAACGTTTGAATTCCGATTTGAGGTGATCGGTCAGTGTAGGATCTAGCTCTTCAAAGAAGTTGATGAAAACGGTAGAGGCACGAGGTAAAGCAAGACCCATTTGGTGCAACATGTTTGCGAAAACAGAGTCTAGATCCCCACACACAACTCCTTCTGGTGTGTCTTTCACTCTTATCTTCTCCATTCCTGTGATAAACCCTAATGTCTCCTCCATACGAGCATTTACTTCTGCGTTATTAGAGAGAAAACAAATCAATTATATTGCAAGAAATATACGTAGATTTTCTTAGTCCTGTTTTAGCTATTTTCCCTGAACAATTCTCACATTTACCATCAAAATGTTTTTTTAATTCTTTTCATACTATCACTAGTTTTTTTGTCCATCTCATACCATTTTTCAACTCATGAAACTTAAAACGACCATAAACTTTGAAAACTAAACCAGAAACCCTAATTCTAAATCTTAAACCCTAAATTCAAACTCAAATATTTAAACTTATAAATCCTTATAAAAATGGTATGAAAGGAATTAAAAAACATTATGTGATGGATTTTCTCATTTTCCTTTAGTTGCATATTTATCTGGTAAGCATTCATTTTTTTTATTTTTGTATTTTTATTTACCTTTGACACCGATGGTTTCTCTGATTCGATCAGTGTAGAGATGAGCAGCGAGCGAATTTGGTCCGCCGGCCCAGAAAGCAACCCAATTCGCATTCGTCTCCGCCGCAATATCCGCCGCGAACCAAATGAACGCATCCGTTAAAATGCAATTCACATTCGTACCGATCTCTTTCTCCGCCGCCGAGATTTCTCTCCTGAGATTCTCAGGCGCCGCCAAGAGAAACAGGTCAATCGCCTCCTCTGGTCCTGGTCCCTTGGAGAAGACGTGTCCTTCTGGAACACCGTCGGCGACGTGGTGGACTCGAATGTTCGCCGGAAGATCTGTGTAGCCGGAGGAAAACAAGGAGGAGTTGGATTGGGGGGTGTTGAAGAAGGAGAAGACGGTGGTGGGAGCGGCGGAGGCGAGACGGCGAGTGACGGTGAAGATAGCAGCGGGGTGATTGCCGAAGGGAAAAGCGAGAACTGCCACGTGGGAGTCTCTGGGTTTGGCCATGGTTTTGGTGCGAGTAATCAAGTAAGGAAGAAGCAGTGAAGAGAGTGAATAAATAAGAAAAGGGAATGGTTGAGAATGAACCACCGAGCAAGTTTAAACAATTAAAGATCCTGAACGGTGGTCGGTGGTTGGTTGCTTTTCCACTCTCTCTCATAGAAATTAATTTCTTTACCCAATCTTCATTTCTAGAAGGTTTTTCAATTTTTTTGGTTTGAAAAGAAAATTGGTGTTAAAAAGAAGCATATTCTTTTTACCCCTTTTTAACATCAAACAAGCACTTTAGTGATGTTACATTATCCGGAACAAAAGAAGAGATAAAATTTGGGTCTTTCGCCAGAGAAAATAAAAGAAACATATTTTTCTCCTAATCAGGTATTGACTTATTTTTTACTATAAAAGGACATTTTGTATTGTTTGTACAGTTTCGTGAAAGTATTAGGAGATTTGTTTTTATTTCTTAAGAAATCAAAAGTTTTTAAAACAAGAAAATGGAACATTTGATGAATGATGATTGACTTGTTCAGCCAAAAAATAATAATTACCGTTATATGTTTGAACTTTCAGCAGAGAGAGCAAAAGGGGAAAATTTTAAATCTGTTTAGCAGTAGTAAGATTAGCATGCGGTTTATCGTACGTACTCCAACTCCATAATGGTCGGAATGTCGCTGTTTCGTAATAGTGTTTTGGTATGGCCCCCGTGATAAAATAATACTATAATAAACGAGTATGATTTGGAAGTAGGTAAAATTCGTGGTGCATGGAACTTCTATCGTAAAGGCTGATCTGTGTCTCACCCTTCCACGTAGAGCTGTCAATTGGGTGAGTCGTCTCAGTGCCGTGCCAAGACTTTTGGGGGCTTAAGGCAAAATTAAAAAATGTAGCTTTACCTTTTTTTCCAAAAAATAAATGTGGCCCTTTATTTAGATTTTAAAATTTTAACACGTGAAATTTAAATACTTTCATTATTTCATATGAATATCAAATAAGTTAGTTAGAAAAATTATGTGTTAAAAAGATAATAAAAAGAAGAAAAAAAAGAATGTAAACGGAAAAATACTTAATATGTGGCTATTTCATATCTGAAAGCCGGTAAAAAAATTAGGACATGAAAATGATTAATCAAAATCATTTTGTGAACAACTATGAAGAATCAATACCTAGATAAGAGACAAATAATGTTTTTTTACCAAATGATACAAGAGGAAATGTGAAAGACTAAAAGCTGGGGTCCAAAATTTAAGTTTGTAAAGTGGGGGCATTTGCCTTTGCCTCTTTTTCTATGTCTTAACTCTAGGTCGTCCGTGGGCAGGTCCAGTCCAAATAATTATGAACGGACTATAGTCACGTCTATATATGAAATGGTTTAAATGGGTTAAGACCAAGACAAAAACCATATGGTTTATATATAGGTTTAAACACTTTAAAATCTAAGGTTTTCTCAATTTGAGAGAAAATAACCTACTTTTATTATCCATTTGTATGTTTTTCACACAAAAAAAATTGTAAAACGCATTTTTATTTTCTTATAATTTTTTTTGTCGTTGCGGATACACTGAGTCACATATTTCACGAAAAAAAGAATAATGATTTTCCGTTTAAAGCGGAAGGACAAGACTTGGACCCTAGTTTATGACGATGTTGATCTATGTGACTATGTCTGAGGTTCAAGTGGTCGAGGCCTAAGAAGTTAAGCTCCCGGAGTGAAGCCACAATGGAATGGAGAATTCCTGAGCCTAATTCATGAAGAAGCTCTTGGGGTCATCAATCCAGCATTTCACAGGCTCTTCTAGTGCTTTCGTTGTAACATAAACAAGTAGAAACTAAAGCAGATGTAGAAAAGTTTCATTTCACAGCTCTTATACGAATGTGGCATAAGAATAGAGAATGATGTCACACACTGATGTCGAGAAGTTTAATGTTAGAACTGAAATGAGCATATTTCCTTGATTCTGTCACAATTAGTAACAATGCAAAGGCCCAATTCGTTTTCATCTTAACTTTCTCAAATAAATGAAAATTCTTGAGGAAAAAGACAAATCAAGGGAAAAATGTCAAGATGGAGATGCACCTCCTTGAAGAACGGAAGGAGATAATTACAAAGGGAATATTTCCTATATGGAGAAAGAAGGAAGATATTCACGCAAGCAGACCTCCTCTCACTATATATAGAAAAGTATTCATTCCTTGAAGACCGGAGACAAAATCATTCACAATCGCTGAGAGCAGAGAGGCAAAAAACCCTTTGTTCTTCTCCACTTCAATTCCATCTCGGCAAGCTTATCACCCAGAGGCTTTCCTTTGTAATCTCTTTTCATATTTCCAAGTTTAATAAGACTATTTTCCCAGAAACCAATAACTCAAATCTTAGTATCTCATCACATCTGTTGAGAACATAGAGACAAAAAACCTTAGTAATAATTCATCATTTGTTCTTTGTTCTTCTCCACTTCAGTTCCATCTTGGCAAGCTTGTCACCAAGAGGCTTTCCTTTGTAATATCTTTCCATTTTTCCAAGTTTAATTAGACTATTTTCCCAGAAACCAATAACTCAAATCTTAGTATCTCGTCAATATATATGTGCTACTTCAGATTCAGCATCTAATACAGGGTGTGAATGGAAGGTATAGTTAGCGTAAATAAAGTGGTGGGAAACAAAGTTTACTCTCACTTACTCTAAAAGATAATCAATCAGGTGGAAAAATATAAAGTTAGCTATTCAGCCAATAGAGAGTAAACTGGCGGTATTTCTTTACTCCACTTTTTACATGAGGGAAAGAATGAGAGAAGGAGATAAATGATATATAAATAATATATTACTCCACTTTTTTCTTATTTACTCTCACTTACTCTCATTTACTACCATTCACTTCTAAAACGGTTTTCTCATTTTTTCCACTCTTTTACTCTACTTTTTAATTTTTCTCCCTCTCAATTACTATTCTCCCTATTACTCTCAATTACTCTAATGACATACCATTCACACCCACAGTTTTTACAACTCAAGGTTGCAATAGTGAATTTATCTTGAAACAACCAAGTCCCTTTTTTTAATTTAATCACCTAAACAGTACTCAACGGAAATCTTGAAATAAATTAAATAATCAAACAACTCAATTCAACGATGAAATTCAAATAATAAACTAGCAACCTAAAACACCAGATTTAACTAGCAACTTAAGCAATGCAAACAACAGACTCCTATCATCCTCTTCTTTGGTCTTGATTCCGCGATCAATTTAATCTTTTACCTGCATTACAATATGAAAGAGATGTGTAAGTATTATCATAAATACTTAGTGAGACGATTCATCCCACCTCCATGCCAATTACGCAAAACACTAGCCAATAAAACATTTCACAACAATAAACACATCAACAAAACGAACAACATCAACAAAATCAGCTGGTGTCAAGCGACACCCCCATGGTGTCGGTCGACACTCGACCTCTGGTGTCGACAAACACCAACCTGGTGTTGCTCGACACCGACTCGCAGACAGCAATCCCAAATCGACGAATCAAGCGAAAAACACATAATCAATGAGTTTCAACACCCAAATACAGCCATAAACTCAAACAATCACATGAACCACTCAAGAACACATCACACAAACGAAGATCTAGTGAATCACGGGCCTATGGTCACACACTCACCTCTGAAAACGGATTGAAAGGGGAAAGGAAGAGACAGACAATGAAAAACAGCAACAACCAGCCTCATATTCGCCCAAGAACACTAGAAATCACCAAATCGCCTCTCTTCCTTCTCTCAGTCCGCAAAACGACAAAACAGAGAAACAAAAGCGGATGCTCTCTTTTTAATCTTGGAATCAGGGTTTCCAGACCCAAACCAGCTAAACCGGACCTTCAAATCGAACCGGATTTGAAATTTAACCATTGGTGTCGACCGACACCCTCTCTGTGTCGCTTGACACCAAAATCTCAACTCGGGAATTTGGTCTACAGATGTTACATATCTTGTTAATCGAAGTTTGTTGAGAGTTTCAAAGACCAACAATTTATCTTATCATAAAACATAATAAGTCAAGTTTAAACAACTGATTACAAAGGAACATTTAATGGAACCACACAAAAACATCATCATCATCACCGGTTGATACTAATGGGGCTTAGTGTCGTCTTCTTCTTCTTCAATCTTAGGAGCCAAGTAGTAACGAATGTAACCCATCACAGCTAACTTACACAGTTACACTCCACCACCACTGGCAGCTCTCTGTGTCTGACAATGGAGTTGCCTTTGTGAAGGAGTTCATGTCCCTCAGGGTAAATGAGAGCGACACTAGCTAACTCGTTTATTTACTATCAGAATTGCATCTTCCCCGAAATCAAAAACCTCAATTCAACATATATTTCCCTATGAATCAGCCATAAATGATTCTTAAACTAAGGAATTAGACATATCCATACCTTGTCTACAGTGGTGTTCTGTCTTAGAATGTTAGCTGGTACGAGAATATTAAGAAGATAACGCTTTAGTTTACATAAAGCATATGTGATGACAATAACTACTTAATTATCAGATGATACATTTATGACTTTGACTGTATACCCTGGTCCACAGACCACTCCCAGGGGCGGAGCTACCTTACGAGGAGAGCAGGAGGGGCAGCTACCCACCATGGATTTACTAAATTAGTGCAATTTTGTAAAGGATTTTTTCATTATGCCCCAATTGATATTTTATTTTTATAGAGGTAATTAGTACTTCTGCCCCTTACGAATTATTCCCTAGATCTGCCCCTGACCACGCCCATAGCACAGCTCATTTCTCCCGCCACTTGTACTGTGATTGAACTCACAAGGAAGACCAGTGCTAGGCAAAAGGCTCCAACCACATTTGGGCTCACATCACCAGAGTTTGTTTGCACAGAAAGCAGAAACAAAGCCAGGAATGTCCGCATTCCTCAGATCACCCGCTCACCCGTCTTTTTATACATTCTCATTTCAAAAGAAAACTCACAAAACCCAAGTGTACCTGCTGAGTAAATTCCCCTTGCACCAAATGTAATGAAGCAAACAAAGCAAAACGAAACCAAAATTGAACTCCTCGACATTTAATGTATGATATGCATGTTTGCGTTATTTCTACAAAATCATCCTTTCATTTCAGATGTAATATCTATTCTCGGGTTGAAGAGTTCAAGTTCCGGTTAGCAATGCCTGAGTGTATGTTAGACTTAGACCCATAATTTATATGTATAAAATGTATGCTCCCTATTTCGTCCAAGTAAATATTTTAGGAGTTTCACACAATACCAAATCTACAATTTCACAAACAATTAATTTTATATAGCTTATATTGACTTTAATTGTTAATAAAGATAAAGCACCAAATTTACATCTAAATAATTTGTGAAAAGAAACGAAAAACATATGATTTGACAAAATTTAGAAAAAAATATTACGTACCAAAAGAAATAGTAAACCAAAAAAAAAACAAGCACAGTACTGGCGTACTGGCGTACTGCACACCTCACACTATAGTAGACTAGTTATAAAGTGTCCATCAAGTTTCTAAAGACGGCCACAATCGTATTTAGTATGACGAATCTGATCACGGCCAAACAATATCACCAACAGCACAATAAACATTAGCCTCACAACCCTTGACTGCGTTTGTAGCGAACGTCCGGTCAAATAAGTCTGCGTCGAAAGCCTGACTAGCCTCATCCTACGTTCCTCCACATACTCATCAATAGCATCTTCAATGCTTTTCATCGAACAATCCTTTAGCAAGTCTCCGTGGTCCGGACCCACTTTTCTAGCTAGACATCTAGCCAAAACGACCGCATCCTCTAGCGCGGCAGAGCCGCCTTGTCCCAAGAACGGACCCATCACGTGCATCGCATCGCCGGCGACAGTCACGGTCCCACGACGAAATTTTCCGAACATGATTTCCCACGGAGAGCGGTACCTTAAGTGTGTCATTGATAGTGATTCTACGTCGCATATTTTCACCATTTCTTTCCACTCTTCAGACAACTCGCCGACCCATTTTAGAGTCACATTCGCGATTGATGATTCTTGATCTTTACCCTGGAGATGGTTATCTTGCATGTGGACTACAAACCAAAAGACGTGGTTATCGGTCAAAGGAAGCCTTCCGACTAACACATTTCCTACTTTCATCCTTAGAAGCTCTTTTGGAAATCCATGGCCGTTTGGGTAATCTGTGAACCCTCTAACCGCACGACAAGCAAACGCTTTTTTCGGGCCTAACCGCAAATAATCACTGACAACGGAGTTTGCACCGTCGCATCCAATCAAGACCTATGAGAACACATTATTAGACTATACAAACTTTGATATGCTTTTTATGAAGATCTCAATTGTTTGTTTACGTTGCGTATAAATTCATATCCAACGTGTATTCATTTCAAATAAACTACCTTAAGGAAGAAAATATTGATAAATGTGAATTCCATTTGGTGTTTGTGTTTGCATTTTCCAATATATATTATTGAAAACGAAGATATTACATATTTTAACTATATAATATAACTTATTTTCTCAAGTTAAAGCGAACACAAACGAATAAAATTGCGTTTCAAACAATTAAGGCCTAATTTAGAGACTCATAAAAACTTTTGCAATAAAAATAGACTCATGAACAAAAAATTAGTTTACCTTAGCTTTAATCATACTTCCATTGGATAAGTGAACGACCGGAAACGACGTTGTTCCGTCCTGCTCTATAGAAACAATTTGGGAACCAAACCGGATAGTTCCTTCTGGAATAGCATCGGCTAAGGCCTCAACAAGATCGTTTCTTCGAAGACAACGTGCTTCATCTCTGTTTTAATTCCAATAATTAGATATCAGAATCAACAACAAAATTTCCAAAAGAAAAAATATATACACATGATCAAATTTAAGAGGAGAATCGAGACATACACGATGGTTGAAACAAATTCTCGTTTTTTCCCATTTTCAATCAACATGGTCCGTGCTCTGTTCACGTCAAAGAAACATTCAAGAATTTCTTTTAATAAATTATAAACCAAAGTTATGATTAATAATAATTATGACTAAAAACTAAAAATTAGAGTAATTACTTGTGAATAAGAGAAGAAGTGAGACGAAGACGATGAGCGACGCCAAGCTGATCAAGAGCTCTCCAACCATTAGTGAGAGTTCCGATTCCAGATCCTTCCGATCTCACTTTCTCTGCTCTCTCCAACACCACACTCTTTATTCCTTTCCTGCATAAATTAAATTCGAATTAATGTGACTGTTCATTAATTTCATTTTCAGAATGAAAAAAAAAAAGAGAAGTAATTAATAACAAACCTATGAAGAGCTAGAGAAGTGGCGAGTCCGGCAATTCCACCGCCGACGATAACTATTCCGACTTCTTCCATTTTTTTCTTCTTCTTGAAATCTTGAGATGTACAGATCGTGAAGTTTTGTTTGGGCACTGGTTTTAAAGTTTTGTTTAATGTATCGTGTTTTATTTATATAGAGAGATGAGACACGCTCGAAGCAGCGAAGACTTTTCGTTTTTCGTTAAAGAGAATTACTTGGAAGACAAACAAGTCACGTGAGTGTCAGGTGGGTCTTTTGTCTTTGCGAGTCAAACATGTGCAACGTTTATGCAAAGTAAGTTGACGTTGACGCAATCAATGACGCCACCTACATTAAATCATCTTATCAATAACCAACTAGACTAACTAGTTGTACATAAATATGTCTACTTGTAACAGTGACGATGAGACGATGACTAGATACTTGTCGATTTCTGATTATAATATATCAACCTTATACTTTTAAATTTTGATTTTATATTCACTTTTTCGATAAACAATAGTTTCTAAAGTTGAGAAAATTATTGGAAAATTTTACCTTTCTTCCATGTGTTAGGTCTTTCTTAACTATAATTTATCTCTAATCTTTCTCAGTGGCAAAGCAAAATGCTAAGATTTTTTATGAGTAAATTGTATATTAGTAGTAATTGGCACTCCAAAAAGTGTTTGCTTAATATATCAACCAAATTGTTCATACCAAATATCTTATCATTTTGTTTTGAGAGTATTAAAGACGGCCACAATCATATCGAGTGTGACCAATTTGATCACGGAACAGAATCATCAACAAAACAACAAACAAGAGCTTCATTACCGGCGACGAAGCTTCGATTAATCTACCGGTAAGAAACGTCTGTGTCGAGAGCCCCACAAGCCTCCCTCTTCTTTCTCTAACGTACTCATCAATGGCTTCTTCCATTTGCTTCAACGAAGAGACATTATTCACACCGTCTTGACCTAACTTTTTCCACAAGCATCTTGCTAAAACGACACCATCTTCAAGCGCAGCCGAGCAGCCTTGTCCTAAGAATGGACCCATCAGGTGCATACTGTCTCCAGCCACTGTCACGGTGCCACGTCGGAATTTACCGGACAGAACATTCCATGGAGCTCGATACCTTAAACGGCTGATATATAAGGAGTCGATATCGCAATTCTTCACCATCTCTTTCCACTCTTCCGAGAATCCACGGACCGACGCTAGTGTCAATCTTGCGACATCCTCTTGGTTTTTAACATTGTTCGAGTCTATTTATAAAACAAATTCATATAACATTTTAACAGAAATATATAAATTGTACCATGAACGGAGAAAATATTAATTACCTTGGGGACACTTTAGCATAACAACAAACCAGAAGACGAGTTTGTGAGTTATAGGAAGTCGTCCGCATACGACGTTGTCCATCTTGATTCTTATAAACTCTTGTCGGAATCCATGGCCAACCGGATAATTTGTGAATCCTCTTACTGCCCTAGAACCGAGGGCTTTAGTTGGGTTTAGTCCTAGAAATCCAGAGACGATAGAATTCGACCCGTCGCAACCAATCAAGATCTAAATTTAAGAATCTATAAAATTAGTAAGAGATATGGACTAAATAGTAAGGTTGTAGAGCCTGGCTAAAAATTTAATAGTGATTACGATCAGAATCTGGTTAGAAACTAATGATAATTTCAGCTAGAAAGTAGTTAAACGACCAGTGTGATAATTGATTGATTACTATCATGACACTCAAAAGTTTCTAAGCAATCTAGCCAACTAACAAATGCCACAAATTTCAGCTAGCTCAAGTGATGTGCCCACTTTGTTTTATAGCCAATCCAACCATTAAGCTAATTAATAACATGATTTACCGCCATAGACCATTTAGTGCTAAACATGTAGCTTTGTTTTTTTTTTGTTAAAGGTCAAGCATGTAGCTTTCAATACAAGTATTTTAGAAAGAAAAAAAAAACAAATGATTGAATATTCAAAAACTCAATTTATGGATCCAATCACGACTTTCAAAAACGTCACTTTCGACCATAATAAAATGTCAGTTTCGACCATAGTAAAATGTCGACTGTATATGTAAATATGTTCCACTACTCAATATCATTGATGAATACTAGCTAAATGATCTATCACTACAAGAATTCAGTGAATTAGCTAAGGGCCGGCGAAGGCATTTCCGTAGCCATCGCCATTAGCTAGTAAATGGTGAGAGATGGCGACAGAAATAATAATGTTACTTTCGTAGCCAAATCTGTGGCAAATATGTAGCAATTCGTAGCTATATAGCTATGTACGGATTCTGTAGACATTTTGTAGCTAAATAGCTACACACTTGCTAGAGATGGGTTGTTGCCATATATTTTCAATTAGCGAAGGATAGCTACAGATATATATGTTGCTAAATGGCAACGATGTGTGTGCCGTGACCAATCCGTCGCATGTTGGCAATGACATAGCAACATATCTGACGTAGCTAAGTTCTTTACTGGAAATCTTTTATATTCACAAATCTTGAATTATTTTGATGGAAAGATTAATACTTAAAAGATGAGAAGGCCCCTGAGACTTGAGAGTACGTATGAGAAGTCTCCATGTGGGAAACGTCACGTTCTCTGAGTCGTGAATGGAAGTGATCAAAACTCTTCATAACAAGTTTTGGCTCTGTTTTTGGCGTTTTGGCTCTGTTTTTTTGGAGTTTATCTGATTTTGTTTTCTGTTTGTTGGAGAAAGACTATGTGTTCTTTGTTCCTTTCACTTCTAACAAGAATTCAATGTTTTTTATAAAAAAAACGGTACATTTATGTTATGTTGGTGTAGGTCCAATCCCATTGGTTCCTTGTGAGCTTTTAATTAATTATTTTGTGTCAACTATCACAACTTGTTAGATTTGCATTGAACATAAATATTAATTACGGCACCGATCATCAGTATATATAATGAGAAGAACAATTGTATCTCCTGACACCTTTCTCATCCTCAACTCAATCTCCTCTCAGCACTCTCATTCTTAAAAATAACTAGTTTAGAAGGACAATTCTCGATGGTCATGGATCAAGACGAAACATACGAGTGTAAGGCCAACTCTCTGGAAACTAACAGGTCAAAGCCAACTCTCGAGCAAGAAAGGATTGTAACGGGTGCATGTGTTCTTACAAAAATTCCCAAAAGTACCGTTTTGCTTTACTTTTAATTTGTATAGCATTAGGTTGTTGCTAAATTCATTCGGTTTCAGTAATTTACTTAGACTTAGTGAATCAATTCATGTAAAAAAGTAACTTTAAGACCCTAACTTTAACTTATATAAATATATATATATATATATTCGAGTTTAATTTTTTGTTTTTTTTAACTTTTGAGCTTTAGCTTATAACACTAGAATTTTTAATATCCCGTGATTCTATAGTCAGTCACACTAATTAATTTTCATATATTTTGTAGCCATATAGAAAATTGAATAACACTTGCACCTTTTGTTTTGTTTTGGAAAGGTACTCCGCCAATAGTTTGGAAAGTTGCCACATAAATGTTCCCCAAATTTTTCTGTTTCCCGCAAACCATATTTCTGTTTCCCGCAAAGTCGCCTAATCCATCTCAGCAGCTCCACACCCAAGCTTCTCTAACTGATCCACACATTCTACCATAGCATAATCTAGATTACATTCATGGCACTTCTTAGAACTTTTTTTGGAGATTAGTGAAAACTGAAGACAAAACAAGCAGAATCTTTTTGTTATGTCTTTTGTTTTCACTTTTCAGGTTAAATCTTTTGTTTGTTGACTTGTATGATGTATGCAGCTTTAAGATTTCTTGTTATAAGATAATTAATGTTTTAAGAACAATCTAGTTTTATGCTTTAAGGAAAAACATGAAATCGAATAAGCTAAGCTACTTATGAACTATGACAAAGTATAACTTCTATTTCTAATATGATTCCTATTTCAAATAAGATTCATATTTCATATAAGATTCATATTTCATGTAGGATATTTCATGTAGGACTCCTATTCCATGTAAAATTCATATTTCAAATAAGATTCATATTTCTAGGATTTCATATTTCAAATAAGATTCATGTTTTGTGATGCTGCTTTTTGTATTGGATGAGTTTCTTAATTGTAACAATTTTTTGGTTTAAGAATATTATAACACCTAGTTATCATTTAGTTTGTGGCCATCGATGTTATTGCGTTCCTTGTCATATAGTTTCAGGCCATCGCATAATAACACCTAGTCCATTTACAAAGTTAAATAACAACATCCCTTTGTTTTTATTTTTATGTTCTCGAAAAGTCTGGAAAGTTTCCACGAAACTTTTCGCCAAATATTTCACTTTCCCTCTATTTGTTTTCCCCAAATTTGCTTTCCCTTTCCAAAACTTAACCTTTTCTTCTTTTCCCTCTGCTCTAATTCACCGCTGATTCATTTCCCTCTTCTCTTTCGCGGCTGACATTTTCCTTTCTCTCCTTTTGCAAAGAACGCTATAAGATCTCAGTCTCTCTCTTTCTCTCCATTTCTGTTTCACAGCAGAGAACACACAATATCCTACTCTCTCTCTCTCTCTCTCAATCGCTCCTTTTCTCCTTCGCCTAGAAAAGCCACTCATCTCTAAGGTTAGATTCTGGCTGGCTAAATCTCTAGATTGAGTTTTTTTTGGGTGAAATCATGCAATTTGGCTTTGGTTAATTGATGTGTGAAATTGATTTAGGGTTAATTTCTTCTTTGAATCTCAGCTGTCTTTTGGTGAATTTATCTCTTCAGTTTTCAGTAATTGATGTTTATATCCTGTAACTATAACTAATTGATGGCTCCATTCTTCTTTAGGTCTACTATGTTTCTTCTGATTATCATACCAATTTTTTTTTGTCTCTAATGTCTTTCAAAACTCTATAATCGTAGTATGTATCCACCACGTTGAGGCGGACTACCTGCAAGAGGTTATGTTGGACGAGTGACCCCTGCTCTCTCTAGGGCTGGTAATTTGTGTGCACCGCTGGGATTCCCTCTCCGTAGCATCACCGAGCTCTTGCAGGCGACGAAACCAGCCGACTCTCCATCCCGAGAAGAGAGATGGCGCACTTTGGTAAGAAACCATTGTGTAAATTTATATAAAATTTAAATTACGTTTTTTTGGTAAGAAACCATTGTGTATATTTATATACAATTTAAATTACGTTTTAACAAGAGTTCCAATTTCTGTAATTCGTGGATCATAGATCTAATTTACACAATTCTTAGAATTAGCCCCAATTTTATTCTTGAATCGAATTTGGATTTTTCATTGATCATAAAGACTGAAACTTTTAGAGAAAACGATTAGATAAGCTCTGTTCGTCTAAATTGATTGTGAAAGTCTCAAGCTTTTTGTTAATTTTCTATTGGTAGTTGAAATTCCAAATGTGAAAGCTACAATCTCTTAAGTTCTTTTTGTTTTTTGATCATAAAGACTCAGACTTTAGAGAAAACGATTGAATCAACTGTTTTCAAGCTGTTTTCGTCTAAATTGATTGCCAAAGCTTCAAGTTTTTTGTTTTTTTTTCTCTGAAGTTATTCTTGTTCGTTGTGTGTGTGTGCTTTTACATTAACTTAATATTATGCCTTGTCATGATAGGATCTCCGTCGACAATGAGGTCAAATATGATATCAAAAATGCTTTAACGAATGATTTTGATGATCGTTGGTGGAATCTTGGTGAGGTTCCTCAAGAGCAGAAAGACAAGTGGTGGTCTGATTTTGTGGTAAGATTCAGTATATTATGCTTTGCTTATCCTAAACATGAGATATGGTGGTCTGATTTTCTTATCCTAAACATGAGATTCAGTTCGTTAATCATCATTGTCTTTGTCTTATATGTTTTGTGTGATTGACATTGAAATATGAGCTTGAAATTATACTTATCATTGTCTTATATGAAGGACACATCTTTACATTTTGCTTACCTTATTCATTACAAGTTATTTGATGCAATTGTCTTTATCTTTTTTACAGCAAAAGTATTATTGGGATCCAGATCATCATACCTTGGTGAAGACTCTCTGGACTAAACAGCTCCGAAGAATGATCTCGAACATCAGCAAGGGGAAGAGAAAAACAAAAAGCCAAAATTTGTCTCTGACATCAATTAGAACTTGATGTGGCGACACTGGGATACACCACAAGCTGTTCATATTAGCACTACAAACTCTCAGAACCGGAAATCTGACCGTAAAATCGTATGCCAAGGTCAAATATGATATGGTACAACTCATCTAGTCCCTTATTGTCTTATAATCTCTTTTCTGTTTTCTACATTAGGAAATATTATCTTGAGATTATGTCTTTTTCTATGTTTGCCTTATTGTCTTGTTGTATACAGATGATGGAGTTGGGTGAGGAGCCATCAATCACAGATTTAGTGCGAAAGACGATGAAGCTTGATGGAACTTTTGCTGACAAACGTGCAAAGATGATTGTTGATAAAGTTGAGTCGATTGTTGTTTCCCAGCAATTGAACAACACTGAACATGTTGAGGTTGGCAGCCAAGAGACGAACTCACACACACCAATTACACCACTTATGCAAGATGAGGCTTTTTATTCGGTAAATATTGTTGATTTACTTCTTCATTCATTACTTAAGATTTTTGGTTTCATAATAGCACTAACAAACTTTTTGTGAATTCCTCTTTTTAGATGGTCAAACCGTATAAAGGAAGGGTGTTTGGACTTCGATCTGCTCAGATGGAGAGTTATGATCCCATTGATCCACCATCTCTTGTTCTTCCTCGTCAAGCTCGTTATGAGCGGGACCTGGAGTTGTCAACATAATGAGCCAGAAAATTAGTGATTTGTGTGAAGCTAGAGGAGTCAGAGTTCCACATGTGGCTGAGAAGCCACCTCATCCATCACAGCCGCCACACTCTCAAACATCTCCAAGTGAAGCAGCTGCTACTCCTACTTCAACAGTTCATTCTTTATCTTGATAGAGCTTCTGTTTGTGAAAACTAACGACATAACAAGCATAATATTTAGTTTTTGTGTTTGAACCGTTGTTATGTGTTTTCACTTTTTCGTGTAACCTTTTTTGGTTGTCGACTTGAATTTCGACTTTTTGGAATTTCAGATTTCTTGTTATAATATATATCATGTTTTAAATCAATTAATATATTTCAGTTTTATTTATTTCTTATTTAAATCAAATATTTATTTATATTTTAAATAAAATATAATTGTCACGGAGATCTGTAGTTAAACTCGGTAGCCATATAGCCATATAGCCACAGACATTTAGCTACATATAATCTGTAACCAAATCTGTTGCTATTTTTGCCACAAAATTGCTAGGGGGAATCTGTAGCCATATAGCCACATAAAATCCTTCCCCAATCCATTGCTAAAGAGCAACGGAGAAATTTGTTGCCATATCGTAGCTATTTGCTACGGTCCTTGCTCTCGCTAGTTCGTTGCAAAATGGCTACAAAACGGCGACGGCCCAAGTTTAGCGTCGGAGCTGAGGCGACGAATTTCAGCTGTCACCATCTGTGGCCTGCCTAGTTTTTGCGACAGATTATGTCTTCTTGCTACAGAATAATCGGCAGCTATTTTAATGAATTCTTGTAGTGTATCTTCTGTCTCTAGACGTACCTTTGCTTTGATATTTGGCCCGTTTCTTACGTGAACGATCGGAAACGACATCGTTTCGTCAAGCTTAACCGACACAATTTCGCAACCAAGCCGGATAGTTCCAATAGGAAGAGCATCAGCCAAAGCTCGGACCATATCATTCCTTACTACACCTCTTACTTCTCCATACGATGCCGGTCCGACCGATTCTCTTCGTTTGATCCCTTTCTCAATCAAAACATCTCTCATCCTGTTTTAGTACAATACCACAAAATCATTAACAATGAAACATTATTAGAACTAACTAAAAGTGTTACACAAATTAAAATAAAAACGAACTAATTTAAAGATAAATCTCTATATACGTACTGATGTATCGGAAGCGAATTAAGACGAAGCTTGTCGGCAACACCGAGCTGTTGAAGAGCAAGCCAGCCATTAGTCTGAATACCAAATGCTGCTCCTTCAGATCTTACCAACTCTGATCTCTCCAACACAATGCTCTTTATACCCTTCCTTTATAATTTATATTTGTATATGTTTATTTAATACACTAATTAGTCAATAATCCATGTTACTGTATTTTAAAAGTGACCAAATTAAGAGATACTCAATAATCCATGTTGAAATAGTTACTTAGAAAGATTTAGGGGAAAATAACGACCTGTGAAGTGCAAGGGAAGTTGCAAGACCAGCAATGCCTCCTCCCAATATTACTATGTCTAATTCTTCCATTCTTCTTTACTTCTCTTTTTTTTCAAAGTTTGTGATCTTTATATTTCTCACAGGTCTCATTATATATTTATATCTTCGTTATGGGCAGTGGTTGAAGCCACATGATGGCCTATATTGTGCCCAAGTGCCCTAGTTATACCTTGGGCGGTTGTATTTTCCGTTATAAAAAATTATATTCATTGCGAATTTAAACAGTAAATATGTTTGGTATTTTTCGCTTTTTATACAAACCATAAAATGAAAATAATATCTTAAGCTATTGAATGAATTGTAATGAATTGACGCCAAAAATTAATAATAATAAGAAAAAAAAATTATTGTATTATTCTATTGATTTTTTAGATCGAAATACTAGTATAATTTTATCATATAAAGGTGGAAATGTGTGATACATGCTTTTTTATACTGGTTTATATCATGAAGTTGTACGAGTTAAAATGAATTCACGCAAAATCTATAAGGTAGCAAGAAAGAAAATTTCCAATAGTTCAATATTACTATAATTTTCGATAGTTCAAATACAAACAGAAAACTAATAAAATAACTGTCAGACAATTGGATCAGATCTAGGTAATGTGAAATAAATTCTCCAATAGTCCAATATTCTAATTTTCGATAGTTCAATTTTTTTAATAATCAATATTTTGTTACAATAATAGAAAAGTAACAAAATAATTGTCAAGTAACTAACTGATCATTTAGTAACAAGACTTTTTTTCTCTATAATCTAATATTATAATTTTTGATTGTATAGATATTTTTTTCAAATAATGCATATATTTTACGGATTATAAAATATTAATTTGCTAGTGAGATAAAATATTTAAAAAAGGAAGTCTTTTTTAGCTCCAATAGCATATATGTTTCACGAGTTGTACAATATTAAATTTAAAATCACGTGTATAAGCGGAACCTAATCTAGTTCCTTATATAAAAAAAAAAACAGTTAAAATTTCAATAAACATATAAATTGATCCTATGTAACAAACACATAAAGTTATATACTAAAAAGTTCATAAAGATTTAGCTAAACATTTTGAACTTCTTCAGTAAAGTTCATAAAGCTAAACAAGTTGATGCTATGTCAGTTTTAATTTAGGCCATGATCCGATACTTGTCATTGTTGACAGGTTCTCCAAGATTAAATATTTTTGGTATTTGTCGCTTTCTTTCATTTATTTTAACATCTGATCGAATATAAGTAGACAAAGGTTTGGTTACAAGCATTACAAAAGCTGGTATTTGCCGCTTTCTAAATAATCTATAATGAAAATAACCTACGCTGTTGTACGAATGGTGAAGAAATGATGCACAACTTTATCATCTGCGTATAGATGTGAATGTGAGCATGATTCAATTACTGAATAAGCTACAATATTTAGAAGAACAAGAAAAACAGAAAAGAAAAGAAAAAGATATTGATTATGCATAAATTAGTAACCAATAGATTCTTGTTAATGAACTTTTTGGTTTTTCTCTTTTTTCTTGTTACGAACAATTACTTATTTATAAAATTTAAAATAACAAATGTAGCCAACAAATAATGTCCATTTGACGTTTTTTCTTGCATCTTACGTAAAAGAGCTCAAGATCTTTAAGTAAAGGAGATTAAAGCCGGGCATAGTCATTTCTTTCTTCTTTTTGTTGAAGAACAGCCATAATCATGTGGCCATTTTCATCAGGGAAGAATTGGCAATTTACCCCAAATTGAAATTCTTTTGTCCCACTACACCTTTTTTGACTTTGGTCTTTTTTGGTCAAGTTTGCCCTTCAATTTATTTATAAACTCATACTAAATGTTTTTGAAGTGAAAAAAAATGCCATAATTCCTAAAAATGATTTAGCACTGTGTAAAATATTTGAACATTTTTGAAAATGCTTATGATATTTAAAAAATATTTCAAGTTTCATTCTACAAAACTAAAATAACAAAGTAGAATACGTTTTCTGCAAGATATTCAGAGGTCTAACCTCCGTAGAACATAATATCTACAACTTATTCATACCTCTTCCGGATGTAGAAGTTGATATCTACCTACTCTTATAGGCTCTACCATTTTGTAGAATTCGCACCAAATGTATTCTACTCAATCAAGTATCTTCTACTACTCGTAGATTTTACGTTCTACGCGAAACACTGCTATCTACAAGAATAGTATTCGTATTCTACGTTTTTTGTGTAATCTACATCCCGCAGAAGTAGTGTTCTACTAGAACTAGTAGCGATTGTGTTAGAGGATTTCTCAATCGAGGGCGGAATCGACTTCGAGTTTAGCTACTTGCCACGAGGTTTGATCAATAATACTGTATCTCCTCGAGTTGTGATTTCGAATGATCGTCAAGTGAAAAATTTCGTGGGTTACATCCGGAAGCAAGAGTCCAAACAGTTGTGTTTGGCAACTTAAGGATCACAATGGTAATAATGAAGTGAACATTGACGACATTGGTGATCTCTTGGTAGTGTACCTCCAAGTGATGGGTTTTCCCGGTCAAAGATGAGATCAACAAAGGGAAAGGAAAATCAATGATGATGAGGAAGTATTGTCTCAAAAGGAAATTGATTATGATAATCAATTTCGGTTGGCGTTGGTGGAAGCTGTGAAGGTTAAGCAAGAATTCAGATGCAAGAATCAGTTGATATCATGTTTCGAACTCCTGGCAATGAAGCACAACTTCGACTACAAGGTTCCAAATCAGATAGGAAGTTTTGGACAGCTCGGTGTGCTGAAAAAGAATGCATTTGGTTGTTCGAGCAGCGAATCTAAAGGGTACCACCTTGTTTGTCATCAAGAAGTATGTGGGTGAACATACTTGTGCTCCTTCACTAAAACCAAAAATGGTAGGACAGCCTCTGCCAAAACAATTGGCAATCTCATTTACAGAGGTATGAAGGTGTCAAAGAAGGACCTAAACCAAATGACATTATACAGCTGATGCGTACAGAGCACGGATGCAAGATTTCCTACGATCTGGCATGGGAGGCACGCGAGTATGCTGTCAATTGTGTGAGAGGTATACCAGAGGAGAGTTATGGTAAAATACCAATGTACTTGCACATGGCAAAGGAAGCTAATCCGGGTACTCATACTGCTTATAAAACTGATCCTGATGGTAGTTTCAGATACATGTTCATTGCTTATGGTCAGTCAATTAGAGGCTTCCACAAAGTGATGCGGCAGGTCATCGTTGTTGATGGGACATTCTTGAAGAATAAATACAGGGGAACACTACTAGTTGCTACAGCTTTAGATGGTAACTCTAATTTGTATCCATTAGCATTTGGTGTGGTTGATTCAGAGAATGATAACTCATGGGAATGGTTTTGAGGCAGCTGCATGTTGTTATCGAGGATGACTACACCTTGGCTTTTATCTCAGACAGAAATCCATCCATTGCTAGAGCAATACGTATTGTCTACCAACGAGCAAGCCATGGAATCTGCATCCACCATTTGCTGAACAATGTCATCTCCCATCTACCATGGAAAAGGTGTGGCTGGTCTGGTTGCAAATGCTTCTAAGGCATACAGAATTGCTGATTTCCAGAGGATAATGACTGATGTGTGTAAGAACAGACCGATGTTGCAAGATATCTAGTGAAAGCTGATGTGAAAAAGTGGGCTCGTTGTCTTTTTGTTGGATACAGGTACGACATTAGGACAACTAACCCAGCTGAGTCCTTAAATAATGCATTGAGATCACCTAGAGAGTTCCCAGTAATCCCTCTACTGGACAGCATCAGAGAAATGTTGACAAGGTGGTTCTATGAGCGCAGGACATTGAGCTCAAAGCATAACCACCCTCTAACCGAGGCTGCTGAGATGAAGATTACAGAAGAATTGAAAAGGGTAAACAGTTTACAATTCAGCAGATTGATGCAAATAGATTTGTGGTTGGCGGTGACATCTACCAATGTGTGGTTGATTTGGCGAAACGAACATGTACTTGTGCCAAGTACGATCTGCAGAAAACTTCCCTGTAGGCATGCAATCAGAGCTATTTTCTTGATAGGAAAGCAACACATGAATACAGTGATGATGTGTTCAAAACTGAGTTCTGGAGAGTAGGGTATGAGGAAGCTATTAACCCAATGGGTGTTCCTGAGGATGCATGGTGTGTTCCAGAAAGATCTTGAAGACGAACTTGTTACTTGTCCTGAATCACGCAGAGCTGCCGGTAGAAGAAGAAAACGACGATTTGAAACAGTTGAGGACAAGATAAGGTCGCACAAAAAGTTAAAAAGATACACAAGTGCAGTCGATGTGATAAGCCCGGCCACAACAGAGCAACCTGTGATATGCCTATATAGTTGAGCTAATGTATGTTCTCTTTCCAGCCTAAACCTTTCTTCATTACGCCTTCTTGTGGAATTGTTGTGATTTTGGTGGATTTTGCTGATTTTGTAGGTGGCTCGAGAGAGTATGGGGAACATGGAGCTAAGGATATGAGGAGGTTTGTTGGAGTGGTGCCTCGGATATTTTTTTGCTTTTGTTTTGGTTCTGATGTGGTCTTTGATATGCTTCTGATTATGGTGTTATTTTGTTTCACATTTCAGCTTTTTAATGTCAGGATATGGTCTTTGTTTGTTTCAACAATGGATAAGGTCTTTTGTATGTCAGGGATATGGTCTTTCATATGATTCTGAGATCATGTGCTCTCTGTTTTAAGAAACAACTTTAACAAAATGCAACCATTACCATTACCATAAGTCAAGTGCACAAACTTGTTACCAAAACGAGAATCACTTGTCAGTACCAAATACAACAAATACCAAACCATATACATTAAACTCGATCTCGACTCAAGCTGCTGTGAAAAAGAAGAACAAAACCACTCCCAAACCACACACAATCACGTTTCTGCAACACTTCAGGCCATACTTAAGCTCATGCATCTCTTCATCACGACAACTGAGAACTGCTTTAAGCTCTTCAATCTCTTTCAGACATCCGTCTACAACTGTTTTGATCTCTTTAACGTCATCTCCAAAGCGATTTGCGACAGCCTCACATGTCCTAGTTTCCATTGCTAGATTGTCATTCTCTTCTTCCATCTTCTCAAGCACACTTTTAACCTCTTCCATCTCCTCAACTACTGGGATGTCCGTCCATTTGAACAAATGGTTTTTACTCTGCAACGAAAATCCAAATTCCTCAAATCTAATGAAGCGTCATTCTCTATCTTAAATAGAAATTTGAAACTACAATCGATTATGAACCTTACCACTTTGGACCGAAGCGGACATATATAGAACAGTCTCCCCGGATTGGTAATTGTTTCTGAAGTTAACATTATAATTTTTTCTCCACATCGACAATTTCTGGGAATACCTTTCCCTCCTTCACCTCCACGGCGTCTTAAGTTGCTCACTCCTACACGATAACGGACAATAGATTATCTCCATATTATCATGTTGGATTTGTAAGAACATAATCTCCAATTGCTTACCCGAACTGGTTGAAGAAGACATCTAAGAACCCTGGATCTTTCGTTTGAGAACTTTCCTCAATTCGTATTGTTCGTCTCGTCGAGTTCGTCACTTGAATTAGGTTTTGGAGAAGATAAACTAAACGACGTCGTTTCTGTTTTTAAGGAAAAACTACTTCGTTCTGTTTATACGGAGATAACGACGTCGTTTTTAGCTTCAAGTAATTGCATCCGAAAATACTCATGCATTTGAACTCTTATTTACTGTGGTTTATGCTTGTCTTTACAATACATCTTTTGGTTCTTCATCTTCAATATTGTGGATAAAAATGAACAAAAAAACCAATATCCAAAGTGAAGAAATAAAATTCCAACCAAAATGCAATGAAAATGTAACAAGGTCAACAACAAAATGCTCCCTTAAACAATTCATCAAATCGTTTGCATGTATCAATGCAAAGAATCGAACAAACACATGGTACTGGATCACAGTCAATTAAGTAGCTTGTCAAGACATTCAGCTAACGTCTACAAAGGGTAAATCATTTTAGACAATCTATCTAAGCAGGCCCTAGACACAAAGTTCATCAATTTCATCAAACATATCCATGAAAGTATCGAATTCATCAACAAACCAAATATAGCTTTGAACAAGACTACAATCAAATGATTATCAAGATCAATATTGCAGTAAATGGTACAGAAACGCATATATGAGTGCTGATATTGAAACCCAAGATCGATTTTCATGTCAGCCAGCTATCTCAAACCCAAATTGTAAATCATCAAATTTTCAATTGCAAATCTATTTCTACAAAAATTGTGTGAAGAGAAGACGCAATTGAGGTGAATAGAAGACACCACGAACTCAAACTAACCTTGTCACTAAGCAGATGAAGTGAATCGCGAGTACAATGAAACGCCGTGTTGAAGTGAATCGCAACAAAAGGAAATGAATCGCGAGCAGACTCTCCGAATGACGAGCAGATGAAGTGAATCAGGAGAAAAGGAGAACACAAGAGACGGAGGAGGAGAACACGGCGAGAAAGAGAAGTTTTTTCTCGGATTGAAAAGGGATTAGGGTTTCGCCACCGGCGCAGGAATGAGAGAAATGTTTTCGATCGGTGACGGTGAATGAGAAAGCAAGGAAGGACTTCGGAGGAGAGCAGAGATGGTGGAGAAGGAGAAAACAACGAAAACGGCGATTAGGTTTTCGATCGCCTCCGGCGCCGTCGTGAGAGAAGGAGAGAAGAAGAGAATAAGTTTTGTTTTTTTTCGGTTTATTTTTTAATCAGTTTGGTTTTGTTCATTTTAATTTTTATTTAATATATTTTAAATTTAAAAAACGAAAATTGTAACAAAACGAAAAAGAAGAGCAAAACTGAGAAAAGTGTTAAAAAAAAGTATTAGGACAAAGTGGAAACGGGAAGGTGTAGTGGGACAAAAGAAGTTTCATTTTGGGGTAAATTGCCAATTTTCCCTTCACATCACGAAAGAGAAACAAACTACAAAACTACAAACAAGAGCTTCGTGAATCGTGACCGGCGACGAAGCTTTAATTAAGCAACCGGTGAGATACGTCCCCGTCGAGAGATCCCCATCTTCTTCTCCCATCGTACTAAACTACTAATAAACTGCCTTGTCAATTCGATTCCTTGAAAAAAGAGGAGGAGATAATATTCACACCGCCTTGACCTAACTTCCTCCACAATCATGTAACCAAACCGGCACTGACTTCGAGCACAGCCGAACATTATTGTCCCAAGAATGGAACCCATCAGATGCACTGAAGATTTTGTTTAGAAAGAAATGAAAAACTTTTATATTTTGTATGTAGATATTTTTTTTTATAGATTTGGTAAGATTTAATTCAAAATAATTATCTTTTGCAAGTTTAGAATGATTTAATGTGTTTGGCTATTGGAATTAGAGTAATCAAAATATGTATCTCTGGAAATAAATGTGTTAGGTATATGAGTATATGAGACAAAGGTTTGGTTACAACTTACAAGCATTACATAAGCTGGTATAT
The DNA here is from genome assembly GCA_902728155.2 of Microthlaspi erraticum. Taxonomy (NCBI): domain Eukaryota; kingdom Viridiplantae; phylum Streptophyta; class Magnoliopsida; order Brassicales; family Brassicaceae; genus Microthlaspi; species Microthlaspi erraticum. Next base: position 561,790 of record CACVBM020001695.1, on the reverse strand, counting down.
GTGGCTTTCTATATGATATACAATGAAAATATCCTAAGCCATTGTAAGAATGGTGAGGACATGATGCACAATTAAATTTTCATTTTAGATTTTAGATTTTAGATTTTATTACCCCTTGTTGTCCGTTGATTGAGACCTATTCTTATAGAATACCATTTCTAATTCGTTTATAAGATAATTTTGAGTTAACGGCACAAATAGAAAAAAGAAATTGTATAAATTAGCTCTAAAACATCTTATAAACCAAAATGGAGTGAGTATAGTTTACATGTCGATCGGTTCAAACGTTGGTGGTGCCTTCACCAAACCTTCATATTACTTCCGAGACCATCTCTGTGGTGACACTAGAATGCTATGAATGGAAACCTTTGTTTTGGTCGTGAAATGGAAACCATTTTTTTAATTAACAATATAAAAAATGGTTACACGTACAAAGTTTAACATTGACCAAGACACTTTGTAAGACAGTGATTCCATAAATTATAGCTATTTACAAAGAAGACATGATCACTTTCTTAATTAGGGCTTTTGCCTCCTTCATTAGATACAATTTGACGGTTAAATACGCCGTCAAGCTCTTCCAGGAACCTCTTCATCGCCTTCTATGGCAAACAAACCGGTACAACTCTCACCTTTTTTGTTCTGAAGCCAAGAGAAGAAGCTAGACCCCGGAAAATGCCCAACTACGACCGTGCCGATTCCTCCGTAGACTGGTTTCCCCCAAATTCGGAAACTTCTCCCATCCGATATTATGCATGCTCCGTCCGTCAAGATATTTAGTCTTCCTTTCCCTTTGTCGTCATTAGATCCACAAACCATTGTATGGACTCCTCCGTCACGCATGATTTCACCTCTTTCAGTAGTTTTAGTCTTCTATGTATGCTTATTTAATAAGCTAAATAAGCAACTTAGTTAATTCATGAAAATTACCAACATAAATGAAACTAGCATGTGAAGAGCAGTCGAAGTTGCAAGACCAGCATTCTTCTTCCCACTATTACTAATTACTATGTCCGAATTCTTCCAATTTTCTTCTTTGATTTCTCCTTTTCCAAACTTTACGACTTTATTTATGTCTCTAAGTCTTACCCAATAGAAAATAGGTTATATGTGTGCCTCTACAACGTGCAACATGAAAATCACGTTTACTAGTGCGTGCACGTTCATCAAGTGGATGACAGCAAGCCTCGTACGTCGTGCATGTTCATCAAGTAGAGGACAGGTCGTGCGTCAAGATGATCGGGCGATATGACCGTTTCTACTTTGAGAGTTCAAAAATGTGATTTTCTCTTTTGTAATCCTTAAAATAAACTTTATGCTCCCGAATAAAACATACCGATCATCTAGCATGCATATGTTATAGGCTATTAGGCTTATAGCTGGCATAAGTCGTGGAGCCTTTTCGAAGGATTTATATACATAGTCGTGAAATCATGTTTTTTTATAAATATGTTGAAGTTCGTGAAGTCGTTTTACATACGGATGTGCTGTACTGTAAATTATCTTGTTAGTCATTAATGCTCTGCATTATCTTTTCTTATTAAGCATTAAAAAAACAGCTTGGGTTTTTATACAAAAAAAATATTAACGAGTCTCTCATTTGGCAATCATCAGTAAACTATAAATAGGGGCAAATTGCTTGACAGCTTTATCTCTTCCCCGTTTCATTTTACAAACCATACTTGGACTCTTTTTGTTTTTGTGTGTCAAAAATGAATCCTCTACAAAACTCCACAGGATCTTTAAAAGAAGAAGAAGATATGTTACTAGCCATGACACTTGGCGGGATGGGATTTATCCCTTATGCAGTGAAAACTGCTAGAGACTTAGGGTTTTTTGAGATTATGGCTAAGGCCATACCCTCAGGGACCCATCTCTCACCGTTGGATTTGGCTTCCAAGGCTGCGCCGAAGAATCCAGATGGTCCAGTGATGATTGATCGATTGCTACGCCTCCTTGTCGCATATTCGGTGTTCACTTGTAAGTTGGTGAAGGATGAAGAAGGTAGAGACTCAAGGACATATGGACTAGGGAAAATTGGAAAGAAATTCGTTAAGGATGAAGATGGAATCTCAATTGCGCCATATGTGCTTTTGTCCTGTACACAAAGCAAGGGAACTGTATGGTATGTGCATGATACGTTATAATAAATTTTAAAGTCATATGAATTTGGTATTATGGTTTCTTTAGTAATTTTTTTTAACAAAACTAAAACCAGTAAATAGATGAATATGATAAAGGTATGTATGCTAATACGCGTTTCTTAACTTGCAAGAAAAGGTCTCACCTTACAGACGCAATACGAGAAGGCGGAGCGACCACATGGGATAGAGCTCATGGGCCATTGTTCTTTGAACACATGAAGGAAAATGAAGATAGCTTCGAAAGTTTCAACGAAGCAATGATGACTCATACGTCAATAGTTATGAAGAAAATATTAGAGAACTACGATGGGTTTGAGAGTGTGGGGGATTGCACCCTGGTAGATGTAGGAGGTGGCGTAGGCGCTAATCTTGCCCAAATTCTCTCCAAGTTCCCACATCTTAAAGGTGTCAACTTTGACTTGCCTCACGTCGTCTCAGAAGCTCCCCAAATTCATGGTAAACTTGTCCTTTTTCTTGTTTTTACTTAGTGATTATTAATACTAAATAAATATTAAAAATATACGGTGGATGTTTGTTCGAGGGGTAAATTAACAACTCTCGTCTAGTTGACTGAGACATATTCTTATCGAATATATAATTTCGTATAAGATATTTTGAGTGAACAGCGAAAATAGAAGAAGAAAAAATTGTATAAAGTTATCTTTAAGACATCTTATAAACCAAATAGGAGTGACTATAGTTTACGTACATGTCGTTTAGAACGTTGGTTGTGCCTAGTTACTTGTTTGAATGACTAAATCAACTCTCTCCAGGCGTGGAACACATTGGTGGCGATATGTTTGATGAAATTCCACGATGTCAAGCCATATTGATGAAGGTAATTATACTGTAAATTTAATTCCAAATTTCTAATTAAATTTCAAAACATATTTAAGTAGTTAAATTATATTGCCCCTACCTAGCTATTTCACAATACTTGCATGAATAAGTGATTACTTCTGATACTCATCAAATTTATTTTTTATTCTACATGATTAAGTGGGTACTTCATGATTGGAGCGATGAAAAATGCGTCGACATATTGAAAAATTGTAAAAAAGCCTTGCCAGAAACTGGAAAAATAATTATAATCGAAACTATAGTGCCGCGAGAAATATCAGAAACCGATATCGCAACCAAGAACGCATTGCTATTAGATACGATGATGATGTGTTTGACGAATGGAGGCAAAGAGAGAACCAAGGAGGAATTTGAGGTTTTGGCTATGAAAGCTGGATTTAAGCCTCCAAAGTTTATTTACGGCGCTTATTCTTTTTGGATCCTTGAGTTATCCCCAATATGAAATGAATATTTTACTTTTAACATGTTATGTTAAAAACGATTCTACTCTTGAGCGTGGAATGCTTTGTTGTTGTTTAATTTCTTTTGTTGTTTTGTTGCTGAATTTGTATTCATATAAATTTTAAGTGGTATAATAATCTAAAAATCTATATTAAATCTTCTTATAATTGAGTTTATTGTTTTAAGTGGTATAGACACCATTCGTTGTTCTCTTGTTTTCGTACAAAATATATGTGTTATAATTATTTAAAAATATATAGTAGATATTATTATAACTTATAATAAAACATGTACAGTAGAAACTCTATAAATTAATACTCGATAAATTAATAAACACGATAAATTAATAAATTTCTCTGGTCCCGAGTTGGGCCGGTGTAAAATATGACACAATTCGATAAGATAATAAGATAATAACTTTTTTTAAACTCCTATGTAAAATATGGTCCCAATAATATCATAAATTAATAATTATTTTTATTTATATATATACACCTAAAATATCTAACTACTAAAATATGAATCTCTCACATACCAAACATATATGGAAATTAAAAGCAAAAAAGGAATTTTATATAATATGGCAAGTATGAGAAAATGTGAAAATAAAGTAAATATAGAAACATCAGAAAAAAAGTTAAGAAAATATTATAAAGGAAACTTCTGATTTAATATTGAATTTTATTTTTTGAAAATATTTTTAGTCAAAATCTATATATTAATAACTCTATAAATTAATAAAATATCAAAGTCCCGACATTATTAATTTATAGAGTTTCTACTGTATTAGGTACATCACCTCAATTCGGATATGCTATTCCAAACATTATTATTATTTTTTTGATTCATATTTGTAATTTGTTTTTAGATCCATAGTTTTATTATTAAGATTCCGTTTCAGACAATTTTAAAACCTGAATATTCAGAACTGATCGAATCGGAATACATTTTTTGTTGAAAATGTTTAAATCTAGATTCTTAGAAATATACAATTAAATCATTTACTTTATTATAATAAAAATTAGTAATTGTATTAAAGTTTACACACAATTTTTATCATTACTTTGATTCATCTATGTAAATTTATTTTTTAGATCCATAATTTATTATGAAGATTCCATTTCAGACAATTTAAAAACCTGAATATTCAGAAATGATCATATCAGAATACAATTTTTGTTGAAAATTTTCAAATTTAGATTCTGGGAAATATAAAATTAAATCATTTACTTTATAATAATAAAAATTAGTAATTGTATTAAAATTTACACACAATTATTATTATTTAAAAAATCACATGTTTTGTCTTTTAGTGATAGATTCTTCAATTCCACATTCCTCAATTCTTCACAATTCTGCATAGTTAACTGGTAACATTTTTAAAATATTCCACAACATTCCTCAATTCTGCAGCATTCCTCAGGTACCAGTTAGGGCCTTAATAAGCAAATGAAATTTGTGAAATTCTTCCATTTTTCTTCTCCATGTCTCCTTTTTCCAAACTTTACGACTTTATATATGTTTTTTATATATCTTTTAAGTTTTTTTTTTTTTTTTTTTGATAATAGTTGGTGATCCTAAAAGTTTTCTAGGCTCAAAGACTAATCTCACAAGACCCACAGTAATCCACGTATATCTTTTAAGTCTTACACTCTTACCCATTAGAAAATATGTCATCAGCAGTATGCAGACAAATATTTAAAGCTAAAAGTCCCACCAATGTCCACAAAAATTAACCTATGGATGATAATTGGTTAAAGTCTTGTTAGACCAACAGTAAATTAAAAATATGCAACCAACGTGTTTATTAATCAATCAATTATGATATGTTAAAGTGAGTTTAAGTGGAGGCAGAGATGAAAATGTTTTTTTTTGCAAAGAATTAGAGAGATTTTTTTTTTTATATATATAAAAAGGTTAGAGAGATGAAATGTTTATCGTCAATCAGTGAGTTTAGGTGTTGACAGTGGCGAAGCCACATGTAACGTTACGGGGTCAAGTGACACCGTAAAGGTTTTACAGAAAAAATTATTTAGCTTAAAATTTGCTAAGTTTTTATAATAAAATGGTAGAAAAACGCCTATGACCCCATAAAAATAATGATTGAATCTCCATATGACCCCATTAAAAAAATGTTCTGGATTCGCCATTGGGTGTTGATATGCGTTTGCGGGTAGTAGCGGTTATTGGCGTTTGACAACAATCACCACAAACGTTTATACCGCTTCAAACCGCTCAAGATCCCTCAACATCCCTCAAAATCAAAAGCTCCTTCCATCAGCGTTTGCGGTTGCGGGCGGTTGCGGTGGATAAAAAAAAAAAAAAACACAAACTTATATAAAATCCGAAAATAAATAATAATCTTTATTAAAAAATAAGATTTGGATAATAAAATCACAATATAAAAAAAAATTAGTACTTTTAGTCAATATTCATTAAAATCATATCATACTTATATATTTATAAGTTCTACAAATCAAAATTCTCTTGATAAATATTCTTTCATACATACATATATATCATATAATATCTAATTAAATAAAATTGTAATAAAATTTAATTTTCACATTAAATATATATTTTGAAAATAAAATCACTTTTTATTTAAATTATAGAAATTAAAGATAGACGTATATACACATATTATTCTTTATAAAAAATTATTTTTAATTATGTTGAACCATAAATTTAAAATTTTCATTATAATATAGTTTTGATATTTTTATAATTATATAATGTGTTTATATTATTAATTTATTGTTTAACCGCTATTGCATCCGCAAGTGAACCAGTCATAAGTATCCCGCAAACGCATCCATTTTCAATTGTTATGCCAGTCGTACAAACCGCTTAATAACGCTACTAATCACAACCGCCCGCTTCCGCAAACTCCCGTAACCGCAACCGCAGCAGTTAAACCAGTCAGGCCCTAAGTGGAGGCAGATCCAAACTTAGAATTAGGCTGCTATTGTTTGACAATTCTCGAGTCCATAATTAAAATAATTGCTTTAATAGAATGTTACAAAAGAAATATCTGGAATTTAATATAGGGATGTGCTGTATTGTCAATAATACATTTCATTTAATTTCCAACGCTCTACATTTTCTTATTAAGCATTTATAAAAAAAAAGTGGTTTGTATAGTATCTAAACATATCGCATCTGTTATATAAACAGGGGCCAGTTGCTTGCTTAACAGCTTCCATATCTCTTCCCCAATTCATTTTACAAAGCATTCTTCGACTGAAATATTTTTTTTTTCACAAATGAATTCTCTACAAAATTCCAGAGAATCTTCAAACGAAGAAGAAGACATGTTACTAGCCATACAACTTGCCGGGATAGGCCTTGTCCCTTATGCAGTGAAAACTGCTAGAGACTTAGATTTGTTTGAGATTATGGCTAAGGCCATACCCTTACGGACCCATCTGTCACCGTTGGACTTGGCTTCCAAGGCTGCGCCTAAAAACCAGATGCTCCGGTGATGATTGATCGATTGCTACGCCTCCTTATCGCATATTCGGTGTGCACTTGTAAGTTGGTGCAGGATGAAGAAGGAAGAGACACAAGGACGTATGGTCTAGGGAAAGTTGGAAAGAAGTTCGTTAAGGATGAAGATGGAATCTCAATTGCACCATATGTGATTTTGTCCTGTATACAAACCAACGGAACTATATGGTATGATTATGATACACTAATAGAAAAAATATCTACCGGTCAAAATTTGAGAGATTTACAATTAACAATGTCAAACCATTAAAAATTAATCAATGTTACAGTTATATGTCTATATTAAATCAAAATCTAATAAATCAATCAGTAGATATTGTATAGTATAATAATTATTATTTTTTAAATCATAAAAATTTGATACTTTGGTTTACTCAGTATTTTAGAATACACAAAATTAGCGATGGCAAATAAATCTGATAGAAACTTTGCAATTACTAATGAGATATGCTAATACGAGTTTCATTGCAAAAAAAAAAGGTCTTACCTCACAGACTCAATACGAGAAGGCGGAGCATCTGCATGGGAGAGAGCTCATGGGGCATTGTTCTTTGATTTCATGAAGGAAAATGAGTTTTTCATGGGAAATTTTAACGAAGCGATGGAGAGTCATACGTACGTAATGAAGAAAATATTAGAGAACTACGATGGCTTTGAGAGTATGAAAGATTGCACTTTGGTTGATGTAGGAGGTGACATAGGCACTAATCTTGCCCAAGTTCTCTCCAAGTTCCCACATCTTAAAGGCGTTAACTTTGACTTGCCTCACGTCGTCCTAGAAGCTCCTCAAATCCATGGTAACTTTTTCTTGTTGTCCTTTCCTTGCTTTTACTCTTTAGTTATAAGTTGTATAGTTAACGCTAAAACATCTTATAAACTTAAATGGAGGGAGAGTATAGTTTAAACATCATATCACTTCCAAGACAATCTAAAACGCATAAACTGCCTAGTTAATTGTTTGAATGATTAGATCAACAATCTTTCCTGCAGGCATGGAACACATTGGTGGTGATATGTTTGATGAAATTCCACGAGGCCAGGCCATATTGATGAAGGTATATCGATTTGAATTCCATACTTCTAATTTAGTAGACAAACAAAAGAAGAAGATGATATTAACGAGACTAATCATTTTTTTCATGATTAAGTGGATACTTCATGACTGGAGCGATGATAAATGCGTGGAGATATTGAAAAACTGTAAGAAAGCATTGCCAGAAACTGGAAAAATACTTGTAATTGAAATGATAGTGCCGCAAGAAATATCGGAAACCGATATTGCAACCAAGAATACATTTCATGCAGATGTGAAGGTGTTGTGTTTAACGCGTGGGGGCAAAGAGAGAACCAAGGAGGAATTTAAGGCTTTTGGCTATGAAAGCTGGATTTAAGCTCCACAATATAATTTATGGCGCTTATTCTTTTTGGATCATGGAATTATACCCAAATTGAAATGAAAACTTTACTTTCAACATGTTATATTTCAGTCGCGATTCTACTCTCGATTCTGAAATATTTGTTGTATTGAAATTTCTTTATTTAGTTTTTTAATGTTATGTGATTTGAGTGTCAAAACGATTTTGGTTTGGTTCGGTTCGATTTGGTCTAATTTTGTGGTATAATTTAGTGCTCTAATTTGGTTTACAAACAACTCAGGGATTGGAATGCTAATAACTAATTTGTTGAAGGACCAAATTAGAAATTAGAAAATCTTGTCGGCGGAATTAGGTGTTTGGTACTAAATCCCCTAAACCCTAGAGAACTCAATCTCAAAAACAGAGAGCTTCTTCTTCTCCGAACCAATCCTCCTCTCCTCAACCCCAAAAGATGCGGCCGTTAGACGAGACCGAGACGACCGTCGTCTTCGAGAAGCTCTACAAATTCGTCGGCAACAACCTCAAGAACATCGTCGAGAACCCATCGAACGAAGGACCCGACGCAGAAGCCGGCCGCTACTGCTTCCGCCTCCAGAAAAACAGAGTCTACTACGTCAGCGAGTCTCTCGTCAAGCGAGCCACAAACATCTCCCGGAAAAACCTGGTCTCGCTCGGAACCTGCATCGGCAAATACACCCACGCCGGGAGCTTCCACCTGAACATCATGTCGCTCAATCTCTTGGCGGCGAACGCCAAGCACAAGGTATGGCTAAAACCCACGGCGGAGATGTCGTTTCTGTACGGGAACCATGTGTTGAAAGGAGGGTTAGGGAGGATTACTGATAGCATCGTCCCCGGAGATGGAGTTGTGGTGTTCTCGATGTCTGATGTTCCGCTAGGGTTTGGGATTGCGGCGAAGAGCACGCAGGATTGCCGGAAATTGGATCCGAATGGTATCGTTGTGCTTCACCAGGCTGATATTGGGGAGTATTTGAGGGATGAAGACGAGCTCTGAAGAAAAAAAGATTGAAAGGTTTCATCTTTTTTTTTGGGATCTTAGCTTTGATTCTGCTTGTTGTCTTAAGTTTTTGAGGTTTTAAAAGTATGTAGCTGTTGCAAATTTTGTGGAACATGGTGTTTGATCTATGAAAGTCTCAGTTTTTATGAATCTGTTTGTGTTAGTCTCTGTTTTGTGAGTGCCCTCTGAGTATCAACAAATGCGAATTTTAATTCTCTGAACAGCTTTGATTGCTCAAGATTTAATAGCCCAAAAGCTTCAAAATGTTCGAAATCAGAACCTTGACGATTTTCACTTAAGTAAGCACATAGAAGTATCTGTTTGGTAAAGTAAATGAGCTCATTGTGATGAAACACTTGAGATGTGTTATCATGGTGCGTTGATCTGGCGCACGAGCCTCCTTGAAATCTTATTGAGACATAACATTTCAATGGAAGATCTTTGCTCGTGATTGAGACAGATTGCATAACTTTTCCATGAAAACTTTTGCAAGTGTTTTTGACTCTTGACAAAATATGTTGTAGACACTGAAAATTCTCACATCACGAGTGTTCGTGAGCATTGAGCTATCTTACGTTTTGAACATTGACTCTTGACTAAATACAGCCGAAAGAAATGTCTAGAAGACTAAAAATTGGGTTTTGTTCAAACCGTAAGATACAGTAGCTCCAAAGTGCACTCGAACCCTAAGTCTTGCTCTTTGTTTCTGCCAAAGTGCAAAGTCTCGCGTCGTTTGTAAGCACAAAAAAGATGCAACTTCAGTTTTGGCCCTTTTGATTTGAAAATTGTGCAATTGTTGATATAATGGGTTTGGTAAAGACTATCGCAAAGCCCGTCTAGCTCAGTTGGTAGAGCGCAAGGCTCTTAACCTTGTGGTCGTGGGTTCGAGCCCCACGGTGGGCGTATATTTTGTTTACTGTTTCTCGATTTTAACTCTCAAGTCTTGTCTCGGATTCAAAGAAAGAAAAGTATAAAAGTACATTACATAGAAGATGTGAATGGTCCTTATAAATAAAACCTTTTAATGATACAACATTTAAAGTCAAAACCTTACAAGATATATATATGTTGTACACTGGTACCGTTTTGTACGCAGAAACTACCATGAATGTTCTGTTACCAATTTTGAATATTTAAAGAGAACAAAAGTCCACATAATTCTAACAAACTTAGATAGAATTCACCTCATTTGTTGATACTAGAAAAAAATAGGGAATCAATCAAATCAGCACACAAAACACTGTTGAATCGCTTAGTAATGCGAATCCAGTCTAAGAAATGACCTAAGAATTCAGATGATGCACATCAGCTAAAGCTAATCACTAGCTAGATCCATCATACCAAAATTTGGCTTCAAAACTATATCCTTTATTAGTTATAGTCCCATGCCATAATAACAGTAACAGACACTCTGAATCATTGCTTTATCAAAATAAGGAAATCAAGCAGTGGAAGTGAAGTTGAAGTTGGCACAAGTAGTGCGACGGCCCAACAACGTGGAACTAAACCCAAATCTGTTAGCCGCCAAATCGAATTCGATCAAATTGTCTTCCAGCTGGTACCCTCCGATGACGACAGAGGTTCTCGCGTTGACTCCTCCGTCAACGAAACCCAAACAGATGACGTCATCACTGACGCCCACCATCGAGTTCGCTCCGAAGATCCTCCAAACGACGTCATTGCTCTGAAGCACGAGCTGAATCTCCGGCACGGCGTATCCCAGGCGCGTGACGCCGACGTTCTTCGCGCTGAAACACGCGCCGAACGGAGCAACCGTCGACACTCGAGTGATGTTCCTCGCGGCGGCTTCTCTGACGAACGCCGATGTGAATGCGTTGAAGATCGATGTCTGCATCACCGTGTACGGGTTCACGGTGCTGATTTTGGTTCCTCCGAATCCGGTATCACCGTTGATTTTCAAGAGCGATGTGTTGAACGGAACTGTCTTCTCGGTGATTTTGATCGCCGTTACGCCGATAAAATACTCGGACGATTTCTCGCCTGGCGTGTACGCAGTGTCGATGCTCACCGGATTGATAAGCAACGGCGTGGTTGTGAGTCCGGAGATCTCGATTCCGGGGAGGAACACGTAGGGTCCGTTGCCGAAGAAGGCGACGCCTCTTCCTCCTCCAGAAGGGAGACACACGGCGAACTTACGATTGAAACTAAACGCGGCGGCGAATTGCGACGGCAGTCCGATGTTGTGGCGTCCCATTCCAGCCATGCCGACGGTTCCACGAGCAAGGCCTTGAAGCAGAAATGTTCTGCCGCAAAAGAAGATTAAATTGGGGATTTGAACGACCCGACCCGGATTCGACCCGTTAGTTGACTGAATCGACACAACGTCTAAAGCAATCTCGCCGGAGGTCGCGATATCGGTGACGGTGTTTTCTGGAAGTGAGCCGCAAGTGTTGTTGTTACAGCCAGGTCCTCGAGGAGAGTAGCATACGTCGCAGCCGGAGGGGCCGGCGCGTGAGCAAACGGCGGAATTGCAGCGAGGGGGTTGGTAAGAGGTGGAGACGTAGCCTTTGTCGCAGTCGACCCAGAGTTGTCGACCACCGAGATCGAAGACGACGGAGGCGGGGACGAGAGGCGTGCGTTGGTTGATGACGGTTGTGTATTGGAGGGTAGACTGGTCTTTTGTGACTGGGAGTAGGAGAGCTTTTGGTCGTTGAGCAAATGAGGTTGATGAGAATGAGATGATGAAGAGAAGAAGAGCTGAATAGATGATCAGAGAAGACGCCATTATTAGAGATGGTGAGGATGATGATGACGATGAATTGAAGAAGAGGACTGGTCACTGGTGTGTCTACTCTTATACAAGGACGATTTTTTTGTGTCGCCTATTTTGAATAATAATAGGATAATGGTGTGACGTTATTGACTTTTCATACTATGTGATTTTGTTTACGTGATTTTGCTTCTCTTGTTGGGTGCCTTTCTTGACTTTTCTATACATTATTAGGCTAAGAAATCACACTTGTTCATCTTGATGCTCCAGTAATGTGCTAAGGCACAATGCGCACTTCCAGTAACAGGGTCCTGATGAACACACAGTAAAAAAACAAAAGAGGCAATGTTCTTTTTGCTGTTTTGACCAGTCGTCGTTCTCAATCTAAGAGGAAAGACTAGATATGATAGCTAAAGATCTTGGTCACGGTTTGTGTCCATGGAAACACACTATTCAGACTCATTTATATACCTCATCGATTCCTACTTTAGGTGCCAAGTAGCGACTACAGAAATCATATGGAGATCCTGCAGAAGGTACTGCCGGAAATCGGATCCGAATGGTATCGTTGTGCTTCACCAAGCTGATATTGGGGAGTATTTGAGGGATGAAGACGAGCTCTGAAGAAAACAAATGTTGAAAGGTTTTATCTTTTTCTTTTTCGGGATCGTAGCTTTGATTCTGCTTGTTGTTTTAAGTTTTTTTTGAGGTTTTAAAAGTATGTAGCTGCTACAAGTTTTGTGGAACATGGTGTTGGATCTATGAAAGTCTCAGTTTTTATGAATCTGTTTGTGTTAGTCTCTGTTTTGTGAGTGCCCTCTGAGTATCCACATATGCGAATTTAAATAAAAGATGTGAATGGTTCTCATAAATAAAACTTTTTAATGACACAACATCCGAAGTCTCAAAACCTTACAATATATATGGTACCGTTTGGTTTCCCTCTCTCTCTCTCCCTCCTATGAGCTCCTCTCTCTTTCTGCCGGAGACTTTAGTCTCTGTCGCCATTTCCGTCAAAGCCTCTAACATCACATTCTTCCGAGTGATTTGTTGAGTCTTCAATCCGTGCAATTGAACCCGTGACAAACCGAAATCCAGATTATGAGAACAAGTAGTAGCAAGATCCCTAGAACCACTAGCTTTATCTTCATGTTCTGGTACCACAACTTCCTCCTCACTTGTGTCCCTTGTTTCTTGTACTCCTGCGCCTAAAAAAGAATCAAACAAACATAGATTAAAGTTGACTCTTTCAGATGAAAATTTAGCAAGAAAAAGGTCAAGTTTGCCTTTTACTTGAGAGCGTAGATTCTCGGTCTTGTCACTAAGAACCGTTAGATTTTCCCCTCTGTCGATTGCCTGAGAACAAGATCAAGATAAAGAGATCAACAATCTTGGACATGAACAAGCATAATTGCAAGGGGACATGATTGTAAAAGGTAAAGCAAAGGAGAATGATTGGTTGTCTAAAAAGAGAGAATGCAGTAGAAACTATGAGAGCCAATTGATGAGCATTATTACTTACCTTGTCGATATTCTCCAACATTATACTTTTAACTTCTGAAACTTGAGCCTTGACTTTTATTAGTTTCTCAATCTCCTCTGCATGCTCAACAATATACTTCATGTGTTCTTTCATAACCGGCCTGCAATTTTTCGTTAGATCTCTCACAATCTATTCATTATGTAGTCTCTCAAAAGGTTTAAGTTAAGTAAGTACCCGAACTCCTTGTTCAGACTTTTGGCGATAGCTGTACTTGCTTTCCCGCCCCCATATCTTTTCTTGAAATCGGCTTTCACACGCTCCAGAAATGCGATCGAGACTTGCTTGCTAAGTGAATCTTTGGCCACGACACAATATGCTGAAAACATCAAATGAATTATGTCATTTCTCAAGGAGGCTCATGTTAAGTGAAATGCTCCTATATAACACAGTCAAGAATATTCTAGAGGACACGTCGTATAGGAAGTAGGACACAAAGCATTTATCAGCTTCTATGTCATGTAAAGATCAAAGGAAAGAGCATATAAAAGCAAAAGATCTCTCGCTGTTTAACATGACAGAAGTAACTACAAGTAGATTTTTCTTGAACAAGAATGTTACATAACCACTGTCTAAGAACTTAAAAGCCTGCATATAGTGCTAGATAGGGAGATTCCAATCCCGAGACCGCACTATTCAGTCAAATCATACCTCATGCATGCCAAAGATGGGAACTTTTTTATATGGAGTAGAAAGATTTTCACCATACAAAACAAGAAATACTAATAGACAGTACAAAGAAACTACCAAACACTCAAGAATTTGAGGTGTTCTCTGTTACCAAAATTGAATCTTCAATGAGAACAAGAGTCCACTCATGAATTTGAGGTGTTCTTTAGTAGTAATTGGTATTTTCAAGAGGAAACCAAACCAATTCAGCAAGAAGAAGAAGAAAAAAGGAATCAATCAAATCAGCACACAAAACACTGTTGAATCCCCTAGTAATGCGAATCCAATCTATGAAATGACCTCAGAATTCAGATGATGCACATCAGCTAAGCTAATCATGAGCTAGATCCATCAATACCAAAACTTGGCTTCAAACTAAAACAGCACCTTTTCGAGAAATTGTTCGTTCGTTTCCTCGAGAAAAGAAAATAAGAGAAGAGTGAGAGTGAGAGAGGGAATCAAACCGAAGCCATCTTCGACGAGGAAATTGAAGGTATGGTGATCGCAGTTGTAAGTGAACTTGCTGTTGCTGGAGGAAGGAAGCTTCTGGAGACACTGAGCAGCAATCGACGGGAAATTACCGGTGAACTCCGTGTACTCTGCCAGAATCATTGTGCCTCTCGCGACGAAGCTGTAGATAAACGACTCCTGACCCATTGAGTCGCTACCGAGTGTGGACCGAGTTGGCTCGGAGAGAGAGAGAGAGAGAGAGAGATTTTTTGAGCTTTACCTTTTGCTGCAAAGGAACAAAGTATTTTCCCGTGTCTAAAACTTTACTCCATTTCTGATTCGCTTTTTCTTTACTCCCTCCATTTCATTAAAGTCTTTCACAAACTCAATCTTTAAATTCCTACTAATTTTTCAATTATTATTGTTTCTGAAAAAATGTTTAACTGCTAGTACAATTTATAAACTCAAACTCAATAATATTACTCTCAATTTTGTCTCACTTGCTTTGTTAAAGACTAATTTTTAAATGCCTACTTCCATTTCTTACCACATAATTAAAATAGAGAGACTTTTATTGCAAAACTGATTATTATAACTTTTTTTTTTTTTTTTTTTTTTTTTTTTTTGACAACAACTGATTCCAATACGAAAGAAGAATATACTTGGTAGATTTGAAGAGGTTTCTAAGGTTAACATTTCTTCAATCATGTACAAGTAGATTTGATGAAGCCACTGAAGCTTTCAAATATCTTTCAGAAACAAAGAGACAAGCAATTCTTTGCTTTCTCTAAACACAATAATGTGATGTTACTGAGGAACTATCGAATGAGATCAAGAATACATCTGAGAACTTAAAAAGTATTTTCAAGTGCTAATAAAAATTTCAGAGTAGCAAACATTCTCTAGATTTTCTCTTAGATTCGAACTATGGAATTTGGCTTATTACATACAATGTGCTATGAGAAATCATACATTGTTCTCAGGGTTTTGTGAGGTATACAAAGGAATATACTGGAGACGGTAACCTGCACATTGCTCACGATTTTTCTGATATTTCCATTTTGGATGAGGACTTGTTGATTCGAAAGGCAGCGATGCACAAAGTAATGTTCCCAATCACAGTTAGTGCTGCCTGAAGCGCCACCAACACCTAACAATAGCATCCCACCATTATCACAACAAAAAGAAGAAAAATTCATGATTGCAACACAATATATTGTCTTAGCTAAGTGAGAGTTAAAGAAGTTTCTTCACCTCAAGAGATTCATCATTGTAAAAGAAATGCCATGTGCATGCACACAGAGCTCCACCAAGCAAAGGCACCTGAACAAGAACAACAATCTACTCTCAAACCGAGCACAAAATGAAATCATTCTTTTGAGAAACTACTGGAAACACAGCTTAAGATAGCTCTCTCACCATTCCCCATGAGAGACCTTTCCATGACTCGTAACCTTTTCTTTCTCCATATCTCCATACCAACGCCATCGCCGTAATCCTTTTAAGCAAGTAATAACAAGTATTGAGTATCAATATAAACAGCACAAGACTTGAATTAATGACAAATTTTAGATTCTTAATGCAAAGTCTCAATCATGAAGCTATTATAGTTTGATTTGGTAAAAGATCAAAAACTCCTTGAAAAAGATCAAAACTTGGTAAAACCCACAACACCAAATACTCTCTCGTGTCACAATTGATCAAATGTAGGTGGAATTTCAATCAACAGAGCTAGGAAGAAGAAGAAGAAGAAGAAGAAGAAGAAGAAGAAGAGAAACCATTCGACAACGCTGGAAACATGAACGGCCCAAGTGGGTAAAGACAGCGCATTAGCCGGTTCGCTTAGCTGAAGAGAATCCATCGCCGCCATAGCAGTAGCATCTGGTCCCGTCGCGACGAATGCAGCCGCCGCCAAACCGGTTCCGATCAGACCCGACAGCGAAATCGGATCATGGATTAAGCTACGGCTCCGAATCCGAGTTACGGGTTCGGTTAAGGTCGTGAGAGGAGAGGAAGACGGAGAAGGTGAACGGCAATGGGACGGAATTCGCCGGAAATCTGGTTTCGCGCAGCAGAAGATAACGGTGGCTGTTGAAGCAATCGCCATGCCTGAGAAGCTGAGACTCTTTTTTTTTTCTTCCTTCCCGATTTGAAATTCTGGTTTAATTTAAACCGGGTTTGTCATCGAACCGTCTTATTATTTTTTCCACTAGAACAATGAAAAAGACAGAAATTAAACAAACATTGTACAAATTCTTCTCATTGCATTTTGAATATTTTTTCTTAATACAAGAAGTTCGAATGATTTCTTTTTTTATTGTTAGTACATAGATCAATAAAAGATCGAATGGAACTCAAAAAGGGGTTTTCAATGTTTCACTCTTGTTTTCGTTAGACCATATCATAACAAGTGTGAATCCCATCAATGACATTACCACCGTCTGCAAAAAGAAACCAAAAACCAATTTCTATAAATCATCATCATCATCAAGAGATGAGATTCTGTAATTTGCAGCAACAAAAAACGAAGCCGTCTTTGAGACTTACAGAGATGGCAGGAGGAATCCCCACAAGAGGATCTTGAAAGAACTTAGTCGCAAGTGCTAAAGCCAAAAGACTACTCTGCATTCCTGAACAAATCAAACAACAAAAAACATTCATATTCACAAAGACTTAATAAAAACCAAAGAGTTAGTTGGTTAGTTAAGTTAGTTACCAGTCTCATAGGACAATGTTCTTTGCAAGGCTTTAGCATCTGGAGCGTCTCTGAAAACCGAACCTGTGAGGAAGTAACCAGCAAGGAAAGCTGAGAGATGAAACATTGTAATCAGAAACAAAATCGTGGCTCCAAACGGAGACATGACCGAGTTTATGTTCAACGCCAGTGGCGCTCCAACGCAGCAAGCCGTGTCAAGAACCGATAGAATTGGAAGAAACGGTCTGATTGCATTGGACACTTTCGGAAACAACCTGTAAAAGAAGAAGACAAAGAAAAACGTTTTAAACTCTGATGTTTCTATATAATTTCTCAGCTATACATACATATATCTCACTTGTTGAGTAGCAATCCTGCAGCGATTGGAGCGATAACGACCTGAAGAATGCTGGAGATCATTCCTTTGACATCAACGGGAAGTTTCTTCCCGATGAGCAAGAGCGATAGCATCGGCGTGACGAGAACCGCGGTAGCGGTTGATAGAGATGTCATGACGATGCTAAGAGGAGCCAAAGCTGGATCAGTCAAGAAGGTGGCGTAGTTTGATAACTGAGCTCCACTAACACACGAAACCAACATGATTCCAGCACCTAATATTAAACAAGAGATTACTTTTTGGTTAAAACAGTCTGAGTAAAAGAGAGAGAGAGAGCTTTTTATAATTATTATACCTATTGGAGTTGGGAGATGGAAAAGAGAAACAGCAGCTAAGCCAAAGATGAAACCAAGGAGAGGCTTGATGAGGTATTGTCCGATGTAACCAAGGAGTATAGCTTTTGGTCTCTTGAAGGCTTCAAGAAAGTCTTTCTCGTTTGAATTGATACCAACGGCAAACATCAAGAACCCTAAAGCCGGAACGAAGTACCTATAAAAAGAAGAGAAGAGTTTTGTTTAGAAAAATCTGATGTCTCTACTACTACTCAAAAGTTCTTAGATCAAAGTTGTCCTCTTGAAGAACCTCGAAGTGAACCAAGTGAAAGAAGGTGGATAGAGAAGAGCTAAGACAGTACTCGCCAACACTACATGAGGAAGAATTGTGTTTGCTTTCTTCAATGTATCCACTATAGATGCCTTCTCACTCAACATCTGAGCCACAAATCTCAACAATTAGCAGGGAGGATGATTTTTAGCTAATCTGAATTTGAAGTGTTTCATTAAGTGAAAAAGAACATTTTTTTTTTACTTTAAATATGACGCCATTGGAGAAGAAGATCTGATAGTGTGTACCTTGTGTGAATCAGCTCCAGGATCCGAGAATTTATCGGAAGCATATCGACGCCACAGATTCCTCGATCCGCTACCTAATAAGTTGCAGAACACGATTAGAGAATCACCAACCAACCAAATAAGGTAGAGATCGATTAATTAGATGAACCAAACCTAGAGAAATCGGGTGAATGCGAAGTGGAGAAGGGAGAGAAGAGTTGGAGAAGGTGTTGATCGGGAAGAATTGGATCCGTTGACTACGATAAACATGAGGGAGACCTCTTGGAAGAAGACGAATTGTTGACTTCAGGTGTAGAGTTTCAATGGGAGTGATCACACTCATTTTGGCGTCAGAGTTGTTATTAGTGGCGAATCTCCGAGAGTTGTGGGATATAAATCAGATATACCGATATACAGTCACGACGACGACGACGACGACGATGAAGAAGAAAATAAAATCATTTTGCTCCTTTAACTTTTATTGGGCTGGGATTTCAGTAAAACATTTCAACAGCTATTTTCCTATTTTTACGAAAACGTTTCTCAAATTACAAGTTTTTTTTAACTCTTAATTTTGTTGTTTCTATTTTTTATGTCATGCTTTCAAGGGTTGTTAACTTTTTATGGTCCTCCAGATACTAAAACTTGCATAGTTTTGTTAAAATATCCTTCATAATTAAAAAATACAAAAATAATTGTACCAAATCAAAACTAAACAAAAATATAAAAGCAAAAATATCTTAAGACTGTTTAAAAGGTTGATGAAATTTAAATAAAAATATATGACCATAGAATCCATAAAATTTAAATGTTTTTTTTAATGAATTTATACTAATTTCATATATCTCTTTTTATTTGAAATATCTTAGATGAAAGCTTTTTGTATTTTAAAATTAAAAGATATAGAATTCATTAAAAAAACATTTGTTACCCATACTTAAAAAGTTTTATATATTTTTTAGAAGAGAGGAAAAAGAGTACAGCATCTCTTGCTTCTCCGGAGTCTTATACTGTCCCGGAAGGAAGACAAAGACAACAATTCGCCGGCAATCAACTAATCCCAGATTCCCAGGTATGAAATTCTTCGATTCTAGGGTTAAACTATTATGATTCCGTTTAATTTCTGAATCATATAACTAAAGGTTTCCATAGAATCCATATTATGTAACTTTCTGATTGTCAACGACAAGCTACATTTCAACGTATTCGAGTTTGTATCGTCGACTACTTTTCTCACTCTGCTTTTGGTTTCTTTCCATCACAAAAGTTAACTCAGTCTCTGTTTCAAGTTGTTGCTCCTCTTCTTTCGATCACTTACTGTATTCAATTTTCTTCACTTTTCTGCTCTCAGAGTGCTCTAACAGAACCGCCGCCGATCCAATCCAAAAATCCTTATTACGATGAGGAAGCGTCATCCAAAGGCGGAGTCAGATTCGCCAGAGCCATCATCTTCAAGTCAAGAAACTGATGGTTCTTCTGGTAACGATAAGGAAGTGAGAATCGATGTTAGAAGATCGGGGAAAGTAATGTTCTCAGTGTTGATTCTGATCACATACTTCTCCTGGGCTGTTTACAACTACCAACACGGGAATTTACCTCGTCCCTTAACCGCGCAACAAGCTGGCAAAAGGGGTTTCTCTGAGATTCAGGCAATGAAACACATCAAGGCTTTGACTCAGTTTGGTCCGCATCCCGTTTCTTCTGATGCTCTTGTCCATGCCCTTGAGGTTTTGTATTCTTTTTTAGGAAGAGTTTCTCTTACCATTTGTTTTCTCTTACCATTTGTTTTCTTTACTTTGAGTCTCTCTTAACCATTTGTGTTTTGCAGTATGTATTGGCAGAAGTTGAGAAAGTGAAAGAAACAGCTCATTGGGAGGTTGATGTGAATGTTGACTTCTTTGAATCCAAATTCGGTGTGAATCGTCTGGTCGGTGGTCTTTTCAAGGGGAAGTCACTAGTGTATTCGGATATAAGTCACATTGTACTAAGAATCTTGCCAAAGTATGAATCAGACGCAGGAGACAATGCTATTCTGGTCTCTTCACATATTGATACTGTGTTTTCATCGTAAGTCGCTTCATCTTTGCTAGTATAAAGTATTGAAGTGTGTGTGTTTACTGATTACTTTGTTTGTGAACGTGTCAAGAGGTGGGGCTGGAGATTGTAGCTCATGTGTAGCTGTGATGCTGGAACTAGCTCGTTCTGTTTCGCAATCGGCTCATGGATTCAAGAATTCTGTTATCTTCTTGTTCAATACTGGTGAGGAAGAAGGTCTTAATGGCGCTCATAGCTTTATAACTCAGGTGAATATCATGCACTGACCTTAATGGCTTTGAGTAGGATTCATTTCCCTCTCTCTCTTTCTCTTACTTTGAGTTGAACTTGTGGTTTCTGGTTGACATTGTAAAATACTGATGCAGCATCCATGGAGTTCCACAGTACGTTTAGCTATTGATTTAGAGGCCATGGGTACTGGTGGAAAGTCCAGTGTTTTTCAGGTACATAATCTTATGCACTACCTCTCCTTCCTCACAACTGCTAATAAAAATGATACAGTTACTATTGCTAGTGCCTTGTACCTGAAAGAGTACTAGGTTCTAAGTGAGAATTTCGAGGTTCTGATTGTTGGAAATATACTCTGCATGTAGGCTGGTCCGAGTCCGTGGGCTATTGAAAATTTTGCTCTGGCTGCGAAATATCCATCTGGTCAGATCATTGGACAGGTATATTACTTACATATAATGTTTCTTGCCTCCTTTAATGGTATAGATATATGTATACATATGTATACATCTGTATGTAACTACTTTACTACTACAGGATCTGTTCACTTCTGGAGTCATAAAATCTGCGACTGATTTCCAAGTATACAAGGAGGTCGCTGGTCTCTCAGGATTAGACTTTGCCTTTACAGATAATACTGCTGTCTATCACACTAAGGTACTTCCATTTGTGTATTTTTAAATGTTGTGCTCTTCTTGTTTTGATGTGTAATGTTATATAATTTTTGCGTCGCAGAATGATAAGGTAGAGCTAATAAAACCAGGATCGCTCCAGCATCTTGGGGAAAACATGCTCGCTTTCCTCATTCGAGTTGCTTCATCTTCTGATCTGCCAAAGGAAAAAACACAACAGGGAGAGGAGGAATCCAAACCGGACTCAGCTGTCTATTTTGACATTTTGGTAAAAATCTATTAAGATATTGTACTTACTACTTACATAGTTTTTCCTTTTACCATGTTCTAATGTGTTTTCTTTATTCCTATTTCAATTTTCAGGGGAAGTATATGATTGTATACAGGCAAAGTTTTGCGAATATGCTATATGTTTCAGTGATCATGCAATCGATTCTTATATGGGCTATGTCTTTGATCATGGGTGGTTATCCGGCTCTTGTGTCTCTGTTCCTGTCGTTTTTGAGTATCATCCTCTCATGGATATTCTCAGTAGCTTTCTCTGTAGCTGTTGCCTTCATACTTCCCTTGATTTCTTCATCACCTGTGCCGTATGCTTCAACCCCATTGATGGCACTTGGACTGTTTGTGTCTCCTGCGGTGTTAGGGTCAATTACTGGTCAGCATGTAGCCTTCATTTTCCTTAAGAAGAAATCATCGAACCGGAGTTCGAACAGAATGCAAGTCTCACCCAGACTAAGGGTTGATTTAGCCAAGCTTGAGGCTGAAAGATGGCTGTTTAAAGCTGGTTTTATACAGTGGCTTATTCTTCTTGCCGTTGGAACCTATTATAAACTTGGATCAACCTACCTCGCTCTGGTGTGGCTAGTTCCTCCTGCATTTGCATGTAAGCCAATCTTTGCTTTTACTATGTTGAGTTATGTTATAAAAAGTGTTTCTCTTTACGGTTAAGTTAAACCTAATAGTTTTTTCCAGATGGATTGCTTGAGGCGACTTTGACTCCAATCCGGTTGCCAAAGCCCCTCAAACTTGCAACTCTCGTTATCAGCCTGGCTGTACCAATTTTGGTTTCATCTGGCGGTTTTATCCGGTTAGCGGGCACAATGATCGGCATGCTCGTTCGATTTGACAGGTAAAACGGATAGGCACTATAATGTGTGATGATACATATGGATTTAAAATATTAATAATAGCATAAGAATACAGATTAGGAGTCTATTTGGGAGCCTTAGGAATTAGGGACTCTTAAGACAAACCATAACTGCTTTTGGTTATCTTTGGTTCACCTAAATTAGTTCTTTGAGAAATAAAGAGTGTTCCGCTTTCTGTTGCTACTCACAAACATGGCGACTAAAGAAGAGAGTTAAAATGTGGTTGCTGCAGTGAGAATCAATGGCTCTCTCTGTGAATCTCTCTTTCTTCTTTAGCTACAACAGACCTTACATTGTAGCTCTTGTTTTGGCTGTATTTTGGTGTGTAGGAACCCAGGCGGAACTCCAGAATGGCTAGGCAACGTGGTGATCGCTGTTCTCATTGCTACTTTCATAAGCTTGACTATGGTTTACCTGCTGGCCTATATTCATCTCTCCGGTAATGTTCTATTTTCATAACTTTGTTTTTGAAATTTATCACAATAATAATCATAATCAGACTTTAAACTGGATTAAGCATACTGATTCTTGAGAAACATATGGTCTCCAGGTGCAAAGAAGTCGATCATCGTTGCATTATGCATAACCATTGCCGTCTCTCTTTCTCTTGCATCTTCTGGTTTTCTTCCTGCATTTACTGAAGATACTGCAAGAACATTAAATGTAAGTGTCCCTTTGATTCTTCAATTCTTGTCTTAACTTCTTCAAAACACTATTGGACTCAGCCTTTTTGATATATGGTTGTGTAAACATGTAGGTGGTACATGTTGTGGATACAACCGGGAAAGACCAAGTCTCGTACATAACGATGTTCTCAAACACTCCTGGAAACCTGAACATGGAAGCAGAGCAGATCAAAGAAGGTTTCAGATGTGGAAGAGAGAACAAGACTGATTTTGGCAGCTTTGAAGCTAAGTACAGCTGTGTGACGGTGAAAGACGCCGAGGTCGGATGGGACAAGCGAGATATTCCGGTTCTGAGAGTCATAAACGAGGAAGAGAGAGACGAGGGAGGAAGAAGAGTCACAGCGGTTTCGTTGGACACAGGAGGCTCATGGCGGTGGATACTTGGGATTGACATGGAGGAAATAGAAGACTTTACACTGCAAATAGGTGAGGAGGAGGTGGAGGATGAAGAGGTGGTGATGATAGCAAGAGGAGAGAAAAGCAGCAGCGAAGGATGGCATCAGATTCAGTTCGCAGGTGGGAAAAAGGCGCCAACAAGGTTTGTTCTCAAACTTTACGAAAAGAAGAAGAAAGATGAAGAAGAAGAAGTATCTGATGAGAAGAAGGAGCAGAGACCTGTCTTGAAACTTAGAACTGACATCAACCGAATCACTCCACAAGTGAAAAGGGTTGTTGAAAGATTTCCTCCGTTTTGCGCTATGTTTGGGAAGTCCACTTCTCCGTTTACTCTCGCCTTTCTTGCTTCTCTTCCTTCCACCAAATAAACAACAACACTTCTTGCAGGCTTCTTGCTAACGTCATTACTTTTTTTTTTTTTAATTTAAATGAACACATCCCTTACTGTTGTGATCAAATGAAACAGAAAGAGTAGTGTTACATAGGTGTACAAAATTAGTATGTTTAAAAATTAAAATAAAAACGAAATACATATGAGAGTTATTACTTATTAGGTCACGTATTGGGAAAAATCAAAATTTGAATTTTCGTGGTATTTTTAAAATTTATTTTGTATTTTTTGAAATTGTGAGTATGGCTCTCCCAAGTCCCAACGACATGACTAAATAGTCTCTTGTTTGTTTGTTGGTTTTGAAACTTTACCAATCTCTCTCTTTCTTCTCAATAGTACCAAAACCCATTCCTTCATCTTCTTCTTCTTCTTCTTCATCTTCCTAGCAGAATAATTCAAATCCTCCCTTTGATTTTACATCGATAATGGCGGACCAAACCTCCGATTCAACGTCTTCCGCGGCTCTTGTCTCCTTATCTTCTCCTACTGCTCCTGTAATTTTTCTACTTTTTTTCTTCTCTCTCATTTGATTTGCTCTCTTATCGCTTCAAATTTTCGATTCATGGCCGCGTTCGTTGTGCTAGGGCTCTGATTTTAATAACTGTGGTTTGTGTATAAATATTTATCTAGGGTTTGCGATTAACTGGGGCAATTCGGACCTAGATCCGTGTTTTGACTGCGTCTCTTCGTAATCTTTAATTTTACAATCTCAGATTCTGGTTACATTGATGATTGATCTTGAGTTGATTCACTTGCTAAGCTTTTTTTTTCCATTTGGTCAGATTTTGTGGCAATTAGGTGAAAAAATAATGCGAGTTGCGGTAGTTTTGTTGATGGCTTTTGTGGTTTTGTTCTGTGCAATTGTTTATCTGATTATAGACAGAAATAACCTCATTCTCTCACTGATCATAGAGCGTTGATTTGAAAGTGGTTAACTGAAATTTGATTGTTTCTTGTGCTACAGAAGAAAGAAATTAGCAGTCCTGTTGATTCGAAGCTCACGGTACGTAGCTTTGTTGATGATTTTTACTCAATTCTTTTCTGATACCAAGCAGTTTTTCTCAAGTCTGGATTCGTTTTGTGTAGGAATTGAACGAATCAAGGGCTGAGTTGCTTAACAGGATCCAGAATCTGAAACAGGTTTAGAAACAACACATTCTCATATAGTCTTTTCTCATGTTCTTCAGACATCATCTAAACAAACTATATGCAGGACTTGCAAAGCTGGAGAGGTAAATTGGACACCCAAGTTAAAGTCTACCGTGAGGTAACGTTCAATTTCTAGTCTTCTTGATCATCTTAAAACACAATTTGCGGTTTTATCAATTTCATTAGCTCTCCTGTTGTTAACTGTTTTGAGATTTGATGTAATGGAGCTCTTGGTTTGGTGCCTGTACAGGAGCTCTCTGGGTTAAAGAAGACTCTGAATCTTGAAGTTGAGCAGCTACGTGAGGTATGTATGTATATTGAGCAGTAAACACATCGATATCTTTATATTACTGGTTTCTAACTGATGATGATGCACATTTGATCTGTTTCGTTACCAGGAATTCAAAGATCTGAAAACCACCTTAAATCAGCAACAAGATGATGTTACTGCTAGCTTGAAAAGCTTGGGCGTGAGTCTCTCATCTTCCTAATACTATCTTCAATAGAGAAATGTATATATCTCCATGATTCTCTGTTTTTTTGTCCTTGCAGCTACAAGATAACTCCAAAGATTCAAAAGAGCATATGGATAAAAGCGGTGAGGTGAAAGATGAGAAAGCGGAAGCTCGGTTGGCTGATGAAAATGTCAAAGAAGAAGAGCATTAGATGATGAATCATGTTTCTTATCTTCTTACTATTATTACTACTACGTTTAGATTGTACCATTACTCTTGGTCTCTAGTTACCGCAATTTAGTTGTTTCTTGTGAAATTGATATGCAATTCATCATTGAGAGACTTGTCAAGTTATGAGTTTGGTCTAGTATACTAACCGGCTATCCAGATTTATTCCCATCACACGATTCGCAGCCATTTAAGTTTGGGACTTTTGTAGGCTCGAATACATTGTTATTTGTGCAAAGATTTTAGACGAACCTGAGCTTAAATTTCATAGGTTACTTATCAATTATGCAAATATTTTACACACTCATCATAATAGCAACTGATCAATGATCAATCAATGTTATCCATTTTGAGCCTTTAATGAACATTTTTACAGTATTTATCAGTTGGTTGTATGCTCAAGTAAACACTACGCAACAGTGAAATTGTTGTCATCTCTTATTATAAGTTTTTAATATAACGAAAATTGAAAAAAAGTCAACAAAATAAATTTAGTGCATGACACAAGGCACTAAAACGCGTTAATACATCGTTAGATCTCAAGCTGAAAAATCCCCTCATACACTGTTTAAAAGTCAAGTGGCATCAACCGTAAATATTCCGTATGCTAGTGGCATTTTATTTTGTTCTCTCTCTTTTAAACCATTTCTTTCTCTTTCTTTCACAAAACTTTTGAACCTCACAAAGAAAAAAAAAAAGCTAAGAGACAAAGAGAGAAAATCAATAATGAGAGGACTCTCCATCTTCCCGATCTTCGCGATTCTCACCGTCCACTGGCTACTCGCCGCCGCGACCTCACAATCCCCCGGATTCGCCGCAGATTTCATGCCGATGGAGACAGAGTGTACAGGTTCCATCGCCGAGTGCTCCTTATCCAACCACGGAGATCTCTTTCACAGCGTCGGCGAGGAAGCAGAGACGGAGGAGTTCGAGATGGACTCCGAGATCAACCGGCGCATCTTAGCGACGGCGAGGTACATAAGCTACGGTGCGCTGAGGAGAAACACGATTCCTTGCTCACGCCGAGGCGCATCTTACTACAATTGCCGACGTGGAGCTCAGGCCAATCCTTACTCTCGTGGCTGTAGCGCCATCACTCGCTGCAGGCGATGATCTCTCTCTCTCTCTCTCTCTCTGTAACCTTCATTTTTCTCCTCAAATTCTTTTGTTTTCTTCGATACAATTTCTCAGATTTTTATTATTATTATTTTTTGGTGTTTTTTCGTGTTTATAATTTCAATGCATACAGACAAGTCAGTCCATTCGTAAGTTTCTTGGAATATTTGCGTCATTTGTTTGTTGATGTAAGTTTGATATATGACCAAGAAAATTAGTATGGAACAGCCTGTAGATGTATACATTCTGGTTAATATTATCAATTATCAATTATGATTAAAGCTGTAATAATTAATTTATATGAGTGAGTGTGGGAGCTTTTTGCATGTGCTGAAGAAATACCAGGTGTTCATATTGTATATCATGTGATTTTAAAATTATAGTAGCTGTGTTCATATTCACATGAAAAAAAGAAAAAATCAAACTGGTTTTTAAAAAATTTGGTTGAGTAATGAATAATTGTGGAGAAGTGGAGGGAGAGAGAGAGAGGCAATAATTAAAGGATTGGTTGGTGACAAACTAAAAGCAGCTTCACATGCAAACACTTTCGGCAGAACCACACGTGGCGTATTTATTACGTTTTTTTCTTGGTGGCTTATTTCATTTGTTTTGTAATGTGAATTCGTTAGTATAAGTTAACTAACATCAATTAAATTAGATTATCTTGATGTCAAAAGATTTTGAGTTTTTGTTCTTTGTCAAATGTCCTGGAGGAGAAAAATTGTCAAAAGAAAACGTTACAAGGAAGGAACTTCAACATAAAAAACAAAGAACAGTAAAATATACAGGATATTAAAAAGACGAATTAAACCCCGTAACTAGAGGGAGGATAATTTCTTCGACCAAAAAAAAAAGAGGGACGATAATTTTGGGGAAAAAAACAAAAAAAGAGCATTAAATATTGAAGAGACTACTTTTAATTTAATGCACATCATCTAACGGCCCTTATTTGCTCCTCGGGCCCTTTGCCACATTTTTTACCCAATATAAAAAATATGAATAACAATATTGTGAAATTTATAACAACCAAAACAACTATACGATCAAACTAAATGTCATCCAAAAGATGAATTGGCGAAGAAGGATTCCTCAGATGTTGTAAAGTTGGCTATTTTTGAACTAAGTGAGTTATATCAATAGACTGCGATCCAAATCCGATTGTCGAAAGCTGATAGTCAGAACAATTGATCTCAGTCTTGTTTAGAACCATTAATCATAGAAAAAAATAGATGTAACTTTTTTTTTTTTGACATCAAATATATGTAACTAAAGCAGAAAAATGGAATGGAGAGAGATTGAAGTTTCGAGAGTCGAGAGAGAAATAAAAATCTCATCGTTTTTTCTTTCATCACACATGTCTATATTGGTATTATTATAAAGTATGGACTGTATTCTAACTATGATTGTTTTTCATTGCAATTTTTCTATAAAATTTCACGTTTTGCCCAAAGTATCTCTCTTATACTAACCCCACAAAAAAATAATTAAAAAAAGTAGTTAATTGATGTTAGTTTTGGAGAAAGGGGTTTGGACCGTAGACTCATACCTCACTACAAGCTGATGCCAACTCATTACCGAGTGCTATTTGATAAATTGACAATCATAGTTTGATAGGCTACCTAAATATCTGTTTTTGCATTCACATATGTATTCACAATTTTAACTACTTTAACCAAACAATATTGTTTTAAATACAAATGGAAGATCCTTTCATTTGTACTGTAGTTGTAACCGAAACATGTAAATTTGGTTCTGACATTGTTCCATGTAAACGCAAACGGAATTGGCCACTGCAACAATTGAAGCCTCCAATTCGTCATTTTAATATCTTGTGTATTTTAACTCTCTAAAGTGAAATTCAGAAACTTCAAAATTAAAAATCAGAACCAAACCGAAATTTAAGCATTATATATCGCAACTCTCTCAAAACCAACATAGAAAAGCAATTCATAACTGCATAACGATGTAGAGGTACCACACATCATCAATCTATTTGATGAAACTCAACAACAACCAGTCTTAAAACAAGAATTTAAAAATGTAACTACTGCTCTTAACAAGTGTTTTCTGCAGATGCAGTCATAAGCAAACGGGATCATGAACCTTAGTGTTTAAGTGGAACTAGCTGGTGTTTTGGGTTCATCTCCTGGTTTGGAGGAAGGAGGAGGAGTGCCTTCTACTCCCATCTCGGCTCTTAGATCGTTGATGCTTTGCTCCAGCTCATTGATTCTGCCTCCCATGTCATCGAGTGATCCCATCAAAGTCAAGGAGATTACAATTCATGTAAAGGTACAAATTCAAACCAATAACATGAACACAAATTGCCTATCAAACACAAGTCATTCGAGTTCCCACACATTCCAAACTAGCATCATTATCATTTTACGGTGGTATAGATTCTGTTTATAATGAACAGAACAAGAAGTATGCATATAAGAGCAAATTATCAAGAAAATTCTATAGAAGAGTCATTAGCACTCTCACGAAATACTTTATCAAGGCACAAAGATAATTTTTGATTCCTAGAACGATTTCTCTTTTCTTCAAGGCACAAAGAAACTACTATCAAGGATCATCATCATTCCTGATCTAGGAGAGTAACATTTCAAATATTCTAATGGAAGCAAATATTCAAAAGGATATTCTTAGTGATGATGGAGTCCGACATAGTCTGGAACCTGGTTTGCTGAAACAAACACACAATGAAATAAAAAACTAATCAGAATCTACGACTTAAAACTGTAATTCCAAGGCTTAAGGAAGATATAAAAGCTTAAAAAGAACAAACCATCTGCTGCAAGAGGTTTTGGACCTGCGTATAAGAGAAATTCAAGGATTCAGTGAAAAAACAAAGAGATATATAGTATACTTGAGAAAGAGATTCTGATCAAACATGGTTGTAGATAGGGATACTTACAAAAGCAGTCATATCAGCAGTGCTCTGCTTGGTATCCTCAGAATCATGGCCATCCTGTAAGCATAAACCAAAAAGATGTAAGAACATAACTCCATAAAATCTATTTATATGCATCAGCAAAGGAGGATGAAGCTATATGAAAGTTAAGAAATCTTTGGAAGGTAAAAGATAAGCATGAACTATGCTATTTCTATCTTAGCATCAACATTTCACACAAAATCCATCCAAGGAAGACTATCCAACCACGGAAAATGATCATTCAACAGATCCTGAAATTTCTCAAGAACAAACACACACACACAGTTGGAAAAAGGAAGATCTAATGCAAAAGCCACCAAAGAAATGCAACCCAGAAAAAACTGCTCAAACTCGCTCAGATTTCACCAGCGTTTAAGGATTCAACCTCCGTTTAAGCCAGAACAAAAGCTCCAAACTCAAAATTCCGATAATAAATCTACAGAAACGGAACAGCAATCGAAAATCATGATAGATGACACCAATAATCCGAAGATACATCATCAGAAAATTAGCCCCTAAATTTCCAATCGACAGATAACGAGCCTAGGGTTCGTGCACGAGAACATAAATTAGAATCGAAATTAAACAACGCGCACTCGACTGAAGCATCATACATACATACCATTTAGGGTTTTTTTTCTGTCTGATCGGACGACGGGGAAGTTTGATTCTGCGAAGAGCGATGAGAAATGAGACGACGGAGATGAGCGATGTGTAAGGTGTTTTGTGTATCACTGGGAAATATGGAATCATATATTTACACAACCTGTAAATATGAAATGTCCAAAATACCCCTTCACTTTAATATCGTTATGATTGGATTGGGTGGGATCATGTGTATTTAAATTTCAAATCTTTTTACGTTTGGTAGTTGAGAATTTGAGATCTACAGTTTGGTTTAGTTCCATCGATTCAAACCAAAACTGTACCGACAATTATAAATCCAATCCAACGGTAACCGAATTGTATCTTCAGATTTAGAAGCTAACACATTATACAAGACAGATGTCCTTGGCATATTTTTAAGCACTTCAATTTACCAATGAGTGGAGGAGACCTAGCTAGCTATAAGCCTATAACTAGGTTGATTATACTCCTCCTCAAACCAAAACAATCAATAGAAGAGGAAGTAGCAAATAGTCAAATACTGAACTCAAGAGGAAATCAGGTGAATAGTCTAATATTTGCTTATCGTGTAACAATTAAACTTCGTGTATGGTCATTGGTCAATACCATAAACCCAGAACCCAAAACAAATGAAGATCATATCTGATAAGTTACAAATTCTACAAATTAAGCAATCAAATATCTTTTCGACCATAGACGGAAGTGAATATAGACACCAACATAGGAACCATACCTAAAACAGACATCCTCATCAAGATTCTCCCTTCTTGTTCTTCGTGCTTTCTGTAGCCTCGGTTTCCGATTGCAAACCCTGTGTGCAAATCAGATGTATCGAGATAAACACCAAACCTTTTTGTTGCTTGGAACCCAAGCCTTCCTCTTCTCGTTCTCACACGATCAAGAACACTTCCTTTTTCCAATCCCATGTTTATTTTTGCTTCTTCATGTCTTCTTCTCTCCTCGTCTTCTGGTTCTTGATTCTTCACTTCTCGCTCGAGACATTCTTGACTCTCTTCGTCCCACAGGATTTCATGATGAGTTTCAAACAAATTCCTTTTCTTCTTCTCCAAAGAAGAAGCGTCTCCAGAGTGAGCTCCGAGAAGCAACACATTCCACAAGGAACAGAACATAGTGAAAGATCGAAGCGGCTTTTCTACAAGGGCATTGTGCTTTTGCAAAGAATCCGCTTTTGACCCCATCTTAACCGAACAACATAAGATCATTAGGTTCGATCTCCACTCCGTACAAGTACATTCACTACTCTTGTTTGCTGAGAAAGAGCTCATATTGTTCTCTGCCAGAACAATTCTAGGCATCTTGCTCCTGTCTACACAGCTTAACTCTGGAACTGCTTTTCTGATTGATTGATGCATAAGAGAAGATCTCTGAGCAATAAAGTCTTTGTAGCTTGAAGAATCTGGGACACCAGAAGCTGCGTGAGTTAGAACAACGATAGCGTTTTGCCATATAGATGAGCCCAGTGAACTAGTGACGATTCTGAGTAAATGGATGTCTGGATTCTCGTCTACACGGTCAATATAGAGTATGACATCAACCGGGAACGTTCTCATGCTCTTCTTGATCGACATGAGAACTTCCTGATTAAACCGTTCCTCAGTTGCAGCGGACATGAGACCTGGCGTGTCAAGTATTCTTACCAGGATTCCTCCGACGTTCCCAACTACGTAATTTGCAGACTTTGTAGTTACTCTAAACGCACCAACAGGAGACTTAGTCTCCCCAAAGATAGAATTAACCGTTGCACTTTTTCCCACCCCGTTTTTCCCGATGACAAGGACGTTAATAGAGAAGTCTACATCATCTGGAAACTCTTGTTCAGGCAACCTTATCTTTGCTCCCTCAGACACGTCACCAAGCCGTAAAGACGTTTGATGTTCTCCACCAGCTAGGCTCAGCTTAGACTCAACTTCAGTAACAGCTGGATTTTCACTGCACAAATCTATCTTTCTTATAATCCTCTGGAGCTTTTCTTTCAAGAGCTTGGTCTTCTCAACTCTTTCCTTCACTTTCTCACTTATCAGCTGCACAGAATTAGGGGATAATTTTTCAGAATAATTTTGGAAAGTGGATTCAGAGAGTTTCTCCCTTGTATCACTTGTTCCTTCATACTCGTCACGCCCCATAAAAGTGTGATTGTGAATCAGACGCGCCATCTGCGTCTCATTTTCCATTACATCATAAGCAATCACAGAAGAATTTGCAGGTGTGGTTTCTTCGCCCACTGAGATTTGATGCGCTTCACTATCAGACTGAAAACTGACTTGCTCATTATTCTGGTCTGAAATCTGCTCTCCATTTTCCACACTCTCATTGGCCATTCCAAAGGAACTTCTTAAACTCGATGCTCTATCTTCATCAAGAACTGATAACTTAGTGTCAGTATCCTCTGATTCTTCATTTTCAGCTTCTTGTTCAGCTTTTTGGTCGGGAGAACCACACCCACTTACAACAACATCTGCTCCTCCAGCGATCTCAAGGTTCCTCGTCGTTACAGAATTCAGAATTGGAGTCAACTGAGAACTTTCAGAGCTCAAACCAGTTTCAGGTTTGCCCTCACATTCAGGCTTTTCTAATTCGAGAACAGCACCACAATCATTCTCACACTGTTCTTTTGCCCTGCCTATCATATTTCCAGTGTAGTCATCCCCTGATTTTCTACTTTCTACCCACGCACCTGGAATCAGCAATTCATCTGCTTCACAAGAACTGTCATCACCAATCCTGTTATTGCTACTTCCTTGACTTACCCCTTGTTCGACAAGCTGGCTCAAAGTTTCATCTAATCCTTTATCCACATCTACAGCGTTTCCTTCACTTTCCACTAGAGACTCATTGCAATCTCTCGGCGCAACACCAAGACTAGTCTCAAAAGACACCAAGCCATGGCCAGGAAATTTCACCTGCACCATATCTTCATCCGTGGAAACAAGTTCACCTGTAACAGAACCTGAGCACTCTGGTTCAGTCCTTTCCATTTCTCCTATTTTAACTGCACTATCTTCTACTCCTTCTACATCACCTTCTTTCATTAAGGCGCTGACTTCATGAATGCTACCACCAACATCATCCTCGATGATACTTCTTTGAACTACCCCTTCCTCAATAAGTTGCTTGGAACTTCCACTTAATCCCATGCCCTCCTCAATAAAATTCTCTTCATTTTCCACCACAAAATCATTAGAACCTCCTGGTGGAACACAAAGACTCAAATCTTGAATATTCCCAAAGGACATCAAACCATCCTCTAACTTATCGGGATCATTCATTCTCACCGCTTCTTCCTCTAAGGGAACGGTTTCACTTACAACAGAGACCGAGCAGCCTGGTTCATCAACCATTCCAACATCTCCAGATTGGAATTCCCTATCTTCGACTACGGTTTCTTCATCACCAGGATACTTTGTTACAAGCACTTCATCATCACTACCCAAAATTTCACCAAATTCATCATCATCCAAAGACACAATAGCTCGGGGAATGACAACTTTCGCTTTCATGCTAACTCTATCAACTTCACTCTCGCTAGCTTCCTCAAACTCATCACTATTCTCACTCTCTTCCTCAAAAGAAGTGTAATTAACCGAGGTTTCCTCATCATCATCACCAGCAAATGGTCTATAAATCACACTCCCGCCGGAAAAGTCACTTCCATCTCCAATTTCTCTTCCTGGCTCTTCCCCAATTAGCCTATCAACCCTAATCCCACCCACAATCACATCCTCTAACTCAGTCTCATCATCTGCATCTCCCGAAACAGACTCAAAACCCTCATCACTCCCAGAATCAAGTCCCTTACTGTAACTACTAGCATCACTACTGGCTGAGTTATATCCGTCGGTTACTGAGCCTGAATCATCATCATCGTCGTCGTCAATTGTAAGAGGTGCGCGAATCGGAACTGAACCTGCGGAAAACGTGCCGGAGAGATTTCGCGTGAGAAGAAACGCATCAGCCGCCACCGCTCTGGCCGCGGGAATTGCGATACCTCGAGGTCTCTCCGACTCCATATTACTTTTTATAGTTTATAGTGATACACAAAGCAGATAAAAAGACCCAGAACAAACAAAGAAGAATGGATAAGGAAGAATGAATAACAAAAAGAGGTATTTTGTGATTTTCTGTTTGTCTGACATAAACTTTAGGGTTTAATCAGGATTTATCTGAAGCTTGTGGCTATGGAAGCGATGGTGTGGAAGACGAGAGAACACACAGAGAGAGTGACGCTACAAACAAAACGGGGCGGCTCGAGACAAAATTAACATTTTGCCTAATTAAAGGACAAAATAAAAATTATCCATTTGGGTTGATTTGAAAATGGAATCCGGAATATTTAAAACGTTTAGGGGTTTATTTGTTATTAATGTATTTTTCCAAAGACTTTAGCTTGGAAGTAATCTCTCTGGCTAACCATTTCCGCCGCAGCCATGGCGGCTTTCCGATGCCCTGACTTCGCATCTCCGTCGATCTTACTTCCGTCTTACTCCACCGGAAAGAGAATCTCGTTAAAAGTTATCCGGTGCTCTTCTTCGGTTTCAATTCCGCTCTCGTCGAAGTTACCGAAAAGGAAAAATTACCTGCGACCCAAAATCCTCAGAACCCAATATCCTCAGCCTCAGGAAACCGTAATAATCGGAATCGAGTCACCGGAAAACGCTCCTTTCTCCAATCAAGACAATGGTGTAGAGGAGCTTCAGGTCTCAAGTAGCTCGGTTGCGTCGAACGAGCTGAATGGCATATTAAGTATGCTCTCTCCGATGGTAGTAGCCAAGTATGGATTGTATTTGATCGGACTCCTAGCTTTTCAAACTGTGTGCGCCGTTTTGTTTCTGGGAAACTCAACAAAATCCGGGAAAAAGCCGGGAAATTCAAGTGATACCGTGGATAGCAGAAGTCTTTCGTCGATTCTAAATGGGAAAAATGGGGGAAGAGCGAGCAATGTGGTTTCGCTAGAAGATCTTGAAATGAGTGAGAAGATTGCAGAGATTAGAGCAATGGCACGGGAAGCACGCAATAATGATTCATCCCCTTCTTCTGCCGTTGAAGCATCGAATCCTGGTGGAGGAATTGAGATTGAGAAGGAGATAGAAGCAAGATTGTCTAGCATGGAGAAACGGTTGAATTCGCAGAGGAAAGGCTTGGCGGGATTTCGTGTAGAGCCTCTGGATGATGAATCGATAAATGGTGATCTCAAGGATGATTCAAGTTTGATGTTTGAGAAGAAATACAAGTTCAAAGCCGAGAAACCATTGACGGGTAATGTGAAAGGCTTTGGTGGTAGTAAGGGAAACAATGAGGTTAAGTTTGAGAAGACAGGGCAAAATGGTAATGTTAGTGACTCGGGAAATGGTGAGAAGAATCCTGAAGAACAGATCAAAGACGCTGGACATGCAGATTCCAAGATGATTTCTGGTAAGCTGTTAGATTGAGTGCAGAATCGTATGAGCTGGTTAAGTAGCCATGAAGAAGAAATATCTTGCAATCCTCAGCTTAT
Source organism: Microthlaspi erraticum (assembly GCA_902728155.2). Taxonomy (NCBI): domain Eukaryota; kingdom Viridiplantae; phylum Streptophyta; class Magnoliopsida; order Brassicales; family Brassicaceae; genus Microthlaspi; species Microthlaspi erraticum. The sequence goes on along the minus strand of CACVBM020001695.1, from coordinate 525,567 downwards.
CTTAAATTTTTAGGTGCTGCTCAGGAATCTGAGCAAAGGCGACCATCAAAAGAAGTTAACAAGTCAATCAAATCTGGAAATCAAGTGGGCCATAAACCAAACGTGGAAGCTGGTTCTGGATTTGGCAGGGCTTCGTTGTCAGGCAGGAAAGGAAAACCGATGAGAAGAGCGATGGAGAAACAATCAGAGAAAGAAAACAAAATGTGGTGGCTCAAGCTTCCCTATGTGCTGGTACGTTGTGTATTATAGCATTGTTCTTGTTGGTTTGTATTTTGAAAAGCTCTGATTTGCCAGACCAATCCCACTTCACGACTTAAAAACATTATGAGCCAGTACTTATTGTTTTTCTCTTCACTGTAGAGAATTCTTATGCGGAGTAGAATCGACCAAGACATATCTGAGGGATATTTTACTATAAGGACCGAATCTGTGGAACAAAAAGAGGGCGAAGTTTCACACATGGTTGCATTTGAGGATCAAAGTGATGCTATAAACTTCTCTTATCTGCTCGAATCAGTTTTTGAAGACTTGGATGAATTCAGCGCCTACGTAGTTCCCATATCAACCAATGTAAAATAAATAAGCACATTGGTTTACCAAAAGTACAAACAGACTTGTAAAAGACATTTCAGAGCAAGTGAGATTGGATTTTTATTTGTTTTGTTGTAGGATCTTCATAATGAAGTGAGTTCTGGTGGCAAGAATGTGATTGTGGTGAAGAAGAGGCAGCTTAAGCTGTATGCTGGACAGCCATTTGAAGATGTTGAAAGAGCCCTGCACAAACTGATCCAAGAACAAAGATGATGGAAAAGAGAACAATTTGCTTCAGAATGGAAAATTGGAGTCCATAGAAGATGACACAGGCAGTAGCAACAATCAGGTCACAGCGACGATTCTTTCATGGAGCTTGATGAATCAAAGAGCCTCTGGTGTTATAATGTTATAAGCTAGATCCAATAGGAATGGGAGAAGTAGAAAGATTATTATCAATATCATGTAAAAACGTATTTTACATGAAAGCTAAGAGACGAGAAATTTCTTGTTCAGAAATTTTATTGATATGAGACGATCTTGATCATGGCTTGTGCATTGAGCCCTGTTACATTCTTCTCACAAAACTTCTTCCAAGCTTCTTGTTTGCTCTCAACTTCGTCTTCTTCTTCTTCGTTCCATGTAAACTTCTCGTAAACCGAGTTCACCATACTCCTTGCAGCTTCCCTTGCCTCAGGCAACTTGTCACTCAACAAATCCGCAGCCATTTGTGCGATCATAACCATCCCGAACTCTTCCATTTCTTTTAGCTCCTGAAAACAAACATACAGAGAAAACAATCAACCACAATCCAAGAAGAACATGACACATTTGTTCTAGAAAATCTGAAGATTACCATTTTGGAAACGCAGTTGGAAGTAGAAACAGCAGCTTTGGCTCTAACACGAGGGTTACTGTGTCGGACGTAAGTTTTGAGCTTACGCAGAAGAGGCAAACGAGCCACAGAGTTCACCATTGTGTTCAGTGCTTTCTCTGCTTCTTCACACACAAACTTCTTATCTTGTGAAGCTTTCATTAGCAGCTGCAATATCTGTTTTTTTACCATTAAGATAGCAAAATGTTAAACCCGTTTGTTAACAATCAAAGAGCCAATCAAAATCTTAAATGACAGGAGAAATGTTTTTACCAGATCGTCCATTGATCTCAGATGAGATGCTTCAAGTAACTTTTCTCCATAAGCTTTGAAGATATCTGAACAAGTCATAATCGAAGTCTTGCACAGTGCGCTTCTAGGGTTCTTCATCGCCTTCACCATCACAACTATGAGCTTCTCTCTACACACAAATCGACAAAAACAAAATCATCACCAACTCTATAATCAGCTCAGGTTCTAAACTGAATTGAATAGTTAAAAAGGTGAAAGAGATACTCACAGAATAGGCAGCAACAGAGAAGAGTGAAACACTGCAAATCTCCTTGTGTTATTCAGCGACTCACATACTTTAATCCAATCCTTCGATGCTAATTCTTCTAGTAATCTCTTCAAAATGATTAAACAAAGAGCAATTTCAATTGAATATGTGATAATCCAAATAAATTTTATAGAATCTGGTGAGAATCTGACCTGGGCAGAGGATTCCGGATCTGGAAATGGTTTGAGATCTTCAGAAGCAACGTAGTCGACGGTTGATTCAGGGGGCGGCACTGGGTTGTTTTCGTCGTTCACACCAATCTCCGGCTGCTTTGAGAGTTTCGGAAGCTTCTTCGGTCGTTCCTGTGAGATCGGAAGAGCGTTGTCAAGGTTCCTAAGCGCCATTGATGGAAGTTTTGAGATATCAAAAGAGATCGAGAGAAAGAGAGAGAGAGATTCTGATTTGTTTTGGGGAATAATAAATCAATTGTGGGGTTGAAAAGTTTAATTATAAAGAGGAAAATTTCTTTGTTTATATTCAAAAATTCAAAAGGAAAAAGGAGAAAGAAGATAAGTCTAGCCGTTGGGAAGGTTTTGGCTCCAACGGTCACAGACTCTCAATCGCCGGTTCGGTTAAATCAATTAGGTTCGGCAATCTGAAGTTGGTATTCTCCGGTTTAATTATTTGGTATAGAAAATGACGTTTTGATCGATCCCTCCGACGACGCCGTTTAACTTCTCACTTCTACGCCACACAGACGCAGCTTTTGCAAGCCTGTACATTCTTCTCTCTTCCATGGCTTCCTAATTTCTCCGTTTGAAATTGAATCCCCTTGAACAAATGGATTTGACTATGCCTGCGTTTTGATTCCGATCATGGACCAAGAGTATCGGAACCCAAGAACGTCGGCGTCGGTGTCCCATTTCCACCTGCATCATCCAATGAGGATGACGATTCCTCCACCACCGTCTCCTCAACCTACGCCTCCGGTTCCTGCTCATGCTGAAAGTGATCAGAGTACGTCAGAGCTTCGCTCTCTCGATTGTAATCTCACTTCTTTATGCGATCATATTCAATCGGAAGGTTTCGGCTCTGGTGCCTTTTCCGATGTTGTTGTCAAAGCCATGGGATCCAGTTACAACCTTCATCGACTAATTTTATCTCGCAGCTCCTACTTCAGGTACTCATATGTGAATTTCTGATTTACATGACGGATTAACTTGAAATCATCTGGGTTTCCACTGTGATAAACAGCTTGTTGCGTCTCGTATAAAGTGTAGAGATTGAATATTGAACCGTAGCTACATTGTTAATTGTTGAATTCTGGAATCGAATGGTACTATTTGATTATTATCAGAATGGTTTTAACGGTATTATTTGCAGTAAAAAGGGGATAGGTTTGCTTTTGATGTTCAGATGTTGATTACAAAGTATGCAATTTTGATAGGAACATGCTCCAAGGTCCTTGGAAAGAAGCAAGCTCTCCGGTTGTAAACTTACTTGTGGATGATAAAAATGTTAATGGAGAAGCAATTTCTGTTGCTTTGGCTTATCTCTATGGGCATCATCCCAAGCTTGATGATGATAATGCTTTTCGTGTTTTAGCTGCAGCTACTTTTCTTGACCTTCAGGTATTCTTAATTTTTAATATTTATAGATGTGTATGGTGTGGATTTTTCTTCTTCAAGATATGAATTTTTTAGATCAGTTAATCTAAAAACTTGTGGCTATTTTTTTACAGGATTTGTGTGCGATATGCACTGATTTTATTATTTCTGAGCTGAGGACTTCAAACTTCCTGGCATATCAGGTTTCAGAAATCTCAGTCATGTATATTTTTCTTCCTCTTTAGTTTCCGTGAATCTTGAGTACATAGAGTTTCTTCACTTGTGACTCAGGTGTTTGCAGAGAGCCAAGACTATGGCATGCATGGAGAACGTGTAAAAAATGCTTGCTGGGGTTATCTCTGTCAAAGTGGTGCCATGGAACTGAGAGAGGTAATATAATATATATTCTTTATATTGACTTTTTGATTTTTATCTAGTAAGTGATGATCTTGTATCCTGTTCTGCCCATCTCGCTACTAAAATATTTGTCATAACTATTGGCATGATCTATCTGGCCTCACCTTCTTCCATACTTATATGTCATTATATGTAGAGAGTACCTGATACTAAATATTAACATTGTCCAACCTATTCTTCAGCTGAGTATCCTAGTTCTTGTGATTTGCTAATTACGAAATCACGTTTTATGGTCAGATGCTGCCAAAGCTCTCTGCACAGACTTTATGTGCATTGCTGACTTCTGATGAACTATGGGTACCTAGTGAAGAAAAACGGTATGGAGAATTGCATAGACTAGTTGGATTTTGGTTTCATCATGCTGTGTTTTCGTTTATCAAATTTTGCTTACACCGTGTTTCTTTCCATGTTAAAAAGGTTTGAACTGGCATTGTATGCCTTCATAGCAAACAGTGCTCTTTCTAACTCAGAACATCCCAATCAAGATTCCAGTTTTGAGAGAGGGACAAGCTTTCCTGTAGATTCCGCTATATCGAAGGGGAAAAATTTGATGGATAATTTTTCCTTCAAGAGTTTGGACTGTAAGTTAGGTCGTTTGGATTTAAAACATGACCTAAGGGATACTAGTGATGACGTGATTGTTCCGCTCGCAGAAGGTGTTACTGATTTCCAAAGAGGAGTTTCCGGTTCAAACCTTGTGTTTCAGCCATCTGTTAACCCACAGACAAGTCTTGGTCGTACATGCACCAGCGTTGTTGATAAGACAGAAGGCAGTGGGGTGGCAAATGAAGGACCTTCTGAAGAAGCATACCACTTGAGTAATGATAGTTGGTTATCAGGAGCAGACTCTAGAAATTCTCCTGCTTTAGGTTCTTCCTCTGCTGGTTTTGTGGTCAATGACTGGGGAAACTGTGGTGATTCTGCTCTTACCTGGGGTGGACGGGTTGTGGGACCGAGGCAGGTTACAGGTTGTGTTAAAGGAAAATACGGGTTTACGGAGGAAGAATACAATGCGTTTGTGAACACGTTTGAAGGTGGTTCGCTTCTGTATTGCAATATGTCTTTTGAAGTGCTTCTGAACGCAAGAAAACAACTTGAAGAGTTGGGTTTCCCTTGTAAAGCCGTGAATGATGGCCTCTGGTTGCAGGTATTCTTTCCCTAAACTTGCTTGCTTTAGCCAGTCTTAGAAATGTAGGGATGGTGGATTCGCTCGCTCATGCTTTGACACATTTGCACTTAATGCGCCTAGGGTGTTTTGAATCAAAACGGAGACATTTATCATGGACTCTACAGTTATATGTTTGTTTGGATAACTGCTTTAATGTCTTTCTGTTTGTCTACTATCCAGATGCTTCTAAGTCAGAGAGTGCAGGAAGTTGCTGCCGACACATGCAAAAGGTGTTGCCTTATCAGTATCGCATGCGCGTGTAAACAGGGATTTGGGGTTTCACATGGTGCAACCTTCAACAACTACTATTGCCAAGACAACGTGCAGAACAATATGATGGGAGACATGGAAAACATGTATGCGACGGAGGCTTCTCAAGGTGAAGGAATAGGCATCTTTAAGCCTGTGAGGATTAGTGTTAGAGGACAACACATTGATGGACTTGCTGGCATTGGATGCGAATCTACGTTTGTACCACCACCTGCTTGGCCTCCTGCGCCTTTTGTGTACTCTCGTGTCCCTATTAACAGAAATGGTCAACAACCTATTGCGAGTGATGGTTCTGAAGGTAGAATCGATCAAAGTGGAGAAATTACAAAAGACGGCTTGACAGCTTTAGTTGGGCTGAGCCAAGGGACAAGCAGTGTTGGAAACTATACTCGTGGGGATCAGAATGAGGGAGGGCGCAGCAGTGGAGATACTGTTGGAATGTCAAAACCAAAAGAATCTTCAGTAGGGAGTGAGTGGGAGAACGCAAGTTGTACCATATCACTCGATACGAGGACACCTTTGTGTCACTTTCCTCCTTTTCGTTTTGGGTAAGGTGTTTTCGTTTTCTTTACTTGTCACTTCACTGTTTGGTAAACAGTTCCTCTTAGCTGCTGCCTTTTTTTTACTTGTCTGCAGAGTTGAATTTGTGGATGTGCATAGACTAGCTAACGGTCATGTAGAGCATTCTCCTGAATTCTTCTATGCTGGTTCTCTGTGGAAGGTATAAACAAACTCAAATAATGAGTCAGCAAGCTTTCTCTTTGGAGTCATTCAGTTATGAATTTTCTTTCTTTAATACGAAATCCAGATAAGCATTCAGGCGTTCAATGATGAAGACCCTCAAGGACGCCGAACTATTGGTAAACTTGAGTCAAACTCCTTAGCGAGATCACATGTTTTCGGTTTTCCTCACATGAAACTGGTATATGTTATAATACTTAACTTTGAAAATCCATATCTACAGGATTGTTTCTTCACCGTCGTAAAGCAGAGATAGTGGACTCACTAAGGAAGGTCAGTTTTCTTGTTTTCTTCCTCTTGTAGAGAAGTCCAAACAAAAACCTCCAGTGTATTAGTTTTACTTGAATAGTCATATCTTCCGAAAATTACAACCTCTTCTCCCTCCTCATTCATTAGGTCCACGTTTATATAGATCCTCGGGACAAAGTTACTGCACGTTACCAGGTATGATCTCAATACCATTTTAACTCTTAGGTGCTGTTTAGAAGCATTTAGTTATAGAATCCTTATCAAACCCATTCGAAGATGATTCTGGTTTCTATAACAAGACACTACACATATTCCCTCATATGTTCCTGCAGTTGATCTGTCCGTCGAAAAGAGAAGTGATGTTGTTTGGGAGCTTCAAGCAGAGCGGAAGTCTATTGCCGAAAGCTCCCAAAGGGTGGGGATGGCGCACCGCACTGCTCTTTGATGAGCTCTCTGAACTTCTCCAGAATGGTGCTCTCAGAGTCGGTGCCGTGGTACAGCTCGTCTGAGTGGTCTCTTAAAAGCATGACCATTGTATGTAAAATAATACTTTCATTGTTTCATATTACAAATTTACAAGAATCGTAGAACAAAATCATCTTTAACTTATAAGCACCCTCTTAGTAAAGAAAAGAGATATTTGACTTCACTAGAACCAGTGGCGAATGTAGAATTTATTTTTCACCGGTGTCAGTAAACAAATCAAAAAAATAATTTTATTATGGTGTCATATGGAGTTCGAACTCTTTCTTAGGGGGTCATAAGGAGGAATTTTCAATGCAATCTTACAAAACCAGTGATATTTTAACCCAAAAAAGTTTGTTTACAAATTGTTACGGTGTCACATGACACTGTATCCGTCTTAGTAGATTCGCCACTGACTAGAACTATGGGTGTGTTTGTGATTCTCGTGCAATGAGATGCCTCTAAACCAAACGTTAGAGGAAGAGCCATATATGTATTTGTTGAGCACAAAGAACAAACAAGATCAAGTTAATAAACACATCATCAAGTAGCAAGTTTATGGTAGAATCGATTTGACTTGAGCATTGGACGAGAGATTAATGTATTTATATATACTTTCCAAATGCGTAATTTTGGCGGCTTTCTTGGTTTTAATAAAAAAAGTTGATTGAAATGACATCGTTTTAGAGGGTTTAGGGTTTTAGATTGAAACGACATCGTTTTTCTGTCCTCTTCTTCAACCTTCAATCTTTGGTCTGCTCCGGTGAGTTCTCTTCTTCTGGGTTTCTGATTAGATTCTTCGTCGTTCAATAACTCCTTCAGTCGTTATAAGTCACGAAATTATATCTGACCTTCATACTCACTGTCACAATCTAGACAAAACGCTAAAGTGAGTATGGGAAGAGAAGAAGATGACAAGGCGGAGAGAGAGACCGATTGCGTTGTTCCATGGATGAGAACTCCCGTTGACGTCAGCAATGTCGAAAATTGGGCTCTCGAAACCCTCCCTTGCCTTAATCCCAAGTAATAGAAACATTGAATTTGTTCTTCGTTTTTGATTGCTTTGTTTCAAGTATTACTTTTTGATTCCTTGTGTGATTTGTGGAGACTCCAGTTGAAACTTTTTCTTAGTTATGTGCTTTAAGCTGGAAGTCAAATGAGTTCCAGTTGTCTAATTCAAAATTTGGGGATATTTGTGGATTTGATTGAGAAGATTGTTCTATCACAATTTGTGTGTTCGTGTGGATGAGTAAAGAGCATTTTTTTTTTCAATGCATTAAATTGTGGGTTTTAAATCTTGTGTGTGATAGGTTGAAGAAGGCATTGGAGAAGATGGGTATATCTTCACTTTTCCCAGTGCAAGTTGCAGTTTGGCATGAGACAATAGGGCCAGGTGGTTTCGAAAGAGACCTCTGCGTTAACTCTCCAACAGGAAGTGGAAAGACTCTCTCTTACGCTTTGCCAATCGTTCAGAGCCTTGCATCGCGTGCCGTGAGATGCCTCCGTGCTTTAGTCGTATTGCCCACTCGTGATTTAGCCTTGCAGGTAGGTTCAGAGTCTAATTTCCCCACTTGTGCATTCGTTTTAACTTAGCATATTGTGTACTAAAGTCTTCCTTTTTAGGTTAAGGAAGTGTTTGATGCCATAGCTCCTGCCGTGGGATTAACGGTTGGCTCAGCTGTGGGTCAATCTTCGATAGCTGGTGAAATCTCACAGCTCATCAAGACACCTAAACTTGACGCCGGAATATGCTATGATCCTGAGGATATATCACAAAACCTGGAAAGTGCTGTGGACATATTAGTAGCGACACCTGGAAGGCTGATGGACCATATCAACAACACCAAGGGCTTTACGCTTGAGCATTTGCGTTACCTTGTATGAAGCAAAATCTAGATTTTATTTAACCCCTTCTTACTCTGCCTTGGTCTTTGTTTGATGAAGTTAATCTTTTACAGGTTGTTGATGAAACCGATAGATTGCTTAGGGAGGCTTATCAGTCCTGGCTACCAACTGTTCTGAAACTGACTCAGACATCTGACAATGGCCTTTTTCCTTCGTCTTCACCATTTGTTCCTTCCACTTTTGGTTCTCTGCAGACTGTTCGTAGACAGTGAGTTTCCATTTATCTTTTGTTATTACCAATAATAATGGGAGCATGTTCAAAACTAATGTGAGGCATATTTTCAAATTCTCAGAAGTGTGGAGAGAGGTTTCAAAGGCAAACCATACCCAAGGCTAGCGAAGATGGTGTTATCAGCTACATTGACGAAGGATCCAAGCAAGCTTATTCAGCTTGATCTGCATCACCCGTTATTCATGACAACTGGAGAAAGCCGATATAGACTACCGGAGAAGTTAGAATGTCTTAGACTGGTATGCATGTCGTTTCTTTCTTCAAGTTTTTTGCTTTGACATGAAATTTATCTGCAAAAGCTTATGTTCCAACTTCTGCTTGCCATGTTCTTGTTAACAGATTTGTGAAACCGAGTTGAAGCCTGTGTATTTAGTTGCTCTCTTAAAATCATGGGAAGGTGAAAAGAGTATCATTTTCACGTCTTCCGTAGAGTCAACTCGTCGTCTATGCAAGTTACTCAACTTTTTCGGCGACTCAAAGATAAGAGCAAAAGAGTATTCAGGTGGTCTTAACCAATCAGTTCGAAGGTAACAATCTGAATCCTTTCCTTTCTAGTTGCACGTGTACTGTCTTTGACAACCACAACAAATGAACTTTGCTCATTTGGTGGTGAACAAACTTTTGGATGCAGCAAAGAACTAAAGGCCTTTAGAAAAGGCGATATACAAGTTCTTGTTGCGTCTGATGCTCTGACTCGTGGAATGGATGTGAAAGGGGTAACAAATGTCATTAACTATGATATGCCTCCGTTTGCAAAGACCTTCATCCATCGTGCTGGACGGACAGCTAGAGCAGGCCAGGCTGGCAAGTGCTACACAATCCTGAGTGATCATGAGGTAAAACCGAAACTATACTCTCTCTGCCCTCCATGTGCTTGTGTAACACAGGCTGATACTTTTGCCGAACTCTAGCTCTGTTTGTTCATTCTTTGGATATACATAAAATTTCAGGTAAGGCGGTTTTCGAAGCTCCTGAAGAAAGTCGGGAGTGGTTCATGCCCTATCTATTCAATCCCGCCCGCGACATTTGATGCTGTTCGTGCCACTTATGAACCGGGTAATTTCACAGCCTTCTCGGTAATGTTATAAGACAAATAGACATGAAGATAATAGTAATGCGGCTTAGATTTTAACCTTGCAATGACCATGGTTTTTTTCACATGTGAATTCGGATTTAGTGCACTAATTTTCTAACATTATTCATCTTGAATGAAGAATTTGATTTCAGTCGGTCAATGCATATGAAACATTTCAGGCAATTGATTATCTGAAGTGGATTCTGGTTTTGATGATTTTTTTGTTGTCATTTTTATAAAAAAAAAAAATTCAGCTCTGGAGAAGCTGCAGGAGTCGGTTGAGTCAGAAGCACCGAGGAAAAGAAGACAAGCTTTAAAGCATAATCCAAGAACCGGAAACTACAAAACCAAACGAAGCAAAACGACATCTGAACAAGCATAGTTCTTCTGGTTCAAGATGTGTAGGATTGTTTTCGGAAGCGAAGAATCAACTGTATTAATTTAAAACCCTGAGTAGTAGTATAATGCTGGCACCTCAATTCTTCACAAATTTTGGAATGATTGTTGCTATTATTAAATTCTGATGTTTTTCAACTATATATAGTTTCAAAATCTTGTACTCAAGATAACATGTAGTTCCTTTTTTCTTTCTTTCTCAACGAAATCACTATTTTTCTTTAACTCATTAATGGCTTTCTCGCTTAAAGATATACAGATCTGTGTGTCTCTTCAGAAGCGTCACGCTCTGTGATATATAAACTTTCAAACCCTTTAAGAGTTCTTACTGTGTAAGCAAACTTTGAGTCGTCCAAAACAAATAGAATGTTCCATGCCAATTTTCTCTCAAAAGATAGCTTTTGCAATCGGTGTAGGATAATTCGGTCAGCCACATCATAGGGTCTTCTAAATGGTTGGAGAGTGTTTGTTGAAGGTTGATATGTCCGACGATGACAAACGTGGCAAATATTGTGGTCCATCAACCAAAATGCAATTTCTAGTGTTGGAATTTATTTTTGATAATATATTATATGTCAAAAATGAAGTTGGTTTGAATGAGAAATGAAGGTCCAAGTGGGTTGTTTGTATAGCATAAAATATAACATTTGTGAAATGTCCCACATTGGAAGTTTGAGGTGAAATCCTCTTGTATATAAAGTGGAGAATTTAATACAAAGTTTAAAAAACTTGTGTACACTTAAGTATATTGGAGAAAAGAGGTATCGGGGATTTCAGCCCTCGGGATTGGCAGTTGGGCCAAAGTCCATAAGATTATTCTTTTTGGTATGTTGACTAAGTTAAAAATATCGTGCAAATCAATTGTTATTGAATTGTAACATACAATATTTAATTACTTTGACAAGAATTATTATGAGAATAAATTATTGATTTCCACTTAATGCTCACGTAGAGCAATGGGGCTTTATAAAGTCATCTTCTCATTGTTGTGAATTAACACATTGATATGTCAAACAACAAGAAACAACTCCTCATATTTCTTCTTTTTTATTTTGTTTTTTCTTATGAGAGTACATCACAGAAAACATGGTTCGCAAGCTTATATATTGAGTGATGCAATGATAAGAAGTGTGCAGTTTTATCCTGGGATACAATTAAGTGCAAATCAATTGTTATTGAATTGTAACATACAATACTTAAGTTACTTTGACAAGAATTATTATGAGAATAAATTCTTGATTTCCACTTATTGCTCACGTAGAGCAATGAGGCTTTATAAAGCCATCTTCTCATTGTTGTGAATTAACACATTGATATGTGATCACACATCAAACAACAAGAAACAATTCCTCATATCTCTTCTTTTTTTTATTTTGTTTTTTCTTATGAGAGTACATCACAGAAAACATGGTTCGCAAGCTTATGTATTGAGTGATGCAATGATAAGAAGTGTGCAGTTTTATCATGGGATACAATTAAGTGCAAATCAATTGTTATTGAATTGTAACATACAATACTTAAGTTACTTTGACAAGAATTATTATGAGAATAAATTCTTAATTTCCACTTAATGCTCACGTAGAGCAATGGGGCTTTATAAAGCCATCTTCTCATTGTTGTGAATTAACACATTGATATGTGATCACACATCAAACAACAAGAAACAATTCCTCATATCTCTTCTTTTTTTTTGATTTTGTTTTTTCTTATGAGAGTACATCACAAAAAACATGGTTCGCAAGCTTATATATTGAGTGATGCAATGATAAGAAGTGTGCAGTTTTATCCTGGGATACAATTAAGTGCAAATCAATTGTTATTGAATTGTAACATACAATACTTAAGTTATTTTGACAAGAATTCTTATGGAGATAAATTCTTGATTTCCACTTAATGCTCACGTAGAGCAATGGGGCTTTATAAAGTCATCTTCTCATTGTTGTGAATTAACACATTGATATGTGATCACACATCAAACAACAAGAAACAATTCCTCATATCTCTTTTTTTTTTTTTTCTTTTTCTTGTGAGAGTACATCACAGAAAACATGGTTCACAAGCTTATGTATTGAGTGATGCAATCATAAGAAGTGTGCAGTTTTATCCTGAGATACAATTAAGTGCAAATCAATTGTTATTGAATTGTAACATACAATACTTAAATTACTTTGACAAGAATTATTATGAGAATAAATTCTTGATTTCCACTTAATGCTCACGTAGAGCAATGGGGCTTTATAAAGTCATCTTCTCATTGTTGTGAATTAACACATTGATATGTGATCACACATCAAACAACAAGAAACAATTCCTCATATCTCTTCTTTTTTTATTTTGTTTTTTCTTATGAGAGTACATCACAGAAAACATGGTTCGCAAGCTTATGTATTGAGTGATGCAATCATAAGAAGTGTGCAGTTTTATCCTGGGATTCGGAACGCCATGTAACCGTCACACTACGGGGCGTTTACAGAATTAAGGAAAGAGATAATATCTCGACTCTGCAAATCCGGTTTTGTTTTCCTTAATTCTTGTTTATTATATGATTTTAATATTGTCAATATATTAATTTGTTTATATATTTTACTTTGCATTAATCAGTTGCCCATTGTAGAAATTGCGTTCTTACAATCTTAATTCTGTAAATTTTCGTTTTTGCTTATTGCACTAATGAAAACTGATATTTGTGAAGTATTTTTGTTATGAAAACAGGAACTGAAAATTCTTGATTAATTGGATTAATTTTCCAATTTTCTGCAAATTTATTCTAATTATTTTTTGCAGATTATCAGGATTTTATGAAATTAATTTTCTGTTTTTCAGAAATTATTCTGATGATTTGTTTTTGCAGATTATCATGATTTTATGGATTAAATTTTCTAGTGTTTCAGAAATTATTTTGATGATTTTTTGCAAGTTATCAAAAGGAGAATATTTGATTAATTCTTCTAATTTTCTGCAAATTATTTTAGTTATTTTGAATAAGTTTTCAGAATTATTTCAATATTTTAAACAATTGATCTCAAATGGAGTAATCTTAATAGATTATATCTACTTGAATGACAACCTAGGATCCAATTAAAGGTGTGTCATGAGATTAAATTGTAAAATCATCAAGAGGAATGGGTTTAAAGCCTATGACTTAAGAGGATGTTTGATGGTAACCCTACCTAACTGATTGGAGATCCCATGAAATAGGTTCAAGGGGAAAACTAAGTCAAACTGAATCAACTAGCACTGGGAGACTATGTCTCTACCCAGTTCCTAGGATGATGAACAGTGCTACCTGTATGGTGTAGAGGATAAGCTTTTGCTTTTAATGATTTGGGTCCATAACTTTGAAATATACATGGAGTAATGCAGGATACTCCTTTAAACAAAGTTAATGGCGAATCACCTTGTGAGTGTGAAATGGGGCCGTTTCTAGGAGAATAAATGAAAGGCTATATTCTCCAAGTTCACTCATGATTATCCAGGCAAGTTCACGGCCAAAATGAACACAATAGAGAACCTGATTCTGTGAGAGAATGAAGCTGTGTTATAGCTATTGTCTCGGTTTACATCAAAGCCCGAGAGGTTCAAGACATCATGTTCACCTCTTGGTCGAGTAAATCCGATAGCTTATGACAGTGATTTGGTTCAAGGCTGAAAAATTGCTACCAACTCATATACAGTGGATTTTTCGCTTGTACTCTCAAAAGTCGTTTTTTGAGTCTTTTGAGTCTTGTCTAGAGAGTCAAGTCTAGAGTTGAGTCGTCCAGTGTCTAGAGTCATTTCTATTCATGTGGGGGATTGTTGGAACTTATTTTTGATAATATATTTATATGTCAAAAATGAAGTTGGTTTGAATGAGAAATGGAGGTCCAAGTGGGTTGCTTGTATAGCATAAAATGTAACATTTATGAAATGTCCCACATTGGAAGTTTGAGGTGAAATCCTCTTGTATATAAAGTGGAGAATTTAATACAAAGTTTAAAACTTGTGTTTAATAGAGAAAGAGATATCCGGGCTGAACTTGTTTCGGGCCTCGGGATTGGCAATCGGGCCAAAGTCATAAGATTATTCTTTTTGGTATGTTGATAAGTCAAAAATATCTCTTCCAATTAATTTTGTCAAAGACAATTAAGTGCAAATCAATTGTTATTGATTGTAACATAAAACTTAAGTCATTTGAAAGAATTATTATGAGAATAATTCTTGATTCCACTTTAATGCTACGTTGAGCATGGCTTTATAAAGCCATCTTCTCATTTTGTGAATTAAACATTGATATGTGATCACACATCAAACAACAAGAAACAATTCCTCATTCTCTTTTTTTTTTTGTTTTTTCTTATGAGAGTACATCACAGAAAACATGGTTCGCAAGCTTATGTATTGAGTGATGCAATCATAAGAAGTGTGCAGTTTTATCCTGGGATTCGGAACGCCATGCAACCGTCACACTACGGGGCGTTTACAGAATTAAGGAAAGAGATCATATCTCGACTCTGCAAATCCGGTTTTTATTTCCTTAATTCTTGTTTATTTATGATTTTAATATTGTTATATTAATTTGTTCATATTTTACTTTACATTAATCAGTCGCCCATTGTAGAAATTGCGTTCTTACAATCTTAATTCTGTAAATTTTCGTTTTGCTTATTGCACTAACGAAAACTGATTTTGTGAAGTATTTTTGTTATGAAAACAGGAACTGAAAATTCTGGATTAATTGGATTAATTTTCCAATTTTCTGCAAATTTATTCTAATTATTTTTAAACTATCTTTGTTGAATTGATCAATCAAAGTCTACAACGTTTGAATCCACATATATAATGCTGTCACCAGTAGTTAAATTGATAATCTAGCTCTTGAACACAAGTCTTTTTCGACTTTTCGTATCTGAGTATACGAGTTATATATCCTTGAGTCTTGACCACCATTTTTTGTATTGACTAAAATTGCAGCATGGCAACAAGATAAGTAGTTTGGGTCGATTCTTCATTGATCTCAAAGACGAGCTCAATCGAGAAAATGTAAAGGAATGTTCTTTAAGAAGGATCTTGTGAAAGATCCTTCACAGGCACGGTATGACTTCCTATTAGTCGGCTTACTTTTCAAAATTTTGCATAATTGCTTTTCTGAACATAACTGCTCCATCAGCTCCTTAATAGCTGGGATTCCCAAAAAGAAAGGAAAAGCTTGAGCTCTCTGTATCATCAATCGACTGCAAAAGCGTAGATTCTTAGTCGAGATTCGAAACTGTTCAACCGCGGCTTGGATAACGAGAAGGGGAATCCGCTTTTCACATTTATATAGACCCTAACTACTATCCAAGCTAAGCTCTACTTTATACTAGTACTTGATCGATCGGTGAAGTCCTCTTATTGGAATAACCCATCAATGCCGCACTTCCTGCTCTAACCGCGCCCAACCGCTACCAGCCATCAGAACAATCCGGACGAGCCACACGGAATAATCCTTTCTGTTTATTCAGATCACCCCCGGGGAGGTCCAACAGAACTCGACTAAAAGGAGAGGGTAGCAGAATACCATTAAGAGAAATATCCCATTAGTGCTGCTCTTTCCTAGGTAAAATACCTAACAACGAGAATCACGAGGGAGCTTCTGGGTAGCATCCCAGTTTTCAAACCCATAGAACACATAAATCATATCTCTGAGTGAGCTTGAATCGGTATCAGACATCGTACATCTTAGCTGTGATAGCAAGAGACTTTATCGGCCTCTTTGGGCTTTCCGGAAGACGGTTGAGTGGAGAGAGATTTTTAAGGTGGAACTTTATGCAATCCCCCATACGGGGGAGATGGCTTCGCGAATGGGCATTCGGAACCTTTGGGTAGAGTCTGACTCATTATATGCAGTCAAGATGATTCACTCCAAGCCCCATAAGCGCGAAATATGCTGCTGAGCTTCACTGAAAATGCCAGAGCAGTTTTTTTTTTAGAGTCACACATTGTTGGAGGGAGAGCAATAGAGCCGCCGACTTTATTTCGGGATGTCGAGTTATGTCTTAATGTACCCAAGAAACCCCCTTTAGCCCTTAATTACATTATTAGAGAGGATATGCAGGAACTTCTTTATGTACGTGTATGAGATATTATGTACCATCTTTCTAATATTATTATGTATTATATAATATAAGACAAGAATAATATTTCTTATTCTAATATATAGCTGCAAGACCAATACAGGATGCAAAAAAAACAAAAGCCCTTCTTTCTCGAGGAACGCCTAGATACATGGCTTACATACCCGGCCCAACATTCTTGGAAAACTAAAGAATCGAGGGTCCAGAAGAGAATTGGCCATTTAATCTTGTAAACTAATCGAGACCGAAATTGGAAAAAGAGATACGAACAGAGAGGAATAACCAATCGATGAAAGAACATGAAACCATTCTGTTTCAATAGAGGTACGAGAAACGGTTAGGGGCAATAAAGTAGGTGAAGTGGTTGGATTTTGCGAGCTGTTCCAACCACTGCTGGATGTGATTCCAAGAGCCGAACGAGAATGAATACCACACAGAAGAGTCAAGACCAGGCTCCCTAATGGAATGTTTAACCGATCCATTCCGGATCGACCGAATTGGTACGAAAGTTGTAACATGGGAAAACCACAGAAAACACGACTTATTTGAATAACCCGGTGACCCACCAATTGTAGAAGTAGGATCTTTGGCAAGCAATAAGTACTTAAATAATACAATTCGAGTGTACCATCTTCTTTCTCATTTCGAGGAAAAGGTGCAGGAGGAAAAGGAAACAACGGAGGGATCCGAATCGGACCTAAATGGGAATGACATGAAAAGTCTTTTTCAAAACCTAGCATTAAGGGCGTTACGACGATATACGAGAGGAATGGAGAAAAACTCGTGATTGGTGTGGAGGGGAAGATCAGTTTATGATATAGTTCAAGAAAAAGTCGTCTCATTTCCTTACTTCTTCTTTCGAATTCATTCACTTCAAGGCTGGTTCTGAACGCCGCGTAACATCATCTTCAACCAACCTCCACCGTACGTACCTTTCGGTGCAGCCACTAAAGAATTGCTTATACACTAAACTGCTGCTTATATACGCTTACTAAAAGACTGACTTTCATTCATTAGGCCAGCATGAAACTAAGAAAGAGAGATGTGCCTAAGGCGGCATGCAAGCAAACTGTGCACACTAAGAGAAAAAGAGAGATGTTCGCAATTACTACCACAAGAGCCCCCTATCCTATCTCTAAAGGGGCCCGTCACTTCGTTCGTACCTTCTTGGCTTAGGCTTCCAACTTCACTTACTTTATGGCCTTGCCTACTAGCTAGCAAAAGCTAAGCGCTTGAAAAGCGCGCTAAGAAAGGTTGCTTCTGTCGGCCTTTCTGTGCAACAGTCCACCAATAGCGGAAGAGAGGGGTACTGTACATACAAGACTCTTCCAGTTCTTACGTTAGCTTTTTCTTACCAGTCAAGTAGTACAACAGCTGTATCTTATAGCCCGGCGTGGCGGGTCTTTCATTCAGTAGATAGAAAAAAGAATGAGTAATACGTAGATGAGTGAGTGAGTCTGTCCAAAGAAGCTCTTAAGAAGCGGAGTTTCACTCGACAAAAAAGGTTTGGACTGAAACCATTTTCAGACGGAATCGACTGACTTCTAGTTGCATCGGATCTAGAGGATCTGTTGCCAGTTCCGATAGAAGGAAAGGAGTAAGGTTTAGGCTTTACCCAATAGTTGTTGAACTCGAGGTTGGTAATAAACTGAAGCTGCTCAGTCTTCTAGCATAGCGGAGTGAGATATATCGAAGAATGAACTTAGCCTTCAACCACAAATGGGGTCCTTTAGGCAGCCGATTGCCCGTTTGCTTCCACTGACTTACGTCGTGAACATTTCTCCAACCCGTCAATGAAATGAAGAGAAGGGCTTTCCTCTTTGATCCCATCCTATGAGCCCTGCGAGCTCACGAGTCGTCAGTGATGGTCAGTCACTCGGAGGATTTGATCGACCGGCCTGAACTAACCGGAACGCAGCGATGAAAGGCAAAGACTAGTGTTTAGCATATAGCTAAGAGAAGACGGGGTTGTCTCTGCTACAATCGTTTATAGGAGGAACCCCGAGGAACGCCTGAAAGCTTAGTGAGGAAAATCCTCGACAGAGAGGAAGTTTTTCTTTTAATGAGAGTGACCTTTCAAAGAGACTTTTTGCGATAAGGCCCTTCTTAAAGGGATGGCTCACTCTCCTTTAAAGGTGTCCCTGCTGCACTCTAAGGATGGCATATGATTCACTAGCGCAGGAGAGAGAGTTAGCCTTGGCTTTGGCATTTCCTCGCTCAATCTCATATCAGTCAGTCTACTTGCCCGAAGCTACTGCCTTAGCTGAAGTGTGGAAGGAGACCCTGTCATTCAGTGAAAATCTAGTGAGTAAGGTAAGGGGGTACGGAAACGTCCTCTTATCACAGCTTGAACGGGATTCATTTAAGGGAAGAAGACGAAGTCGATTCAATCCAACTCCAACCGCTCCAAATCATCCTGGAAAGATATTGAGTCAATCTAGCAGGGCTAAGGAAAGGCACAAGCCCCAGTCAGCTCCGTCGGAGGTCAATCTAGCAGGGGAAGGTCATATGACCCTTGGGTCCAGGTGGGTTCCGACCTGGAAGTCATTACCAACATTCAAACAAACAAATGCCAGAATTACAATTGGTTTTATGAATAATAGCTAGAGAGCAAGGAATTGTATAGTCGAATAGTTAACCGAATAGTTAAGCAAGAAAAAGACGCTAACATTCAACATTTGTTTGCAAGTAAATTTCTTTGGTTATATTTACAGTGTGTTTCTAGAATATATGATGAACTTATTCTACAATCAAACTGTGACCAAACATCTCCTGATTGCTATGTAAGCTTCTTGGGTATCTTTGGATCAATGGCTAGCCACTTTACAAGAATATTGACAAGGTTTGCATTTGGCAGTCGTATCGGTATACGCTATCCGATCCATCTATTGGCAAATGATTCCTCCAAGTCGCTTGTCAAAGAGCTTGTTCGCGTTCATGGCGGTTAAACCACGGTTTGTTGTTGCGGATAATTAATCAAAAGCGGAATAAAAAATAGGGATCGAGAAACATTGTTGTTAAAAACGATATGAGTAACCAAGATATTTATATATAAAAAATCTGCATATACAATAACTTTCCGGTGAATTTGGTGTTTATGAAAGACAACTAATTTCGAATTCGATCGTGAGTTCAAAAAAAAAATTGCATAATTGATAAAATGTAAACTTTCATAAAAGAAAAAGGTTAGAAATTCTATTATAAAAATGTAAACTTTGGTAAAAGAAAAAGGTTAGAAATTTAAAAAAAAACAGAGAAAAAAGAAATCGATAATGACAATTAGTAAAATGTAAAGTATACCTAATGAATGACAGTTTTCCTATATACAGAAAAAAAAATTGTATACTTTGACAAAAATGTTTAAAATATTTGTAGTAAGATGACAAAAAAAAACTTCTGAAAAGGAAAAATACTAATAGAAAAAGGGAAATTTGATTTGATTGAAAGCTATATAAACATAAGCGAATGAACTTAATTTCTCAACCAAAATATTCTTAGTAGCTATCATCATCTTTCATAGTTTAAAAAAAATATTCATATTAGCTAGAATATGGCTCAAGAAGCGGATTTAGATTTGAGTTTATCTCAATATGATCCATGGGTTATAAAAAAGAAGTTAACCGCTTCTGATACTTCGATGAATGGTAAACTTCTCCTACCGCGAAAAGAATTATTAGATTCTATAATTCCGCTGATGAGACAGGCTATGGCCCAGCAGATAGGAACAGAAAACGGTGTTGAAGTGAAGGTCCATGTTATAGAGGAAGGTAATGAAGCTGATGACTACACATGGATCTTAGTTAAAGACATTGACAACACCTATTTTTTGAAGAGAGGATGGGGCCCTTTTGCTAGAGCCAACAACTACCAAGAAGGCGATGTAATTGGACTTATGTGGGATCAAAGCTATGAACGATTTTTGCTTCACAAGATAGTTCAATATTAGTCGTTTTCTGAGATATCAAAGAGTTTTTCTACTATTTATTGGTTTTAGTTTATTATTGTTTTTTTTTTTTGGTTTTTTACTTAAATGTGGGTTTTATGAATAATATTTAATTTTTTTTTTAAATTTCAAGTTTTGGTCTTTTATTCATCAGAAACTCTTATATCTCATGTAAGAGATAATAATGTTAATGCTAATTATGCCATTTATGTTTAATTCATGTCGGCAACTTTTCTTCTTCTGTGATCTAAAGCGACTTTAGATTTCATCTCATATACAACTTCTATAATATTACGTATACACTGTTATGATAATTTGTATATAAACAGAACACTATATACTATACAGGGTACAGAAGATGTACACAAAGGCTCTTACGCTTCCTACTTACAGACTGCGAATCCGAAGCTTCTGTCATAAGTTTCCCCGCAAGGAATTTGTCCGCAGTCTTAAACCGTTCTTCTATTGCTGTTAGATAAGCCTTAACTTTATCTACATTAGGGAGGGAAGTTTTGATGTTACTTGCTATTGTCATCCTTAAAAACATCATGCTCAGCCTGTTTGCTTTTTCCCATGCTTTATGGAAAGCCTTTGCTTCCTCAGTACTGATATTCGTTAATGGATTTGGCTCTTCTTTACGAAGTGCTAAATCCAAATCAAGTACTCCTAATGTGAACTCAACATTCTCTTTCCATTCTGAGAAGTTGTTTCCATTGAGGATTGGAACAGCTGAGGCCATGGATGACAAATGAGCAGGGAATAGAACTGCAATTTTATAGAGATACGACAAGTTTAACAGGCTTCATCATTATACAACACTTAATTGTCAATAACTGAATGCATATGTCAAGAAATTATGGAGTTCCTGTGGGCAGTCTCCATAATCTCTTCAATAATCATAACATTCAAAAACATTAATGAGTGATATAATGAATTACTTTGATTAAGTTATCTGTGGATATCCTTAATCTTAATATATACAAACACTCCTTAATTATTTGATTATATCTCATGTTTATAGTCTACCTGTGGGTAACTATATAATACATAGATATATCAAATTCACAAATCATTATAGGTTAAGGTCAGTGTAGTGATATCCAAAAACCTCTTATTTGTATTTGAATTATTTATATCAATTAATATATAGATCCATCATTATGCAATAATCAAATTTTATGATTATATGTGAAAAACTCTTCTTTTATTATAAATCCAATATTGAAAATAAATCTTAATTTTTCAAAATTTGAATTCTATCATTAAAATATCCATAACATAATTATATTATACTTAATGGATTAAAAAGATGTTTTAAACCATGCTCTGATACCAAATGTTAGAAAAAACTTTTAATAAGACATGCTAATCTTAATGCATGTATTACATAAATCCCAAGATGTTTAAACATCTAATTAATCACATAATATAAACTGTAAAGAGGGTTAGTGGAATACCTCTTTCCATGATGATGATGAGGTGAAATCTTCTTGATTCCACAATAGAAGATTTGAGTTTGATATCTTGATCTTTAAGTTTGGAGACTAGGTTTCTCTCCCCTTGCCTATGGCTTTTCTTTAATGTGTTGTGTTTCTTAAGATTTCTTAAATTGTGTCTTTATGATGGGTAAAGCCACATATTTATAGGTGGGGAGAGGACCTTGTTCCTCATTAGGTTTGTTCATTCTCATCCTTCCATCAAGGTAGAGATGAACACATAAGTGACAAGTGTAGGACAAGTGTTAACCTCTAATCTCTTAAACATGACAAGTATCTCTTAAGTGTCTATGTGTACTTTATGGAGATGAATCTCCTTAACACTTGTCCTTAAACCTTGATACATATCCCTTAATAGACATGTGTCCCCTTTATGGATATGAGTCACCATTCCACTTGTCTTATCTAGTTCATTAGGAACTAAACTCCTCATCATCAACATTATTTTGGCCACACCAAATGTGATAAAGAATAATAATCTCTCTGATAGAAAGCTAATTACTAAAAGACCACTTAATTGATAAGAATATAAAGAATATTTTCTTACATGTCTCTCATCTCCCATGGACATGATGGTTGCTCTTTAAAAAAAAACAGACCAACAACAAAACCAGTCTCTAAATCTGAATCTCAAGATGCGTTTTGTCTATTATCATCCCACTGACAGGAGAAAAAAACAAAGAAATAGTAAAATCTTATCAGAGCAACTTCCAATCACATTAATGTAAAATCTAATTATCCAAAGTAATAGTATCAGCAAAAATGGCAAATGCAAGAACTAAAAGTGTTCAAGATGATACCAAAAGAAAGAAAAGAAAATAAAACCAGAGAAGAAGATGTCCAAGATCTTACGCAAGATTTACACAAAGGTAGAGTAAAACTGCAAGTACATGTGGTATGGCATGTTATACTGTTGGGTGGGAGTTACATAAGCTTTTGTTTGGTTTCTTTTTCTTTTCCAGATGGTAATGGCAGAGGAATAAAGTTTGGTGAATAGAATATGTGACACACGTGTAAAAACACTGTCAAAAGAATCATGTAAGAGATCATCCTTACAAATAGATAAAAGCAAGAACTGTTTGCTTCTCCTGGTTTTATGTTAACACAAGGCCCTTCATGTGCCCCACTTACTCTTTCTTTTTCATTCCAATAATTGCTTTTTTATCTTACATTTCATTTTTCTAACCATTGCTTGTGATGGGGAGCAAGATCAAACTAGATTCTTTCATTTTTTGTTACCATTAATAATTGAGAAAGCTTAACTAGGTTTTATAGTACGATCCATCTTAGTTAATTACTCAGAAAATTCAGAATCAAAGAATCATTAAGGTGGAAAATAGAAGAATCAACATTGAAAAAACCTTCTAAACTTACAAGTTGGAAAAGGGTACAGAAACTGATAAAAGAGTTCTATCTTTTCCTTTGGAAAATAAATACTGTTGCTGCGACATAAATACTCTTCATCAAGCTGTTATGAAGTGATTGGTGATTTGGAAATTAAAGAATTTTAAACCACAAAATGTTCTGAGATATTGATACTTACAGTGGACCACGTAAATTCGATCAATCCATTTCACTACCAACATTATCAACTCTAGAGTTTAGTATAATATTAATATATTCTTAATTTCCCTTTATATTGTTTAGTCGCTGTCTGCCTGTCTCAGCGTTAACCAAAGGAAGAAACAAGGCCTCCTAAAAAATCAAGCGGTTGAGTCATTTTTGGAATAATGTTGACTCGCAATATTAAATTATCACTACATGGTTGTTTAAAAAACAAATCGAAGTAATTAAATGTGTACTCTTCTTTGTTCATCATGTTCTTTAGAGTACTGAGTACATTTGTAAGAACACCGGCAAAAATTCAAAGACTGGTTAATGTTCTTTTTTTTTTCTTTCAAAAACGGCTAATTTGTCAAATTTAATGAGAGGTTATTTAGTGAATTTAACACTGGTGGATAGTAGAACTCAGAAAATGAAAAAAAAAAATAAAAAAATAAAAAAGCAAATAAGTGACTAACCATAAATTGCTTCATTGATTTTTATAATCGGTTACTTGGTCGACGAACTCTAGCGGGGGAAAATATCCACAGAAAAAGAAACAAAGAAAAGCTAACACGGTCGAATCCACAAACACGGCGTTTGCTGACCAATTTCAAAGGGTAACGAGAAGATCTTTCTATCAAGTATCAACAAACAAATAAATAATATATCTTTGTCAATAAACAAAGTTTAAGATTGTATATATCACACTTTCACACCATAACATAAGAATTTTGATAATTAAGATTACTTCTTTGTATATTCTCAGTATTCAGAATTTTGATAATTAAGATTTCAGCGACTAAAATATACATACCATAACATAAGATTCCAATCACTAGCTTTTCTTCTTCTGATGTGACACATAAAAATAATTTAATTAGTCCCTTTGTCCTTGTCATGTTGAACAATTAAGAATTAATCGGTTCATAAACCTTAGCTTTTCATTTGCTGATGTGACAAAAAAAAAATTAAATGGGTCCTTTATGAAAATGGTTACTTTTTTTTTTTTGGGTCAAACAAATGGTTACTTCTTTGGATATATGTTGCGCTAGCATTAAAAAAAAAAAATTAAAAAAAAAAATCTTAGCAGAGCAACATCCAGCTACATTTAATGTAAAATCTAATTATCCAAAGCAATATTATCAGAAATAAAATAACAAACGTAAGAGCCAAAAGGTGTTTTTGGAAGGCTGTAGAAGTTCAAGTGTGCTGTTTCTTTTGTTGAGACTAGGTTTCTTTTGGTCTTTGCCCTTTCTTGACTTTCTCTGCCTTTTTAGCAGTGGTGTTTTTTTAGTTTTTTGTGCTATCTGTTAATTTCCGGGGATATTTCCTTATTCCGCCGGCTTATGTTTCCGGGCAATTAAACCTCCTTCCGTCGACATTGTCTCCCTTCTTGGGCTTTGTAAGTTGGGTATGTGTGTAACATCATGTAACAATCTATTTCTAATAAAATTCTATGTAAATGATAAAAAAGAAAAAGAGCCAAAAGGTGTTCAAATTGATACCAGAAGAAAGAAAGGTGTCCCCACTTGCTTTTTCTTTTTCTTTCCAATCATTTTTTTTTTATCCTACATTTCATTTTTTTAAGCATTGCTTGTCAATGTTTAGATATTTATGTAATACAAAATATAGTTAAATCTTAAATGTTTAGTTTGAACCCCAAAAAAAGTTTACTTTGAAAAACAATATATAATAAATAAAAAAAATCCACCGGAGAAAGATAAACATATTTAAAAGACATATTTACATATATTTTATTTCGTGTAGTGTTTAGGTATTACCACATTTTCCCTCGGTTTAAATGCATTTCTTTCTAGAAAAAATAAATCTTCTTTATTTTCCACTGTATTTACCAACTTCTTTTTATCTATTTTATTTCCACTTGTAATTTTTTCTAAAATTTGTAAAATACATAAATATTATATACAACGCCACATTTTGTATAGATGTATATTATTCACAAGATAAATTTTATGTTTGTTAAAAATCTAAACATGAAACTATATTTTTGTCTTACAAAAATTTAAAACCAAAGAGGTAGTGTACAAGGATTGGTTTGTGCCTCGAGTTTAAACCCTTTTTTTTTTTGTTACGAACTCACGATCATCGATTTTAAACCTCATTTGCGATAAATTTGTATTCTTTAAATTGTACTATATAAAACGCGTACACCGAGTACGTGACAGACATTTGACCAAAGGTACGTAGCTTCCAGCATTAAAAAAATCCTAGGCACGGGAGGGGTTACCATCCTCAGTTCCTCGCATATGAGCCAAGGCTGAAGCCCCCAGCCTCTTCATCAGTCCGGATTTTTGCCCATTAATTAGTTCTTCGTGTTCGTGTCCAGGATTTGAATTTGGAATTATGTCCAGCTCAGCAAAAATAAAAAGTTTGTAGAAAGTGAGACCTCGTCACGACTCACGACACATTATGAAATAAACTGAGGAGGTATTTTAATCGATGTCGATACTGAATGTGTTTTATAAGAGATCTTCAACTACGACCAAAAAAAAAAGAGATCTTCAACTTACGGTTTCTAAAAAATAAAGCGCGAACTTATATGGGAAATTGAAGTATTTTTTTTTTTTTTTTTTTTGTTCAAAAAGGGAAATTGAAGTATATGACAAGATTTGGAGTATAATTAACGGACTTGCAACAACAAAGGCATGACTATAATATACCTTGTAAAATTTCCATGAGTTTTATAATTCAAATGTTCATGAAGAATCAATTATTTAAGGTGATTTGATTTTTCCTCTATTAATTGATTATTGATCGATTCAGGTTCTTGTCCATTTTCTTTCTAGGTATGATTGTAGTGCAAATGCTACAAATGAATTTGAGTGTAGTATAGTAAGATTCCCATATTGCGTATTTAAGTATGAAATTGTTGACTTTGAGCAGGTAACATCAAGCGAATTTCTGGAAACTGAGTATACACTTTACATCATGCAATTACACACGTTTGTTTTAGTTTTGTTTGACCTTTGAAAATTAGGAAAAGAGCATGTACCATATTATTATTATTATTATATATATATATATATATTTTTTTTTTTTGATAACTTAGGGATAAATCCTAGACCTATGGTCGGGCCCAGACTAATCCTCTGGGAGAGGTGCAGCCCACACATAGACCCTCTCTCCAAATATTTAAATAGGCCATAAGTAGAGGCTCATGTTCATATAAGTGTCCAGAGACAATCATGAAATAGTTGCTTCCAATAGGTCTCCAAATATTATAGTTATACTAGGGTTTGACCCGTGCCCAACACGGGGTGATAGTTTCTGAATTTGTATTTTTATTAAAAATTGTTTATTTAAATATTTCGACATTTTATGCGAGAGATTTTTAATCTTTGTTATTCGTTTATAGTATGAAAATTAGGCATTTTAATCCACTTAAAAAAAAATTAAAGCATTGATCGTAACCACATATTAAATATGATAGATTTAACCGAGATACATAAAACTCAAATAACTATATTATAAAAAAATTGAAAATAAAACATTATTCTACTAAATGAGGTTATATACGATACTTTTTTTATTCGATTTATTATAGATTTTAATTAAAAAACCATATTAAATGAAAAAAAACACATTTGGATACCTACTAAATGAGGTTAGGGGAAATTTCAAAACTACACCTCTTGAGGTGCCAATTTTCAAAAATACACATCTATTGTGTCCATTTTCAAAACTGCACTTTTTCATTGAATAAAAACAACTATAAACCCTAAAATAGAAATCTAAAACCCTAAAATCTAACATTGAACTTTTAAATTTAAACCCTAAACCCCAAAATATAAACCCTAATCTAAGATTAGTGAACCCAAACATATATATTAAAATTAGGAAAAGGTGTATTTTTGAAAATTTCCACACTATAGGTGTAGTTTTGAAAATTTGCACCTTAAGAGGTGTATTTCATAACATTTCTCATGAGGTTATATACAAAACAATTTATATTATTTTGTTTTTAAAAATTCAAATTATAACATGTACAGAAAAAGTTTTAGATTTTTTTTGATAGAATTTTTATATTGTGATTCAAATTATTTTATTAAATAAATTTAAACAAAGATGATAGAAGATGTATACTGATTTTAAAAGAAATTATTATGATGGAATTAAATTGAATCTCATATCTTCCTTATTTACTAATTTTCGTAGTTGCCAATTAAGGAAAGAGAATGATAAATTTAATGTCATTATTTGGTTGTAAGCATAATATGCAATGACATATATTGTAATTTATCTAGTAAAACTTGTCTTAATTAGAAATTGGTCTAAGAGTGAACCTAGTGATGACACATAAGCAATGACATTCTTGTTAATAACACATTAGACAAAGGTTATTTAGTTAGTGTTTTCTCTTTTAATATGTTAGGGATTATTTGAGGTTATAACTATAATATTTGTTATTATGGACTTACCAATTATACTATTTTCATGTTTTGTTATTACTTTGCGTAATATATGTGATCCAATTATGAGGATAGAACGTAGAAATATGTTCTCGTTTGAAAAATGAAAAAGTGTATCAAAAGTTAAAACATTAATCTTATGAAATAACAAAAATTCATTAGAAAATTCATTAAAAATAAACGGATGAGTAGTATATGAAATAAATCCTTATTCTTAATGATTAATTATTAATATATAATAAAGACCTTAAACAATTGTTTTAGTAAATATAATTAAATTTGACCAAAACTGACTCAGCCGCTTAATTTGTCTGTTTGAGATACTCAAGCAAAACTGACTCAGAGCACGTTCAACGCAGGACGCTTCAGGTGGCGCTTAAGCAAAATTTAATTCAAAAATAAATAAAAATCAAGAATCTGACGCTTATTCAAGCTTGAGAAGCGTCGAAGCTTACGTGCCACGTGGCAGGAGCTGATTGGCTCGGCGGTATTGAGAAGAAACAAAACTCTTTTTCTTCTTCATTTTCTCTTTCGGTTTCTCTCTCCTCTCTCTCACCACTCAGCGGCTCTTCGAAGGCGATTTTGGCGATTCTCTGGAAAATGGAATCAAACGTTTCTCATGCTTCCGGTCTGTGGGGCTTTTGTAATCACCCTGCGGTGATGATAATCGGAGAAGAAGACACGCCGATCAACAGGATCTCAATCGACGATTCTGTCTCCTCCGTGCATGGTAAATTTTCTTCAACAGTCGGTTGTAAATCCTGGTCAATTAAGGCTCAGGTGCTCATTAAGCACCACTGCAAATTGCTTTCATCTTACCGATTTAGTTTAGGAAATCTGGTTTACTTGTGATTTAGAGTTTTAGTGTTTTTTGTGCTTTTGATTTGGTCAAAATTCTCTAGTTTTAAGTTTTGATTGTTCTTGTTGTCATTTGTTCTCTGAAATCTATCAAAGTTTGTTACCTTTTGTTAAAGTCTTGGTTTTTTTGTCATTGGTTATGGCATGAAATTTATTTGTTAAAGTCTTGGTGTTTTTGTCATCTGTTAGTGATGATGAATCCATTTGCATCATATTTCTTCTTAGCGATAAAGTTTAGCACTTTCAAGAAAACTCTGCCGATTTCACACTCACATTTCTCCATCGCTTGAAAAATTGTTTTTTTTTTGTTTCTTTTATTCACCATCATTTCTCCATCGCTTGAAAGATTTTTTTTTTTTGTTTCTTCTATTCACCATCATTGTATCATACCTTCTTTCAGTTGATCTCCTCTGCTTTTAGTTAACTCAAAATGTATAACTTCTAATGTTTCTTAACTAAGTTTCACTGATTAGATTAATACAACTTCTGCTGTATGATATTATGTTTATCTTTTTGCAAACACTACAAAAGCTATGGCTGGAAAAGCAGCTGCAGAAACCGCAGCAAAGACAGCGTTTCAGCGTCCGTGATTCCGTGGAGGGCAAAGCTCAACAAATACAGAACGGAGGAGTGTATGGTTACTGGGAGATGGGGTTGTGGAAACTCAGCCATTCTCAGGTAAAAAGATGAATCCTCCCTCCACTAATAGATTAATCAAAACACATCCCTTGTTTCTCTAAGCAAGGATTATGTTTTTTTACTTGGAAAATGCAGTGGTGGATGACAAGTTTGTCAAGGAACCAGTGACATTCTCCAACCAAACTACTTCTTTCGGACAGTGACATTCTCCAACCAAACTACTTCTTTCGGACAGTGACATTCTCCAACCAAACTACTTCTTTCGGACAGGATCTAAATGGCTTCTGCACCTAAGAAAGGTTCTTCCTTACTTACCCAAATTTATGTTTTACTTCCCCGAAATCTCTTGTGGATCCATCCGTGTGAGATTAGTGTTTGACTATGCAGGAAAGGCCGAAAGGGTTCCTCATCAACAGTGGTAGACATAGAAACATAGAAGCAGAAGTAACAAATGCAGATTGAAATAGCTAACAGATGCAGAAGTAAGAGCACATGTTTTTATGTTGGATGCAATGTATTTTATGTTTTATTCATAAATTAAATTTACATTTTACAATAAAATAAATTTTTTTAAGCACCCTTATAAGCATCCTCCATTGGAGAAGAGATAACATAGAATTTTTAATAAAGGCGCTTAACCAAATTTTAATAATAAAAAATCTTTTAAGCACTACTATAAGCACCGACCATTACACATGTTCTCAGCCGCTTCTTAATTTGTCTGTCTGAGTGAGATACTCAGGCTTCTTAATTTATTTATGTCGGTTTGATAAAAGAACGTGTTTGGATTTGGAAGTTTCTTGGTTTTCACGATTTGAGTGGGATAAAAAGCTTGAGAATTTGAAACAGAAGCGATCGATTGTTTCTTTCTTGAGCAGTGAATCATATAATTCTCAAGATGTTTGCAGTAATGCCTAAACTAAAAGAAAAAAGAAGAACAATTCAAGATTTCTTATGTAAATTACACACAGCTCTAAAGTTGTCAATGATAGTAGTGAAATGGAACGATTGAATTTACGTGGTCCACTTTAAGTATCTCTAATCGATTTGTGGTTTAAAATTCGTTTATTTCTAAATCACCAATCACTTCATAACAGTTTCATGAAGAGTATTTATGTCCCTTTTTCAACTTGTAAGTTTAAAAGGTTTTTTCAGTGTTGATTCTCATATTTTCCACCTCAATGATTCTTTGATTCTGAATTGTCTCAGTAATCAAGCAAGACGGATCTTACTATAAAATCTAAGTTAAGCTATCTCAATTATTAATGGTGACAAAGAAGAATAATGAGGAAATTTCAAAACTACACCTTTTGAGGTGTCAATTTTCAAAAATACACCTTTATGGTATCTATTTTCAAAACTACACTTTTTTCATTGATTAAAAGAACTCTAAACCCTAAAATATAAATCCAAAACACTAAAATCTAACATTGAACCCTTAAATCTAAACCCTAAACCCCAAAATCTAAACCCTAATTTAGGATTAGTGAACCCAAACATATATATAAAATACACCTTTATGGTATCTATTTTCAAAACTACACTTTTTTCATTGATTAAAAGAACTCTAAACCCTAAAATATAAATCCAAAACACTAAAATCTAACATTGAACCCTTAAATCTAAACCCTAAACCCCAAAATCTCTTTTAGGATTAGTGAACCCAAACATATATATTAAAATTAGGAAAAGGTGTATTTTTGAAAATTTCCACACTATAGGTGTAGTTTTGAAAATTTGCAACTCAAGAGGTGTATTTCATAAAATTTCTCTAATTCCTAGGCATGCTCTGACGGGATTGCCGCCATGGAACAAGTAAACTAAAAAACGGACTGTTAATACGGCGATGTGGTAGTTCTAAGTTGTTGACAACAAAAGAAATTGCTTGGGTGTCAACGAAATTTTGAAATATATACTGTAACACTCTTTTTTTTGATAAACGTCGTAGGCAAACTATCCAGAGAAAAATATTGTATGGGACACAATATGTATAGATATATTATGGCTGTAACTGGTAACCAAGGAATGAGGGGAATAATACAATTCCCTCTCATTCCCTAAAAATTACACCATTTACAAGGAATACATATCCCATATTATTCCTTCTCATTCCATATTAATTAAGAAATTTTAGTGTTAAATTATTCCTTATAAAATATGGGAAGGAATGGATTCCATTTATTTTATTCCTCTTCATTTTATTTCTTTTTATTCTTTTTATTCCTTTTAGGGTCACCAGTTAGAGCATATGTATATATTTATAATTATTTGAAATACTAACAAAAGTTATTGTGTTCATTATAAAATACATTGTACATGCAAAAATTGTTTTTAGTTAGTTAAATACAAAATAATTAGTTGAAAATGACATTTCTATAAGAAAGTATAAAAACAAATAAAATAATATATATTATATGGTGAATTATTTGAAGGAACTAATAGAAAATAAGTGATTAGATTAAATAATGAGAAAAGATCAGTAACTCTTACGAGCTAAGGTTGGTGTCGAACCCATGAGCATGGGGCACCATTGGTGAATCCTAACCAAAATGCTACATTTACTTTGTAATACATGTAATACAAACTAAATTTTATAAAGGTAGCATGTGGCACGTGCCACACCCCCTCTCCATGTAGATCCGCCACTGCTCCCATGGCTTGTTAGTGAATTTGCTTTTTCTAACCCATATACCTTTACACGCCAAAACACATTTCTTAATTTTTTATGTTGTTGCTTTTGTCAGTTTGTGTGTCTTCTCTCATTATCATCAGATCAGCCTAGTCGTCCACACTAATCAAACACCGTCTTTTGACCAATTTTCAAAGGGTAAAATCGTAAAATACTTTTGTTTTAACAAACAAAAATACCTATAAAACCTGCTTCACTTAATATGCTCTATATAATATTGGAATACTTTTTTCCAACCATTTATTTTCTCACGCTTAACCACCCATGTCATAAAATTTGCAGTTGCACACACGTTCTGTCAATGTACAGATTCTGGAGGAGTCAAGTAACCGTTATATATATATTCTTATGATATGCTATTTAGTGAATTAACATTGGTGGACAGTAGAAGATAAAAAAACAAATGAGGGAATAAAAAGATAAAATAAAATTCAATCGGCAATTCTTGGTGAAAATACCAAAGAAACATAGATTTTAGATTTTGGTTTTTGTTCAGAAATGAGTAGTTTTTAGAAAAACAAAAACCAAAAGCCACAAACAATCAATGCCTAACTTTTTATATTTTTAATTAGTTCATATGCAACCTTTTGTTGCCTTTTTTAATTAGTTAATATGGTCTACTTTCTCCTCACGCACAACCTTAGAAACAAGCAGTCAAGCAAAACATCTACATATAGAAACAAGCCAAACATCTACATCTACATTCCATTGTTCACAGGGTTTACTTTTTTCCTTGTGGGCCCTCTCGATCTTTTATAAAAGATAAGCATTCCGTTTACCTATTGTTGCAACCATCTTCTTCTCTCAAGCCTAAACACATTTCCTAAAATTTACAGTAGCGCACACACAATTTTGCCAATGTACAGATTCTGGAGGAGTCCATCCATAGGGCGGGCGGCTAAAAATATGGAGGTTGCTCTTGGCGTCTCCTACGATTCCACTTCCCCAGCTCATGATGTTGTTGCAGTTCCACACGACTTGGAGATGGGTATTGGCGGAGTTTATGCGTCAGATGATCGCTGGAGCTCTTGGTGGGTGCGTGCTTTTTCCACGGTACGTAGTTCCCTCTGATACAACGCATCCGTTTAATCTCGCGTGATTCTTTTCTTTCAGTACTAACTAAGAATATCCTCTTATAGTGGACGTTGATGTTGACAAGGAGGAACATAGCAAGTGATCAAGCAGTAAGCGTAGTATCTTTGTCTTGTTCCCATTAGGCCATTACATAAACTTTTTTTTCTCTAATCTTGGTTTTCCTGTGATAAGTCTGTGCATGATCACCATCCAGAAGCAGAAGCAGAAGCAGCAGACGGTAATTCAAATTCTCTTCCCTCATTCATTCCCCTAATTATTCTTCTTTTTGGAGTTTTTATTTTATTTTATCTTTTTCATGTTAAGCTTTATTCGACATAAAAGGCAAAAATCTTTCGATTTACATAATACGTAGTTAAATACTTTATATTTCGACAAAAACAAATTATACTCCTCAAACGGCTAAACCTGAGAATTAAAGCCGGAGAACAATTTGACTTCTGGCCATTTTTATTTTTTATTTTTATGTGGATTCCATTTCCCAATTCTATGTGGATTCCATTTCCCAATTCTCAGTGGATTGATTTCGTTTCTCTTCCTCCTGTTTCCTAACCCGGAAATTTCAACAGTAGTACCTGCAACAACTTCAACTTCTGGAGGCTTTGCGATTGGATTCGACGAACTCATTCAAATAGTCAGAGATCGCAATCTTCAATATCTGAATCAGAATAATGGGGTAACCACTTTTCTTCTTTTTTTTTGTTGATGAATTATATGCTTATTTGATTAGGATTTTCTCTAATTTACCAATTTGGTGATACAAAGGTTCGAGGATTGTCAACTCAGCTGAAGACTGACCTGGAAAAGGGCATAGATCGGCGCGACGATGAGATACTGCAACGTCGGGAAGCATTTGGGTCAAACATGTGTCCTTGCAAAATCGGAAAGAGTTTCTGGGTATGAAAAATTAATCAAGATTCTTTTGCTAATCTTTTCAATTGAAATCGTTTTTTATGTATATATATTTTCTTTTGTTTGTTGTAGAGCTTTATCTGGAAAGCTAGCCAATTTCCTCCTTCTCTATTTATGATGCTTGCCACTGTAATAAATTCGCTGCTGCGAATAAAGAAAAAGGTGACTTGTTACTCTACAATCACTTTTTTTTTTTTCCTACTTATGTTTGACATTAAGATTATCTGCTACCTCTGACTGCAATTCATGGACTTGTGCAATTCTGTCTCACTGGTTTCTTAACCAACAACACTGTTGTTTTTGGTGTAGATTCATCATTTTTATTATACACATATCTTGTGGCTTTTTGTCATGCGGATTGTTTCAGATTTGGGCTCTTCTAAATTTTTCGTCTGAATTTTTATCCTATATCTTACTCTCATGATACTTGCAGGCTATCCACGATGGATGGTATGTAGAAGCTTGCATCATTTTGGCCACTGTCCTTGACATTATCGTGAGAGGTATCGTAATACTGTACTATCTTTTGATGCTTTTGAGTCGCTTAGCCAACTTCAAAACTTGTTTTTGTACTTCAATTATTATGCGAGAGATTATGGAAACGAAACAGTCTGATTTATTTTGCATCTTGCATTTTGCAGCTATCACCGAGTACAAGCAGTCTCGTCAGTCTGCAAAATTCAGTGAGGAGAAGAGAAGCGTGCACCTGGAGGTGTGTTCTTGCCGACGGTTTTCTCCGTCATTTTTGTTTGGTGTTGCCAACAATTTTGCTGAACGTTTTTCGTTGCAGGTAATTAGAGGTGGCAGAAGAGTCTCGGTTTCTACTTATGATATTGTTGTGGGCGATATTGTTCCCCTCAAGAATGGTTGTCAGGTAAGCATCAAACGTGTAATAGTAATCATTCTTTAGCTTGGTTTTCTTGAGCTTCACAATTGTTCTAAAGTATGTATGGTCAATGCTGCAGGTACCTGCAGATGGTGTCCTGTTTGTTGAAAATTCATTGAAGATTGACGAGCAAGAAATAACTGGCTCACACAGAATTGTATGATTTATCCCTGTCGACGACCTAAATCATTATTCTCCTGTTTTTCTAATCACTCTTTTCAATTACCAGGTTCGAAAAGATCTTCTAAAGGACCCATTCCTATTATCTGGCTCAAAAGTGATAGAGGGCATAGGTACAATGCTGGTAAGCTCTCTCGCCACATCTCTTGATTTCATTTTATGCTTATTTGATACTATAGTGCTTTTAGCAAAAACACAAATTCTGAAACTTGGAATTGGCAAACATACTTGGACTCGACAGTTCTGTTACTATGAACACGGTTCTATTCATTGTAAAATTCTAACTTTCGATTTTCTTGTGTGGAAAAATATAAATTTCTTCTTTAAGAGAAGATTGACGTCCGTGCTTGCTTTCTGGTTCTTGATCTTCTAGTTTCACTTTATTCTTTCCCCATGTTTAAGGTTACAAGTGTGGGAATAAACACTATATTGGGGTCGAAGATGGAGATTCCACATGAGACTGATGAAGAAAAGCCCTTTCAGGTCTGTTTTGTTGATTACTAATTCCTTGCTACCTATGATAGTTTGCAGCATTTATCATCTGTGACTCGTTTTACTAGGTATACTTGAAATGGCTTGCAATTCTGCTAGCTGGTCAGTCGTTTGTTCGCTTCAATGCCTGTATTGTTCATTATGCCGGAACTCCATCTTATGAGTCCATTGCCTTATGTTCTGAATTCGTTTTCTAAGATTTATAGCTTCACCCTCGCAATGGGGACCTAACAACCCTTTTATATCAGATACTTTTATGGTCAGAGCAAAAATAAAGATGGAACTCCAATGTTTGTTCTCGGCAAAACCACTGCTGGTGAAGCAGCAGAATTTGTGATCAAACCCCTGAGTTTTGGGGTACGAGTATTCTACGAGTATTCTGAACTTTACATTCGTGGCTACAGTAATGCTATTTCTTTGTAACCTTGTCGCCAAAAACATGATTTTTGCAGATTGCGACAATAATTGTGGCAGTGCCTGTTGGACTATCTATTGCTGTTCTCTTGAAGTAAGGCTCTTTTTCTTTTGAAAAATTGTTTAGATAAAATTCGTGTCAGAAAGGGCCTGGTAAGTGGTAAATACCTAGGTTTCTGGTAACTGTGGCAAAGTAGTTTGGTAATATGGTTTCACACGTTATTGCTATCCAGAGAGTGGCATAACCTTTAAGTATGCATCCTTCTAGTTTTGTCATTGCAGTTAATTTTTTCTTCTTTTCATGACAGTTAATTCTTCTTGTTTCTCATCTTATCATTTTCCTCACTACATCAGCGTTGCAAATACAACGAGAAAAATGAAGACAGACAACGCTTTGGTACTCTACTTTTCTATTCCCCAAATTCTCCTATGTCCTTAGAGCATCAACAGGTGCTAAACATCTGTTATCTGTAAATGTCTTTCAGGTGCAGACACTCTCTTCTTGTGAAACAATGGGGTCGGTTACAACTATTTTGTGTCATAAAACTGGCATTTTGACTTTGAATGAGGCAAGTGTTTTTCTTTTATATGCAATCAGCTCTTTCCTGCTTCCTCTTTATCTTCCTGAGTACCCATTTAAGCATTCATTTTCTGCTAAGCAGATGTCGGTGGTTGATGTTTGCGCTGGAGGTATAAGAATGCAGGATATGGATGATGTTTCACAGCTGCCCCCACTGCTTAAAGAGCTATTAATAGAAGGCATTGCCCAAAACACAAATGGTAGTGTTGTTTTTGAAACGGTAATTGTCTCTTGGATCATGGTGTTGAGTTGGACAGGATCTATTTGATTAGATTCCTTTAGTATGAATTATCATAAACAAGTTTGTAACGAATTATAGGGAGTGGTTGAACCAGAGGTTTATGGATCACAAACAGAACAAGCCATTCTTATCTGCGATCCCACGTTCATTGGAAAGGATCTGCGAAAATTATTCTGAGTTCATGCGTATCATATGTGGATGGGGCCGACAACCTCAGAGAGATTGATGAACAGCAACGAAAGGTTTGTTTAAGAGCCTAGATTACTAATTCACAAATACACTATTGTATCTTCTTCGGTTTGTTTTTTTTAATATAAAGGTCCATTCACTCTTTAGTTATTTGAAGAAACGATTGAAAACATGTGTAAGGGACGCATGCGTTGTGCTGCACTTGCTTATCGACGCTATGAACCGGAAAGTCTTCCAACCATTGAGGAACTTTCTAGACTACCTCAGAACCTTGTTTTGTTGGCTATTATTGGTATAAAGGTAACATGTCCAGCTCTCATTCCAAAAGTTATGTTTATGTCAATAATCTAGAATATGTACAATCTCTCTTTCTGGAGGATCTGTTAAAAACAATTTCGTTTGTTGGCCCTTTTATTTCTGTGTTGCTCCCATGTCCTGTCTAAAAGCTGCATTCACTTGTTCATCAATTTTTTATGGCACGTGCTTACTCAAGTTCAGGATTAAGAATTCCTTAGTTACGATGATTATTTCTGCAGCTCAGTGATATTCGTTTGACATTAACTTTAAATCTTTAACCAGTCCGTCGTTATATTTGGATATGCAATGAGAACAGGAACCTGGTTCCACTTGCTTCAAAGCCTTTATAGTATTTTCGTTATCATTACTTATCCAGTGCTTTATAAATAACGTGCAGGATCCTTGCCGGCCAGGCACAAGGGATGCGATCCAACTGTGTAATTCCGCAGGTGTTAAGGTGCCATGTTTATTTTTTTGTATTTGTTATGCTACAGACTGTTTTACTATTCTTCCTCTTGCATGACACTTGAAGTTTTGTGACCTTTTGTTAGTTGAGAGAGAAATTTTCTTCTCGTTTTGATTTTTTTTTTTTTTTTATCTCTAACTGAGTTTGGCGTAGTTATATTTTATAAATTGTGTGGCAGCACTAATCATCTACCGTTAGGTACTTAGGTACTTTATGATATGCGGTGACACCATTTAATATCTTTTTGCAGAAGACAATAATCGATATTTTGCTTTAGATCAACCCCTTTCATTGGTTTACTTTCTAAGTGGAATATGTTGACTTTCAGGTTTGCATGGTGACGGACGATGACGTTTTGACTGCACAAGCAATAGCAATGGACTGTGGGATACTAGAGGTTACATTAGGGATTGATGATGTAAGGACAGGAGCTCAATTTCGGGAGCTTTCCGATGAAGAAAGAGATCAGATTGCCGAAAACATCTTAGTATGAATTCATTCTTTTACATTTAAGCTTTGACATATAAATCCATCTGTGCTTGTCATGATACATCGACGAGTGGTGTGGAGATAAGATAATTGGATGCAGTATCAGTTGTCACACTGTCACACCTTGCTAAATGAACTACTTGTTCACATTTATTTGATGGGAAACTAACTATGTTGGTTAGATTGCTAGGTTTTCTGTACACAATTTTTTTCACTGGTCTATTATTAGCCGTCTGGTTCAAGAACTGGATTGAGCCAAATATTAACACACTACTACTATATGTGAAGGTTCTTGCTCAAGCCACTCCCAGCGACAACCTTCTGCTTGTCAAAGCTCTGAAGAAAACAGGGCATGTAGTTGCAGCCACGGGGATGGGAATACATGATACAATGACACTACGTGAGGTCTGTCATAAACTCATCATACTTTCAAAGAGAATATGAATTATAAACACTAAAAGACATCACTAGAACCCACGATTATCGTTTCCCTTGCACAGGCGGATGTTGGCCTTGCAATGGGAATTGGAGGGACAGCAGCAGCAAAAGAGAGCTCCGATATCATTATATTGGATGACAGTTTTGTCACGATTCTCAAGGTTTGTTTATTATATATGCTTGGTTGAAATGACGAACTTGGGCAGGTGGCAATGAAATTTCTTAGAAACGTTTTGATTGTGCTCAGGATGATACTAGTGGATTGTTTTGACAATGCAGGTTATTCAATGGTGTCGATCTCTATACACCAATATCCAGAGATACGTCTTATTCCGGCTCACTGTCACTGTATCAACCGTGGCTATCTGTGTGGTTGAGGTTGTGGTTTATGATGCATTTCCACTTTTCGCCGTCCAGGTTAGAAAATGTTATCCCTTTGTTACTTCTTTTTTCTTGTAATTGTTTTTCCTAATCCAAACCTTGCTTTTCCCTGATGCAGCTTCTGTTGCTTAATCTTATTGTCGACATCTTTGGAGCATTAGCGTTGGCATACAGACCAACACCTCAGCACCTAATGGGAAAGCCACCAGTTGGTATAAGGTACACAGAATCTTAAGGATACACGAATTGATTAATAAGTCAACTATAGATAGTTGTATCTTTGCCGAAATCCTGGAAGAAACAGTTGGTTTTGCTACTGATCATATACTTTTTTTTTTGTGTTCACTTCGTGTTTTCAGAGACCATCTTATAACCACGACGATGTGGTGCAAGTTGGTGATACAGGTATGTCGCCTAAAATATTTGATTTTTCATGTGTGAGCACTATTGAATGTAGAGACCTCTAGAAAAAATGCTTATGTGATGAAATACCTTCCTCCAGGTGATTTACCTAGTGCTGATTCTGGCGCTCATAAATTCTGACACGTTACTGAAGTTGAAGCATGGGAATACGGGTGATGCTGAAAAAGTGAAGAACACATTTATATTCAATTCCTTGGTCTTCTGCTTGGTAATGTTCGAATTTTTTTCACTCTTTTAATCAACGTTCATATGAAAATAATTAAGTTGATCATCTCTGTCTTCTAATCTTCTATTTTTGTAAAAAAAAAATTGCAGGTTTTTGGTGAGTTTGAGATCAGAAGTGGAGACCAAACCTTGAAAGAAATCCTTAGAGACAATATGTTTCTCATTACAATAGGCTCAACTATTTTATTTCAGGTAAGTCCTTTTGAACAAGCGAACAAAACATATATCTTCTTTTCTTCTCATTTACTGGCGCTCATAAATTCTGACACGTTACTGAAGTTGAAGCATGGGAATACGGGTGATGCTGAAAAAGTGAAGAACACATTTATATTCAATTCCTTGGTCTTCTGCTTGGTAATGTTCGAATTTTTTGCACTCTTTTAATCAACGTCCATATCAGAATAATTAAGTTGATCATCTCTGTCTTCTAATCTTCTTCTATTTTTGTAAAAAAAAAATTGCAGGTTTTTGGTGAGTTTGAGATCAGAAGTGGAGACCAAACCTTGAAAGAAATCCTTAGAGACAATATGTTTCTCATTACAATAGGCTCAACTATTTTATTTCAGGTAAGTCCTTTTGAACAAGCGAACAAAACATATATCTTCTTTTCTTCTCATTTACTTGTATATCACTAAAACATATATGCACTTTTTTTGTTCCTTCTGTTCAGATAATCGTAACACAGTTCCTGGGGATTTTCATATCTGGCGTTAGGCTTGACTTCAAAAATTGGGTCTTGGCAATTCTTGTGGGACTTGTCAGGTTCTCCTCATAAAGATCCTCTCAACTACTTTCTATAATTTTGACTCCGGTGTTTTCTTATGTTTATTTAAACTTTTTTCAGCCAAGCCGCCACTCACTTCCCTTTGCAAGCATTTCAGTATCTCCGTCGCTGAGTTTTGTCTTTACCGTAAGCACATTTCACTCCCTAATCTCCTAATTAATCACACATGAATAGTCTTATTTTTGTTTTGTCCACAAATAAGTAACTTCTCTGACCTTACAATCCTCATTTCAGGTCAGTGATTGGAGCATCCTGCTTGGATGCTTAGCGTTTGAATTTGCGCATGAGATTTTATATAAAGAATATACAGTATTGTGTGTGTGGGAATTAAGCTTCACTAGTTACATTCATTTATTTATTTATCCATTTCATTTTTCGAGCTACATGTATACTATTCTCTCTCTCTCTCTCTCTCTTTTAGATCAAAGCCTCTTTTATATGCAATCCAACATGGTATCAGATTGAATTTTTGCTCAATTTCTCTGTTTTCCTCTTTGTTTTCTTCAATATCTTTAATCAGTTCCGTTTCATGAGCTTTTAGATTTAAAATCTTTTGGATTCAGCTGATTCGTCGCGTGATTTGGCGCCTTGAAATTTGTTTTTTCCGACAAATCTATCTGAATTTGAAGTTATGAGTTATGACTAGAAAACGTCATTCTCGCATTGGCTTTGACCGTGCCTTTCTTCGGCTATATCTTGAGCCTCACGGGATCGTTGGTTAGTGTCACGATCGCTGTCATATTACCGTCTGCTTTCTACTTGAAGATTTGCTGGGACGAGATGTCGAAGTTCAAGAGAGTCGCGAATCTCGGGTGCCTTCTTGGAGTTTTGGGATCGTTTGATTCCTCTAAGTCGCTTGTCAAAGAGCTTGTTCGCGTTCATGGAGGTTGAGAGCGCGGGGTTTATTTTATAAAAAAGGATCGAGAAACATTGTTGTTAAAAACGATATGAGTAACCAATATATTTATATATAAAAAATCTGCATATACAATAACTTTCCGGTGAATTCAACATTTACTTCCGGTGAATTTGGTGTTTGTGAAAGAGAATTAATTTCGGATTTACCGCCAAGCACTTCCAATTTCCTGAATCTGACACCAACTATTCTTTTTCTGTGATCTAAAGCGACTTTAGATTTCATCTAACCACTTAACTCTAGGACTTGTCCTTATTTTCACCAACTTACAGTTTTGTACAGCCAACCCTCCACTAGGACCACCACCAGTGTCAGCCGGAGATCTGGAAACCCGACCCGAGGAAAACCGGGAAGGATCCGGTGATCTTGATATTCCTGTAGCCATGCATGTACGTAGATGGTGCCGAGGACGAATAAAGTAATGTTCCATTTTCAGGTTTCGATCATGAGTCCAAAAAAAAATTGCATAATTGATAAAATGTAAACTTTCATAAAAGAAAAAGGTTAGAAATTCTATTATAAAAATGTAAACTTTGGTAAAAGAAAAAGGTTAGAAATTTAAAAAAACAGAGAAAAAAGAAATCGATAATGACAATTAGTAAAATGTAAAGTATACCTAATGAATGACAGTTTTCCTATATACAGAAAAAAAAATTGTATACTTTGACAAAAATGTTTAAAATATTTGTAGTAAGATGACAAAAAAAAACTTCTGAAAAGGAAAAATACTAATAGAAAAAGGGAAATTTGATTTGATTGAAAGCTATATAAACATAA
Source organism: Microthlaspi erraticum (assembly GCA_902728155.2). Classification (NCBI taxonomy): domain Eukaryota; kingdom Viridiplantae; phylum Streptophyta; class Magnoliopsida; order Brassicales; family Brassicaceae; genus Microthlaspi; species Microthlaspi erraticum. The sequence continues at coordinate 483,264 of CACVBM020001695.1, read as the reverse complement.
GGAATGAACTTAATTTCTCAACCAAAATATTCTTAGTAGCTATCATCATCTTTCATAGTTTAAAAAAAAATTCATATTAGCTAGAATATGGCTCAAGAAGCGGATTTAGATTTGAGTTTATCTCAATATGATCCATGGGTTATAAAAAAGAAGTTAACCGCTTCTGATACTTCGATGAATGGTAAACTTCTCCTACCGCGAAAAGAATTATTAGATTCTATAATTCCGCAGATGAGACAGGCTATGGCCCAGCAGATAGGAACAGAAAACGGTGTTGAAGTGAAGGTCCATGTTATAGAGGAAGGTAATGAAGCTGATGACTACACATGGATCTTAGTTAAAGACATTGACAACACCTATTTTTTGAAGAGAGGATGGGGCCCTTTTGCTAGAGCCAACAACTACCAAGAAGGCGATGTAATTGGACTTATGTGGGATCAAAGCTATGAACGATTTTTGCTTCACAAGATAGTTCAATATTAGTCGTTTCTGAGATATCAAAGAGTTTTTCTACTATTTACTTAAGTGGTTTTAGTTTATTATTATTTTTTTTTTGGTTTTTTACTTAAATGTGGGTTTTATGAATAATATTTAATTTTTTTTTTAATTTCAAGTTTTGGTCTTTTATTCATCAGAAACTCTTATATCTCATGTAAGAGATAATAATGTTAATGCTAATTATGCCATTTATGTTTAATTCATGTCGGCAACTTTTCTTCTTCTGTGATCTAAAGCGACTTTAGATTTCATCTCATATACAACTTCTATAATATTACGTATACACTGTTATGATAATTTGTATATAAACAGAACACTATATACTATACAGGGTACAGAAGATGTACACAAAGGCTCTTACGCTTCCTACTTACAGACTGCGAATCCGAAGCTTTTACTTTCACTCTCCTCGTTTAGCAAATCACAGAGAGCATGAGCACAAAAAGTTCTGTCTTATTGTTTTGACTTCTTTTCCTTAATTAGATTTCTGTATCTTGGTTTCTGGAGAAGGTCTTGGATAAAGAACGAGTGCTAGCGCAAAAGCGACCCCAAGACCGACCACTCCGCTAAAAGGCTGTAACGGACGTTTCCCTGCAGTCCAAACCGGTGAACTCGGGTTGTACGTGAGGAATCCACCAGTGTGTAGTACAAAGCTTGCTGCTATCATTCCTGTTCGCAACCCAATTGGCACTATCAGATTCCCTTGGCTTCTCTCACGAGCCCCTGCCAGCGCCAACGGCAGAAGCCATAACCCTGGAATTGATCTCAGGGATCTGCAAGAAAAGAAACACACACTTATTATGCTACTAATCTCAAATGAGATGAGAGCGACTTATATGTTACATGCTATTGTATAAATACCTCTGGAACAAGGCAAATACGAGCCCTGTAATGATAATGCTTTGATGGTATCCCATATCTATAGCAATCTCGTTAGGCATCCATGACCTGAAGAGCAACTCTTCCACAAACACAATAAATGTCGCAGTTGCAAACCCCCTAACTATCAGCAGACAGCAGAAGCAGCTGCGCGCTTCCCTTGAGCAGCTTCATGGCATCATAAGGATGTGGAAGGTAAGGCGGCCGAGATAAAATGGCAGCTCCCAATATTGTATTTATGAGCTGTATTACTAGAACCACTGTGATGCCTCCTGCTAAGGCCTTCAAAAACCCTAGAATCTGCAAGGAAGTGAAGATTACGTTAATAGCATGTGTAAGTGAAGAAAAGGAGAAAAAAGAAAAGAAAATCACATTAGTCTAAACGTTTAAGGTAATAGTACCTGTTTTTTGGGTGATGCCTTGAAATCAAGCCCATATTGCGTGAATGGATTTTCATACTTTCGTACTCTCTTTCCCCACAGCATAACAAGAATGAAAACAGCAACATAGAGCCCAACTACAGTAGCTAGTTCCGCTACTCTAGATGGAGTACTTGTGGACCAGCTCTGGAGAAGTGTTGGAAGCAATGGAATCACAACAGGTGACCATAAAACAAGCACCATTTTAACAAATCCCAACGCCCTGATAGACAGAAAAAAAAAATGATACGTATGAGAATCATTGGGACCAACTAATATGAAGAAGAATCCGAGGACCCTAATTATGCTACTAAATTAATAAGAGTATGAAAATCATTAACATGCCTGTTCTCATTAGAGAATTTAGCCTATTAAGGACCAAAAATTCACTCCCAACCATGAAGTGAAGAATCAAGCATACTAATAATGATAATTTACTTGCAGAAGAATCAGACGTTAGTTCACCTTTTTGCCTCAAAAAATGGTTAACACAAATCCATCGTTCAACGTTCATTTCATTTAAGATCCCTTTAAACCACAAAACTTAACTGTATCAGCAACTATTCATGGTTGGTATGCTCATTGGTACGTACTTGATCAGTTATTTCTTATATCATTATGTCGCACCAAATTAAACTCTGCCGAGTTTGTGGATAAGAGACTTATCTTCGATCTCGTTTCTTTCTTCCGGTGGGATTCTTATGTTGGCGCTTATATTCGGATCCGTGGTTTACACGGCAATATTTGGCGGCGTTAGTGACAACGGGAGGATTCCGTTGCTCCGGTTAGGGAACATCCCAACGGTTTCGGGAATTTATCTGTTCGGCTTCGGTGGACACATCGTATTTCCTAATATCTATACTTCCATGAAAGATCCTCCAAATTCACAAAGGTACGTTAGCTTTCTTTTTCTATAGTTTTTAACTTTTTTTTAGTAAATCATTTATAAAATTCTCTCTTCTAAAAAAAATAGTTTATTTCATATAAATATACACGGAATTACCAATTTACACTAGAGTAGTAGCGTGTGTTTGTTAGGATGTTCCAAAATAAATAACACGATGTGTGTATTACAAGTTATGGGTTTTGAAAATGTGTAATAAAGCACTTTTTTTTTGTTTTGTCCGCATAAAACATTGAAATAATAGATTGCATGTGAATATTGAATACGTAGGTATCGATCGTGAGCTTTGCTACGGTGACGGCATTGTACACGGCACTAGCCATCACAGGAGCGATGATGTTCGGACCAAGCGTAAATCCCCAAATTACCCTCAGTCTTCCAAAACATTCACTCGTAAGCAAGATCGCTCTCTGGGCCACACTGTACTAACCCCAATGACCAAATACGCATTAGAGTTCGCTCCTTTAGCCATCCAGCTCGAACGCAGCCTTCCTTTGAACATGACCGATCGCACCAAGCTCGTGGCTCGTGGTCTTGTTGGCTCCGCTATTCTACTAGTCATTCTCGCGTTGGCTTTGACCGTGCCTTTTTTCGGCTATGTCTTGAGCCTCACGGGATCGTTGGTTAGTGTCACGATCGCTGTCATATTACTGTCTGCTTTCTACTTGAAGATTTGCTGGGACGGGATGTCGAAGCTCAAGAGAGTCGCGAATCTCGGGTTTATTGTTTTCAGTTGCGTTCTTGGAGTTTTGGGATCGTTTGATTCCTCCAAGTCACTTGTCAAAGAGCTTGTTCGCGTTCATGGCGGTTAAACCACGGTTTGTTGTTGCGGATAGTTAATCAAAAGCGGAATAAAAAAAAAGGGATCGAGAAACATTGTTGTTAAAAACGATATGAGTAACCAAGATATTTATATATAAAAAATCTGCATATATAATAACTTTCCGGTGAATTTGGTGTTTGTGAAAGACAATTAATTTCGGATTCGATCGTGAGTTCAAAAAAAAAATTGCATAATTGATAAAATGTAAACTTTCATAAAAGAAAAAGGTTAGAAATTCTATTATAAAAATGTAAACTTTGGTAAAAGAAAAATGTTAGAAATTTAAAAAAAAACAGAGAAAAAAGAAATCGATAATGACAATTAGTAAAATGTAAAGTATACCTAATGAATGACAGTTTTCCTATATACAGAAAAAAAAATTGTATACTTTGACAAAAATGTTTAAAATATTTGTAAATATATAAAATATTTAGAATATGTACAAATTTTAGAATGTACAGTTCTCCTGCTTTAAGTTCTTCCTCTGCTGGTTTTGTGGTCAATATATGAAACATTTCAGGCAATTGATTATCTGAAGTGGATTCTGGTTTTGATGATTTTTTTGTTATCATTTTTTTCATTACAGCACTGGAGAAGTTGCTGGAGTCGGTTGAGTCAGAAGAACCGAGGAAAAGAAGACGAGCTTTAGGGCATAATTCAAAAACCGGAAACTACAAAACCAAACGCAGCAAAACGACATCTGAACAAGCGTAGTTCTTCTGGTTCAAGATGTGTAGGATTGTTCTTGCAAAGCGAAGAATCAACTGTATTAATTTAAAGTCCAGAGTAGTAGTATAATGCTGGCACCTCAATTCTTCACAAAATTTTGGAATGATTGTTACTATTATTATATTTTGATGTCAACTATTTATAGTCAAAATGTTGTACTAAAGATAATATGTTGCTCACTATAAATTTTCAGGAGTAGGAGAAGTATGTAGTTCCTTTTTTTTCTTTCGTTGTCTACGAGATCACTATTTTTCTTGAAGTCATTAATGGCCTTGCCGCTTAAAGATATAAAGATCTGTGTGTCTCAGGCGATTACATAGTAAGCTAAATAGAATTATGATCACTTGTATAATATCAATGGTCGAGTATAAAATTGGATTTAAAGGACGTTTCATATCTATGTTTGGTAATCTACATCTTTTAGTATTTTGTTCATTTTTTGACTAAATTAGCCTTATCTAAATTATTATAATAATCAAATCATTTTTAAAAAATTCAGTGAAATGTGAAAAAATATATAAAAAACTGAAAACACCATAGTAACATTTTTATAATTTTAAGTGTAACAACAAAAATTGAAAAAAAAAATATTTACTTATCGTTCTAAATTTTTTAGAATCCGCATTCTACGTTCTAAATTTTTTAGAAAATGAATTCTAATGTTTCAACATATTCTAAATACTCTAGAATGCATATTCTAAAATTTGTACATATTCTAAATATTTTAGAATGCGCATTCTACGTTCTAAAGTAAATTCTAAAGTTTGAACATATTCTAAAAGTTTTAGAATGCATGTTCTAAAATTTTAGAATATTGAACATTCTAAAACTTTTAGAATATGTTCAAACTTTAGAATTCATATTCTAAAACTTATAGAATATGTACAAATTTTAGAATGCGTAGAAATTCTAAAATTTTCAGAATCCGTGTTCTAAAGTCTGTACATATTCTAAAACTTTTAGAATGCGTCTTCTTTGATTTTAAGAATGCAAATTCTAGAGATTACACATGTTCTAAAAACTCTAGAATGCACCTTCTATGTCACTAGATTCTAAAAATAAAAGAAAATCAATATTAGGAAACGAAATCTCCAAAAAATCTGTCAAAATATCTCCATTCTTTTCCCATTTCCTCCATCATCTCCTTCTTTTCTCATTCCCTCCTTCTCGTCAGGTTTCTTTTGAACTGAACATCTCTTCTTTTCTGCTCAAATTCTCTTCCCTTTTCACAGCTGGTAAGCAACTGTTTGCTTCTTTGTATTTTTCTTACAGTTTTGTTCGAATATGTTGTATGATATGGTTTGTACTATCGTCTAATTTCTAAACGTTTTTGGCAAATTCGTGTTGTTAAAATCAACACAGATCGATCGGTTTGACCCCTAAACCGATATGGATCATGGCGTTAAAGAGAAGAGGTAAATGAGCAGGTAGAAGCAGAGACCAGAGAAAAACAGAGGTGGATAAGTGAAGAAGAAGAAGAGAGCAAACAATGTAAAGCAGTGTTGATGAGGTGACTTTGGAGGCTTACTGTCGGCACACGAGATGTCCATTTCATGCACAGACGGTTTAGTCATATTCTAAATCAACCCAAGAGTTCATAGAAGTCAAGTCGGAACCCTAGTCCCACCGGAGGTGCATTTTACAAGCGTTGCTTCCTGGCCAAGAAATTGCTGAGAAACCTGCAATTTATTCTCAGGAAAACAGTGTGTGCGAAGCCTACTTTGGAAGACGATTCCAGCCGGAGAAAAATGAGTTTGACCACGTTTGAGATGTCTATGGAAAGATAACATCTCGGAGAATTCACAGAAGATAACTTTTCATCATTTGGAGTTATAACGCATCCGCAAATTGCAATACAAGTTAGCACAAAATCATCCAAGTCTAAGATTAAAAGATTAAAAGACCAACAATGGAGAGAAACAGAGAAACTTGACTACTCGATTATTTCAAAAGACATTGATATATGAAATTGAAAGACCAAAAAAAAGCACACAAATAGAGTAACAAAGTAATGGAGAAAATAAAATCAATTAAAAAAGAAGGCAAGCAACAAAGATTTGTTAACTTCAATCGATCTCCACAGGTATGATATCGTCAAATTGTGAAGGCTTGTACTGCAACATTCGCTCTTGTAGAATAGGGTCAGTTGCAGCTTCACATAGATCACTAGCAATTTTCATCCTTGCCTCTCTAATGTTGCTATCATTTATTAACGACAAGTCCAATGGTGCAATCCGTGTTATTTGGTTAACGCCTCAACAAGGTGAAGAAGAACGTAAAAACTTTTTCACATACAATAAACCCTAAATTTTATATATTTTGTTTATTAAATATATATTTAATGAAAAATTTATAGTTTTTGATTAGTTAGGGTATATTTGTACTTTAAGCTCATATAAAGACTAATCCCCCAAAGTAGAAAAAAAAAGGTGTAGATCACCAAACATACATATGAAACATCCTTTAATTCCAATTTTCCCTATACATGAATATAAAAAAGGTCCTTATCAATACTTAATACATTGGTCAGATTAGGAGGTGTAAATAAAATTGAAGGATGTAAAGCATGAAACATGTCAGATTTATATTTTTCTTCATGGAGACAAGATCAAAAACAAATCCATAATTATATTTTATGAAGCTGAAAGATCAAAAATTTCTCTAAGACTTTGGCAACGGAATATACATGCATTTTTAGAAACTAAAGATACGTTTGTTGAACTTTATGCAGATAAATTGATCTATTCACTCAAAATGATGATTACATTAATTACATATAGATTTAAGATTCATTATATGTTTACTACCCTACCATTATGAATAAATGCTTGGGTTATTTGGTATTTTTGTGAAACAACACTAAGATTTTAACAAGAAAGATTTCCCGTTTCATTAATCATTTTTGAATCAGATAATTTCCTTTTGTTTATAGATTTTCAATTTATGAATCTCCAACATTGTCACATATCAAAGCATGGTTATGAACATATGTTTAATCCATCAAGTGTAATACAATCATGAACTGAATAATAAAAGAACATAGATCTGCGATTTAGGTTTTGCATATATGAATATGTGTTTATACTTACAATGCGCATTATCTGTGCGACTTTAGATGATGGTGCCAAAATGTGCCAAAATCCAGCTTCCCACTATGCCAACATGCATGTTGCCACAGTAGGTGGTGGTGCCAACATTCACGTTGCGACTGTAAGTATTTTATTCAGAAAAAGTCTTCCTGCAATCATCATCAAAATGGCTCAGGATTAAGAATATCAATTCGCTGTCACCAATTGGACAATTTGGAACTAGAGCTTTGGTAAGTAGCTGATAAAATTATATATTGATCTCTTACTCTTGGATCTGGGATCATGTTGTTTGCCGGCTCGGACTTGGCGGCTGGAGTCGGCTCTCCGTCTTGACGACGGTTAAGCAGCGACTGCAAGGCTTCTCTCTTACAGCTGCCGGTGAGGTAGATGGAAGGCGGAAGAAGACAAATAGTTTCTCACATTTTTGAAGGGTCTCCGGTTCATTGATAGGGTTTGCAATTTCGGTTCGGTTCAATTTAGCTTCGGTACAATCTTATGTAAACCAGCTCCATTACCCGGTTTGTCAGTCAATAAATATGAAACACTTCAGGAAATTGATTATCTAAAGTGGATTATGGTTTTGATGAATTTTTTTATCATTTTTTTCATTTCAGCCCCGGAGAAGCTGAAGGAGTTGGTTAAGTCAGAAGCACCGAGTAAAAGAAGACAAGCTTTTAAGCATAATTCAAGAACCGGAAACTACCAAACCAAACGAAGCAAAACGTAACGACATCTGAACAAGCATAGTTCTTCTGAGAGATATGTAGGTTTGTTCTTGGAGGCCAAGAATCCATTGTATTAATCAAAGACTAGAGTAGTATAATGCTGACACCTCAAAAAAAAAAATCTGAAATTTTGGAATATGATTGCTATTAAATTTTGATGATTTTCAACTAATTATACAGTTTCAAAATCTTTTACTGAAGAGAACATGTTGCTAGCTCAATGGAATTTGTCAGAAGTAATTTATTGACTTTTTCTTTCTTTGTCAACGAAATCACTATTTTCTTTAACTCATTAACTAATGGCCTTCTCGCTTAAGATCTGTGTCTCTACGGAAGGTGGACTGTGTATCGAAGCTCTTTTCTATTATCTCAGATGACTACTTTAGTAAGCTAAATTGAATTACAATCACTTGTATAATCTCAATGGTCGAGTATAGCTACATGCTGATGAATATTATAATAACATTGTCAGATTTAAGGATGTAAAGCATGAAACATGTCAGATTTCTTTTTCATGGAGACAGGATCAAAAAAGAACCCATCATTGTATTTTATGAATACCTGAAAGATCAAACATTCTCTAAGACTTTTGGCAACGGAATATACATGCATTTTTAGAAACTAGAGATACGTTTGTTGAACTTTATGCAGTTAAATGGATCTATTCACTCAAAATGATGATTATATAAAGATTTAAGAGAAATTTTATGAAATACACCTCTTGAGGTGCAAATTTTCAAAACTACACCTATAGTGTGGAAATTTTCAAAAATACATTTTTTCCTAGTTTTAATATATATGTTTGGGTTCACTAATCCTATATTAGGGTTTAGATTTTGGGGTTTAGGGTTTATATTTAAAGGTTCAATGTTAGATTTTAGGGTTTTAAATTTATATTTTAGGGTTTAGAGTTCTTTTACTCAATGAAAAAGTGTAGTTTTGAAAATGGATACCATAAAAGTGTATTTTTGAAAATTGGCACCTCAAGAGGTGTAGTTTTGAAATTTCCCCGATAATTAAGATTCATTATATGTTTACCACGCAAATAAATACCCTACAATTATGAGTTTATGACTAGATGTTTTTTTTTTTTTTTTAACTAAAAATTCATGATTTAAAAAGAAAGATTTCCCGTTTCGAGAATCATTTTTGAACTTTATGCAGATAAATTATTTTTGTTGTAAAATTCATAAGTAGCAATTGATTAGCAAACCCTGCCGACGAGGCAATGGAGAACACCGGCGGAGGAAGTAAGAGAAGGGACGAGAGAGCCGTGGGCCACCAGGAACGACTCTCCTCCTTTGTAAAACGGCTGGACGGCTCCACCAGACGGCCCGAAGTAAGCTCCGTTTTTGAAAACGTCCTTTGACGACGTACTTATTTTCCATCTTCCAGTCATTTTCTTCGTCACCTATATATATATATATATTTTACACAAACGACACAATTTAAGTATTCATTCATGCATTCTTTCGACTCAAAATCCAATTGATAATGAATGACTACATTTAGCCCAAGTGCATTATATATAATGTGTTAGGAGGTCTTTTCGTATCTTAATTGAAGATATAAATTTTAATTTAATCCTTAACATTAAAACCAATTTAAAAGAAAAAATATAATCATGAAAATTTATATGACATGATATTTTTCTAAATAAAAAAAGAAAGATATATATACCTGTTTATGGGCATTAGCAGCGACGAAGAAGTTGCCTTCACTAAAGATAATTGGATCAGCACTTCCTCCGATCGCATACAAAAGCCAGTTCTCGTACATATTGTTTGCTACGTGAGCATACCCTTCTCCTCACCCTGCCACGTCATCAATCATATATCCACGTCATCACTAACATATTCACGTCAGTATTTTTAATCTACATACGTACCTAGGCATTCTCGAAACGAGACCCGGTCCGAAACGGTTAAATGCAATGGTAACTTTCATTTTCTTATCGTGCACAAATGTGTCGTCATGTCCGAGTAACATTGTCTTTTCGTAATAACATTACCAAAAATATCATCAATATTCAGAAAATTATTATAAAAGTTACAATCATGTAAAAAAGTAACGAATATTAGAATATGGAATGCATATATTCTTCTATGTATATTAGGCAAGATAGTTATGAGCATATAACGGCTCTCTTGTATATTAATCTCTATATATTGTCTCATGAATGGAATGACAAGATCATCGATTCAATCATAAGGAATCTAATATGATATCAGAGCATATCCTAGAATTTTAGTCTTCCGCCGCTCTCCTCTTTCTCCTTTTTTTCTTGTCACTTTCATTCCTCTGTTTTTCTTTTTTTCTCGTTTTCTCTCCATCTTCTTGATTCCTTTTCTTACATTTGCAATGGCTGCTACAGCGGCTGCAACTGATCGATCACTGAGCCACACACAAATCAAGGCTCATATCCCCATTACTCTGGATATGAATCAGATGAACTATGATTTATGGCGTGAGCTATTTGAGACGCACTGCCATAGTTTCTCTGTTTTGGGCCATCTCGATGGTACCACTCCCTCCACCGGACCAGAGGATACCACATGGTCACAAACCGACGGCACCGTCAAGATGTGGATCTACGACACCATCTCCGAATCTCTTCTCAAATCAGTGCTCAAAACTAAGAGCACCGCGTCGGAGCTCTGGAAATCGATCGAGGATCTGTTTCGTGACAACAAAGAGGCTCGCGCAATCCAACTCGATAACGAACTTCGCCAATTACGGATCGGCGATTTACCCGTTCATGAGTACTGTCAGAAACTTAAAACTATCTCCGATCTTCTGGCCAATGTGGACTCTCCGGTTACCGACAGGCAGCTCGTCATGCATCTTCTCAATGGTTTGAGCTCCAAATTTGATAACATTATTAATGTGATCAAGCACCGGTCTCCTGCGTGTACCTTCAGTATGGCTCGCTCCATGCTCAAAGACGAAGAAGACCGCTTGAACACAAAACGACAGGCTGAAGCATCTCACCATGATACTGCTTCATCTCCTCAGATTTTGGTGGTTTCGGCTCCTCCACCATACCAATCCCATCGGCAATCTGGCTCCACGGATTCCCAATTTCACCAGAATCGTGGAAATCGTAGCAATCGCGGTAATCGTGGAGGTCGGAATTCGAAGGGTCGTGGCAATAACCAATGGTCAGGAGGAAACTGGAACTCTGGGCCACCTCCACCGTGGGCTTGGCCCACTCCTTCATGGCCCATGCCTCCTCCTTGGGCTTCACAGCCTCAATGGCCCAATCAACCTCACTGGCCGAATCCGTCTTGGCCAAATCAGTATCCCTCCGTCGCGTCTCGACATCCGACTCCAACGCCTCCTTCCCCGGGACTCCTTGGTTCCACTCCACGATCGGCGTATGTTGCGACGCACAACTCCTCCACCACTTCGATGCCGGACCAATCGTCAGACCTGATCTCGACGGCTCTAGCCAACGCATTTAACACCATGACTGTCTCAGATCCAGGCGATGCTGGTTGGTATATGGATACCGGTGCCACCGCTCATTTAACGGCTCAACCTGGTAATATTTCTTCCCTTTCCTCTCAGGCATCTTTGCCTCTCATCACCGTAGGTAATGGCGCTTTGCTTCCTGCAACTGCAATAGGAAATTCATCTATTCACACTAACTCTCGTCCTCTGTTGCTCAAAAATATATTGTTATGTCCTAAAATTTTGAAAAATCTTATTTCTGTGCGTCAATTTACAAAAGATAATACTTGTTCTGTTGAGTTTGACCCATTTGGTTTTGTTGTTAAGGATCTCAATACCCGAGTACCTCTCATCCGATGTAATAGCAGTGGCTCTTTGTATGCCGTTACCAAACCTCAGTCGGCACCATTGTCACATGCTCTCATCACCACTACATCGCCATCTCTATGGCACCAGCGTCTCGGCCATCCCGGCGATGCTATTTTACGCTCTTTATCTACTGCTGGTTTTATCAATTACTCAAAAACTGATGTTTTTTCTTTATGTCATGCCTGTCAATTAGGCAAGCATTTACGGCAACCTTTTACTTCTTCTCAAACTCTTGTTACTTCTCCATTTGAAATTATACACTCCGATGTTTGGACATCACCAGTTACGAGTGTTAGTGGAATTAATTACTATGTCATTTTTCTTGATCAATTCTCTCATTTCCTCTGGATTTATCCTCTTCGTCAGAAAAGTGAAGTTTTTTCAAAGTTTTTGCATTTTTTCAACTTTATCAAAACTCAATTTCAACATCCCATCAAAGCTTTTCAATGTGACAATGGGGGTGAGTTTAATAATCGTCAAATGCTGGATTTCTTTTCCACTCATGGGATTCAGCCACGATTTTCTTGCCCACATACGTCACAACAAAATGGGAGAGCCGAACGAACTCTGCGCACGGTCAATAATCTTGTGCGGGTTCTCTTATTTCAGGCAAACTTGTCCAATACATATTGGGTTGAGGCATTGAATATGGCTGCCCATCTTTTTAATATTCTTCCATCTTCTTCCATAAATAATGAAATTCCTTTCACTCGTCTTTTTCAAAAACCAGTTTCATATACGCATCTTAGAGTATTTGGCTGTCTTTGTTACCCTAATCTGCTTCCCACTTCTCGTAATAAACTTTCACCACGATCCACTCGTTGTGTTTTCCTTGGCTATCTACCAAACCATCGTGGTTTTAGATGCCTTGATCTCAACACCCGTCGTATTATACTCTCACGACATGTGGTTTTCGATGAAACTGTTTTCCCTTTTGCAGGTCCAAGCTCTCCTCCTCTGCCGCTGACATCAGCCTCCTCACTCACATATCCACCGTCGCTCTTACACTCCCCGCAGACGGCACCACCGTCTCCTCCGGCACCGTCACCGGATCCACCACCGACTTCTCTTCCTCCAGCGCCAACGTCTTCTCACACTATAGCGTCTTCTTCTCAGCAGGATACCTCCTCCACGGTACCTGATCATGACTCTGGCTCCACTGAACCTCGTTCAGCGGACCGCACCCAACAAACAGTTCCAGGATCATCATCTCAGCCGTCAACTACTCAAGCTCCAGCCGCACCGCCTCCTGCCAGAATGCAAACTCGGAGTCGCAGTGGCATAGTCAAACCAAAACAAATCTTCTCCCTACACTCCGACATTATCTCTCCTCTGCCTCGATCCCACCTTGCGGCATTCAAAGATCCCAACTGGAATGGTGCTATGCACGCCGAATACGATTCACAAATAGCGGCGCGCGTTCATGGGATCTTGTTCCTCTTCCTCTTAATACTAACATTGTGCGCTCTATGTGGTTGTATACTCATAAATTTCGTGCAGATGGAACACTTGCTCGTCATAAAGATCGCTTGGTGGCAAATGGCAAATCTCAGGAAGTTGGAATTGATTGTCAAGAAACCTTCAGTCCCGTTATCAAACCGACGACGATTCGCACAATACTTGATGTTGCTGTCTCTCGTGATTGGCCTCTGCATCAGCTTGACGTCAAAAATGCTTTTCTTCATGGCAATCTTGAGGAAACAGTCTACATGCATCAACCGCCGTGTTTTGTTGATCCTACGAAACCGGACTACGTGTGTCGTCTCCGGAAATCCATGTATGGACTCAAACAATCCCCCCGCGCCTGGTATCAACGGTTTGCTCAATACGCAACCAAACAGGGTTTCACTTGCAGCAAGAGTGATACTTCTCTCTTCATCCTACGTCGTGGCACTGAAATAGCCTATCTCCTTCTCTATGTCGACGACATCATTCTCACTGCCTCCACAACATCTCTTCTCAGGTCTATTATATCCTCTCTCAAATCTGAATTTCCAATGTCTGATCTTGGGTTTCTTCACTACTTTCTTGGCATTGTTGTACGCAGAGACAAGAATGGATTGTTTCTGGATCAACGAAACTATGCCGCAGATATCCTCCACAGAGCGAATATGTCTAACTGTAAACCGTGTCGTACTCCCGTTGACACTTCGGCCAAGCTCTGTGCAGACATTGGCAAACCCGTCGACAATCCGACACTCTATCGCAGCCTCGCTGGTGCACTTCAATACCTCACGTTTACCCGTCCTGACATTGCCTATGCGGTTCATCAAATATGTCTCTACATGCACGCTCCACGGAACCTCATTTCACTGCGCTCAAACGTATTCTGCGTTACCTCAAAGGTACAATCACTCAAGGATTACAAGTCAAACACAACGACTCTCACGGCATACACAGATGCTGATTGGGGAGGATGCCCCAATACTAGACGCTCCACGTCTGGATATTGCTTGTATCTTGGAGATAATCTTATCTCTTGGTCCTCGAAACGACAGCCCACAGTGTCTCGGTCAAGTGCTGAAGCTGAGTATCGAGGTGTGGCAAATGTAGTGGCTGAAACGATTTGGGTTCGCAATCTGTTACTTGAGATCCATTGTCCGATTTCCACCGCTACACTTGTCTATTGTGATAATGTGAGTGCTGTTTACTTGTCCACCAATCCGGTCCAACATCAACGCACCAAGCATATCGAACTCGATATCTTGTTCGTGTGAGAGAAGGTAGCTCTTGGTCAAGTCCGAGTCCTCCATGTTCCTTCATCTCAACAATATGCCGATATCTTCACGAAGGGGCTTCCTTCAGCACTCTTCAATGAGTTCAAGTCCAGTCTTCGCGTTCGGGAACCTCACGTTCTGACTGCGGGAGGGTATTAGAATATGGAATGCATATATTCTTCTATATATATTAGGCAAGATAGTTATGAGCATATAACGGCTCTCTTGTATATCAATCTCTATATATTGTCTCATGAATGGAATGACAAGATCATCGATTCAATCATAAGGAATCTAATAACGAATATATACATATACGTACTTACTTTTTCGTGATGTGTGAAGTGACTGTTAGTGATAGTTACAGCCGTAGAAGAATGAATCACATCGACCAAACCATCTTGACACCGAGCAAAGGAACAATGGTCGATCCAAACATGTGTAGACTGAAACACGCGTATCGCGTCACCATCCCATGACCCTCTTCTCACCAAACCGGTTCTACAACCATGGAAACTTATCCCATGAATAATGACATGACTCACACGTTTTAACGTTATGCACGGCCCGTTGGTTATTTCCACTTTTGCTCCTCTCCCGTCTATCGTCTTGTAGCTGCTCACGAGGAGCTCGTATTTCAACACTATTACCATGTCACGTGCGAATGTGATCCATAGTGGTTTAGATTGGATCGCCCCATATCTTAGGGATTCGGGTTTAGGGTGCCTAGGATCGTCTGACGGGTTTGTAACCACGTAGATCGGCCCGTGTTTGCCTCCTATTGCGGCTTTCCCGAACCCTACCGCGCAGTTGGCTAGGGCATGACGGCTAGACGCCCAATTAGGGTTTCCTCGCCAGCAAGAATCAACTGGATTTAGTGATAAACCAACAAGATATTTAGAAGACAATGTTGCAAAGAGAAAAGAAACTGTTAACAAGAGAGAAGCCATTTTCTTGAAGATGTGGTGCCTTTGATTTGAACTATGTGTGTGCGGATATCTATACTTGAGTCACGACATAGATGTGAGCTAGAGAGTAGAGAAGATACGTATCAGTATCTATAGACTTGTTTATATTATATATTTTCATTTAGATATATAAAAATTTTATGCATCTTGTGTTTCAATTATGTTATGTGTTTTTTCTTGACTCCTCCGGTTGCTGGTCTGAATTTGATTCCCTGAGAATCAGTAACAAAAATGCTAAGTTATCTGTTTAGACTCATCAGAGTTTAAACCTAAATTTACTCATGTTGTTGACAGCAAAAGACCTTTATTTGTAGGAACCTAGTTCTTTGGAATCTTTTCTTCTTGTTGATTTCTTACCAATATTCACACTTGCATTCAAACAAATCAACTCAAATCCTAAATTCAATTATATACTCATAATTATTTTAACTCACTGTTTACGTCTTCGCACTATGGGAACCAACACCTAGTTTATTACATGTATAAATAAATAATATATAACTTGGTCAAAATATTTTATTTCGTTATATTTGATAAAAATAGCATGGTTATACACGAGCATCTTACTTGAGAATAGTCCCCACGTGTTGAGTTTACGAAATCCATAGAGTTTCACGTCGACGCACGTAATTTAAGAAATCACTGAACATTTTAACTTTTTTTTTATAATCATGGAAACGAAGTTTAAATATAAAGCTTTCATGTTGTTGTCTTGCAATCTAAGAAGCAGCATGGATATGGTTAACATCATTCTCAATATTCTTCTTCCTCCTCTTACCCTCGTCTTTCTTTTCTTCTTTTATCCAATTTATCTTTTGATCAAACTTCTGAATTGTGTTCGTAAGCATCTTTACAATGAAAAATGTCGCCGGAAAAGTAGTGCTTATCACCGGAGCTTCCTCCGGCATCGGAGAGGTTAGCTTTTATATATCATTCCTTTATTTCTTTCTTTTGGACCTCATCTAATTATATATATTCTCCTGATTGGATAACCGATACTAGAATTTAATTTAAAATCAAGTTGTTAACAAAAAAAGTTAACAGTAAATGTTGATTTCTTCGTTTTCTCGGAATTAGCATCATTTGATTTTTGTGTTATTTTACTATTTTTTTCTGGAAAAAAAAAAGCATATCGCATACGAATACGCGAAGAAAGGAGCGTGTCTAGTTTTGGTTGCTCGAAGAGAGGATCGTCTACAAATAGTAGCCGAGACATCAAGACAATTAGGTTCTCCTAATGTCATCGTCATATCAGGTGATATTAGTAAAACTAATGACTGCATGAAATTCATCGACGAGACTATACTTCATTTCGGGAAACGTAAGTACTAAATTCCAAATATATCAATAATTTTGAATTGAGTTAGATCATAGTATTAGAATAAAATTAAACAAAACGTATTCGACATAGCTAATGAAATCTCATAGCAAAAGAATTTATGTAATTTATTCAATATTTAACCGGCTATTATTCTTATTTAGTAATCATATTTTGGCAGTGGATCATCTGATCAATAATGCTGGTGTGCCTCAATCCAATTTGTTCGAGGATTTCTCTCAAATTCAAGACGCTACTCGTATAATGGTACATTTCCAATTTATCCATCTCCAAGGTTGTCATGTGATATATGAAGTGAGTTAAACAGTCTTAGTATCTAATATGTATAATTAGTACAAGGAAACTAAAACCAAACAGTATGTGTATTACTTACGTACGAAGATAATGTTTGATAAAGGATTGAAGTCAGCTAAGGAATTTTTTTGTTTTATGTATATGATCCAAGGACAAAATCGAGCAAGCTCCATTTTTTCAATATATGTTGACTAATATACTTAATTTATGTGCTTTAAGGATACCAACTTCTGGGGTGCAGCATACATAACGTATTACGCAATTCCTCATCTTCGAAAGAGCAAAGGAAAAATCATTGTCATCACTTCGGCTTCAGCAAAGATACACATGCCATTGTTAACTGTCTATTCTGTAATTAAAAAATACTAATTATATTGTCAAGTCATTGATAATTTTGATGTCACTAATTGGTTATCGATATAGGCAAGCAAAGCAGCGTTGGTAGGATTTTTTGAGGCATTGAAGGTCGAACTCAATCCAGAAGTTAAAGTAACAATTGTTGTTCCTGGACTTATCTCCACAGATATGACAACTCCTGAATTTATAGAAAAAGTAAGTAAAATCATGTATTTTTATACAACAACATTATATTATCCAATTACTTTTTAAGTTTTCAGCATAACTATTGTAATTCGATTGACATGTTTAGCTAATTATAAGTTTTTGTATGTTTTGTTTTCTTGATATAGTATGGTACAGATTGTTTTTTCTCGGAATCAGTGAGTAGATGCGCAAAAAATATATTCCAAGGTGTTTACAGAGGAGAATCATACATAGAAGAACCAAGTTGGATCAAGTGTTTCTTTCTAGTGAAGAATATGTGTCCTGAAGTAATGCAATGCTTCCTCAACCATTCTTTCGTCCATTTTATGAAACCTTATTTCAAGCGTGACTGAGCCGGCAAAGAAACTAAAAGACCCATTTCACTCAAAGTTTGATTCTTTTTTTTTCTCGTTTGTCTGTTAAGCTCATTAATTAAGTCAATCAAAGCCTTTGGTCGTCAGTGATGGCTTAGCTCCTCCTACCTATCTCATACTAGCTCGGAAAAACAACTTTAGACGTAAAGCCTATCTCCTAGCAAATGTGCTGAACAATTTTTTTTTTTTTTGTTTTTTATAATCTATATACAATTGTCATCATTGATCATGCATTATCGTAATAAAAAACAAAAAAGTAAGTAACTTGAGATCGATCTATGATAATGATGCGACATGTCTTATTTTAATATAATATCTTGTTGTTTCTTCTAATTTCAAATTAATTTTAATTTAGTTTAGTCAGTGATAAAATATTAATCGATGCAGAACTAATATCATAAAATAAAATGATACTCCTTCCATTTTTATTTTGTTTAAAAAAAATTCACACATATTAAAAATATAAATTTAATTAATATATTATATTAGTGAATATAATTATTTAATAAGTTAAATGAACAAATAGAAATTTGGAAATTCATCAAAACATTTTTTTATTGAAAATATAAAACGAAACACTAAAACGGTACTTAAGATGAAACACTTATTGTGGAACAAAATTTAAACTCTAAATTGTTCTTAACATGAAACACATGAAACTATTAAAAAAAGACTTTTAATGGCTGGCTTATCCGTCACAACTATCTTTTCAATTACAGTTGTGAATCACTTGTGAGTTGTGATAGTTGTTTAGTTGATTTTTAACAAAAAAAAAGATAGTTGTTTAGTTGATTATTTTTATCATATCATGAGATTTTAAATAATCTAGATTCGTTAACGAAATATATGTGTTAGATTCCAATGGTGCCCACATGTTTCTCTGACATAGTATTTTGTCCTATAGTATTAAGTTACGGAGATGGCGAGGAAACTAGTAATTTAAGAAAGAAATCACTCATAAATTTTGGTGTTCCTTTTCTCACTTGCGTTGGACCGAAACTATTATTAAAACTAGAATAAAAACAAGGTGTTCTATGAAGACCCTTTAACAAAACAAAAAAAAACAAAAAAACAAGGTGTTCTCCTGCAAATAAGAACCATGGATATGATTAATGTGATTCTCAATATTCTTCTTCCCCCTCTTACCCTCATCCTCCTCTTCCTCTTTTACCCATTTTATCTTGTCATCAAACTTCTGAATTGTGTACGCAAGCATCTTTGCGTTAAAAATGTCGCCGGTAAAGTAGTTCTCATCACCGGAGCTTCCTCCGGCATCGGAGAGGTTAGCTTTCGATATCATCATTTTCTAGATCAATATGATCTATATCTCTCTAGAGGCAATCATCATGCCAAATGATAGTTTTATATTGAGCTTTCATATTTCTAAATATGCAAAATGATTTCTTCTTTTAATTTCTTGTTAATTAGATATATTTGCAAAAATGATAGTAATCTTTATAATTTTCTTGGTAGGACATTTAAATACACAGAATAAAACCTTCATTTTGTTTATAAAAAAGAACTGCTTTCGTAAATGGACCTTTTTCCTTTATTTTTTTTAGAATTGACACGTTTTTGGTTGATATGTTCTTTTGCTTGGCTTGCAAAAGCATGTTGCATATGAGTATGCGAAGAAAGGAGCATATCTAGCTCTGGTTGCTCGGAGAGAAGATCGTCTACAGACAGTAGCAGCAACATCAAGACAGTTAGGTTCACGTGATGTTATTATCATACCTGGTGATGTTACTAAGGTTAGTGATTGCAAGAAGTTCATCGATGAGACGATAAGTCATTTTGGAAAACGTAAGTACTCAAATGAAAACGTTATACATTGTTTATGTTTCAATATAATTTAATCGTCAATGCACAGATTGGATGTTTCATCAAACTTGTAGTGATCTAAAGAGTTTGGAATCTTTAGATCGATGCTGTAGTTGACCAAAATGCAAGGTTTTAGATTATAAAATATAACTTTTTTTTTAATGCTTTCATTTATTCTGGAAATATTTATTTGTTTGCCTGATATAAACCAAAACTTAAACTCTGAATCTTGCACACACTATTAAACAAACTAGGGTGCCTGATGTTGAAACTTTTAAGGCTTTAGAAGTTTAAAAAAAAAAAGTTTTGGAAGTTAATTTTTTTCCAAACATGTTTTGACGTCCTAAACCCCACTCAAAGTCCCTAAAATATGTCATAGACAGGATTTTATTTTTTACACTAAATAGTTTCTGGAATTTCTTGAATAACCATATAGCGAATTAAGTTTCTGGATTTTTTTAAAAGCCAACAATAGGTAACTGTTTTTTTTAAGTCACAAAGTTTTTAAAGTGTTAGATTGATTCTAAGCTCAGACGTCTAAATATATGTAACAAAACAACATTTCTAGCTATGTTTTAAAAAAAATGAAATTTTAAATTTATTGATCAGACAAAGAATGGTAGACATTTTACATATGAGAAAGAGTTATAACCGCTATTATTATATTAGAGTAATTTTTTTATAGCAAGAAATATTTGACACCAAGTTATTAGAATATAGACATCTATACGTGCTTTATTGAATACTTTATTTATATTTGTATTATTCTAATCAAGTTGTTATATGTTTGCAGTGGACCATTTAGTTAATAATGCTGGTGTATCTCAAACTGTTTTGTTTGAGGATTTCCCACAGATTCAAGATGCTAATCCTATAATGGTGAGTGATTAATAGCGTTAGTATTAATACAAATTAAACCCAGACTGCATCCTAGTCATGGTATGTAATCTTCTGCATCAACAATATTGATGGCTTTGTATTACATGAATATACATTCTATATACTCATTTCATGAATTTGGACCGTCGTCTCAGTTCTTATAAACGAGACAAAAATCATAAAATGCTTTACATGTTAACTTTAAGTTTATTTGAGGTCAACCATATGGTCAAAGTTCAAAAATAGAAACATCTTATTTTGTATAAAAGTTTTCTAGAGCATTTTGTTGTTTATTCATACGTTGACACTGTTTCACATCACTCAATTATGTGTCTTTGAAGGATACTAACTTCTGGGGCTCAACGTACATCACTTATTATGCAATTCCCCATCTACGGAAAAGCAAAGGGACAATAATTGTGGTAACTTCTGCTGCTGCAAAGATGGCTGTTCCATTGGCAACGGTCTATTCTGTAAGATTTGCTCTTCTTAAACAATAGTATAAATATTTTAGTTTATTCATTATAAACATGGATAAGTTTTAACTCGAAATTCATACTAATCTGTATCTCAAAACTTGTAACAAAAAGGGTTTTCTAACAAACTACAATGTCTAAAGTGGAAGTGGTCAAGCTATAAGCCTACAATAAGGGTCCTTGTTGTTAGGATTTGATATTTGTTCTATACCACTCACATTTCGCCACTAGACATGCACCAACAACCCAGCCTTTTGGTAGACGCAGATAATTATATTAGTTGTTGATCGCTGATAATTGGATAATGTTGATTACTTGGGTTATTGTTGTAGGCAAGCAAAGCAGCACTGTTAGGATTTTATGAGGCACTAAGAGTTGAGCTCAATCCGGATATAGAAGTAACAATTGTTATTCCCGGGCTAATCTCAACGGATATGTCAACTCCCGAGTTTATCAAAAGAGTAAGTACCTTTGTACAACACTAATCAGAATTTTCTAACCCTTGTCTATGAAATTAGCTAATTATGTGTTTACTTGTTCTTTATTATATTATAGTTTGGTTCAGATTGTATAATATCGCTATCAGTGAGTAGATGCGCAAAAGCAATATTCCAAGGTGTGTGTAGAGGAGAATCATACATAGAAGAACCAAGTTGGATCAAGAGTTTCTTTTTAGTAAAGAAACTGTGCCCTGAAGTAACCAGCTACATCTTCAACTATTCTTTCCTCCATTTTCTCAAACCTTATTTCAAGCGTGACTGAGAAGGCAAAAATGAAAAGACCCATTTTGCGAGCGGAGAATTATGTGAAACCCACCAATCTGTGGAGAGATGCTTCTTAAATTTTGTTGCAAATTTTGTTATTCCATTAAGAGACAAGGAAAAAAATAGATGGTGAAGTTTAAATGAAGACCACATGCATATACCTGTTAGATACTATATCCATGCGTTACTAACCATGTCTTTTTTTTGTTAAAGGGTTTTTTTGTTACTAACCATGTCTTGATTGATGATCACTATTCAAACAAGAAGATCAAGTCATGTTATTTTACTTTACCTCAAAGCCGGTCATGTCATTCATCAGACGACCCCTTTTAGCTTGATCCTGAACAAAGTTTGGTCTGGATTTTAGCCATTCATAAGCTTGTTCCCTATCCATTTTTCCCAACCCAAGATGACTATAGTGGATTTTACGGCGAGAGACATAGCAAACAAGAAAAATAAGAAAGCCACGGAAGTGAAGAAGAGAAAAAAGTTCTAAGCAATAAAGCAAGCGACTGAAGAAGTCTTCATTTCTTTTTATGCTTGCAAGCCTGCAAGGGAATGGAATCGAGTGTCACCATTTTGAGCGCTAATCACTTTAGAATTTGATTATTAGTATTAGTCAAATTTAGTAAAAATCTTTTTTTTTTTCGAGATGTTTATCTGGTAAATAAACAAATGAAATGCAAAAAAATTAACTTATTATTATTTTGAATACTGTAACATTTAGTGTAGTAGAAGTGTAGAACTTGTTTTCTTACAATAGATTGGGAATACAAATATAATTATATAAGTTATAATTATTGTTTGACAATATATGATGTTTTAGAGTACAAATCCATCATCGAACCTGTTTTCTCCTTCCGTTCCACAATATATGATGTTTTAGAGTTTTAGAGATGGGCAACTTTTATAGTATAGGATTATTGTTTGACAATTAATGCATCAATTTCTTACATAAACTACTTTTCTAATAAATATTAACCAATAAAAATTCAAAATTCAATTACTTTTCTTGAAGTTTGTAGTTTGTTAGCATTAATTAACAAAAAATAAAAACTGTAAAATATCATATATTATGGAATAAAAAAAAACTATAACATTATATATTGTGAAATGGAGGGAGTATGATGGTTTAGAAGCAAAATTCATAGCATTAATTAAAATTCAGAAATGAGTTCAAAAACAAGATAAACTAGTTTGAAATAATAATAACAAAAAAAATCAATTAGAGATAGATGAAATTCAGTGGTAACAATAAAAAAAAAAAAAAAAATCAATCTGGGAAATAACACTAATATTAATTATCAGGTTAATGTAAAATAATTAGTTTGAAATTGTTTTGTATTTCAAATTTTAATTTGAATATTGTTTTAGTTCACATATTTTAAAGAATATTGTTTTCAGTCTTCATGTAAGAAGACTAGGAGGTAACAGTTAAATTTTGGACAAATACAAAAGGAAACACAAATTATTCGTCTCTTTCCTCTTTATTTACCCTCTTCGAGTTTTTTTGGGAAGAACCCTAATTTCATGTTTTAGGTTCTACTATCCCCTCTCTCTTATGATTCTCCTTTCTTCAATTTCCAAATCTCTAG
Source organism: Microthlaspi erraticum (assembly GCA_902728155.2). NCBI lineage: Eukaryota > Viridiplantae > Streptophyta > Magnoliopsida > Brassicales > Brassicaceae > Microthlaspi > Microthlaspi erraticum. The sequence goes on along the minus strand of CACVBM020001695.1, from coordinate 459,606 downwards.
GGTTTAGTGGTTGAGCCGAATTCGTCCCTCTAAATGGGTGCCGTCGCGATCAATCGGAAGCGCAGCGAAGAAACTTTCAATTTCAATCAACAATCAACCGGAAATTTCCGTCATTCGCCGTATCTTCAAGCTCCCAAGAGACGCAGATTCTCCTCCGGTATCATGTCTGAAGATTCCGGTAAGCCAGCTTCGTCTTCAAACCCAACCATCTCAAGGATTTCGAAATATCCCGACGCGAAAGCTCCTCTTAGACGAGAAATTCACGCCCCGAGCAGAGGATTTCTTAGATTCGGGCCATCGTCTCGTTCTTCTTCGATAGCGAAACCTAACGATGACTGCGAGAATGACGATTTTTCTCGAGGGAGTTTTTTCTTCCGCAAGTATGATATTGCAAAGAGAACAGCTTTGGATGCTTTGAGATTCCTTAAGAAAGATAAGGAGTTGATTGATTTGGTCGATGATGAGCCTGAAAAAGAAGCTGTTTCCGTAGATTCAAGCGTTGAAGAACTTGTAGTTATTGACTGTGATGATGAAGAAGAGAAGCTGGTGGAGGAGAAGAAGAAGAATCTTCAGCCTTCGTCTGCTTCCGATATTGGAAATGGGAAGAGCAAGTTGAGAGTTGATGACACTAGTTCGATGATGGATTCGTTGTCTTTAGGTAGAGAAATGACGACGACGGATGCGTCGAGTCTCGAAGCTTATAAAAAGCTTATGCAAAGCGCAGAGAGAAGGGATTCAAAGTTGGAAGCTTTGAGTTTTGAGATTGTGTTAAATGAGAAGCGTATGTCTCAGCTACGCCAGTCTCGCCCAAAGCCTGTGGAAAAGGCTGTTAAGGTGATCCGATTTATACTTTTCTTTCTCGAATTGGAAATTATTAATGCCAATGCTGAATTTGGATTGATTCTCTAAAATGGCTACCATCTTGTTGCCTACTGTTTTTATAGTATGAGACTGAAAATAGTACAATGCGTGTTCGCCTCATTGGCCTTTAAGCTGCAACTATTGCTTATTATAGCTACACAGTCGTAGCTTTGAGATGCTTATTTAGAAGATTACTCATGCTGTTGTTGTTGTTAACAACTCTGCTGTTGTTTGTTTTGTGTGGTATTGATCTAAAGAAGGTGCCGCAAGAACCTTTTATACCTCTCACGGAGGAAGAAGAGGCTGAAGTCTACCGTGCCTTTTCTGGGAGAAATAGGTACGTCTTTTCTAGAGGCTTTAGTATGTTTGAGTGTGTTATGAATCTAACCTAATGTGTCACTCTTTTCAGGAGGAAGGTCTTGGCTACTCATGAAAATTCAAATATTGATATTACTGGAGAAGTTCTTCAATGTCTTACACCATCTTCATGGCTAAATGACGAGGTACTACTCGTTCCTTATAATATTCTGCACAGTTAAGGGATCTTAAATCACATCGTTTTGATTTTTTATTTTGTGTTCTGCTCTGTTTTGTAGGTTATCAATGTCTATCTTGAACTACTCAAAGAAAGAGAAACTAGAGAGCCTAAAAAGTATTTGAAGTGTCATTTCTTCAATACGTTTTTCTACAAAAAGGTTTGTTTTTTTTCTGCGCTCACATGATTCTTGAGAACTGTATGGATCCTTTTTTCCTCGTGTCAGATTATGATAAGCTGCTATGTTTAAGAGATTTATTTGCTATGAGGCTCTTGTGTTGGATTATTATATTTTTCCCAACACAAGCTGTGGCCTTTTTCATGTTGATGAATCCTCTTGGACTTATATTTTTCTTTCTTCAGCTGGTAAGCGAATCCGGTTATAATTATAAAGCTGTCAGGAGATGGACTACACAGAGAAAGTTGGGATATGCTCTCATTGACTGTGACATGGTAAGTTTTCCGAAGAAGCTGAATGTTTAGATTCTCTTTGTTAGTTTTACAAACACAGTCCAATTTATTCACGATTAAACCAGTGTTTTCCCTGTGCAGATATTTGTTCCGGTCCACAGGGGTGTACATTGGACCTTGGCAGTTATTAATAACAGGGATCGCAAGTTCTTGTATCTTGACTCACTGAATGGAGTTGATCCGATGATTCTGAATGCTCTGGTATAATTTAGTTTCAAACTCTTGTTCTCTTTATCTAGTCTTTTAATACGTATTGAAGTCACTTCAAAGATACCAGTTGTCTTTAGACCTAGTGAACGTAGTATATGTTATCCTTCTGGTCTTCGGAATATAGCTCAGCTACGATACTCGTCGAATTTTATAATCGTGCCTGCTAGTCATTATAGCTAATGGTGAAGCTGATATGTGCTTCAGGCAAAATATTTAGGGGACGAAGCGAAGGAAAAAAGTTCAAAAAACATTGATGCTAGTTCGTGGGACATGGAATTTGTTGAAGATCTTCCCCAACAACAAAATGGGTACGTTTTAGCTCTATCTCAAACGTTTTAGCAAAGTTGAAGAGTTAGTTCTCTGCTTTATCTCTCTGCTAACTCTTTAACTTTTTTGGTTGTTGCAATTTTTACATTCCTCAGGTATGACTGTGGAATGTTTATGCTTAAATACATAGACTTTTTCAGTAGAGGCCTGGGGCTATGTTTCAGCCAGGTAAGCTAAATCAGAACCCAGATCCCTTGTAATGCCTCAAGAATTTGTAGTTGAGAGTAAACTTAGCATGATGTGTCTTTGTATTACTTTGTTGCAGGAACACATGCCATACTTCAGGCTAAGAACGGCAAAGGAGATTCTGAGACTACATGCGGACTGAAGTTGGTTGGCTTTATGTGTGTTTCAGCTTTTAGGAATATGCTATATTGCTTTCCATTGTTGAATTTTGTCCAAACTCTTAATTTTCCACAACTTTTAGGCGGTGAAGAGGTAAAACACTGAGCCAATCTCCAAAAGCTCTTAGCTCTTTTTTCATTTTTTGTTTGATATTGTAGATGAAAGCTTGTTTAATCTCTCTAGTGTTTATTTTTTGTTGGTTAGTCTGAATGAATGAAGATATATAAAAAGCTGAGAACCTTTTGTTTCACTGTATTGGTCCATTTATTTTCTCTCTGCTCAATAAGAAGAAAGCAAATGTTTTTTTAATGTACAAGTACAATCGATCTGCACAATTATCCCTGTTAAACACACACAAATGTGTTACAAATATACAACGAAGAGTTAGCTTAAATTAGAGTTGCTCATGATTGTTATTGCAGAATAAAGAACTTCAATTCACATTTCACTATCAATATTGTAGAAAACATTGAGATACAAATGTTGACCAAGGACACATGAAATCAAAACCCACCCAAAATGTAAAATTGACAAATTAAAACCCCCCTCACATAAGCAAAAAAAAACACATTCCCCAATTCACAAAAACACGAGAGGAAGGAAGATTTGTGTGTGTATTAGATATTAGAAGATCACCTGACCGGAACCGAAACTAAGTATCGCTTCATTCCTTTCGTCTAGCGTGGAACTCTCTTCCGGCTAAGTATCTCTTGTTCTTTCAGACGGTGTTGGAACCGCGCAAGGCGGGCTTGAAGGCTTACGAGCCCGGCTGCTTTACGAGACAATACAAAGCTCAGTTGTGTTACATAGTTGTCAATCATGCTCCCTGGCCGATCCACCTCCGCTAGTAATTTCATTTCCTAGTAAAAACCCCTCAAATATTGTTGGAAACAAACAAAAGACAACCCAAATACCAAGCACGTAAATAAATGACTTTTAGTACCTCACGAACAATCTCCATTGTATCCTCGATTTCTTTTCTGTGCGCTGTAATCAAGGCTTCTTCCTCCTGACAGAGTATAAACCAAATATAATTTAACAGATTGTTCTTGAACAAACTTCACTGACTTCTCTCAGGTCTTAGAAGCAGATGGGTTAAACGATATTTTACCTCAAGCAATGCGTCGATATTTTCATCAAGAGAAGGCTCCGTTGTTATTGTTGTTGTTTCATATTGCCTTGAAGCAGCATCGCTTGTGTTCTGCTGACTGGTGGTTATATGATTGAGCTGTCTGAAGTTTGTTGTCGTCGTGGCAGGGACATCAGACGCACTGGTAACATCTCTTTTTGACCAGTTTTGAGATCTTTCTGGTTTTTCCTCCCGAGAAACTTTCCTACGAGGCGGTGATACCTTCTTCACTTTCTCTTCCTGATCTGAAGTGTCTTGAGAATAAGAAGATGATGACTGAATCCTTTGACTAGTGGATCCGCCAAAAGAATTACTCGTATCCGATCGTACTTTGTCCATTGATATTGATGGTATTCCACTTTCCTCTCTATAGTTGACCGGATATGAAGATGGGTAATGCGTAGGCTGCTTGAATTCAATACCCGAAGAAGAGTAGCTGTCTTTCTCTACTCTCCTCCCTGTCTCCTGTACTGTAGGTTCCGGTGGAGGCTCAAAGACATCTTCTACATCATTTGAAGCCAACGAAACATCCTTATTAGTTGGCGGCAACGGATTGAAAATTGGATCTTTCTTGCTATTTCCACTCTTAGATAGACTTTTAACCCTGATTGAATTAGTAAATTATAGACATGGGTTAAAGAGATGAAATCGCGAGTTGTTTAAGAAAGGTTCTAGCTCATTAAAACATACCGATCAGCGTATCTTAATGTATTGAGGGTATGTTCGCACGATCCTTCGTTTGGAGAGATGCATGAAATCATCACAGTTCTTGAGTTTCCAACGAATGAGTCGCGGAGCACTTCAGTGAGTTTGCTTCCACGGAATGGAATATGTAGCTGGTCATTATCCAGCGCACGGATACACTCTTTGAGAGCTAAAAGACTCTTGTTAATTTCTGCACCTTCAATCCTACAAAAAACCATCGCCGAAAAGACAAAACAGATTTAGATCAAGAGTAGTCGTAATTCTACATAGATGGGGAGGTCAATACTCAAACTATTCATACGTTAGACAAACATTACCGTACCTTGTCTGACGGTCGTTGTCTGTGGTGTCGGCACCTCTTTCACTACCAGCAAGATCGATGAAAGAAATCTTCCCAACAACTTTCCCTCGTGATTCATTACTATCATTATTATTTCGTCTAGTTTCTTTTACCTCCACATGTTTCTTGACAACAAGCTGCAAAATAGCATGTGATCTAGAAGATTCCTCATTGGCGCCAGTTGATCCTGTGCTCCTTGATGCACTCCCTTTATCAATAAAATCCTTTACAATTTGAATATCCGAGACTTCATACTCTTGCAGGCCAACGATGCAAACTTGTTGTCTACCATCTTCCCGCATACAAAGTTTCCTACTCAGAAACAACTGAATAAGTCAGCCAAAATTGCACGTGCATTTGTAATACAAGCAACCAGTAGTGAAAAGCATGGAGACTGAATGCAGGACAAGTATGTATATTAAGTATGAATACAATAATGAAAGCAGTGTAAGCAGTATGTCCAATGGCATACAAATGAAAAAAGCAAGTCAGATTGTGCCTGACCAGGATATTGTCACTTTGTCAAAAGCAGAAATAAAGAATGCATAACACCAAATATGGCCTTCAAAAGATATAAGAACAGAAGAAGAAACACTAACTTTCGCTCAGAGAGAAGATCGTACAACTTTCCACCATATATCTCAAAATAACTGAGCCACAACTTAAGCCTCTGATCACGATATACTGGTTGATTCAACATTCTCATAAGATCTTGAGCAGCCCGTATAGGCAGTGGTTTCATTGTGAATGTCTTACCGCTACCTAATTAAAGCACAACATCATCAGGGTCACAAAAGCATGAAGATAATATTAGAGCAAGTAAGAAGTAGTGCATAAAGGATAATAGAGCAATCACAGTTAGATAGGCCTTAAAAACTAATCCCACGAACAAAAGTATCATTATATACCTGTTTGACCATATGCAAAACAGGTGGCTTTGGTTCTCTGGAAAATGGTGGGAATAATTGGCTCTATAGTGACCCGATACACCTGATCAAAGGAACAACCAACAAATTCAGAAACTGAGAGCAAAGCTACTCTAAACCGCAACTCAAACTAGAAAATGGATGCTAAGGATTGTTGCACTAACTTTAAAGTTCACAAGGTTTGTTTAATTTAAAACTAAACTAGGTTATATGCATCTTGAAGTACAGATCCGTAAGGGTATTAAATTACCTCGTCATTAGAAACATGCTCGCCCAGAACAGCATCGAAGCAAAACTCATGCTTTTCCATATACGCAGTCAAATCCACCTGCACCAACAAAGATTAAGTTTCATTCAATATCAGATAAAACATATATAAAATGAAGAGGGTCTATGACCTTTATTCCCGTTGCACTGAATCATGGATGTCATCTTTAATGAAGCACACACACGAACCTTCAACTTGGTCTCATGCACAGTCAAAGAATTATCAGATACGGTCACGATATCGTCCTCCTTTCTAGCAGTTTCCTTCTTATTTAGGGGTCTCTTCCTTACCTAAAATAGATGTAAAAAACATAAAATTTCCCAATGGTAATGACCATTGCTTGATATTTCAACCAGGTATCAGATCGAAACAAATGTCATACCACTACTTTGATTTTGGCTACACTGGTCTCTCTTCCACTGCTTTCTTTTTCACTCCTGGGAAATGGGCTCGAAGGTTCAGCATCCTGCTCTTGATACTGTTGCCGGTTAGCTGGCACATTAAAGTCTTCTTCAAATGCTTGATTGACACTAGGCATGAAAGGTGATGGCTCAAAGGGTTCAGAAATCACATGCTGCAACATGAATTGAATGAGTTTAAAAAAGCAATGAGTTGATATAATAATGAAATCATTATCGTTAAGCAGCAGCAAATATAGGAAAACATTCCACCCACAAAGATTCTCAGCTCCTTCTAAATGCCAAAGCTTCACTACATTAGATTTTTACAGCAGTTTATGATTACATTGACTAACAGTTCATGTGACCCAATATCTAAAGTCACCTAAGTCTAGATGTCCAAAAGATGATTATACGGGAGCCAACAATACAATAGTTGTGAGCCCATATAAGAATGCAATGAGATTCTGACAGAAACGGTATTAATTACTAACATGGAGCTCAAAGATATTATTGATCCTACCATCTGTGGTCATATACAGGCAAAAAAGGAAACTGCTTTGATCTAATTTCCCCTTGCAAACATACCTCGGATAGCAGCTCCGTGTCATCCATTGCGTGAAGATCTAATAACCCAGCTCCAAAGTCGCCTCTGAACTCGGGTGAATAAAACCCATCCGAAGAGGGCAAAGCTGCTGATGTTTGACCAGTGGGTGTATACGGCTCAGAAGCCGATTCCCCATTAAAATTAAGATTTCTCATTAATTTGAAAAGTCTTTGCTTCTCTTCAGCAGTTTGTGCTCCATAACCCTAAGCAACACCAAAGGTATTATAAAGACATCAAACAGCGTAAGGTGACACACTAATATAGCAGAGAAGATTTCCAATGAAAGAAGAAAAGCAACCAAATAACTGATCATATGTAGACTTGCTACAAAAAAAAAAAAAAAAATCTTAATATACATTACATGGTATCTAAAAAATCCTACTTCCACAAATTTATAGACTTTAGCAGAAAAATGTAGGCAAAACTTGTCTATCTAAGAATGATATATGCGCATAGACATAATGAATCATGAACTAAGAATTGGGCATGCTTAGCGAACATAGACAACAAACATATACAAGGCATGCAAGTTAATACAAAAGTCAGAAGGAAGAAGGAAGAAGTTAGTACCTGCATGAGAAGGTTAGGGAGATGACGCTGATCAATGCCAGTGGAAGCCACTGGAGACGCCAGATGCTGCAAACCAGCAGACTGGAGCCACCGTGCCATGACAGCATCGCCTGTCTCATTTGCAGGTCCTGCATTGTGCAGAGCCCCATCGTACAGCGCCGTCGCGGCCGCAGCATTATTCTGCTGCATCTGGCCGCCCATGAGGCGCTGTGATCTTCTTTGAGGAGCCAACTTCGGAGATTTGTATTAACACCAAACTCTCTTCATCCAAAACAAATCCAGAGTCAAAATCATTACCAACAAAGTTTCCATATTAGGAAGGAAAAAGGAACAAACATTAAATGCCGATTCGGATTGTAGAGTTTTTAATCGAAGGAAAACTCACAATGAGGAAGAGAATTAGGATTCAACGAAGAACATGAAACCGGCGATTACACCTGGACTCGTTTCAGTTCCTTCGAATCTGAAATTCAACAGATTGATTTCAACATGAAAACTTGCATCAGAGAAGTGGAGCGAATATCGATGAATCTACAGTTTCGCATCAAACAAAAAAATGATTACCAGAAGGAGACGGAGAATTACGATGGTGGAGATCTGTGATCTGGAATTTTCACGGGAAATGATCGGATCTGTCCGGGGAAAAACCCTATGGAACCCGTATTCTTTGGCTATGGAGAGAGAAGAAGACAGCGAGCGAGGCGAATCTGTTTCAAATTTTCTTCGCCTATTCCCGTAAGCGATGATGATGCTAGGCTGATAGAAAGACGAAGAGATTTGACAAAAATTAAATTATTGAAAAATTCAAAACATTTACAATTTTTGGTGTAACAAATGAAGACCCCGTAATTTAAAAAAACTCTTTAGTTTGCCCAAGATCTTATAAACTGTATGATCCAACCCATATCAGCCATTATCACATTTCTTTCGGAAATAAGCATTGTTCACAGTTCACAGTTCACAGTCATGTTTGATAATTTGGCCTTGATGAGAAAAAAATCTCCTCTCATCAAATGGAATTATCATCTGTCTTTTGTTTTTACTGTTTTTTTCTGTTATCCATAGTGTTTCAGTTTTATTCCTCACATGCTATTTCTAATTTAACCGAGCAGCATATTAGATTTATAATCACTTCTCTATCAAACCTAAAATGTAAAGTTGACTATCTATCTTGAGTTTAACATCATCAAAAATATCGGGAAACAAATCCGTTTTTTCATCCAATTTTTTTTTTCTACTGTCAAAGGGCTTGAACCTTCACCAGATTTTCTCTAGTCTAGTTTGGTTTGTTCTTCGTTGAATGAATCTTCTACTCTACATTCACCAGCAATGCAACACTACCAATCTTAACATGAAAGCGGTGATTCTACCTAATTTTATCCCAACAAATTATATCTATATATACCAACGAAAAGAACAATGGTCATAGCCTGATTGGTTGTGGCTGTGGCTTTAGATTTTTGGCTGTAGAGTTTAGGCTGTAGGTTTTAGTGCTGTGAATTTAGTTTTTAGTGCTGTAAGATTTTTTTTTTGTAGATTGTGTATTAAATGAAATATTAAAACAAAAAAAGAAGATATAGAAATAAGAGATTAAAAAAAGAATATAGACAAAATAATAAGGAAAGAGAAGAGAGAGAATTTAGAGAGTACTAAATTTAGTGCTCTAGAAAAATTGCTTTCCACAGCTACGGAACTTCCATAAATAAATAAAATTGTTCTATGTTTTAAAAATGGAAAGAGATAAAAGGAGAGCATGATTGGTAATTTTGGAGTGTTGTAGAGAGATATAGAGCTGTGGAGAGCAACCACAGCTCCTACCAATCATCCCCTAGATTTTATAATTTTACTAGGGGGTAACCCGCGCTACACGCGGGTTGTGTTAGTTTTATTATTTTTCCTCAAATTTAATAGTATTTCAAAAATATTACACACATTACTTAAATATAAATTAAGTTAGGCAAAAAATTTGTATCATCTTGTTCCATCTCTCCCATTTCGTTCATTTCCATCATGTACGTTCTTTCCTGTCCTGTTCAGTCCCATCCTATCCCATTATATTATTTCCATTTTGTTTATTCTCGTCTGGTTCCCTAAATATAATTAAGGGTAAACATAATTATATCCCATTCTGTTCATTTTCATCTTGACATGTTCTTTCTCATCCCGTTCATTCTGTCTGTCACATTCAGTCCCATCATATCTTATTATGTTCATTTACATTTTGTCTTATATCTATCTCATCTTTAAATATAATTAGGGGTAAGCAAAATTCCCGTCCCATCTCTTTCCGTTCCATTATGTCATTTTTCATCTGGTCCCGTCCAATCCCTTCCCATCCAATTCCATCACATTCTGTTCCTTTAGATCTCGTCTTGTCACTTAATATCATAAGAAGTAAACAAAATTCCCCTCTTCTCCGATTCTATTTTTTTCGTCTCGTCATATTCAATCTCGTCTCTTTTCATCCAAAAATACTATAGAAAAACAATATCCTTTGTATAATATTATTATTATTAAATAATAGTTTTTTAAGATATATACAAAACATTTATTTTCTTTTATAAAAATGACTTTTCAAATTCTTGCAAAAATTATTGTATTATTTAGTGATTATATTAATAAATGATCATAAGAAATTAAAATTTAAAAAGAGAAAATATAATAAATTAAAATTAAGAAATACGATGCTGATGTGGCAATTTGGTGAATTTAGAGATAAATTTTTATGCTGACGTGGCAGCACCAGAATAGAATTGCATGAACTTTATATATAGATAGATAGATATAGTACAATAGAAAAGTCGCTTTGCATAAGAATGTTCGAGGCCTATATTATATTTACTAGGAATTGTACCCCTGCGCAAGCGCGAGGTTGTTTGCATATATTTTTGGTTGTTTATCATCATTTATATACTTTACAAATTGTGCTCTAAATGTTTTTCCTGTATATATGATATTGATGTTTATTTATTAAATATTTCTACAAACAAAAAAATTTAAGTGATTTTTTTTTCAAATTTTAGAAATAGTCAATACTTTAGTTTTTTTTTTAAAATCAAAATCAATAATATACTTTTATATATAACTTATTTTTATTACTCAAATTTACTTCTTAGCTTTCAACAGTTAAATATTTTCCATTTACATACACTATCGTTTTACATAATATATATTATTATTATGAATTTTAGAAATTTTCAATTTTCAGTACACTGTTTTCTTTTAAAAATAAGTCTCTTGCATCTACTGTTAAAAAATAACTTTTAATCTTTTAAATATTAAGTTCAACCAAATTTTATTTATTTTTGTCTTTTATACTCCATCCGTTTCATAATAAGTGTCGTTTTGACAAAATGAATTTAGACTATTTAATGATGTATCTGGATGTGTTTTGAGTCTTAATACATCCATATACATTTAGATACATTGGGTAAGTGAAAAGTCAAAATGACACTTATTATGAAATTGAGGGAGTATTTTTATTAATCATTTCTTGTTTTAATACATTTTAATACTTTTGGTTGAATAATAAATCAATGATATTATGAAAGTGTATGTATTAATTGAATAATTAAATTTTATTTAATTAATTTGTATTTTGTTTTGTTGATGTGGACACTTTAAAATGAGAGAGCAACTCCCTAATTATATATAAGATTTAAAATAGAAAAATTTATGTTTCAAGTTTCTGACTGATAAGATGTGGTCAAACCAAAGATCTGTGTAGTAACGCTTTGGTCTAATGGAAATAATGATTTTGAAACAGAAAAAAAAAGATCCGGTCAAACAACAAGGGAGAATTAGGTGAATAATAATATTGGGTATCAATATTAAGCTTATAGCCATTATAAATGGAAAATTAAGTCAATAGCAATGAGAATTAATTTTGGACGGTTTTGTCCTTCTCTAAAGAAACTGATATTGACACAAAAGCTGCGCGAGTATCTTTCGAAACTTCAATGACGAACTGGGTTTATCTCTGCCGCAACTAAATACAATTCGATATGGAAATAATTGGAGGCTATCTAAAAGACAAATTAGCGATGGCTAGCTTCACAACATACTGGGCAATACAAAAGGGATTGCGATACAGTTCGGATTGCCAAAGTTTGGTTTTCATGATTCATAATAGTGGCCAATTGATCTCGATTTTATTTACACCCAAAAATCATAGAAAAACTTAGATGTAATCGAAGCAGAAAAATAGATTAAAGAGAAATTGAAGATGTCGTGAGAGAAAAAGAGTAGGAGAATACAAGAAAATCTCATTGCTCTCTTTTATCATGTAGGGTTTGGTTATTTTGGTATTATTATAGAAAATATGTGATATATTCTAGCCATGTCCAAATAATGGTTATTCACTTAATTATATGTTTTATTATTGTCATTTACTGCTATTTCCCAAACAACAATAAACCACCCAGAAAAAAAGAAGAACAATGGCTATAGCCAAACCACTGGCTCCAAGTTTTATTTTTACAGAATTCAAAAATATCAGTTAAAAATGTAAAAAGAATATCAAATATGTTTATATAGGAATCGAACATGTGATTTAAGTAGAGCCGGTCAAAGGAATAAGCATCTGATTGTGACCCGGTTCTAAATATATACTTTTATCGGCCCATATTTTACCAAAACTTTTTGGCAGCCTAGTGGTATAGGTCTTTCTCAACTGACTTCAGCAGTCTGAGTTTGACTCCTTCTCAATACTTTTACTATATTTTATTTTTTTCTCTCTTTTTATACAAAATCCGGCCTAAATTTTTTTAGGGTTGTGGCCTATCACATGTCGGGACGGCTCACGATCCAAAATGCCAAAAGTTACCAATTGTAGTAGTTGACTTGTCTCTAGCTTCTTTAATGGGTCTGCCACTACGAGATTTTTTAGTAAAATAGATTTTGAGAGATGATGCTCTCTGTACATACTCTCCTCTAGGGATCTATAAAGAAGATGACAACACTGGGAGCTATAAAAGGTATGCTACTATATATCATACTTGTTTCTCAGAAAATAATTGTTTTTATGTTTTGGCAAAAAAAAAATGTTCGTATGTGGAATATCTGATTTTGAGAGATAGACAGTTGATAAGCTTCAAAGGTTGAGACACTTCTAGATTCTTTTGTATTGTCTAAGTTGATATTTCCAGTATACGAGGGAATATTCTTCGGTGGTTTTTGAAATTTTTTTTTATCTATGTTCTAGTTTTATGGTTGATCTTATATTCCACGGCAAAGTTGATTTTCTTCCTGTCAATAATCATATCTTATATATAATGAGAGGCCAACTCTCTTCAGCTGATCGACATGTCAGCACTAGGGAGAGTTGGCCACGTGTCAGCCTCTCAGATTTGTCACTCTTTTCTCAATTAATCGAAGCTTCACCACTCGCGTTTCATCTCATCTGTCTCTCCTCGGGAGACCCGGAGGGTCAATTCACTAAAACCGTTTTCTGGAAAATGTTTACAAAAAAATCTTTGGGCCCAAAGTTTTAAAAATAAATTTCAAATCACCAACCTAGCTTGAATCTAGTTCTGTTCCTTCAATTGTTGTGTGGTCGTCGCGTTAAATTAAAATTGAACTTCTGAAGACTTTAAGGAAGGGTGTTTTTAGTGTTATCCGGGTTTCGTGTTTCCCAAGTTTTGAGGTCGTTTGACAATGACGGGTTTGTCTATGTGTCAGTACGTTTTAGCTGAGGAACCGGTTGAGTGGTTCAGAGAGCTAGGATGGGTGGGTCTATAGAGCCAGAGATTCGTACGTGTGGTCGAAATACTGGAGAGAATTGTGTACCGACATAGACTTAACCTTAGTGCCTTTCGAGAAACTTTCGAGCAGCGTTCTGTTCTTGAGCTTTGTGCCTTGTGAGAGAGTTACAGCGGAGATCTATGGTGGTCGTAGAATTCGGGACGAATTCCTGTTAAGTGTGGAAGAGTTGTGACATCCCGAATTGTCAAAGATGGGCCCATTTTAAAACATGTTTCTAAGGCCCATTTAAGCCCATGTCGTTGCTCTTTTGGTGAGTGTATCGAGGGTTTTCGTCTCCACCAACGCCGTCGAAGAGAAGAGAAAATGGAAGAAAAAAGAAAGCGAGAAAAGAGAAGAAGAGGAAGAGAGAGAGGAAAGCTCTCGTGTGGGAGAAGAAGAAATGTCTTGTGAGAGAGAAGAGAAGAAGAAGAAGAAGAAGAATAAGAGAGGAAGAGGGAGAACGAGAGAGAGCGAGAGTGTGGCCGTGAGAAAATCCAGAGAGAAAATGGTGTGAGAGCCATCGTAAGGAAAAGAGAGGAGGAGAAGGAGAGAGAAAGCTGAGGAGAGAGAGAAGGGGAAACCAGAAGTGAGGGAGAGAAGAAGAACCGTGAAGAAGAAGGAGAAGAGGGATAGAGGAGTTTTACCGTGAGCCATGACGGAGCCAATGTCGGAGACCACCGATCATCACCGCCGGCCACCACCTTCACCACCATGTGATCCGAGCACCACCGGAAGTCGCAGCCATCATCGTCGGAGCTTCCGATCTGCCGCCGCAAGCTCAAGCCGTGAGGATTAAGAGTGCACCTCTGTGCTTCTTGCGCAGCAAGCAACCCATCTCCACGATGTCACGTCCGTTTCATGTTCCGATCACTTTCCGATCAACTTTTAGGCCAAGGTGAGGATGAATCTTCACCGTTCCTTAATATGTGTTATTCTATATTATTTAACGCTAAGAATTGGTTTAAACCAAGTATAACCTTGTTTGTTGTTTGTAAACCCTAGTATTATTTTAGGAGCCCATAGTTGTGTTATATGATTATTTAGTTAATTAATTATATTTTACTGGGTGAATTTGAATTTTTTCATTCATGAAGAATTATGTGTGAAATTATTTATGGGTATAAATAATTTGTTTCTTGTTATTAATAATTATATTATTTTTATTATTGTGTATTAATATTTATATTGGATTATATAAATATTTCTGGAATTGATTGTGAAGGATTTCTTGATTGATGAATGTTGAAGAACATATATCAAATATGGATTAATTAATGATCGGACATGGTATTTAAAACGGTTGAGTTAAAAGGATCATTGTTGAGTGTGGTGGTGTGTGATGGTTAATATATATGTATGTATATATATAAGTGTTTATATATAAAGTTATATGTTGGACGCTTAGTGAGAAGCGTGTTAGTTAGTGGCGGTTTAAAGTACCGTGCAACACAGGTAAGGTGGAGGGATTGTGGAAGGCGTGTGGCGCACCATAGTGGATCCTCTTGCTTGGTGTTGGTGTTTGCTGGATGTGGGGTAGATAAAGGTTTCTCTTACCCCAATCCATCGTCGGTGGCTTGACGAGCCAGGCGTCTTGAAAGAGAGGCGGACAGCGATGTGGCGCTTTGTACCACGGGGGTGTGTGCAGTGATGCGCGGATACATCCAGGGTGTTGAGTTACTGGAGCAAGATACTACGGGGTGTTGTGCCGGTATTTGGTAGCTTCACACGTGGTTGAGCTTGGCTGGACAAGAAACATCACCGTTACAGACCATATTACGTGTTGGGTGCATAGTCCCTCTAGGAGGTTGTTGCGTTATACAGCGTGTGTGGTGTTACATACTGTATGAGAGGTGACTCATGGTTTGTGTTGTATACACGGCGTGTGTGTGGTGATTCACTGTATGTGCCGTGTTATACACCGTCCTCCGTGTGAAACTATATCGTATGATGTGTTATACACTGCGTGTGTTGATACACACCTTATGTGTGGTGATTCATATATGTGTGGTGATGCACCGTATGGTTATGTTCACACCATATGTGTGGAACTGCATGGTATGAGTTGTGTAATGCAGCATGTGTGCTAGTTCGGCGTTGTATAGATGACGTCTTGTTTGATGCTGTTTTAGCATTAAGCCTCGGCGTTTGTTTTATAGCGTTTCGTATGTTGGGCCCGGTTTAGATTCATTCTCCTGGGTAATCTAAATTACTCACCCCCTTCCTTTTTCCCTTCTGTGTTTCCTTTTCTTGCAGGTAGTACAGAAGTGTTGATTCAAGTATAAGTTGGTGGATTTTGTTAAAGAACATCTTGGATTTGGGACCATGGTTATGACATCGCGGTTTAAGCTGGTTTAGCTTGTAACGGATGTCCTGATACGCCATCGTTCTCGGGAGTCCGGGTGACGGGTGTCACCTCATGGCTTCTCATTTGACATGTGTCCTTTCAAATTTCTAATTTTTTTTTTTTTTGCTTTTTTCGAATATAATTAATTTTTTTTTTAATGTTTTTTCCTTTTTCCTAAATCCACCACGATCCCGAATTCTTCTCTCCAAACCCACCATCTAAAAACTTATCTCAAACATCCACGATCTCCATATTCTCATTGTATTTTATTTCACTCTAATCTCATCAGTCTGTAAATTGATTTTCTTCTTTCTTCTTCTATCCATGAAAATTAATGTTATGGAATTTAATATATACCCACTCATAAATTCACAAATGGATTGTGTAGACACAATGCAAAGCAAATACACCACGAAGGTTTTCACTCTTCACACTTTATAAATGATGCGGATAAAATTGTAAATGAAGTTTTTCGTTTGTTAAAATTGTAAATGAAGAAGAAGGCAATCAAGCGATCTGTCGGAGAAGACCGTGTGGCGGCATTTTTTGGGGTTGTTTTGTAATGAAATTAATTTTGGAGGACTGGATGCGAAATATTTTCTCTGATTTTTTTTTTTAAGAAGGGTGCGCCATACATGGCGGACGCTGGAGAGAAGTTATCCTCTCATTATATATAAGATAAATGTCACATATACGATTTTTTTTTTCTCTAGATGAGGACTATAAATAAGATTCATATCCGTGTGTGTGTGGAACGTGGTACATATATATGTGTTGGGACTTTGGGAAATTACGACGTGATTTTCCAGAATCTTGTTCTATTTTTTGAAGAGCAAGATTTTTTTTCCAAAATTTAACACCTTCCATAGAGACGAGAAGGACGTGAAATCACCTTGAGGATCGGAAGAGAAACTGGAGTTGTCACCAAACGGAAAGACCATGTGTTGTTGAAAATCCTTTATAAGAAAAAAGGAAAGACGATGTGTTGTTCTTAGTTGTAACACCCAGAACCGGTTCGGTTTGGAAAATGTGACGTTGGTGAAGAAACAACTTGATTTTGAAAAATGTGGTTTTTTAACAATGCTTACGAAACTCCCAAAATCAAGTGATGTTACTTAATCTGGTAAGATGCAGAACCGGTTTGGTTTAAGTGATTTTTTAAAGATGCAAGGACTTGTTTGGTCCACAGATAAACCGACTCATTTAGAAAATATAACCGTTAAGAGAAACGCGTTGTCAAACGCAATAAAACATCCTCTCTCATTTTTATTTCCTCAGTTCTTCACAGAAAAGTTCGTCTTTTTCTCCCAAATTTCTTCCTCTCCTCCGTTTTCATTTTTTCTTTCAAAGAATTCTCTCGATCGACTCTTCGGAGATTTTCTCCCAAAATTTTCTGTTTGTTTCCTTTCGAAGCAACCTACAAGCTTGATTCCGGAAAGCGACCCGATTGGCTGGATTTCTCAATCGTCGTCAAGGTTAGGGTTTCTAAATCTCATGTATCGCGATTTGTTTAGGTTTTTAAAATTTCGTAACCGTTCAAAGATGAATTTTTGCAGCGATCGTTGGTTAGGGGTTGGATGCTTCTTTCACATCGCCGAGGTAATTTCTCTTTTTCATGTTTTGGTTTTCAATTTCTTTGGTGATTTTGAGGGTTTTTGTTCTCCGACTCCGACTATGCCTTGGGTTTCCAATTTTGTCAGCGATTTTTAAGTTTTCGTTCTCCGATTTTGCTTGGGTTTCCATTTTCCAATTAAATTAAGATTCCAATTTCGTTGCTTTTGTTCTTGTTCTGCAATCTTAAACATATAGTTCTATTTTGGTGGAACAGCTTCTTGGCAAGTCAAATAGTGAACATCAAGATGTGATCTTCATTGATGGCCCCTGGATATGTTTTGGTGAAATTTGCACTCAATTCTGATTGTCATGGCTCTCGCAATATTGGTGAGTGTCAATAGATAAGGCTACGGTATCGTTATCATCTTTTGCGGCATTATTTAGGTTCCTTTTATGACCTGTATATGAATGGATCCGTATTTTTGTTAGATTTCAGGAATCTCAAATGGTTTCATCACCTCTATGTTTTGTTTTTAATTTCAGGAACCTCGCAAAAATCAGATGATAGAATCTGTTTTTAATCTGTTTTTGCTGAATTTTCTAGCCAGTTTAAGAGCATTTTGCACTCAGTTCTGATCGTCATGGTTCTTACAATATTGGTGAGTGTCAATAGATAAGGCTACGGTATCTTTATCATCTTTTGCGCCATTATCTAGCTTCTTTTACGACTTGCATGTGAAATGATCCGTATTTTTTTCACTACATTGTTAGATTTCAGGAATCTCAAATGGTTTCATCACCTCTATGTTTTGTTTTTAATTACAGGAACCTCGCAAAAATCAGATGATAGTGTCGCTTGGATCTTTGTTCTGCTGCTGGAGTTATTGCCTTGCAAAGAACACGTTCTCGTAAGGTAAGATTCTTTATTTATCTAAGCAATCAACAAACTCACCAAAACAAGCACTATTCTAATAGTGTTCTGGTTTTGCTCTTCCCTTTTAAAACCCCAAATCAGATCATAGAGAAGCACTAATCTAATGGTGTTCTGTCAAATTCTCGTTTGGGAACATTGTCCCGTTGCTTCAAGTCGGTCATATATGGATTGGTAGTGCATGATGTTAGAGGATGGATAATTAAAACCCTAAATAAGATCATAGAAAAGCACTAATCTAATAGTGTTCTGTCAGATTCTCGTTTGGGAACATTGTCCCGTTGCCTCAAGTCGGTATATATGGATTGGTAGTGCATGATGTTAGAGGATGGAATTAAAACCCCAAATAAGATCATAGACAAGCACTAATCTAATAGTGTTCTGTCAGATTCTCGTTTGGGAACATTGTCCCGTTGCCTCAAGTCGGTTATATATGGATTGGTAGTGCATGATGTTAAAGGATGGGGAATTAAAACCCCAAATGAGATCATAGACAAGCCAATCTAATAGTGTTCTGTCAGATTCTCGTTTGGGAACATTGTCCTGTTGCCTCAAGTCGGTCATATATGGATTGGTATGGTAGTGCATGATGTTAGGGGATGGAAAAATTAAAACCCCAAATGAGATCATAGACAAGCACTAATCTAATAGTGTTCTGTCAGATTCTCGTTTGGGAAACATTGTCCCGTTGCCTCAAGTCGGTTATATATGGGTTGGTAGTGCATGTCTAAGGAAGGATGGAAAATTAAAAAGTCTTCATTGATAAGACGATGGATCTGTTTTCGGTTTGTTTGGATGGAACGGAGAGGATAATGAGGGATTAAGAAAGTCTTTAGGCAAAAGACTACAAACTGAAAACAGATTCCTTAACCCACGGCTTAAAAAAGTATTGTCTCAGAGACAATGGGTCCAGTTTACATGATGGATGGATCAATTAACCAGCGGCTTAGACAAAAGTCCTTGACAAAGACTATGAGTTGGGTTTTCGACTTGTGGGATGGGAAAAAAGAAAGATTGATGGCTTAAAGAAAACTTGTGTGTGGGACGGAATGTAA
Source organism: Microthlaspi erraticum (assembly GCA_902728155.2). Taxonomy (NCBI): domain Eukaryota; kingdom Viridiplantae; phylum Streptophyta; class Magnoliopsida; order Brassicales; family Brassicaceae; genus Microthlaspi; species Microthlaspi erraticum. Next base: position 440,288 of record CACVBM020001695.1, on the reverse strand, counting down.
AACAACCAACGATACAGACTATGAGCTGAGAAACTATTATGTTCCGGGAACCACAAGGCTCAAAAGTAGAGAAAGACTATGAGTTGGATGGATCTAACGACCAATGGCTGAAAAAGTCTTAACGCAAAGGCGTATAAGTTGGTTTTCCTTTTGTTGGAAAGAAAGACCAATGTCTTAAAGAAGGCTTGTTTGGATGGAAATTATAACGACCAACCGGCTTGGGAAAGTCTTAAGACAACAGAAAGAAAGACTATGAAGGCTTGAGAAAGTCTTAAGACAACTGAAAGAAAGACTATGAAGGCGTGAGAAACTCTTAAGACAACTGAAAGAAAGACTATGAAGGCTTGAGAAATTCTTAAGACAACTGAAAGAAAGACTATGAAGGCTTGAGAGAAAGTCTTAAGACAACCGAAAGAAAGACTATGAAGGCTTGAGAAAGTCTGAAGACAACTGAAAGAAAGACTATGAAGGCTTGTGGGTTTTGATTTTGTTGGAAAGAAAGACCAATGTCTTAAAGAAGGCTTGTTGGATGGAAAATATAACGACCAAGAGGGCTTCAGAAAGTCTTACGACAACAGAAAGAAGGCTTGTTGAAAGAAAGACTATGAAAGCTTGAGAAAGTCTTAAGACAACAGAAAGAAAGACTATGAAGGCTTGTTGGTTTTCATTTTGTTGGAAAGAAAGCTTGTTGGATGGAAAATATAACGACCAACAGGATTGAGAAAGTCTTAAGACAACTGAAAGAAAGACTATGATGAAGGCTTGTTGGTTTTCATTTTGTTGGAAAGAAAGACCAATGTCTTAAAGAAAGCTTGTTGGATGGAAAATAATAACGACCAACAGGCTTGAGAAAGTCTTAAGACAACAGAAAGAAAGACTGAAGAAAGACTAATGTCTTAAAGAAGGCTTGTTGGATGGAAAATATAACGACCAATAAGGCTTGAGAAAGTCTCAAGACAACAGAAAGAAAGACTATGAACCGATACTAGACAGAGACTTATCATTTTGATGGATATAACAACCAAATGGCCGAAAAATGTTCTAAGACAAAAAGACTATGAGCTGGTCTTCATTTGGTTGGAAAGAAGGACGATTTTCTGAAATAGGTTATCCAACAGGCTTGAGAAAGTCTTAAGACAACAGAAAGAAATTTGGATGGATATGACGACCAAATGGCCGAGAAAGGTTCTAAGACAAAAAGACTATGAATTGGTCTTCATTTGGTTGGAAAGAAAATCTGTTCTTCAACAGGCTTGAGAAAGTCTTAAGACAACAGAAAGAAAGACTACGCAACCGATTCTTTACACTATGGCATATAAGTGAAGCAAAGACTACGCAACCGATTCTTTACACTATGGCATATAAGTGAAGCAAAGACTAATTAATTTTGATTTATACAGGTATGTGCTTCAGAAGGTGTTCAAGTGTTCGAGACTCTTGAAGAGATGTAGCAGACTTCAATGATAGGTATGTGCTTTTCAAACTTGCTTGCTAATTAGTTGATACAATTATGAAGTCAGAGAAACATACTAGTTTTGATCTTCACTGGACTGATTCTTGAGTAAGTTTCCAAATATTTAGGAGATTTCTAAATGTTAACATACTTTTGTAACTGAATAAAGACTATTTTTTTTTGGTTCAGGTATATGCTTCATATAAGGTGTTCATATTCTCAGGGAGGCAAGTTTGGTGATTTGATGGATTCTTTTCTTTCTTTCAGTTTTTACATTTTAGGTGATAAGTTTGGCTTCCATCGAACTGAGTTTCCTCAAACAGGTTATATGGTGGATTGTAATCAGGTAAGACTTATACTTTTGTAACTTCTAATGTATTTCTGTGCCCCTTATAAAGTTGCTCAACTGTGTATTTCTAGGCAGGTGTGGGACTTGTGCTCTCAACTTAATTCTTTAGCGGAGTCAGAAACAGAAGGTAAATATGGAACTGCACTGCTTCTTAACCAAGCACCCTAAGTTAACTTTTCTGACCACAAATATTTGAGTTCTGCAACCGCTGGAGGACTTCTCTAGTCTCCGGTATATCTATCTCAGAAATTTCACAATACTGAAACAGTTACATGTTTCTCAACATAGTCTATGTGTTTTTTTTGTCTTTTTCTTCCGCCAGCTTTCGGTTCATGAACTGTTCACACTGCAAGTAATACTATCACTTTGCAGGTAACTTGTGTATCTGTTGGTAACTTGTGTCTGCCACTTTGATGTCTAGCTTTTTAATTTTTGTTTATTTTGTGTTACCCGCAAATGGCTGATTCTTTATGTTTCCTCCTTCATGAAGGCTGGCTAGTTCCATGTTGCTCTATCCATGATCTTAAAACTGATCAAGGTCCGCTAGAGACCATAGCTTTATCTTTTCCCCATAAATTTCTTATACTATTCTGATGTAATATCATTTGGAGATGAACATTTTTCATACCATAAGCATCATATCATGTTGATTGAGTGGAGCGCTCATGAAGCCTACACTTGCAGTTTATTTCAATGAGCTCAATGTGATTAGGTATATCCTTAATAAATCGATATTAGTACATATGAGACTCTTGCAGGCTAGTTTCTTTGAATCTTAAATGTATCTATCTCTCTTGACTAGAAATGTGTATTCTCTTTGTTTTGGTGCTTGCGTGTATTCTCTATGTTTTGGTGCTTGTATCAATTTGTATAGTTTTCCTGTATCAATTGATATAGTTTTCTTGTATCAATTAAGTATAGTTTGCGTGTATCAATTTAAAGATATATATCTTAATATCTATCTCTCTTGCTTGCGTCACTCTGTTTTGCTGCTTGCGTGACTAGAAATGTATTTTCTCTTGACCAGAAATTTGTATTCTCTCTGTGTATTAGAGTCTTGCAAACTGTTGTAGCAGTTTCTTTGAATCTTGAATTTATCTCTCTCTCTTGACTTGTTAGAAAACATTGTATTTCTCTCTGTTTTGGTGCTTGTATACATCGTAAGGTCTATATTGGATTCTCTGTAGATAATTATATTGAATGTAAGCGAGAATCTTTCAAACTATTGTAGTAGTTTCTGTGAATCGTGAATGTATTTTTCTCTTGACTTGTTAGAATATATTGTATTCTCTCTGTTTTGGTACTTGTATGCATCATAAGGTCTATCTTGGATTCTCTGTAGATAATTATATTGAATGTAAGCGAGAGTCTAGCAAACTATTGTAGTAGTTTCTTTGAATCTTGAATGTATTTCTCTCTATTGACTTGTTAGAAAATATTGAATTCTCTCTGTTTTGGTACTTGTATGCAGTGTGGGTCTCTCATTTTATGAACTGGATACGTTGTAGTGTTTCTTGTAAGTATCTATGTTTCTTGATGTAAGAAAGACTCTTGCAGATTCTCGTAGTAGGTTGCTTGATCTTGAATGTATATTTTTGGACATCCTCGCAAATGCATAATCATACATATGATTGTTTTGTTAGATTCTAAAAATTCTAACCATTGAAGATATTTCTGTTAGGGTACTAGTGTATATCACTTAGTCTTAATTGAGTTGAGGGAAGCTTGGAAATCTATTGCATCAGTAGTGTAATATTTTAGAATGTGCAATGGATCTTTCGTGATTCTCCTACCATGTATTTATTTTTGTCTTTGATAAGATTTTTCTTAAGGTTGATGTCGAAATCAAGAAACTATAGGTATGTTTAAATTCCAATTTTATCACCCTCATTGTAAGCATGTGACATAGGTGGGTCTAGTCTTCTTTGGTTGACTAAATATTCTAGATGGGTCTAGTCTTCTCTGGATGACTAAATATTCTATTTTCTTCAATACTCTGTTTTGGTGGTTGTCGGAATTATACATTTATTTGGGTGTGTAATAAGCTCTCTTAAGTATTAGTGTATTACTATCCTTGATCTATTATCCATCATATTATAGAAACTTATTGCTAGTATAATAATTGATAAAAGGGTAGATTTTCTTTGGTATTGGTACAATACATTGTGTGTACAGTATACCGTGTCAATGATCTCTTGATTACAAAACTTTTATATCTCTGTTTTGGTGTTTGCTCTCATTTTTGAAGTGGATATATATTAGAGTCTTTGTAGATAATTAGTTTGAGTGTAATTGAGACTCTTTCAGGCTAGTTTCTTTAAATCTTAAATGTATTTATCTCTCTTGATCAGAAATGTGTATTCTCTGTTTTGGTGCTTGTATCAATTTGTATAGTTTGCGTGTATCAATATATAGATATATATCTATCTCTCTTGCTTGCTTACGTGACTAGAAATGTATTCTCTCTTGACTAAAAATGTGTATTCTCTCTGTGTATGAGTCTTGCAAACTGTCGTAGCAGTTTCTTGGACTCTTGAATGTATTCTCTATGTCTTGATGCTTGTATGCATTATAAGGTCTATGTTAGATTCTCTGTAAATAATTATATTGAGTGTAAGCGAGAATCTTGCAAACTATTGTAGTAGTTACTTTAAATTTTGAATGTATTTCTCTCTTGACTTGTTGGAAACCATTGTATTCTCTCTGTTTTGGTACTTGTATGCATTGTGGGTCTCTAATTTTATGAATTGGATATGTCGTAATGTTTCTTGTAAATATATATGTTTCTTGATGTAAGAAAGACTCTTGAAGATTCTCGTAGTAGGTTGCTTGATCTTGATTGTATATTTTTGGACATCCTCACAAATGTGAAAGGACATCCTTACAAATGCACAATCGTACATATGATTGTTGTGTAAGATTCTAAAAATTCTAACCATTAAAGATATTTCTGTTAGGGTACTTGTGTATGTCACATAGTCTTAATTGAGTTGCGGGAAGCTTGGAAAATCCATTGCATCAAAAACGTAATATTTTAGAATGTGCAATGGATCTTTCGTGATTTTCATACCATGTATTTATTTTTGTCTTTAATAACATTTCTTTAGATGTCGAAATCAAGAAACTACAAGTTACCAAAAAAAATCAAGAAACTACAAGTATGTTTAAATTCCAATATTATCACCCTCATTGTACGCATGTGACATAGGTGGTCTAGTCTTCTCTGTTCTTTTGGTTGACTAAATATTCTATTTTCTTCAATACTCTAATACATTTATCAGTTCTCACCCTCATTATACATCATGATACATTTATTTGGGTGTAATAAGCTTTCTTTCATAACGTGCGGAACAATCAAGTGAAAACCCTAGAAGACTTGTGATCTTTTTTGTTTGACTTGACTTGTGATATATTGGTAAGCCCGAAGCTTTCTTATCAGATCTTGAACTGAAGCAACGCAGACTTCTCACCGAGTCCTCTCGCCATGTAAAACTTTATATACTCCGTCATGGTTGTCTCTCTATACTTTGGAGGGTTTTGTTCAGACAAAAGCTCTTTGATCGGTCCATAAACTCGCGCAAACGGTAAGGGATACACATAAAAAGCCGCCACCGAAATCCGCGGCTCTTGACTTCTATTAGCCAAAACTCTATGCTCCACACTTGCAAACTTGTCATTCGTTATAAGCTGTTAAACCAAAAGATTCACACAACTGAGTATTGATTCTATCCGAAAACGATTTGGTTTAAGTCACAACAACAACTTGCCTGCAAGAAATCTCCGGGGTTCACTATAAGAGCTCCAGGAACATGAGGAACATCAACCCAAGAACCATTCTGAAGAAACTGAAGCCCACCAATGTGATCTTGAAGAAGAATAGTGAGGAAAGATATGTCTGAATGCTGACTTGTGCCGAATGTTCGATCAGGCTCAGGACAAGGCGGGTAATAATGAGAGAGCATCAATAAACCTTTCATGCAATCCATTTCTTTGAGGTGATTACGATCAAGCCCTAAAGCTTCTGATAAAAGCTCAAAGATTAACTCCCCTAGTTTCATCACTCCCTTCGAATACTCCAACAATATTTCCCTAAAATCAAACATTCTCACCAACATGAAACCAAAGTGTCGATCTTTAAACTAATTAAGACAGTAAACTATACAGATTAGTAATAAGAGAAATCGTAAATTTCGTACCTGTGATCTCTCCTATCGATCTTTCTTCTCCTACTAATATATATATGTTGTATTTCTAAGGGTATAAAATTTATTTGAAGAGAAGCTAATCGACACACATTGTTGTTCTTCATTTCCTTATTCACTCTTGTGTTTATGTTTTTTAATTTTCTTTTATTTATTCTTTTTCAAATTTTCCTATTTTTGGTTTCTTCTTAGTTCTTATTTGGTTTCTTATTTATCTTCACTCATCACTTCTTGGGTTATGCTCTTCTTTGTTCCTCATTTGTATTCTTGTTTGGCTTCTGCTTTTCTTCGTCTTCGCTCTTCTTTATTCATTCTTTGCGTTCTTATTTGGTTTCATTTCCTTCTTACTCTTTGTTTCCATGTTTTATTTATTCCTCTTCAATTTCTCCTACTTTGATTTCTTCTTTGTTCTTATTTATTTTTTAGTTGTCTTCACTGATATGTGCTTATGCTTTTCTTTATTCCTCCTTTGTGTTCTTTTTTTTCTTTTATGTCGTTCGTTCTTGTCTTAGCAAAATTTTAAATTTTAGAAAAAATCTTAGTATTAAATAAGTTTATGTGTACTAATAATATTAGTTGTTTAAAATTTAATATAACTAATTTACATAACAAAGTTTATTTTTGTTGTAATTAGAAAATGTAATTTCTTTATTTTCTAAATATTTAATTAATAAAATTTTCTTAAATATGCAAAGGAAAATAATTAATTGATTTTGGTGATGATGTGGAATGATACTATGGTTGTTTAAAATCATATATACTTAATTTCCTTATCTTTACATGTTTAAAATTTGTAAATTTCCTTAATCATTTAAATGTTTAATTAATTAGTTTTGGTGATGATGTGAAATAGTACATTTTATATGATGATGTGGAATGATACTATTGATTGTTTAAAATATGGAAAATTACTTAATCTTGGAGATGATTATTTGGACCAGTAAAATCATGTTTTTAAATTATATGATGATTTGGACTGATACTATTGGTTGTATAAAATTTTTAAGCTTTATTAATTTTGAACATGGTTATGTAGACCAATAAAATGGTATTTTAAAATCCCATGTGGACGCTCTTAGAGCCTTATAGCCTCAACTTTTATATAGTATAGATTAGATTCATACAAAGTGTTATACACCTAACCACATTTATAAAACCCAAAAAGGGAAACAAAGTCGGCGGAATGAGATCTAAATCCTCGGAAATAAAGCCTGTTGAAAGAGTTATACTACACTGGAAACAATACCCCAACACGGGAAACAACTAAAGCCACAACTAATCTGAATCTAAAACAAGAATCAAAGAAAGAGCAGTTTAAACCTTAGACTTGTTTGACCCTCCCAGCAAAACCGCCAAGTTAATCACCCGAAATAGCACAAAATACTTACCCCAAAAATAGGTTGGCAAGTTAAAAAATAAGGGGGAATTAGCAATTTACCCCAAAATGAAAGGGTTCTTATCCCTTTACTTCTTTTTTGACTTTGGTCAAGATTGCCCTTCAATTTATTTAAAAACTTATATTAAATGTTTTTTAAAGTGAAAAAAAAATTCCATAATTCCTAAAAATGATTTCAGTACTGTATAAAATATTTTGAACATTTTTTAAAATGCTTATGATATTAAAAAAATATTTGAAGTTTCGTTCTACAAATCTATAATAACAAAGTAGAATACATTTTCTACAATATATTCGGAGGTCTAACCGCCGTAGAACATAATATCTACAACTTATTCATACCTCTTCCGGATATAGAACTCGATATCTATTAAGTCTTATAGGCTCTACCGTTTTGTAGAATTTGCACCAAATATATTCTACACATTCAAGTATCTTCTACTACTCGTAGATTTTAAGTTCTACGCGAAACACTGCATTAATGAAAAATTGAAGAACATTTTGAAATAGGCTTCGATATTCGTTTTTTGGGTCGGGTTTGGATCGGTTACTTTCGGATTTCGGGTGTCTCGGTTCTAGAAATTTTAGAACCATTCACGTATTTTTTATTTTCGAGTTAGGTCCAGTTCGATTATTCCCAGGTTCGAATCGGTTCCGGGTTTCTAAACTTTAATTACAAAAATAAAATTAAAATTAAAAAAACTGTTTAATTTAACTGATTTTTTTAAAAAAAATTAGCAAAACAAATATTGAATAGTAACAAATATAACTAAATATTTTCGGATTTCTTGAATATTTTAGTTATTTTTTCTAAATATAATTATTATATTAGATTTATAATTGTAATTTTACATATTTTTGGATATATAATTATATTTTGAATTTTTAGATACCCATTGGTTTTCGGTTTGGTTTCGGAGTAGAAATTTAGGATATCTATTAGGGTATTTGTGTCGGTTTTGGTTCAGTTCGGTTTCAACTATGTTAGATTGGGTTCAGTTTGGTATTTCGGGTTCGGGTAAAAATGCCGAGACCTATTTTGAAATTTGGGGATACAACTGAATTTCTTTATAATATTTTAATTTTTTTTGTCAGTTACTATAACTTTAAAAAACAAAAACAAAAATTGGTAACTGAATTCCAAATGGACGGAATATAATTTACACACAAAACCTACTAACATCTAAATTTAGCGACGTAAATTTAGAAGATAACCAGACAAACAAAAAAGAAACATTTAGAGATCCAATCAATTCTGTTACGGCTTACAACATTGATCCAAATAATGTTAAAAGTAAAACTAAAATCATCTTTCATAAACAACAAATTAGAATTCAACAAACGATACAAAACGCTGAAAGAGAAGTATATATATCTACATTGGAATCTTGGGGACTAGCTAAGCCAACTCATCAGTGTTTCTTGGTTACCAAGTCTCTTATCATTAATATAATAAACTCACTTCCTCTTTTCTTCTTCATCTCATACACGTTTCCTTGTAGCTCTCCCAAAGATTTATTTTTGTATCGCAAAATATTTCATATGGGTGTGAAATCGAATTACAGTTCACATTTTCCTCTTCTTGGATGTATAATGGAAATTCTTTTTGGATTATATACGCCATTCAAGATATCGAATTCAAGTGATGCATGCAAATAAATTGTTGATACCGAGATCGCAAGGAATCTGGTAACTCGGAAACATTTAAGACAGCTACAGTGGATTAAGCTTGGTTAATTAGCCCTAAATATAAATGTTAATAATCCCTTAGGTTTTACTGCATTCAAAATATTTAAAAAAGAATCTATGTACAGTACTAGCAATAGCTTGTACGTAATAAGTTTCCTAATAGTACGATGTTTTATGATTTTCACATATACTGTATTAAGATGTTTTTGAGTGTGCCCACAAGTGTTAGTCGCTGTGCCAGCTAGTACGTCTTAGGTGGGAGCCAAGCCGAGTGGTTCATGGAACTAACGGTCAGAAATTATCATCAGAAATTCATGCATGTGGTCGAGCTAGGTCTGGAAAGGTATGTGCACTGACATGAATTTATCTCTGTTGTTTCACGAGGGACTTCAGACATATATACATTCATAAGACGTTTCTAGTGCACAGACCTCCGGAGTGTTACCACAAGTTGGGGACAATAGATATATCCTTTTGTGTCAAAATGCTCTATAAGAACAATATAAACTCAAATGACTGTGTGGGAATGAATCGAATACATGGAGTTGCTTTGATCACTATGTTTGATTAGTGCTATCATTGTCATATACAACTTTCTCACTGATCATATCATTTCTCTTAAGCATTTATCTTTGTGTTTTTTCGTTTTTGTTTTCGCGTCCGTTCATGATATTACGACTTGAAAAAATAGAGTGATACCACTTGACCAATCTCTTGTAGTGTAAGTAGAAATAAAATCAGAGAATTAGAGAGAAGAAATGAAGCGATGAAGGTGTATCGATTTAAGCAATGTGTAACACTCTAGACTGATTTGTATTAATTAAAATGTTTTGACTGGAAAAGTTTTTTTATGAAGTATCAGCTTCTTATAAAAATAAAATTCTGAATTGTCAATCATATGGAGATACATCCTATTTTTATAGTATTGATTCCAAGGTAAACCAAAACAAGTTGTTTTTATGTTTATATATTTGTAAATTTTGAAAAAAAAATTACATATATAATTTAATTTAAAATGCAATCTTTTTTAATAGTTAGTTTTACTAAACTATTTTTCTATTTTAGTCCTAAAATATATACATTGTATTTCAATTTCATAATTTTGACTGGTAAAAGAAAAAAAAAATACCTAAAAAAATTTCAAAGAATTTGACATATTGACCAGCAATAAAAAAAATTAAAATTTCACAGTTTAGAAATAATAAAAATCAAAAATGAAAGAAAATTTGGAAACAGTTAATTTAAAAAGGTTATATTTTATTAAAAACTGATAAAATAGAAATAGTAGATATTATTTGTAAATAATAAGATATTTTCCTAAACTTTCGGCCTGTCTATAGATATTCAAAGGTCATTTGGGAAAGTTTCAAATTAATAGAAGAAAGAAAAAAATTGAAATATAGTTGCCTATCTGAATAGATGTTATCAAATTAGGAGATTTTATTCTTCTTTTGAAAAATTGAAAGGCGCTCTTCCCCAACACCCGTCTTCTCATCTCGTCTCCTCTTCTTTATATTCCCACTTTCTTTCTTCCTCTCCACCACATCTTCTCTCTCGCTCTCACTCCTATTCTCTCTTTGCATTTCTCTCTTACATGGCTCAGTATCCCTGCAACGACGGAATCTGCATGCGTTGCAACGTGAAGCCTCACGAGGAGACTGAGTGTCTCTTGTGCAGCACTTGCGGTACGCCTTGGCACGTGTCATGTCTCACGTCCCCTCCCGAAACCCTAGAATCCACTCGAGAGTGGGAGTGCCCTGACTGCTCCGGCGACGTTGATCCCGTCCCGGTTTCCGGAATCGCCGGAACTGAATCCAACGGCTCGGTCCTTGTAGCAGCGATCCGTGCGATCGAGGCTGATGAGTCTTTGACCGAGGATCAGAAAGCTAAGAAGAAGCAGCAGTTGGTGAGTGGTAGATCCGATGAGGACGAAGATGAGAAAGAAAAAGAAAAGGAAAATTCTGGTGGAGATGTTGATGTTTTAGCTGCTCTTCGAGAGAACTTCTGCTGTACCATCTGCCTCGAGTTGCCTGAAAGGCCAGTCACGGTTTGTTCTCTACTTCTCTCTCTCAAACTCTTACTCTCTCTTTACTCACTCATAGATTAAATGACTCTTATGGATTCACCAGAATTTTAATATTGTTTTTGGATTGTATAGTTGTTTATGTTCTCATTCGCTTATTAGGGTTTGCTTGTGGTTTACACTTTTAAAATGAGACGTAAATATTTAAATTAAAGTCACTGTTAAAATGTTTTGCAGCCATTATTTTAAGAGTCTTAAACTAAAAGTCCTCACCAAATTTAGTGAATTCCGCTCTTAAATCCAGCAGGAAAACACTTACTTTATTTCTTGAATCGGTAATTACAGGAATGAGACCCAGATTGTGTCTTTAGTACTTTCTCGTTTTTCCAGTCTCTGTATATTTTGACAAGAATGATGATTAATATATAATTAACTAGTGCTAATGGATATATCTTGTACATGCCATTGCAGACTCCGTGTGGCCACAATTTTTGCTTAAAATGTTTTCAGAAATGGGTTGGGAAAAAGAAGTTTGAATGTATGAAATGCAAGAGTGCAATCCCAAGGAAAATGGTGAACGACCCTCGCATCAACGCTTCGCTAGTCTCTGCGATTCGTTTGGCTAGGGTTGCAAAATCTGATCATGTGGGGAATGCCAAAGTGTATCACTTCGTCAGCAACGAGAACCGTCCTGACAAGGCTTTCACAACTGAGCGGGCTAAGAAAACAAGCATGTCAAATGCTGCTGGTGGCAGGATTTTTGTGACAATACCACCTGATCACTTTGGTCCTATTCCAGCTGAGAATGACCCAACCAGGAACCAAGGTGTTTTAGTTGGAGAGACTTGGGCAGACAGACAGGTTTGTAAGCAGTGGGGAGCTCATTACCAGCACGTTGCTGGGATTTCTGGGCAATCACAGTATGGAGCGCAGTCTGTGGCACTCTCTGGAGGTTATAAGGATGACGAGGATCATGGAGAATGGTTTCTCTACACCGGAAGGTTTGCTTTTTTTTTTTAACTCACATTAGGAGTTGTCAGTTGTGTCTTTTGTCTTTGCCATGAATATGTGTGAATGTGTCTTGTAGTGGAGGAAGAGATCTAAGTGGAAACAAAAGAACGAACAAGGAACAGTCTTCTGACCAGAAATTTACAAACTCAAACGAAGCTCTTAGAATTAGTTGCAAAATGGGATACCCTGTCCGAGTTGTCAGGTTAGCTCAACATCTTTCTCACTTTTTGCAGTCTTTCTTCAACTTTCATTGAAGTGGACTGATTATTTTATACTCTTCACAAAGTTGTCTCAATGTTTTTTTTTCATGCTTACAAAATTATCAGGTCTCACAAGGAGAAGCGTTCTTCCTATGCCCCTGGAGAGAAAGGAGTGAGATATGATGGGATTTACAGGATTGAGAAGTGTTGGAGAAAAATTGGAATACAGGGTCTTATGCCCCTGCTTGATGCTGAGGCAATGCGAAAAAGTCAGGGAGATCTTGGGTGTGTTTCCAATCTGAAAAGGTTGTGCTTCCTGCCTTACGTTGCTATCAACAGGAGGTTTCGGCTGACTTGGTGTGTAGTTGTTGTCGTCCTCCGTCATCATCGTAGGTTTCGTTGAGATCAATGAGTAGAGCTCTCTTGGGTTTAGGCGTGGTTGTTTCTTGTGATGGCTGTTTGATGATAACGACCTCTTCTTTGTCGGCAGGAGGTAAGGCTAATTGGTTGAACATGAGCACGGCTATCTCTCTCTCTTCCTCCGTATTAGCTGCTCTTCATGATAATTTCTGCTGTACCATCTGCCTCCAGTTGCCTGAAAGGCCAGTCACGGTTCGTTCTCTACTTCTCTCTCTCAAACTCTTGCTCTCTCTTTACTCACTCGTAGATTAAATGACTCTTATGGATCGCTGGAATTTTAATCTTGTTTTTGAATTGTATAGTTGTTGATGTTCTCATTCACTTATTAGGGCTTTCTTGGGGTTTAGACTTTTAAATGAGACATAAATTAAAAAAAAAAAAGTTGCTGTTAAAATATTTTGCATGCAGTCATTATTTTAAGAATCTTAAACTAAAAGTCCTCAGCAAATTTAGTGAATTCCGCTCAAACTCCTGAAACTGTTCGTAATACTTAATTTAAATCCGCAGTAATACACACACTTTAATTCTTGAATCGGTAATTACAGGAATGAGACCTTGATTGTGTCAACGTGGGTACACGTCTGCCCTGTCCACCATTACCATGTGATTGAAAAGCACCTGCAAAACGTTATCAGAAAAGTCAAGAATTTGTGGATATGATTAATATGCGGAGAGTACAAGGCAAATGAATTACCTGCTTCTTCATGGTTCCGATAACATATCTCTTCCCTCTGATTCCATTGAATGCTAGCAGCGGTGGCTCAGGATTATTTGGCCTCGGATCACCGTTTTCTTCTCCGAATCTCGGCATAGCATAGTACACCCACACTTGCAGGACTTCAGCAAAGCCTTCGAGGCCGAATGGCTTGGACACGTCTGCATTCTTTACGGAATCGATGAGGGTCTTGAAAGCGACTCGCCCCCAGGGATAGTTTTCAAACTTCTCCAAGTCCATAACTTGACTAGCCAGTGCTACTCGTGTAGGAGTGGAACTTTTGTGAGCATCAATGAAGCCAGCGTATACGGCCAAAAAACCAAGTCTCAGCCTATCCTCTCTGCTCCACTCTCCGGCCCACTTGCACGCTGCTATGAGTTCGTCAATGCTCGGACCAAGCTTCTCATTCACACCAAGCTTCCGCCAGAACTCTTTCATCTCGTCTGTGTTAACAGTCTCTGGCTCAGTCACCGCTTCTATACTCGCAGTTAAGCCCGGTGATGTGTTCAAACTCGTTCAGAGAAAAACGCACTGGCTGTACACCCACGGCACTCCATATCTCATACTTCTTCTTGCAGGCCAGTTGCATACTGAGCATAATCTGTGCCACCTTCGATGCCCAATTAAACTCGAGCTTCGTGAACCTGAAGAGGGGTCCCAGCTTAGAATTCTCAAGCTCATCCCATTCCTCTTTAAGTGTGGTGTGCATTTGAGACCACAGCGCAGTGTTCTTGCTATAGTAGACAACACTGCGATCATAATCCGGTTCTTCTTCTCTTCTGTGTACAACCTCCTAGGAAATGTCACGGCGTCCATACTGAAAACACATTGAAAATATGAGAAATTAGGAGTCTACAATTCTACACGGCACAAATAAAGTCTAACTATGAAGTCTATAAATAAAGACAAATTTTAAAGTCTAAGTATGATGTCAACATACGAAGAAAGGAAGAGGAAGAAGAAAGCTGTGAGATGTGTCGACAAAATCAGATGATGGGCTCAAGTCAATGGGCTTACAGCTAAATCAACTCTTCTTCTATTGGGCTCAAGCCCATACAAGTGTTACAAGGAAAAGTTCGTATAAAAGCTGCTTCAAGACGTTTGACGCAGGTAACCTAAAAAAAAAAGAGAGAGAAGATCCGAGACCTGTAGAGCGGCGGTGAAGAGCTTTGGTCTGAATCTTTGTGTTTCTTCTCACGTTGTTATAGAGCTAGGTTCATAGTTCTTGTAATCTCCTTGTGGTACCTAAAACAAGGGAGATAACGTGAGTAAGAAGAGAGCTTGTATCTTGTAATCACTTGATTGATTCTAGTGGATTGAGAGTACCGTCCTCTCCCCAGACGTACCGAAAGGGAACTGGGTTAAAAAGTCTTGTGTCTTGCTAATATCAAACTACAACAAACGTGTCAAGGTTAATTTGATCGTAGTTAGCTTAAACACATTAGCTAAGATTGAGGTTAAATCTGATATTAAATCCTCACAAGTGGTATCAGAGCTCCGGGTTTAAGTAGAGGAGGATACGTTTTCAGTTTCTGATCTGTGGTTGGTGTTGTGACGGGAAGTTTCTAGGGGGTTCAGTCAAGTGTTTTAGAGACAGGAAGTATCAAGCAAAGTCTGAATCATGGAATCTACTCAAGGTAAAATTGACGTGGAAAAGTTTGATGGTAAAGGAGACTTTGGGATGTGGAAATTCAAGATGCAAATGCAACTTGAAAATCTGGGTTTGGATTCTGTTCTGGTTGAGGAAGAGTCCAGCAGCAGCAGTGTACCTGATAATGGCAAGGCAGTTGACGGTGAAGCTAAGTCTACTGTTTCTCCGGTTGATCCGCTGAAAAAGGAGAAAGACAAGAAGGCAAAGAATCTGATATGCTCCTGCCTTACAAATCTGGTCCTGCGCAAGGTAATGAGAGAAACAACAGCTTTAGGTGTATGGAAAGCTCTTGAAAAAGATTATCAAACCAAGACCTTACCAAACCGTATCTACTTGAAGCAAAGGTTTGCAAGTTTTAAGATGGAAGAGCACAAAAGCGTAGAGGATAATCTTGATGTGTTTCTTAGGCTTGTAGATGATTTAGCAAGTTTGAACATCAATGTGAGTGATGAGGATCAAGCGGTGCAGATTTTATCAAGCTTACCTAAGCAATATGACTCACTAGTTCATACACTCAAATATGGTAACGGGAAAGAAACGCTTACCTTGCATGAGGTTACAACTTCTGCATATGCCAAGGAGGTTGAGCTCAAGGAATCTGGGCTTCTTGGAAAGGCAAAGTCAGGTGCAGAAGCGTTGGTTGTGAGTAGAGGAAGGTCTAAGAAGAAGAGTTCTTGGCAGAACAGAGGTAGATCTAAGAGCAAAGACACAAGGTCAAAATCCAGACCAAAGAATGGGACAAAGCCTAGAAAATGTTGGACTTGTGGTGAAGAAGGTCATTACAAGAAAGATTGTCCTGAGCAAAAGAATGGAAAACAATCTAACTCTGCAAATGTTGCTCATGAGAAGGAGCAGCCTATGATCTTAACGGCAAGCATACAAGGCAACGTGAAAGAATGGGTCATGGATTCTGGATGTACTTTCCACATAACTCCAGATAGAGATGCTTTGTTTGACTTCAAGGAAGTTGATGGTGGAAAAGTAACTATGGGTAATAATACTTACAGCGAAGTCAAGGGAATTGGAAAGCTTAAGATCATAAATTCAGAAGGAGGTACAGTGATTTTAACTGATGTGAGATACATGCCATCAATGGGTAAAAATCTCATCTCTTATGGCCAATTGGAGAGGAATGGGTGCAAATATGAAGGTAAAGATTTCATAGTTACATTCTACAAAGGAGGTCAGAAAGTGTTTTCAGGGAAATATCAAGATGGGCTGTACTATTTGCAGGGAACGGTTGTGAAAGGAGAAGCATCTGTCGTCAGGTCTGAAGTGAATTTGACAAACAGATGGCATTCACGATTAGGACATATGAGTCTTAAGAACATGAATCTTCTGGTCAAAGAAGGTTATCTAGACTCTAAGGAAGTTCACACTTTGGATTTCTGTGAAGAGTGTGTATTCGGTAAAGCTCATAAACAGAGTTTTTCAGAAGGTAAACATACTACAAAAGGTATTTTAGAATACATTCACAGTGATCTATGGGGCTCTCCAGCAAATGAGCCAAGTATGTCAGGATGTAGATACTTTCTTACATTCATCGATGATTACTCAAGAAAGGTATGGATCAGATTTCAGAAGAGTAAAGATGAGGTGTTTGAGAATTTTTCAGAGTGGAAGGCACTTGTGGAAAATCAGACGTGTAAGAGAATTAAGTGTATAAGGACAGACAATGGTTTAGAGTTCTGCAATAATCAGATGGATAAGCTATGCAAAGACTCAGGGATTAAAAGGCATAGAACATGTACTTACACTCCGCAGCAAAATGGAGTTTCTGAGAGGATGAACAGGACAATAGCAGATAAGATCAGATGTATGTTGGCAGAAACAGGAATGGAGAAGAAATTTTGGGCTGAGGCAGCTTCTACTGCGGTTTATCTAATAAACAGGTCACCAAATGCATCATTGAAATTCAAGATTCCAGAAGAGGTTTGGTCAGGATCAAAGGTTGATTATAGTCATCTTAGACGGTTTGGATGTGTTGCATATGTTCATGTAATGCAAGACAAGATGAGTCCTAGAGCTGTTAAAGGAATTTTCATGGGTTATCCAGTGCGTACTAAAGGTTACAGAGTTTGGATACCTGAAGATGAAAAATGTACTATTAGCAGAAATGTAGTCTTTGATGAGGAAAAGCTATATAAGGAACATGATCAAACGGAAGTGACTACATCTACAAAGAAGAAAGTTACTTTCAGCACCAAGCTAATTCAGGGACCAACTCCTAGTGATTCGATTCAGGGATCTGCTGGTCAAGGTGGAGTAATTTCTGAAAATTCAGGTTCTACTGGTCAAGGTGGAGAAATTTCAGAGAGTTCAGAATCGGAAGAGGATGAGGAAGAGGAATCTGAGGAAGAATTGGAAAATCAGGATGGGTCTCTTGATGATTACTTGCTGGCAAGAGACAGGGTGAGAAGAACGATTAAACCACCATCCAGGTTTGAAAGTTCAGACTTTGTAGCTTATGCTTTATCTGCTGCAGAAAGCATAGAGCTAGATGAACCTAAAACAGTTGCAGAAGCTAGGAGAAGTAAAGACTGGAAGAAGTGGAACCAGGCTATGGTAGAGGAAAAACAATCACTTGACAAGAACGATACACTTGAGATTGTTCCCAAGCCTAAGAATCAGAAGATAATCGGGTGTAAATGGATCTTCACATTAAAAGATGGAATTCCAGGGGTTCAAGATCCTAGATACAAGGCCAGACTTGTAGCTAAAGGTTTTACACAGGTTGAAGGAGTGGATTACAATGAAATATTTGCTCCGGTAGTCAAACATGTATCGATCAGAATCATGTTGTCAGTTGTGGTTAATTTCGATCTGGAATTGGAGCAATTAGATGTGAAAACTGCATTCTTACATGGTACACTTGATGAGGTCATCTACATGAGTCAGCCAGAAGGGTTTATAGAGAAGGGAAATGAAGACAAAGTTTGTCTACTTAAGAAGTCTCTATATGATTTAAAGCAGTCTCCTAGGCAATGGAACCAGAGATTTGACGAGTTCATGAAATCACAGGGGTTTCAAAGGAGCACAAGCGATCCTTGTGTTTACACTAAAGGATCATGCATTGATGATATGATTTATCTCTTACTATATGTTGATGACATGCTTGTTGCAGCAAAGGATATGAATAAGATAAAAGTCTTAAAATCAAGTTTAAGCATGACGTTTGAGATGAAGGATCTAGGATCAGCCACTAGGATTCTTGGTATGGATATCATCAGGGACAGAAAGAAGGGTATTCTAAAGCTGTCACAGGAAAGGTATCTTAAGAAGGTTCTGAGAACATTTAACATGGAAGATTGCAAGGCTGTTGTAAGTCCATGTAACTCACAGTTCAAGCTTAAGAGTTTAACGCAGCAGGAATTGATAACAGAATCAGGGTTAATGGATTCAGTTCCCTATGCTAGTGCAGTTGGGAGTTTGATGTACGCTATGATAGGTTCTAGGCCTGACTTAGCATTTGCCATTTGCTTAGTTAGCAGGTTTATGGCAAATCCTGGAAGGATTCATTGGGCTGCAGTTAAGTGGATTCTGAGGTACTTACAGGGAGCTACAGGAACTTGTCTCACATTCACGAAATCAGAGAAGTTTGAAATTGAGGGATTTTCTGATTCAGACTATTCCGCAGACCTGGACAAAAGAAGGTCGGTATCTGGCTATGTGTTTAAGGTTGGGGGCAATACGGTTAGTTGGAGATCATGTCTACAGCAAGTGGTTGCCCTATCAACTACAGAGGCAGAATATATGGCTCTATCAGAAGCTACGAAGGAAGGTATATGGCTAAAGGGATTATGCAGTGATATGGGGTTTAAGGAAAATCAATTTAAACTCCATTGTGACTCACAAAGCGCTATATGTCTAGCAAAGAACAGTGTGCACCATGACAGAACAAAGCATATTGACAGGAGATATCACTTTATCAGAGATATTGTCGATGAAGGTTCAGTCAAAATCCTAAAGGTTCACACTACCAATAATCCGGCAGATATGCTTACGAAGTGCTTACCTGGAAACAGCTTTGAGAAGTGTCTTGCGCTTCTCAATGTCATTCCATAGTTGTTTCCTGAAAGTGGTGAGATCGCTCTTTGTCGATTTGGGCATCTCGCAAAAGCAGAAAATATTGAACGAGTTCAGTATTGCAAAAGGGATAATCGACACAGTTTTTTTTTTTTCGGTTGGTTAAGTTTGGAAGAGAAGGAAGAAACTGTAAGTTTGGGTTTATCGGTTCACAAAGTTACAGGACACAAGAGAAGACATGGGTTTTTTGGTTAAAGATCAGTTTGTTATCTCAAGGGAAATCGATGAATGAGAAATCTCAGAAGGTAAATTCTGATGATGTGAAAGTTACAGAGAAGTTTAGGGGGTTCACCTGACTGTTTCTGGACATAATCTAAGTCGAAATCAATGGTCTTCATGAGCTGCAAAGCAAAGTGGGAGAAAAGTTGAGTTTCGATTTCAGTAGCAAAATTACAGGGAAGGAGAAACTGAATTAATGTCACGGTCAAGAGGTGTTAATGTTCTTTCATGGGTATTATCTGAATTTTGCAATGCTCAAGTGTCATCGGTGAAGATGATTGTTCAAGTAATCAGTGGTAAAGTTGGTGAAAGCTGCAGAGAAGAAAAGTTTTTTTTTAATCAATACACAGAGAAGGAGAAACTACAATTAATGTCACGGTGGAGAGATGTTAGCTGTTTTTCGGATCACCTGGGTATTGCAGTTTGGTCGTCTTCAATCATGCGGTCAAGTCTGATTTCGCAGAAGACTTATTTTTGCAGAGAACAACTGTAAAATTACAGAATAATCAGAAACTGAAATGGAGACATAACGGTGGAGAGATGTTTGAGTTTCGGCAATACCTGAGTTGCAAGAAGAAGACTCGCTGGTGATTGGCGACAGAAACGATCGGCGGTTTAGTCCGAATTTGTCACCGGAGATGAAGGGAACGAGTATAGTCGACGATGCTTTTTCTTGCTCCAAATCCGATTGATGGTGGAGCTGTGTTAGAATCGAGGTCGGCGGTGGTTTAATCGGCGACTACAGTAGCTTCCGTCGGTGATGGCGGCAGCGGAAACGACCGGCGGTGAAGACGGAGGTGATCGCGTCCTCGCTGGTTGAGGCGGAGATAGCGAGAGAGATAGACGGCCGATTCGTCTCACTTTGATGGCGAATCGTGACGGCGGCGAGCTCCAGTCGGCGGTGAAGTCAGAGTCGGAGCTCCGGGAGAGATCCACTAGAACAGAGATAGAGAGGTGACGGAGGTTCTTCGTTTCCGGTGAAAATGAGGAAGAGTTTTGTCGGCAAGGTGGAGATTGTGAGATGTGTCGACAAAATCAGATGATGGGCTCAAGTCAATGGGCTTACAGCTAAATCAACTCTTCTTCTATTGGGCTCAAGCCCATACAAGTGTTACAAGGAAAGGTTCGTATAAAAGCTGCTTCAAGACGTTTGACGCAGGTAACCTAAAAAAAAAAGAGAGAGAAGATCCGAGACCTGTAGAGCGGCGGTGAAGAGCTTTGGTCTGAATCTTTGTGTTTCTTCTCACGTTGTTATAGAGCTAGGTTCATAGTTCTTGTAATCTCCTTGTGGTACCTAAAACAAGGGAGATAACGTGAGTAAGAAGAGAGCTTGTATCTTGTAATCACTTGATTGATTCTAGTGGATTGAGAGTACCGTCCTCTCCCCAGACGTACCGAAAGGGAACTGGGTTAAAAAGTCTTGTGTCTTGCTAATATCAAACTACAACAAACGTGTCAAGGTTAATTTGATCGTAGTTAGCTTAAACACATTAGCTAAGATTGAGGTTAAATCTGATATTAAATCCTCACAAAAGCCATAATGGTGGCACAAAACTTCACTATGAGGGACAAACTTTTGAAAGGTCTGCTTGTCCGTTTATGTGCATGTCTGTTTTTATTTTTATAGGGTCTTATACACATCTAAACTCTGGTTTGGTTTGGCCTTTTTCTTATTTTGTTGACACAGAATTTAGTTGCCCAATCTGTCGGGAAGTGATGAGTTCTCCAGTGACAACGCCTTGTGCTCACAACTTCTGCAAGGGCATGCTTGGAAGCTACATTTGCTGGGGTAACACAGCTGCGAGAGAGAAGCAGAGGCGGTCGCATACTGCGTGAACAGAAAAACGTCATGAAGTGCCCTTGTTGCCCAACAGACATTTCCGACTTTCTTCAGAACCCACAGGTTAATAATCAAAATCTTGAAAACAGGTCGTTTCTTCTTTGTATTGTGTTGTCGGGAAGAGTTTATAACATCAGTTTTATAAATTAGTAAGAAATATATGAGTTCACTGGCTGACGTAAAGTTTCCGTGATAAACAAGCAGGTGAACAGAGAAGTGATGGCTGTGATAGAGACTCTGAAGAAGAAAGAGGAGGAGCCAACCCCAATACAAGAAGTTGGAGAAAGCTCTGGAACCGCAGGTGAAGAAAACAACACCGAAGAAGGAGAAGAACCGCAGATGGTTGTGTCTGAAGATGAGCCACCAACTAAAAAGATGAAACTGGACACTGAGTAAGGAGCAGTTGCAACTTCTTATGTCTTTTTATGCAATAATTTTCATAGATATTAAGAGAGTCCTTTTAGTATAAACATGAACTCTCTCTCTCTTTCCTCATCTCTCTCTGTGTCTCTCTCTCTTTTGTTTTGTAATATTCCGTACGTTAACAGTTGTGGAACGTACCTATCTAAACCAGTTATGTAACAGTCTTTCATCTTCATGTGAACCACATTCTTCTTGAATTGATTCGCCTCCTCACGCTGCATAATCCCTCTCATCATTCTTCTGTCTTAGTCTCTTACCTTATGCACCAGATCATTAGCCTCTCTTTTCAAATTCCTGATCTCATACTCTCCATCACTCTTCTCTTTAACCAACCCTTCTCTACTCCAACACCTATTTTCTTGTTTCTTCTCTCAACCAAACCCCATAATTAGATTTGCATTTCAAGCTTCAACATGATTTTTAGTGGTTTAATTTTGTCTTGAATATTCAATGCATAAACATATAGTAGTAGTAAATATCTTCCATCCAACCTTCTGTTTAATTTTGTCTGCGCAGGCAGGAATGAAATGAGAAACACGAACACAACACGAATTTAATATCCATAATGAAATAAAATGAGCTTACTACTAAGAAGCGCAACGGCGGCGGATACTACTACTATCCGGCAACGGAGACCTGCACAGATCTACAATCGATTAGTCCATGGTTTGAAGGGGTAAGCAGAGAGAAAAAAAAAGTGAAAGGGAGATAACTAACCGGCGGTGAGATAATTGGTGCGATTTAATAGGTCGTTCGATTCCACAGCGGCAACACGGACAACGGCAACACGGCGGCAACCACGGTGGCGGAAGGGTTCAAATGAAGATTCCACTGTGAGTATAACGACAGTAGAGGGAAACAGACACAACACGTATATCACTGATATATGAATATGACTTACAGAAGTATACTTCGGAGGAGGAAGGGGAAAAGGCGGCGGCGACGATAGTGGGTCTGTCTTTCTTCTTCGACGGCGACGGTGGGCGGAGAGAACATGCAATCGCCTATCCGACAAAGAGAGAGAACGGAACGGACTTGGGTTTGCGAAAGTGAAATGTGAAAGTGAAACCCTGATTTTGGGTTTCTCACTTTCGATTATGGCCGGTTAATTTTGGTTAAACCCAATTACAACAAACATTAGAATTTCCTCGACCGGTTCTAAGCAAAAACCGGAATTGATGTACAAAGTCTACTCGTGAAGTCTACAAATTGAACTTTTAATGAGAAATTTATTCGCCCAAAATATTTCGTTTCCCGCCCTAAAAATTTCGTTTCCCACTCGTTTTTTGAATAAAAGACTTCATAGCAAAGTCTAACTATGAAGTCTACCGATGAAGTCTGACTTACCCTAAACCCTAAATCGAATTTTTGAGATCAAAGCTATAGAAAACATCAATTATGAATATATAATCACAATTTACATTATAAACTATAAATTCATTAGCTTTAAATCGTTAAACAAACCGCAAACAATTTTTTATGTCAAAATTCTCTAAACCCTAACAATCATACTCATAAACCCTATACATTGTACCTCAAACACTAAGCTTGATGATTGGTTTACTCATGAAACTTATAAACTGATTAATTTCCATGAAAATTTTATTTTACATAGATAGGATTTGTCTTCATTTAGATTATTTATAATTTTTTTAAGCCTAAATATTTTTTATAGATTTTAAACTTTAAATTTAAGATTTTGTTATTTGGTAGACTTCTTCAGTAGACTTCACACAATATTTTTTGGATTATACCATAATTTGTATTACCGATTTTAAATTGATCAATTTATATGCAAATTTATTTTTCATGGATAGTACTTGTCTTTTTTAATTATGTGTAAATACCTTCATCAAAATATTTTTAAAAGATTTCAAACTTTAAATTTACGATTTTGCTATATATTAGACTTCGGGAATAGACTTCACGCAGTTTATAGGTTACAAACATAATTTCTCTTACTTGAGTTAAATGGAGTCATTTTTATGCAAGTTTATTTTTCTTGGATGCCAAATGTTCTAATCTTGTTTATGTATAATTTTTTTGATCAAAACAATTTCCTATAATTTTATAAATTAAATTTGAGTTGTTTAGGAATTAGACTTCATGAATAGACTAACATGCCGTAGACTTCATGAATAGACTTTAAACAGGGTAAAACAGACATTGTGGCTAGCGTTTTTTTCTTTGTTCATAAGGGCTTGGTTTGTAATTCTACATGCCCAGAAGACTAGTTTTGCTCTAAATGCAATATAGGGTCTAGTTTTGCATTTCAAATCAAATTGTGCACTATATTTGGCAATTCCCCTTTCAAACCTCAGTTTAGTGTTCCGTAGCAAATGCAAGAAGAGACGCGTCCCACAGTTTCAACACGTCCATCACAGACTGGAGGACTCCCGAAGAGAATTACGCAACATTCTTTGCACTGAGAATTTGTACATGGGAACGGTGACATCCCGCACTCGCCTACGAAATTGAAGCATGCAGCCTCGCTCTTGAGGATTTCTACATGTTAGACATATCAATAAAGTTCAACAGCACACGAGAACTAAAACATATGTTATATAGATAACTGGAAAGTAAAATAGAGAATATCGTTCAATTAATACCTGTGGTAGCCATCAAAAAGACAAGCAAGAGAACGACGGAGTTAAGGTTCTTTCCCATTTCTTTTGTTTCTTTTGCTTTGCTTTTTCTTACACTTTTTTTTGGATAAACTTTACTTCTATGAGACAAATCCATCTGTGTGGTGATCTATTTATAATCAAATTTTGTAAGTTTGTTATAATTGATTAATCCCTCCACATTTCTTTCTGCTTGTTCCAAGTTCATTATGTCCGTCACAATTGTGCATTGCCGTCTTTCTTACTACAATTAATGTTCTCTAAGTCCTTTTTTAATCATCCACTTGTCTTAAATAATCAACCAAAAAGAAGGTCGTCGCTCTTTGTCGTTGTAGTCATTTTTTTCTTCTATATGCATATCCATTATTGCTTTTTAGTTTAATATAACTATTGTATGAAAAGGACAGTGTTGCTGTCATTGATAGAGTAAGAACGAATCTTGGTGACTTTTTAACTATATAATTAAATGTTTAGGGTTTCAGCGTCATTCCAATAAACATGGCGACACTATCTCGATTGTTTTAAGCATCTCCATTCCATATGTGTGTAACTTTTATTTATTTTTAACTCTAGACTTGAATTTTTAAGGGTTTGGTTCTCAACCCGAGTGTTCTACTCTCAAATACAAAAGAGTTGAATGAGGTCAAATGAGCAAGTTGGGCTTAACCAGGAATATGCCAAAGGAATACAGATTTAAGCCGAGAGGAGATGGGCTCAGTTTCAGTGTATCGATGGCCCTATCTGGAGAGTTAGTTAAAACTTAAAAGGTGGATAAGAGAGAGGAAGTTGTTACAAACAGTAAAAGGTCTTCTTCTCCACGATCAAACTTTCTCGTCTATTGTTGTATCTTAAGCTTTCTGTAAACACTGTAAAGGTAAGCTCATAGTGAATTGTAAGCACAAAATCCTGAAGAAAGTTGTATCCGGTTTAGGGAACTCTATGATCGTGTGTGTTCTTCTTTCTCTCTTCGTTTAAATTACATTATGGGCTACAAGTTGTTTCAGAGCGTAGGTTGGCAACGCAAAAGGATACGAAGATGATTCGGAATCAAAGCAAAATAGAAGGAAGAGATTGCAACTTACATAATTGGTGAAAACGATGAATGAGAAGTTTCACGGTACTAGGGTGAAGAGAAGACAAGTTCTCTTGGATTAGATCAACCAAAACTTAATACAATTAACTCATGGAGTGTTCTCGATCCTTGATCTCGTCTTTAAAACATTGAATAAGTTGTAGCTTCTTTCACAATCAACTTTGTTCAT
This sequence comes from Microthlaspi erraticum, assembly GCA_902728155.2. Classification (NCBI taxonomy): domain Eukaryota; kingdom Viridiplantae; phylum Streptophyta; class Magnoliopsida; order Brassicales; family Brassicaceae; genus Microthlaspi; species Microthlaspi erraticum. The sequence continues at coordinate 414,725 of CACVBM020001695.1, read as the reverse complement.
CTTTTGTCTATGAAGATTTCTTCCATTCTTGGTTATTGTTTTATGGAATTGCTTATCTGCAAGAAACAAAGGAGACAGATTTGAGATGGACAAGTTCGATGAAAAAGGGGATGTTGGCCTTTGAAAGTACAAAGCAATGGGAGCTAGAGAAATATACAAGGGTTGGCATCAGTTCTTAGAGAAAGTTCGACTTTGTATGTGGACTCAGATTAACAAAAATAATGTTTTAAGCCAAAGTTATATTTAAGAAAGGTCTAGAAGAAAATTCGAGTTAAGAATCCATTCGGATAATGTTTCAGTGACTTATTATTGAGAAAAGTCATGCATGAGGAGGATACGACCCTTGGAATGGGGAAAGATTTGGAGAGAGTGGCTACCAAATAAAGTCACTACCAAGTACCAAACAGGATTCCTCTCAAGGAGGTTGGCAAGTAAAAAAAAATGAAATAAAATGACAGATTGACCAGTAAAAAAGGAATTGAATTTACAGTTTCCAAATAAGAAATCAAATCTGAAAAAAATTGGAAACATATAATTTATAAAGGTAATATTTTATTAGAAATGATTAAAAATATAAATTGAAATATGCCACTGGATATTATCTGTATTTAAACATTTCTCAAGATTTCAGCCTATTTATAGATAGTCAAATCTAGCTCAGTTTAGAAAAATTTCAAAATTAAAAGAAGAAAGACAAAAAAAAAAATGAAATATAGTTGCAATCTGAATCAATTGTTGTCAAATTAGTAGATTTTATTCTTTTTTATTTGATAAAGATTTTCGTAGATTTTATTCTTCTTTTCATTATGGATTTTCTTTTTATGTAATTCGTTTGAAAAATTGAAAGACGCTCTCACCTAACACCCGCGTCTACTCATCTCATCTCCCTCTTCTATATATTTCCCCCACTTTTTTTCTTCCTCTCCAACCAATTAGCCTTATCTTTTGCCGACAAAGAAGAGGTCGTTATCATCAAACAGCCATCACAAGAAACGACGACGCCTAAACCCAAGAGAGCTCTACTCATTGATCTCAACGAAACCTACAATGTTGACGGAGGACGACAACAACTACACACCAAGTCAGCCGAAACCTCCTGTTGATAGCAACGCAAGGTAGGAAGAGCAACCTTTTCAGATTGGAAACACCCCTGGAGAGACTTTTTCGCATTGCCTCAGCATCATGAACCTTCTCTGTTTGGGAACTTTCCTCCTCCTCCTCCTACCCAAGATAACCGAGCTAGCTCCAGCTACAGCTACGGCCCCACACCCAGTTATCTGATCACGACCGCCATAGTGGCTTGGGAATGTGTGATCAGATAACCGGGTGTGGGGCCGTAGCCGTAGCTGGAGCTAGCTTGGTTATCTTGGGTAGGAGGAGGAGGAAAGTTCCCAAACGGAGAAGGTGCTTGATGCTGAGGCAATGCGAAAAAGTTAGGGAGATCTTGGGTGTGTTTCCAATCTGAAAAGGTTGTGCTTCCTGCCTTACGTTGCTATCAACAGAAGGTTCCGGCTGACTTGGTGTGTAGTTTTCGTCCTCCGTGTCATCATCGTAGGTTTCGTTGAGATCAATGAGTAGAGCTCTCTTGGGTTTAGGCGTCGTCGTTTCTTGTGATGGCTGTTTGATGATAACGACCTCTTCTTTGTCGGCAGGAGGTAAGGCTAATTGGTTGAACATGAGCACGGCTATCTCTCTCTCTTCCTCCGTATTAGCTGCTTTTCATGATAATTTCTGTTGTACAATCTGCCTCCAGTTGCCTGAAAGGCCAGTCACGGTTCGTTCTCTACTTCTCTCTCTCAAACTCTTGCTCTCTCTTTACTCACTCGTAGATTAAATGACTCTTATGGATCGCTGGAATTTTAATATTGTTTTTGAATTGTATAGTTGTTTATGTTCTCATTCACTTATTAGGGCTTTCTTGGGGTTTAGACTTTTAAATGAGACATAAATTAAAAAAAATAAAGTTGCTGTTAAAATATTTTGCATGCAACCATTATTTTAAGGATCTTAAACTAAAAGTCCTCAGCAAATTTAGTGAATTCCGCTTTTAAACTCCTGAAACTGTTCGTGATACTTAATTTAAATCCGCAGTAAAACACACACTTTAATTCTTGAATTGGTAATTACAGGAATGAGACCCTGATTGTGTCATTAGTACTTTCTCGTTTTTCCAGTTTTTGTATATTTTGACAAGAATGATGATTAATAATTAACTAGTACTAATGGATATATCTTGTACATGCCATTGCAGACTCCGTGTGGCCACAATTTCTGCCTGAAATGTTTTGAGAAATGGGTTGGGCTGACGTAAAGTTTGTGTGATAAACAAACAGGTGAACAGAGAAGTGATGGCTGTGATAGAGACGCTGAAGAAGAAAGAGGAGGAGCCAACCCCAATACAAGAAGTTGGAGAAAGCTCTGGAACCGCAGGTGAAGAAAACAACTCTGAAGAAGGAGAAGAACCGCAGATGGTTGTGTCTGAAGATGAGCCACCCACTAACTAAGTAAGGAGCGGTTACTACGACTGTTTAGGTCTTTTATGCAATATTTGTCATAGATATTAAAAGAGTCCTTTTAGTATAAACATGAACTCTCTCTTTCCTCATCTCTCTGTCTCTCTCTAATGGTTTGTAATATTCCGAAAACAGTTGTGGAGCGTACCTATCTAAACCAGTTATGTAATATTTTTCATCTTCTTCTGAACAACATTCTTCTTGAATTGATTCGCCTCCTCACACTGCAAATCAAATCCACTCGTATAAATTGAATCCCTCTCATCACTCTTCTGTCTTAGTCTCTCCTAATCTCACACTCTCTATCACTCTTCTCCTTAACCAACCCTTCTCTACTCCAACACCTATTTATATTTTCCTGGTTTCTGCTCTCAACCAAACCCGTAACTAGATATGCATTTCAAGCTTTAACATGATATTTCAGTGGTTTAATTTTGTCTTGAATATTAAATGCATAAACATATAGTGAATGGTAAATATCTTCTATCCAACCTTCTGTTTAAAGAAATTCCAATAAGATTCTAATACACACCACTAACTGATATTGATAAAATTAAGGACTATATACGAAACAGCTATGATTGAAATAGTCAAATAGGCTATGTTTAAGGCGGTTTACAAACATTATAAGGCTTTGTTTTGCAATTTTTCCAAACAATCTCGAGAAAGCTAGGGTTTATCATTTTGTGAGTTTCCTTTTATGTCTACCTTTGTACTTCGTTGAACTTCCGTTGTAACGACGAGGATCACAAGTTCAAACAAAGAATAAATAAAAAAGATGATAACAAGAGAAACAGAGAATCTCGAAGAAGACGAGACAATGAACATCAAAGTCAACCAAATATCCGAGAAGTCTGATAGAATCTCTCCGATCGTCGCTTATTTCTCTTCAGGGTACGATCCTTGTTCGGAAAATCAAAAATCCGACGACAGGGTTACGGTTTACAAGCTTAAGGATACGTCTAAGAAAAGGCTTCAGGTTGTTGTAAGCCCGCAAGGCTCAACCGTAGAGTTTGTTGGCTCAAATTGCACCGGCGAGCAAGCAACTCGACAGATTTGTATGTATACACTAGGTGTTCTTGATAAAGAGACTCAGACATTAAAGATTCTACCAATTGCTCACAATAAGGTTGAATAATCGAATTCCTTGTGTTACTTTTTGTTTTATTTTGGTACGTAGAGAAAAACTTGTTCTAATTAATGAGGTTGAAAAATTAGTTTCTTAATCACTAGATTGCATAACCTAGTGATAAATTTCTATATTTCTTAATATAGTGAAAATTTTCTTGATCTAAGGATAACTCTAGTTTGAGAGTATTGTTATGAAAACAAAAAAAACAGATGATATTTAAGAGTTGACCATTTGGTTTGTGTCACGAAATTAATAATAGCTTCCTTTTTTTGGATAATATTAGCTTCCTCTAAAGGATCTTGATTTGAAGCTAATGTTGGTTACAATTGCAGATAATCAGATTGGAGCCAAGAGTTAAACCTGAAGAAGATGCAACAAGTGAGCTCATCACCGAACTTAGCGAAGAAAAACTAAGGGAAAAAAAAGGAAGAACTTACCGAACTTTATGGTACACAGAAGGATATTGATCAGGTATGCGTACTCTAGTTTTTCTTTTGAAATATTAGCTTCACTTGCTTGTGCTCTGAACCAGCCAACATCAGTCTTATTGGTATCATTACATGTATAAGGCTGCAGCATTCATAGCATTAGTTTAGTCCCTGATCAGTACCTATTTAGAATGCCATATCAAGATTGTTGAGAGATTTATATGTTTAGTATATTGATAATGTTTTTTTCTCTATGCAGGACGAGAAGAAACGCGCTTTATACCTAGGAGATGATCATGAGGCTCTTAAGGTCCTTGATGAGAAACTTAACGAGGAATATGTTAAGAAAAAAGCTCTTGATGAAAACAAAATTTCAACTATTGCTCGCAACATTCCTCCTTATGATGCATCTGCGACGAAACCAAGTAAAGCTTATCCTATAGAACAGATCATCGCAAAGGGAGAATGGGAGTTTCTTCAAGATATTTACTTGCTTCTTCAGCAAGAAACTGGAGTAGCAGCAACCAATGCTTACCCTTTATTTGTGCAACACAGATTGTACAGGTTGCGAGATATGAAGGTAACAATTTATTTTATCCTCTTCTTGCAAGTAGACATTCATGGCAAGTCTTTCGTTAATTTGTGTATTTGCAGGACGAGGCTAAGAAGCTGAGGGTTTGTTGTGCCTTATCACTCTTAACCCATTTTGTTAAGTACAAGGACATGAATTCAATGGTTGGTTTCGATTCGGCTAAGGACCATTGGTTTCCGGATATCATCCGTCAGAAATGTAAGAGTTTGTTCAAGGATCATGAATCTGACAAGATATATATAGACAAGATCAACCTTCTGATAAGGTACGTTCTTGTGCTCTCCCTCCACGTGGATAATTTCAAGACCGACCCAGAAGACATAGCTAAAGATCTGAGGGTGAGCAAACTTGATGTGAGGAAGCAATTTGTGAACCTTGGCTGCAAATTCGAACGTGACAAGACAGTTTTGTTAGCCACCTTACCGGTCCCTCTCGAGTTCCCGCAGGTTATGCGGAAGAGGAGACGATAGATGGGAAGACACACAAGGGTAATGAATGAGAATCTTGGAGATACATTTCTAAGAGATTCTTTTGATAGATTTTGTTTTAGGGTTAATGACACAAAAACTTCACCTATATGATGTTTTGGCTTTTTACAAGATAAACGATTCTAATAATCCATAACTGTTTAAACACGCCTTTGGAGGATCATATCTCTTTTTTCATAACTCTTTACTTTGTATATCCTTCATAACGTGGTTAAGCAATAGTGTAACCATGGTATATATAAGTACATATTTTCTCTTGGTATGTTGTGGTTATATGAAGTAGGACTCTTTTGTAATAGTAAAAATCAGTAGGTGCTCTTTTGTAATCTACAACATATATTCTTTTGTTGCTAGAATGCTCTATAATAACTCAAATGACTCTAGTGCGGAATGATCGAAAGAATCAACGATATGGAGTTGGTTCGATCACTATGTTTGATCAGTAGTATCACTGATCAAATACAGTTTCTGTCCATCACTGATCATATCAACGTCTGTGATACGACCTTCTTCTTTTGATAATATTACTAAGGAGGCTTCATCCGATAGCCCGAGCTCTTGCGCAGCGGTCACTACTAGTCTCTGAAGATCGCTTGGGATCCAAACCACAACTCCGTGCTTTCTACTTAGCTCCTCTTTCGCCTCGTGCGGGTGGAATGGAAACACCGTGCATTTCCGTCTCTCAATTCTCTCTGTTTTCAACAGTTTAAAGGTTACAAGATCCATTTTTGAGTTATATTTTCTGAAGGAAAGTTCTCGAGTACCTCGTAGTTCATGAGAGCTTGAAGGGTAGATAGATCACTTGGCGGTTTTGGCATCTTCTAGTAACTTGATCAGTTTCTTGTTTCCGCACATTCGAGCTTCATCAAGCGGAGAGTTTCCCCAACTTCAAATATCAAAATATTGTGAAGTTTATTAGGTTTTAATTTAAAGCAAATTCTGATGATCCTTTTTGTATGGTTTTTTACCGGTCTCTAGCGATGACACTAGCTCCTGCTTCAACAAGCATCTTAGCCATCAGGTATAAGCCTTCAGAAGCAGCGATATGGAGCGGCTTTCTGTGATCATAATCTTCACTGTTTGGATCCATGCTGCTTGAGAGCAATCTCTTGAGAAAGTCAGAGTCTCCTTTTACAACTGCCGTGCAAAGGAAGTTACCCGAATCTTCTAGGTCAAAGGAGGCTCATTCTTTCACAAGTAAACTAATCACTCTGTCTTGCCCTGCTTTCACAGCCTCTAACAATGGCGTGTTCCCGAATTTATCTGGGCAAATATATGACCTAAAGCGTAAACATAACACAAAGTAACATTTCCCATTATCTCAACTTACGTGTTACCTTTTAGATTGATGTCAACACCTTCTTGAATAAGAAGCAACGTAATGTCTTCGTATCCCCTAGAAGCTGCAAGATGCTGCATATGAAGAAGAAGAAATTTTATTGATCAAAACAAGAATGTTCCGTGGCGTAGAAGCAAAGCGAATAAACATACAAGTGGTCATCTTCCATCGTAATCTGTTTGTTAGGATCGGCTCCAGCGCGGATTAAGCTTTTAAGATGGTAGATATCTCCTTGAAAAGCTGCACTGTTTAATTTCAATGCAAGCTCTGCTTCTTGCTTCCCAATGTGAATCATAAGGTCAGACTCTAACTTCTTTACCCTCTCATTCGTTTGCTTACCCTGCCGAAACCGCGATCAATCAAGTTGCAAGATTCTAATTTCTCAACTCAATATGTATCATCGCATTCAATGAAAAGAAACGGTTCCAAAAAATAGGACCTCCATAAGATTGTTCAAGATTTTGCGTCCGTCTTGGAAATAAATCTCGAGGATGTTGGAGAAAGACTGTTTATCGAGGCGTAAAAGATGGCATAAATCACAAACCCTAACTGTGAAAGGTTGAGAGATGTTGCACATGATGGAGATATCTCCAAAAGAAGCGTGAGGTCCAAGAAACGTCACACTCTCTTCCGTTCCATCTGTTCTTGTAACAATAGCTTCCTATAAAAAAGCCACACAAAACTTTACTAAGTGAAAGACATATAAAAGAGACATATACACATACAAACACAATCAGATTTTACTTACAAGTAAGCCTTCACAGACGAAATACAAATTATCCACGACGTTTCCTTGCTCTGTAATTACTTCTCCCGGAAGAAAATACTCTTCATGTAGCCTTATAACTATCTGATTAATAAACTCTGATGAACAGTCTTTAAAGAAAGGTATTTTCTCAATGTAAGGCATGTATAATAGTTGCGCAATGTGCAAAGAAATTAAACCTTCTCAAGTCCCAACATAGAAAAGATTATGACCAAAAGTACAAAACTTGTTGTTAATGAAAGAATCATCTATTAATTAGGAAACCTTGGCGCGGATCGAAGCTGGGATGTCCTGAAGCATGACAGTGTCAGTGTAGTTACTATCTTACTGCAATCTAACATGCCGTGTTATCTGACCACGAATATCTCTCCCGAGCTTTTTGCGGTTCATGAAACTTATAAGCTCATTCATTTTATCTCTAAATCTCTCTGTGTTTGATCCTTTCACAATCAAAGCAGTGATGTTACCGATCAGGTATGCACCGAGAACCATATCAAAGGAAACATATATCATTACGAATATCATTTCTCTTAGATTCACAGCGTGTATGTCAGGCAAAAGAAAGAAGAAACACACATGAATCTCTTCGTGATATAGCTAATCAAAATAATCATCAAGATAGAATTTTTGTTTTTGTTTTACCGACAGTGGCCATAGTGACAATGGCGAAGTAGAGAGACGTGATGTAACGTTTCCAAAGATCTATTTGTCGGAAGTTCTCGTAGCTGTAGTCTCCTAGTTTCAGGCTACCGATCCAAGTGTAACCCTCCTTCTCAGGAGGAAGACTGGTGGCCAAGTAATAGAAGATGCAAGCAGCAGTGTGAGTACAATAGACTTCGACGAAAACGAGCTTCAAGATTCTTGTGAAGAGATAGTTGACTCTCGTGTCTTTCTCAAGCCTATGGAAAAAACCAGTAACTTTGCGCACACGAAACAGTCTTATCCACAATATGTACCTCACCAGTTCATGTCTCCCTGAAGCCTGCAAACAAAAGAATATTTCACTCAAAAGAGTCGTATAAACCAAGATAAAAATTGGTTTCATTTAAAATGAGTTAACATTGAACAAGAATTTGATTCTGTTTGGCTTCTTCTTTCTAATAGTGAAGGCCCATTTGGGTCCCACCACAAGTCTTTGAACACCTCAATTTATTTTATTTTTTGGTGAAGTGAACACCTCAATTTATTTACATCATATCAATGATTTTCAAGTGTAAAATTTAGACACATGACTCTTTAAAATAATAACTTAATAATTTTAGAATGAGTTGAACAATATTATAGTTAAATCAAATCAAAGAAAATCAAAAGGTACACCATGCAACAATTGTTTTAAGTTTTTATTTTCAAAATTAATTTTTTTAGTTAATCTTTAACAAAATAGTAGTTGTAAGAAAATATTTTAAACAAATTTAAAAATATTATAGATTGATTTGAGTATAATATTAAATACAGTTATCCAACATTCAATCCGATTATAGTTTTTTCGAAACCAAAACTTAATAATAAAATTACGGATTCAAAAAATAAATTGTATAAATTTTAAATAATTTATGTTATTAAACTATTATATTTCATAATTATATGATTTTATTTAGTTTTTTTTAATTCAAAGGGTAAATATTTTGTTATTCTATTACAAAAATAATTTATTATATATCTATTCCGCATTCAGCAAAATTCAGTTGTTATCATTAATGTTACTAATAAATCAGCCAGATTCCACAACAATTCATCATTTAATTCTGCAGCATTCCGTATTCAGCAATTCTCAGTTACCATTTAGACCCTAAAATTGACTTTCAGTTTTTAATACCGTGCAAAAAATAATTCACCTAGTTATTTTGAAGGCACTTCAATCCTAAATCTTATACAGTAGTTGTTTCAAAAAAAGATGTCTACAGTATCTTTACTAAATGATAGCAGCTGTTTGAGGCCTTTGAGGGCATCTCACAGTCAGAATGCCATGTGGCATATTACATTTAAAAAAAAAAAAAACTCTTATGTTTAAAAACGAATTTCATCCGAACCATCTCTCCCGAGCCCATGGCCCACAAAGTGAATCCCTTCAATCGTCACCCTTATTCTCGCGGCCGTCTTCTTCTTACATATCGATTCATCTTCTCCCGTCTTCTTCTTCCTCCAACTCTTCTTCTTCCAGGATTTGATTCGATACATTTCTCAGTTCTCTTCAAACGTTTCAGGTCAAGGTTGTTGACTTACTCAATCAGGTATCACCGTCTTCTTCTTCCCACTTCTTTTTTGTTCTCTTTTTTAAAAAAAAAATTCTGCAAATTTCGACTCAATATGATTGAATCGGTTATGGTTTATCTGTGCTATCATTTTTCTTCTCGGTGCCTTCGCGATAACGCTCGACGGTTCCGATTTCTGGTTCATCACCATCATTCTCCTAATCGAAGAAGCTCGAATCTTCATCAGAAGCCACGAGCATGAATGGCAGCACCAAGCCACGTGGACCGTCGCCGGCGTCGGACTCAGCAGCTTTCGCGCTCTCCGATCAAGCTCCGCTTCACTTCCGCTTCGCTTCACTTCAGCTTTGCAATTTTTGGATTAGGTACCTTTGGTTGTGAATTTCGGGATTGTTAATAGTTTCGGAAATTTTTGAAGATCATTTCTGCCGTTGATTTTGATATTCTCTTTGTGAATCAAGCAGTGAAGATCAAATCATGGCCTCTCGAATTGCTAACAATGTGGCGGAAGTAAGCTCTCCAATTCTTACACTATTCATTTTCAAAAGTGTTGATTTTTGTTACATGCTCATGTATTTATTGATCTTATTTGTTTATTTTTGACTCAGTTGATTGGTAACACTCCATTGGTGTACCTGAACAATGTTCACTGAAGGATGTGTTGGTCGTGTTGCTGCTAAGCTCGAGATGATGGAGCCATGCTCCAGCGTCAAAGACAGGTTTCTGCTTTTCGTTCATAAAACTCTGCAGTTTCTTTTTCGTTTTTGAGTTTCAGTTTTGTGAAAAGCTTGTGTTTTGCTTCTTTTTGCAGGATTGGATTTAGTATGATTAATGATGCAGAGAAAAAGGGTCTTACAAAGCCAGGAGAGGTCAGTTTTGATATCTGATTCTTATTTTGGAGGTTTCCTTTTATGTTTGTTTTCTGACTTTTTTTTTAGTTTGTTCTCTTGTAGAGTGTGTTGATTGAGCCAACAAGTGGAAACACCGGAGTTGGGTTAGCATTCACGGCGGCTGCAAAAGGATACAAGCTTATTATCACAATGCCAGCTTCAATGAGTGTAGAGAGAAGACTCATTCTCTTAGCTTTTGGTGTTCAGTTGATTTTGACTGACCCTGCATGAAAGGCGCTATCGCAAAGGCTCCTCTTTTGGCGAAAACACCGAATGGTTACATGCTCCAACATTTTAATAACCCTGCCAACCCAAAGGTATGCTTATTAGTTTTTACTTTTTAGTAGCGCTGGAGTGAATTTGTTTCTGTCAGTTCTTGAAATGTGACTGTGACAATGCAGATCCACTATGAGACTACTGGACCTGAGATATGGAAAGGCACTGGTGGTAAAATTGACAGCTTTGTCTCTGGGATTGGTACTGGTGGTACCATAACAGGTGCAGGAAAGTATCTTAAGGAACAAAACCTGAGCGTAAAGGTGAGAGAGCTCTCTATCTTTTGGCATACAAATTGGCTTTCTTATGATACTCTTAAGACTTATTCCGAAATTTAAGCAGTGTGACTTTGCAAGGGCTTATTTTGTTTTCTCTTTTGTCAGCTGTATGGAGTGGAGCCAGTTGAAAGTACTATTCTCTCCGGTGGCAAGCCAGGTGATTTGATCTCCCCCTCTATTAATTACTTATAATCATTCATGATCTCTTCAACCTGTGAATAAGGTTTGATGAATCTTCACTCTCCATGATTTGAGAACTTTTTCAACATTTGAGCTTTGCTTGATCATCCAAAATATATATCAGTACGACAGAGTAGCATTGCTACCTTCTGATATGGGTCTGAAGCTGAATAGACAACCTACATAGTTTTTCTGCAAGACTCTTGCAGCAAGTGACACGAGTACTCACGGTGGTTTCTTTGTAACCCGTCGTGCAGCTGAGAAAATATTCCCTCCTACATGGACATTCAGACATATCATTCAAACATTGTTGTCTTTTCCGGTCTATTAGGATAATGCGCACTCAGCCGCCTGAATTTGGTCAAGATGATGATTTAAGATCATATCATTTTTCTATGGACTATTCTTATATTCAAGTTATGATGCCGAACTGTTCACTCTCTCAAAGCTACTTGCTGCGAATGCCGGACACTTGGATAGCCCTCCTTGATTATTACATATTATGTGTATGTATAACTTCTAATGTTCAGGCAGTAGATAACTAAAGTACACAAAATGGTTACATCACCTCATCAGAGTATATATATATCTTAACATGTTCTTTCAAATCTCCTATGAAGCTTAAAATCTTGACCAATTTTAGTAAAACAATAGCAAAGCTGGAGCTAGATTGGACTCATTGGCGACAACTTATGACTTTAAAAAATGTCATATTCCGCTTATAACTTTTGTTTTTCCCAAAGATTTACAAAAATGGTTAAAGACGATGCTGGTCTGGAACGAGAGAAGTTATAGTTACCGCAAATCTTTTCAAATGAAGTAGAGAACATATTCTGAGGAAGCAGAAGGATTGTCTAAAACATGTGCTCACTCACATGAATTATAAAAAAAAATCATTTTATAACAAATCAAGCTCTTAGTCAGAAAAAACTAATTAACAATAATTTACTTTTTTATTCGATGAACATAAGAACATATAATGTTTTAGACCAATTAAACTACAGTTATGTGGTTTTCAAACTAAAACAGAAAACAAATTTATATATATTTTATCCGGGCGTAGCCCGTGGCGTTCCCTAGTTTTACTTAAAAATAAGAAGATACTTTTAGACATTAACTAAAGTTATCACGTCTCTTTTCTAGTAAGCGAATAGAAACTCTGTATGTGCCTGAAATGTTTAAAGAATGGGAGATTTGTGAATATACCCCCAAAAGAGAGAACTATTGTCCCCTTACACTTTTTTTGAAATTTATCAAATCTGGACTCTAATACCCTTACATATGCTAGAAATATGATATAAATATATTTAAAAGTTTTAAAAAATTAAATAAATTAAGTAAAATGATTCTAAGGTTTAGAGAATATTTTCACAATTTGTTTTTGAAATTTGAACCTCAGAAAAATAAATAAAATTTGCATCTACCAAATTCATTATTCAAAGTAGAATTTGTCTTCTACTAGAGACTCTCACATCTATCCCTCGTAGAACATAAAATCTACCAACTGTTCAGCCATCTACCATCGTAGAATTTGCTTTCTACTAAATACTCTATACTCTACGAGTTGGTAGAGTTGTAGAACATTTGTTCTACGTTGTATACGGTTTTCTACCGTTGGTAGAACCTATATTCTAACCTACACATTGTTTTCTACCATCTCTAGAATCTATATTCTATCATAAACAATTTCTTCCACTATTTGGAGAATTCGTGTTCTACACAAAATACTATCTTCTACTATTTGTAGACTTTGTGTTCTCCTGAAAACAATGTCTTCTACTGTTTGTAGAAACTATAATCTACATTAAACACATTTTTCTACGAAATGATAGAATTCAACTTCTACGAGAATCTAAAAAATATAGTAAAAATGGTAACTAAATATTAGAAAATATCTTCAAAAACTATATTTCCTTAATCTACTTTGCCAGAAGAAAAAAAAGAATTCTCCTCACGTTCTTCTTCTTCTTTTTTGCTTTTTCTTATCATTTATATAATTTTCTTTTAGATTATTTGTTTTAATCTATTTTTCTCAGGTTATTCTGTTGCATATCTATATAACATATGGAGACTGAGTGCAATCAAATGGTGGAATTTCGTTGTTGGTGAGGCAAAAGGAACTAGATTACTTGCTTTGAAATATATTTTTCTTTTCTTAAATAATTAATTATTTATTTGTTTATTACACTAATCATTTAATTTCATTTATTAATTATTTATTCATTTGAAAAAATCATGAAAACGTAATTTGAGGGTTTAAATTGGATTTAAAATTTAATTAAGGGTAAGTGGACAAGATTTGGCAAAAAAAGAGTAGATGGACAACTCTTCTCTTTTTCTGGAGTATTTTGCCAAATTTCCCTTAAAGAATTTGAAACAAAAAGTAACTCATTTTCTACATTTTGTGAAACAAAGAAAAAAAAAATGATAGGAATATGAGGAAGTGTCCCAACAAAAAAAAAGTAAAATCAGAAGAAATCTACAACAGAATCACTTAAGTTGCATCTAAAGTTGACTTCTAAATATATTTTGCAAAAGATAATTCATCAAAATCCTAAATTTTATAGTTTAAAGAAAATCTTCAATCTCATAATTAAGGTTTATTTTTTTCAACATCAACCCTAATCATATAAGTTATAAAATAAAAATAGACAGAGACTACACAACTGTTGATTAATAAAAGTTAAACTGACGGAGACAAATATTATAAATATGTGGTAGTACTTAAAATATGATGTAATGAACTAATAATGAGTTTCACCCTATTGCCCCATGTTACCAGTTTGATTTGGATTGATGAGATGAGATAATATAAACTATAAGATTTTGTTTAAGTGTGCAAAAACAAAATTTGTGGGGTTACTTACTTTTAAATCAAAACGCTTTTGCTTGAGCATAATGGTGAACTCGTTTTTGGAATCATTGAATTTTTTTGTTATAAGCAATAGTATATTCATATATCAACAATGAAGTTAGTTTATACAAGAAATTGAGGTGAAAGTAGATTGTAAAGCATAAAATATAATATATGTTAGATGTCTCATATTGAAAATTTGAGATGAAATCTTCTTACATATAAAATAGAGAATTTAACATATGACTTAAAAAATTGTATACACTCTAATGTTTTAGAAAGAAAAAAAAAAACATATTCAGGCGAAACTTGTATTCAGTACCTCGGTATTTAACAATCGGACAAATGATCCATAACATTAATCTTTTGTCCAAAATTGTTTTGAATTATATCATTGACTAAATCAATAAAAATAATTCTTGTAATTGATGTGTTTGAACGTCAATAAATATTGACAATTAAGAGCAAACTCAATTTTGTATTGTGACTCCTCAGAAATGTAACGTTGGTGGCTTACGTATGTTACATGAATTGGTTTCACATGCATGATGCATTCTTGATTTTGTAACACTGGTCATTATGAGCATATTCTCTCTTTATTACCTAACGTATTGTGTGATACGTTGAAAGTGTTGGCTATATATTGAAGCCATTGTCTTTTCATTTTTCTACACACGCAAACATATAAGAAAACAATTTTTCACTTCTCGTCTTATTTATTTTCTTTTTTTATAAGAATACAATAAAAAAAAGATTTGCAAGCTTATAAACTGGATAATGCAAATCATAAGAAGTATGTAGTTTATCATGCAACTGTCACACTATATAACGTTTACAAAATTAATATTGTATCTTATCTTGCCTCGGTAAATCTGTTTTTTTTTCCTCCTAAATTCATGCTTTCAATATTATTTTATATAAATCAATTCATATATTTGAAAATATCAATTTGCCTTATTGTAGAATTTGAATGTGTTCTTACAATCTCAATTCTTTAAAATCACTAACGAAAACTGATTTTTATTTTGAAGTGTCAATAATGGCAGATGTATTATTAGTCTATCATCGCAATAAGTTCAAAGTTTAATTACTAGGCTAGAAATTACAATGTGACAGGCTTTACATGATGGTAGTTTTATTTGTTGAAGCAAAAATATTTCTTTAATGACATTCGTTTATCGTGTATATTATGTCATATTTGTTTCTTATTAGAACTGATGTTTAATAAGACACGAGTACGAGTCTAGATACTGAGACTAGTGCGACTAAGAAGATTTGAGGCAAATGGCCGGAGGCTGTACAACTTTGACAGCTACAAGTTCGGACCACCGATAAGTCTCTCTTTCCTTCTAAAAATTGTGGGTTCGATTGTGGATTTCTCTCTCTTTTGCCACCTTAAACCTGTGGGTTCGATTATTAGATATACACAATGGTGGATTTTCTTTTTAATATCGATTGTGGCTGGTGGGGTCAATCGTGGGTTGATTGTGGATTTTGGATCAATTGATTTGCTTGTGGGTTTGATACAACAATTATTAGCTATTTTGAGAAATTAGGCAAAGAGAAGTTGTTAAATTTGTTGAATGTTTTGATGTTGAATGTTTGCAAGATCGGTTTTCAATATTTCAGGGATATATTGACATTTTTTTTTCTTTTGGATTTGCAATTGCATAGATCACATGATACAACATAGTCTGTTCCTTCCCCTAAGAAATTGTTCTTTGATCAATCTTTTTATACAATTAGCTTCATAGAGGGAAAACTGAAGGATATAAGGCTATATGATTTAAAGATCATCCACAACTTCAACCCATATGCCTAGACAGAGTAATCATAAACTCATAAGACTGTGCACTCTAGCTCTTAGGATAGCTTATATAAGGGATAATGAATGCTCGTTTATTGTGAATGGTGTTCCCTTTAGATATTTCACTTGGGAACATGCATTGTTATCTGTATTATGCTGTGATGAGCTCGCTATGAGAAAAGCTTTCAAGAAAAGTATAGTTTAATATTAAGTTTTGCTAAAAAGTACTTTATAGACAAGTTTAAAATAGATATATTAGATGTGAAAGCAAAACTAATCTTAGGAAAATAAAGAACGTTTGAAGATGGCAGTGCTTTACTTCATAGGATCTATCATTAAAAAAAAAAAAAAATGCAAGGTTATTTAGACCCCTTCTTAATTAAGGTAATGGACAATCTGCGTCTCTCTAACGGATTTATGTGGGGTACTTTGACAATTGTTGACTGACCAAAGGGTCTCGAAGCCATGTTGAAAAGGTTCAAAGACAAAGTAAAGAATTCATAGACTTTCTTGTGCTTCATAACTCCTTTAGAGGTAGTTTCTGCTTATGATGTTTAACAATGTCGTTTTGAGAGTCTTGATTTTTTATCTATTTTTTCTGAATTGTAAATATTGGCTTTTGAAAGTATTCTACAACTCAAGAGAGTATATCAAAAGGCTGTAAAACAACAAAAAATGTGTAAGAAAAAATTACACAGCCCTTTGCAGAACATATATAAAGAAATTGAAACTCAGAATGTTAGAATTCAATTTCTTCTTAAATTAATTATTGCATGATCTGAATAATGAATTCATTGGGCTGTGTAATTTTTCTTTTTTTACAAGATTTTGACTCTATTTTGCTACCTCATAGGTTGATGAGCAACATCTTGTGGCTCACAATCTTGAATTCAAAATAAATCACTCCACTTTCAACCGATGGAAACAAGTTTTTATGATACAAAAGGTTGATTTTATGGTGATTTTTGTGTACCATTAAAACATGTTTCCAACAGATGACAATGGAGTGATATGTTTTGGGTTCACTGATGTGAGTCACAAGATGTTGCTCATAAACTTCATGTAGGTTACAAAAACAGACTCAAAATCCTGTAAAAAGGAAATATGAAACATACTAATGAATTCAAGATTCACAATCTTGCGAGAATGAATTTAAGAAGAAATTGAATTATAACCTTCTGAGTTCCAATTTCGTTATATATGTATAGAAAATGATAACCTTTTTCACAAGTTTTAGCAAACTTCTTCTTACACATTCTTGGACATGCATCTTTTGCTTGTTCTACATCCTTTCGATATTCTCTTTTGATATGTGAAATACTTTTAAAGTCAATATCTACAATGCAGAAAGAAAATGAATAAAAAATCAAGACTCTGAAAACTATATTGTTAAACATCATAAGCAGAAATAACCTCTAAAAGAGTTTTGAGACAGGAGAAAGTACATAACAAAATTCTTTACTTTGTCTTTGAACTTTTCCAGCATGTCTTGGAGATCCTTTGGGCAGTCAATAAGTGTCAAAGTACCCCACAAAAATCTTTCAAAGAGGCTCAGATTGTCCACTACCATAATTAAGAGGGGTCTATATAACATTGTGTTTTCCTCTTCTTTCTTTTAATGACATATTGACATATCAAATGAAGTAAAGAACTGTCATTTTCAAACGATCTTCACTTTCCTCTTTCATTGAGATTAGTTTTGCTTTCACTTATCTTACATTACTTCTTAGCAATACTTAAAAAATTAAACTATGAATTTCTTTTAAGCTTTTCTCATAATTTAATGGGAGCTCATCCCAACATAATCAAGTTAACAATGCATGTTCCTGAATGAAATATCTAATGGAACACCATTGACAATAAAAAAGCATTCCTTATCCTTGATATAAGTTGTCCTAAGAGCTAGAGCCCACAGTCCCATAAGCTTATGATTATTTTCTACGTATATGGAATATATGTTGAAATTGTGGGTGATCCTTAAACCATATAGCCTTATCCTTCAATATTTCCTCTATAAAGCTAATTGTTTCACTAATTTTTCACAAAGACTCGACACTGCATTTTTGTCTATAACATGATTGATAAAAGAACAATTTCTCAGGTGGAAGAACATACTGTTGTATCATGTGATCTATGCATATGCAAATCCAAAAGAAAAATAATGTTAATATATCTCTAAAATACTGAAAACCGATCTTACAAGCATTCAACATCAAAATATTTAACAAATGTAACAACTTATCTTGGCCTAATTTCTTGAAATAGCTAATACTTAGTTGTACACTTCAACCCACAAGCAAATCAAAATGATCCAAAATCCATAATCAACCCACAAGCCACAATCGAACACACAATCCGCAATCACAATCAACTCACAAGCTAGAATCGAACCCACAATCCGCAATCGATAGAGAGAGAGAAATTCATCATTGTGTATATCTAATAATAGAATTTACATAATTTCAGACGTCCATAGAGAGTTAAAGAAATCCACAATTCACAACCGAGCCCACAGTTTCTAGGAGGACAGAAGACTAAGCGGTGGTCGGAGCTTGTAGCTGTCGAAACTGTACGACGGCCATATGCCTCAAATCTTCCTAGTCGCACTAGTCTGAGTATCTAGGCTCATACGTGTTCTTGAAAAAAAAACATAAATGTACACTTTTTAATAATCCTTCAACCATTCCTCCCTTGGAGTGATAATAATTTTATAGAACTCGATGTTAGTGTTCCATTTTTCAGCTGGTGTTGAGTAAAAAGGTAATTTGAATCAATGTTTAAAAAAAACAAAAAAAATGTTACAAATAAATTCGAAAAGCATGAGCATTGTAAAAAAATGAAGGAATGACATACTCAACATACTGAATGGAATCCAATAACGTTTGGTGTTTACTCTCCTCCACTTCTGCAAATGGATCATACGCTGCCATTGAGTGAATTACACATGCGATGATGCGATTTCTAGTATAGTTTCCTACGAACGGTAAGAACTGCACGTTTGAAATTTTTACCGGAGACCTTCAATGTGTTAGACTGACTTGATAACCAACTACACCACGAAACTATTTTACAATATTGATAGCATGCATGTTACAAATATTGTCTATAGTTGTTATATATACTTAATATGATGCTTTCTCTTCTAAGAACTAAGAAAAAAACATTGTTTCATGTATATTCTTACATCCTTACTCTAAGCAGGGGCGGATGAATTGGTAAAGGGGGAAGGGGGTCAGCTGACCCCCACTAATAAAAAAAAATTGATGTTATTTCTTCATTCAAAATTAAAATGACCATGTTTAAAAGAATAAAATGACCCCATTAAGATATTAATCTAAGAAAGTTAAAATAATTTGTTGGGCTTAAAATAGTTAAGTGGACTTATATATAAAAACTGAGATTCAATTAAATAATATATGATCTACCTAATTAATTGTTAACTAATTTTAAGTCTACTTTTGTAAAATACAGAAAAATAGTAACCTAATATAAATTCGTATAGTTTTTTTGGTGCAAATGCAAAAATTTGTCTAATATTTTTTGAAAAAGAAGAAAAATCTCAAGTACAACCTATTAATTTTAAATTCAGTTTCAGATAATGTTTATTGTACAAAATATATTAAAGTTTCGTTTTTTTAGTTTATATACCATTTTCTGTTTTTGTAAAATTGGATATTTTATTACATGTTCATAAGAACACATAAATTAGTATATGATTTAAACGAGCCAAGATCACACTACAAAATCGTATTTGGTTATTGAAGTTATTGTCTTATAATTGTTACATATAAAAAATATTTTACGATGTAAAAAACAAATGGTAAAAATATTCAAGATATAGTGAAAATATCATCCATTTGTTGAAAAAAAAATTCATTTGGCAACTTACAGTTTTAGGTTTTTTTTTTACCCCCTTTAAGAAAAATGACTAGCTCGGCCCATGACTCTAAGAAATCATCTTATATATAATAGGAGAGTTGCTCTCTCCATCTAGAGTGTCCACATCAGCACAAAAACATTAAATTGTATTTAAATTATTTATTAAATATATGACTATTCATATTTCTTTACATTTATTCATATTTAATAAAAATATACAAATAAATTAATTAATTAATAGAAAGTATGTGATAATTTGATGTTAAAAGTTATCAAAAAGTTGGAATATAAAATAGAGATGGAGTAAAGAAATATTTAACTTCAAATAGTATATATTTACCTTTTTATTCAAAGGATTTATCATATTTAAAAATGTTATAATGTGTTTACAAGTTAAAAAGTTGAATATAAATTAATTAAGATAATAGAAAGCTAATGAAACATTAGAGTTAGAGTTTGTTTTTCTAAACAAATAGAAATGGAGTTTTATATGTAAATTTAATTGTAGTGAAAAACAAGAATATGTTTACAAATTTTAACCTTCAGTCAAATGCATATACATATTTATAAATTTTAACCTTCAATCAAATACATATACATGTTTACAGTCTAATAGAAGTAAAAAAAAAAGTAAACAAACATAATATTTATAACATGATAAATTTTAGAAATAGAAAACTCGAGATAAAGCGGGGTGTTAATATCCTAATAAATTAAAATAAAAAACAAATTATTCATATTTTTTAGTGTTAGTGGTTGAGTTAACTCAAAACATAACAAAAACATGAAAGTTAATACAAAACCATCATAATTCAAATCAACGAGTATAAATAAAATTAAACAGAAAAACTATCGCAAACAACCCCGCGCTTGCGCGGGGCTTCAAACCTAGTTAATACAATGCACAAAGCTTTTTCTCATTAACAAAGAAAACGAAAACAAAAAATCTTGAGAAAGTCGATGAAAATTGACAAATAGATTAAATGAGCAGACAGAGAAGGAGCAAAAGAGTTGAAACAACGTAAAGTCGACCACGTTGGTTGGTTTGTACTTGTACCCTATTGTAGTTGTCCACACCTATCTCCATTTTATAATAACTCTTCTATGCCCTTATATGTTGACCAGTTACATCATGTTAAGACCAAAGCTATTGATCAGCGCTGATTACTCACAAGAGTAGACAAAGCCCCTGAGCATGAATTTACCGTAAATCGAGAGATAATTAAGCACCTAAATACCAAAACCGATAAGTCCAAGCTAGTATCTCAAATAAAACTATTTAGTTCACAGCAGGAATCAAATTTATGCTTATTGAGATCAAAGAGTGCAATCTCCTTTCTCTAAACATTACCATTACCATTACCATTCGGTCACCTTGTTTGGATTAAATTTACATTTGCATGTTCCGTTTCCACATTATATAACATCTACACGCAAATGCTATCTATTCACAATCTCTCGAAGAAATGAATTAAACATAAAGGTTTTGACCAACAAAAAACAACAACCACTATGATCAATTGGTTAAATCCACTTGATATCACAATTTTTACAAACACTAGAAGTCTAGAACCAAAGTTATACTAAATGGAATGCAACGACCAAAGGTGTGAGAGACTTGAGAATATTTAAATCAAGCGTAGCGAGGTGTACAGTGGAGTCGGAACACAGAAATAAAACCCGCAATCGAGTTTATCATTCAGGTGTCTGCTTTTAATCAAAATGTTTAATTTGGCCCCAACAATTTCTTGTTCCACTTTGAATTTTGATAAGGACGAACAGATCGCGGGAATTCCAAAAAGTTTTGAACTTTTAGCCTAAAATTTATGTGAATCCGAAATTCCGAGATCCTCTCAGTTGAGTCGCCATGGATGAGGAGATTTTGCTAGCTAGAATCATTGCAGGAATCGAAGGAGGAGGAGGAGACGATGAATCTTACTACCACGAACTCACAGCAGATCTCAAGTCTCTCCTGGAGACCGACGACGATGAGATTCTCAATCGGTTCTACGGCAGCATCTCGCCGGTGGCTTCATCGTTCCTCCGCTGCTTCTCCGCCGCCATGGATTCGACTGTGGAATCTGGCCGTCTGGCTATTTCAGCCTCCGACGCATATCTCTCCCTGCTTCTCTCGACGAACTGCCCCGTTTTCACTTTCTTCTCTCCGGTTGCGATTCTCTCTCTACTGGGCTCAATCCGCCGGTACCTCAAACGCCGTCACCGAGAGGATTCGGGAGCGTCGGCCTCTCAAGGGAACAAGAAGAAGAGAGGACGCGGCTCGAAGAATAACGCGAGAAATTTAGGGCATGGAGATGGGGAAGACACCGAAGAAGTTGGATTCGATGCGAAATTGCTGTTTAGAGTGCTCGAGCGTCTGGGCTCGGTACTGAATCTGGTTCACTTGGATAGATTTCCCGATAGCTTGAAATCTCTTGTACAAACAGTGAGCGAGATTCCTTTACTGCCGTTGGAACATTCAGGGGATTTGAATTTCGATCGATTGATGGAAATGTGCGGGAGGATTCTGGGCGGATTGTTGAATTCCGATCACGGAGACATGTCACTCACGGCGGCTGAGATTTCGAAGTCTCTGACACCGTTGCTTCTGATGGGGAAACATCAGGCGAGAAGTTTCGCGTTAGGCTTTGTGTCAAGGAAAATTATGGGATTGGCTAAAGATAACTCCGAATTGAAGAAAGTTGTTTCTAATTTGCCAAAGTTTCTTGTTCATAAGGCCCCTGAGAAGGCAGAGCCGCGTGGATACGCAGTGGAGGCGATACTGGAGATAGTGAAGGCAATGGAGGTTGAGGACCAATCAGAGTTTGTTGATTTTGTGATGAAGATGGGTCAAGGTAAATCTAACTTGAGAATTTTAGCTGTGGATCTTATTCCTCTGTTGATGAGCTCATTAGGAAACCCCTTAGGGA
Organism: Microthlaspi erraticum; assembly: GCA_902728155.2. Lineage (NCBI taxonomy): Eukaryota > Viridiplantae > Streptophyta > Magnoliopsida > Brassicales > Brassicaceae > Microthlaspi > Microthlaspi erraticum. The sequence goes on along the minus strand of CACVBM020001695.1, from coordinate 392,166 downwards.
ATGGCGAGGGAGATTCTTGGGGATTGGGTTGTCTTGACGCCTTAGTAAAGCGATGTTCAGATTCAAACGCTTTAATCAGAGCTCGAGCTTTATGCAACTTGGCTCAAGTTGTGGGGTTCTTGTCTGGTGATGAGAGGAGTAGGTTGATTCTGAAGCAAGCGCTTGGGTTTAGTAGTGAGCTTTCAGAGGGAAAAGGTATAGTGACTGATCTTTTGAAGAAGAGATGTGTGGATGAGAAGGCGGCTGTTAGGAGAGCAGCTCTTCTTCTGGTTACAAAATTGACATCGCTTTTAGGTGGTTGCTTTGATGCTAGTATCCTAAAGACAATGGGTACTTCTTGCTCTGATCCGCTCATAAGTATAAGAAAGGCTGCAATTTCAGCTCTTTCCGAGGTATGTTTTCTGTAACTCACTGTCTTCCTTCTCCTTTACTATACATATTAGCTCAAAGTTAAGGAGACCAAAATTACAAGCCAAAAATCTCTTTGAAGAATGAATGTGCGTTTTAGTCCTTTTTTGTCTAGTTCTAATATAGTTTAGGCTAATGATTTGTTATCATATTTCTTCGGCTTTCTTTTGGTTATCTGATAATGTATTCTGTTCACTGTAGGCCTTCAGAATATGTACAGATGAAACTGTGACCACTGAATGGTTACATTCTGTTCCTCGGATGATCATGGACAATGAAACCAGCATGCAAGAAGAATGCGAGAATGTCTTTCATGAACTAGTTTTGGAGAGAATATCACGAGCGGGGAATGCGCTTTCTCCAGACGGTGCTTCCCTCCCTAAGAACTGGAGCTCTAGTTCAAAAGGTCTGGACAGAGACATCGAAGCCTTGTTTCCAGAAGGAGTTTTGGTTCTCTTAAAGGAGCTTTGCAACAGCGAGGTTTCTCCTTGGGTTAAGAAAATATGTGGAAGCTTGGGGAAGAAGAAGCGACTAAAACCAAGAGTTGCCCTTGCGCTGCAGAGTATCATTAAGCAATCTGAATCACTCTGGTTAAGCCGTTCAATGCCAATAAATAAATGGACAGCTCCTGCTGGCGCCTGGTTCCTTCTATCAGAGGTTTCAGTTTATCTTCCAAAGTCTGTCGAATGGGAATTTCTTCACCATCATTGGCAGTTGCTTGACAAGAATGACGGGCAAGGTTTGTCAGAAACCACTTTATCCATTTTTAAACATCTCAACCAAATGGTTTATGTGTTTACATGTTGCTATTGGTATGTTTTTGACAATGCGGCTATTTCTGAAGGGCCAGATGGACAAGGTGATGAACAAGGTGCAGAGTGTCATTCTTCTACATGGGCTGGCGATCGTGTTTGTCTTTTGCAAACAATCTCCAACGTTTCCCTTCAGCTGCCAGCAGAGCCTGCTGCAGATCTGGCTGACAATTTACTGAAGAAAATCGAAAAGTTTAACCTACATTCTGCTGAGGTAATGATAGACATTTAACCTGATATTTCCTGTATAAAATCAAGTGCTCATGTGTCTCAAATGTGCAGAAATGTACTGGTTTTTGTTTTAAAGGAAGTATTCCTTTAGATAGATGTAGATTCAGTTCTTCTCTGTAACTTGAACGTGTGGAACACTTGAGCATGGAAATATTTACGGTTGATTTATATATGGCTCATCTATATCCGTGAACTTATTCAATGACAGGTCGATGCACATGTGAAAGCATTAAAAACTTTGTGCATTAAGAAAGCGTGTACCTCTGGGGAGTCTGATATTCTTGTCAAGAAGTGGGTAGAACAAGTTTTATCCAAGGCATCTAAGGTCACTGAGAAGTACATCGAGGGGGTCTCTAGTAATAATCATTCTTTCGCTACACCAGCAACACTTGGAAGTAGAAGAAGCAAGAGACTGGATACTGCTGCGTCCAAGAAATTATCAAAAGCAGTCACAGCAGCATATACCATTGGTTCTTGTGTCATTATATATCCTTCCGCTGATACTACCAAAATTGTTCCGTTGTTACATACTGTCATCACTTCAGGAAATTCTGATTCAAAGCTGAAAAACAAACTTCCGCAAGCCAATGTTTGCTTGAAGCAAAAAGCTCCTCCTCTCTATAGTCAGTCTTGGTTGACCATGGCGAAGATTTGTTTGGCTGACGGGAAACTTGCCAAAAGATATATCCCTCTCTTTGCACAGGTCTGTCAATTAGTCTTTGCTGATTCCAGTGCCCATATATCATTTTGATTATTTCTGGAAAGGATTTTTGTTTCAGGAACTTGTTTCATTTAACAGCAGTCTCCTTTATCTCTGCAGTTTATTGTAACCTACGTGAACTCATTGATGCTCTACTCTTGCAGGAGCTTGAAAAGAGTGATTGTGCAGCCTTGCGTAACAATCTTGTAGTGGCGATGACAGACTTTTGTGTCCACTATACAGCCATGATTGAGTGGTAAATCATTAACAATTAATTATCCTTATCTCAGGCTGTTAAAAACACATAACTGTTACATGACAAAGACTAATGGTTTGTTTACTCGGATAGTTACATACCGAAGATTACCAAACGCCTTCGGGATCCCTGTGAAGTTGTTAGAAGGCAGACCTTCATACTTCTCTCAAGGTTATTACAGGTATTGCTTGCTATTCTCCACAGATTCTTTGCCTTGTGTTGTTCGCATATCTAGGCTTGAAGACAAGTAAGCAGGCTTTGTTATTTTAATTTCAGAGAGACTATGTGAAGTGGAGAGGAGTTCTCTTCCTTAGATTCCTTCTATCGCTTGTGGATGAATCTGAAAAGATACGTCGACTTGCAGACTTTTTATTTGGAAACATCCTTAAAGGTATAAACTCATGTTATTGTAAATTCTTACAAAGAGACATTATCTGTATGTTTTTGACTAATATTTATATGCCCACTTTGCTTATAGTGAAGGCACCACTTCTCGCTTACAACAGTTTTGTGGAAGCTATCTATGTGTTAAACGATTGTCACGCCCACACTGGCCACAATAATCCAGATTCTAAACAATCAAGAACAAAGGATCAAGCTTTTTCTATCAGGTACCTGTGTTATTATACACAATCTCATTAATGTTTTATACTCATTTGTAAACTTGTCATTTTGGTGTGGATGATTTAGTAGTTTCTCTTTGAATGCCTTTGTTTTACAGAGGAAATGATGAAAGAGCTAGGTCTAAAAGAATGCAGATCTACGTGACTCTGCTTAAACAAATGGCTCCAGAACATCTTCTGGCCACATTTGCAAAGTTATGTGCAGAGGTCCTCGCAGCTGCTTCTGATGGAATGCTCAACATCGAAGATGTCACTGGTCAATCAGTTCTACAGGTAAAAATTATCACCAATCTAGCTGAAAATTGCTAAGCCTTTTTTTTACGAGTTTGTGATCGCTGAGTTCTTACTCTTTTGTATCACGGTGTAGGATGCGTTTCAGATCTTGGCGTGCAAAGAGATCCGTTTATCAGTTTCTAGAGGAGCATCATCGGAGACAGCAGAGATGGAAGACGAAGGTGGAGATTCCAATGCGGCGGCTGCGAAAGGAAGAGCCATAACGCAAGCTGTTAGAAAAGGTTTGATTCAGAACACGATCCCAATCTTCATTGAGCTCAAGAAGCTATTGGAGAGCAAGAACAGTCCTCTCACAGGTTCGCTCATGGACTGCCTCCGTGTGCTCCTCAAAGACTACAAGAACGAGATCGAGGAAATGCTCGTCGCTGATAAACAGCTTCAGAAAGAGCTCGTCTACGATATGCAGAAGCACGACGCTGCAAAGGCAAGGTCCATGGCTGACCAAGGGGTTGCTTCCGGGCCAAGTCATAGAAACGGTGAACGAGAGCAAACACCAGCAGCAGCAGCAGCTGCAGCAAGCGAGGAGAATGTTAGGGATTCGGGAATGGAATCGAGAGTGGTTTCTGCGGCTGCTGATGCGGTTGCGGCCAAAGCGGCTAGGTCGGTGCTGAGAGAAGTGAACGGTGGAGCCGCCACGCCGCCTCTGAGCGCAATGAGTGTTCCGAAGCTAAGGTCAAGCCGTGGAGGTCACCAGAGTGGTCGACCATCGGCTGATGTGTTGGAGTCTCTGAGAAGACGACCAACTTTCATGTCTGATGATGAAACTTGAATTTAGAGAGACTCGTAGAAATAGCTTTTGTTGTAAATGTGTTTGTATGCTTAAACGTATGCTTAAGTGATTTTGTTAACAGCACAACGTTGGAGTCTTGGAGAGTTTAAATTATTGAAAAATGTAAGCTTGCACAAAATGGAAATGAAAGTCTGAAAATGTATGAAAAATTGAAAACTATAAACAAAAAAAATAACTATAACTGTAAAATGAGTACTAACAAAATATGAGTGAGATAAAAATACTAAAATAGTAGCCTTTAATTTATTTATTTTGTCAGAGATAAATCTATTTTATTTATAAATTTTGTTCCATTATTCCCACAAAATCAGTTAATTTGCTTTTTATAGTTTTTCGGCGCAATAAATGGTGAAATTCGAGTGAGAAAGTGTTAAATAAATGAGGCCGTCAACAGTAATTTAAATACAAAACTATTTGCACTTCTCAGTGACTCTCTCTCTCTCGCTCTCTGTAAACCCTAAGCAAAAAGACGATGCCGGGTCCGACGACGGAGGTCGAACCCATTGAGCCACAGTCGCTGAAAAAGCTCAGTCTCAAATCCCTCAAACGAGGACTCGATCTTTTCTCTCCCGTCCATGGCCAATTCGCTCCTCCTGATGCGGAAGCGTTAGTCTCCGATCCCCAATTTTCATTTCTTATCCTCTTTTTTAGATATTTATATGAATTCGTCTCTGTTTTTTCTTTCTTGCAGCAAGAAGATTCGTCTCAGCCATAAGGTAATCTCTTTCTGTAAACCCTTCTTTGGAATTCCGTTTTCTACTATTCGCTCTTATATCTATTGATTGGATTGTTTAAAGTTTCGAACTTTAGGTTTCAATTTCTATAGTTAGCCTTTGAATTCTCCCATTTACACATCTCTACCAATAGTGGTTTAATTAGCAGGTTTTTAACCCAAAATCTAGAATCATCAAAGCTAATCAAGATGTTTGATTTAACGTTATTAGTTGAGTAAAATAATGATTTTCAGAAGTTTTCTTGTACAGATGAAAGTTGCATTTGGAGGCGTAGAACCCGTGACTCAACCACCACGTCAGCCTGACCGCAGCAACGACCAGGCAGGAACTTCAAATGCTCTTGCTCTCCCAGGTCTAATATTCATACCACCTGTTTTGCTTATGTTGGTGAAAGATAGAAAACTAGTTTCATATTTCCTATTTCAACTTTGCAGGTCCTGAAGGGTCCAAGAGTATTCAGAAGGGTGTGACAGAGAGTGCGCTTGTTGTTGGTCCAACTTTACAGCCAAAGGGCTTGTAAGTATTACCTTTTACTCTTGGCTTTGTTGATCTGGATGCTAAAAATTTATGCTTCTACTTTATCGTGAGGATGCTGATAAAGATATTTTGGTTCTTGATTGAAGGAACGGTATTGGTCCCTCTGGCAAAACCACCACCATTATTCCTGGAAATGTATCCTCGTATGAAAGGTATTTTTGTCCTTTTCTTCTTCATCTGGATTGCAATATATAGATGGCATCCTGAGATCGTGTAGGTAGTTCACAGGCATACAAATTAGACTTCCCGGGACCTGAAAGTTTGTTAGCTTGTACCTATACGGTAGTTTCTCATTCTGAGTCTTTCTGTTGTTACAGAAATTATTCTACTGCTGCATTAATGGAGAGAATACCGAGTAGATGGCCTCGCCCAGAGTGGCATGCACCATGGAAGAATTACAGGGTAAGATCTGTGGCTCAGAAACATTGCTGCATCACGTCGATTTTGGCCTTTTCTTGGTCTTCAAAATGCTCTCTTTAGTCTTTATTCATCTGAGGCGTTTCTTGACTTGTCCTTAATTATTTATTTTCACAGGTTATTCAGGGGCACTTAGGTTGGGTCAGATCTGTTGCATTTGACCCGAGTAATGAATGGTTTTGTACTGGTTCAGCTGATCGTACCATCAAGGTATAGAGATGAACATCATTTTGGCACACCGCTTCATTTGCTTCTTCAGTGTGAATTGTATATTCCCGAAACTAGTTTCTAGTTCTTTGACGTAAATATCTTCGATACAAGAATTTCATTCTTTGAGTAGTTTATGGAACTTTAGCTGCACTTTAGAGTGTTGCATCAATCCTGAATGTATTACACACTTGTTAAATTGGCTTACTTGTCTTGTATTCACTAGATATGGGATGTGGCAACTGGAGTTCTGAAGCTAACACTTACTGGACATATCGAGCAAGTACGAGGTTAGCCTCTTAAACTTCGTCCAGTTCATTTGTTAGACGTCTCAATAACTAACACTCATGGAATAAGTTATAAGTTGGGGTTTCCTTTCTGTAAAAATTTTGTTACAGGCCTTGCTGTAAGCAATAGACATACATATATGTTCTCTGCTGGTGATGACAAGCAAGTCAAATGTTGGGACCTTGAGCAGAATAAGGTTACAGCTCTATTATCTTCCGTATCTTAACTTCTCAAGTTCTCATAGCTAAATGCTCTTTTATTTGGCTTTGATAGGTTATTCGGTCTTATCATGGTCACTTGAGTGGAGTCTATTGCTTAGCTCTTCACCCAACTTTGGATGTTTTACTTACCGGAGGGCGAGACTCTGTCTGCAGGGTAAGAAAGTTACTGAAATACTGAAAATATGTATCCCGTTTGTTTATTAGCATATGTATTTGCTGCTCCTTTGATACTTGAGCTTCTCTGAATATGTGGTTGAAAAGGTCCATTTTTTCTTGTTTGCAGGTGTGGGATATTCGTACTAAGATGCAAATTTTTGCACTCTCAGGACATGACAACACCGTTTGTTCTGTTTTCACTCGTCCAACAGTACGTTTCTTTTCATATGAACTTGTCTTTTAGGATTTTTGGAGCACTTTCAGAATCATTTTTATACTAGTAACTTGATGTTGCGTTATCTGTGATTTTCCAGGATCCACAAGTTGTCACCGGATCCCATGACACAACCATTAAATTTTGGGATCTCCGATATGGTATATCTTACCATTCAAATCCGTAATTTTTTTAGTACCAGCTGGTGCAAGTAGATGGTTTCATTTGATAATTGTTGGATTGTCATATGCAGGCAAAACGATGACGACTCTAACACATCATAAAAAGTCTGTCCGAGCAATGACGCTCCATCCTAAAGAGTATGTGTCGTTGCATTGCGTCCGCTTTATCTTTCCAACAAAAGAGTCTTTAAGATGCAACTATTACTAATGTTATCTCTCTGTTTTTGGTTTTTAGGAATGCCTTTGCTTCTGCATCAGCTGACAACACCAAGAAATTTAGCCTCCCAAAGGGAGAGTTTTGCCACAACATGCTGTAAGTGTCTCTCTACTAGATAAATATATATCCTATTCTTTCCATTTGTAAATTATACAGTTTCAGTTTTCTGATGTGTTTAACTAATGTTGTCTTTCTCCGAGGCACAGTTCGCAGCAGAAAACCATAATAAACGCAATGGCTGTGAACGAGGATGGTGTAATGGTCACCGGAGGTAACAAATTTAATTTATGAACCTTTTTTATTGTTGTTCCGTACCTTCATTATCATTTTTGACTAAAACTGAGTCTATCTATTTGTATGAATGAAGGTGATAATGGAAGTATATGGTTCTGGGACTGGAAGAGTGGTCACAGTTTCCAACAGACAGAAACAATTGTACAGCCTGGTACGTATATTCACATAGCTTGTTTCATGTTCCTTTGCTCTTGATCGATCTGCTTGTAAGGTAATTGTACAAGTTTCTCAGTATGGTAAATTACAATAAAATATCTTGATCAAGACCCAAGTGTTGGAAGTGTATGCTTAAAGCCCTAAAGAACGATAATCAGGCCTCGGTTGTTTCAAAAGCAATAGTAATGGGATCCTAATTAGTGGTGTTGTTTTGGCATATGGGCAGGTTCACTGGAGAGTGAAGCGGGTATATATGCAGCATGTTATGATCATACAGGTACGAGATTGGTAACATGTGAAGCTGATAAGACGATAAAGATGTGGAAAGAAGATGAGAATGCAACTCCAGAAACTCACCCAGTCAACTTCAAACCACCAAAGGAGATTAGGCGCTTCTGATAAGCTCTTTTACATTTGTATCTCTAAAACTACTGTTGGAATCTCAGTAAGGCTTCATGATTCTGTTTTCTTGAAGTTTTACAATAGTGCCTTTGTTTTTGGTGAGGAAATAGGGCCATGTCTTTAATGTTTTTTAAATCATTTGTAATTTATTCTGTTAACAATAATAATAGTTCTTGTACTTTTACGTTTTAAGAATACTTGTTTACCTTTCTCTTCATCTCATAGTTTTCGCTTCTTCGAGCAGATTAAAGGCTTGATTTATAGAATATGTAAATGATGAACCTACAATTTTGTTTAAGCTATAGGTTATCAAGCAAAACGACCTATGGATGAGTCTAATGCGATCCAAGATGAATAAATACGACGAAGTAATAAAATCAATTATATAAAGGAAAGCAAATAATTGAATGGGAATGATCATCGTTTTTACGATGACACCTGTGGTTTTGTTATGATATGCAAATGACACGTCTCATATAAATCATCAGATCTCACCGAACTTCTCTTCAGATTTTTTGTATCGATATTACTTGTTTATTCACAGATCTTTACAAAACTTTTACTGCAAGTATAGTGGAATTGTTTTTTGGGTTTTAAAGTACATCTCAAACTCAATACAAACAACCGAAGTAAAACCAACGAGGAGTTACATTACATTTCACATTTTACCCCCTCTGGGACCCAACAGGCCCATGAGCCCAAACCAATTTCCCTCCCGTGGTCTATATAAGGCGTTTAACCCAAAGCACTAAAGATTCCTGCAACCATCACCGGAGAATCTGACGGCGGCTTAGTTAGCACCGGCGGCTACTGCAAGAGGATTGTTTTCTTCTAAGGGTAAATCCTTACCTTTGGAAGAATATAACGTCTTTTGCGGCAGCTAAAAGCTAAGCTCACAATATATATTACAAGTATTCAAATATCTAAATAAGAAAATGGCCGCTCGTTCACTCTCCGGCGCCGTCAAATCCCTTTGCTCCGCCGCATCTGGCAATCTTTATGGTTCCACTGTCTTAAGGTACTATCGGTTAAAATGATCCGTCTGTTATCATTTTAAGTTACCACATGCTAATAAGATGCACACTCTTTATTTGCTAGACCATGCACTATTTTATACTCTGATCAAAAAGTAATGAAACTAATTTAACTCATCCAAAAATTTATACAATTCTAAATTTCAAATTAAAATTATGAAACTGCGAATGCCGAGTATACGGCTAAAGATTGATCTATCATATAGACACGTGAAACACTTTGATATATTTTACCCAAAAAGAAAAGCACATCGATCTCTTTTTATATCACATAAATCCAATAATTTGAGTATTTGTTTCGTCACAGTAATCTTTACGATAATATGCATGATGTAGATCTGAACAAGAAGGAACACTCAACTTTTCTATAACGTTAATAATCGTATATAATGTTGTTACCTACAAAAAGAAGAAATATCGCAAAAATAAATTTATATATGTCGTATGGTTCTTGCCTTCTTGGATGTAGGAGGAGTTACGTAGCGACATCAGCTCGGAATGTGGCGGCAGCAGGATTCACTAAGGCAAGTCCCACAGGGGTTATGGTGGGGAAGATGGAACAAAGAGCTGCGATGAGAGGAGATGAAGACGCAGAGTCTGCGTGGGCTCCAGATCCAGTCACGGGATACTACAGACCCTCCAATGTTGCAGATGAGATTGATCCAGCGGAGCTCAGGGAGATGCTTCTGAAAAACAAAGCCAAACCTTTCTGAGGATTTTGATTGTTTGGCTCCACTCGAGGCTTGTCGTAGTGTATCCCGTTTGTTATGTAACTTGTTGTTGTCTAATCACTTATCTACTTGATTTCAAAGTAAAAATAAAGATACATAATATCAACCATTTCAAAATATATATTTGGATCGAGTTGGTATATAAACATAAGATCCTGTTTATATAAGATCTATTTATACATGTTATATAGTATATGGTTTGCATCCAATATTTCAGATAATTTGTCATTTTCACTTTCCAGTAATGGAAAAACATAACTAAGATGAACATATGTACTCCTGTAGACATCTTCCTTTGGAACTAAAGACATCAAGTCTACCCGATGGTCCTCTTTCAGATATTGTCAAAATATCTACCAGATATTGTCAAAACATGTTTTTCAAATCTACCAGTAAAACAAAAATTAATTAGTTACCGACTGTCAAATGTTCTGAGCCAAAGTCTAAGTCCGTATATTCACATATATCCCGAACCTCAATATGTAAGATATTAGTTATGTCCCAAACATCACATGTGATCTCTAGGCATTGCCTAAAACTTTTCTAGCTGAAGTAATTATGTCACTTGGTAAAAAACAAGATAATTTCATTGTCGGATTATTTTGTTTCCATCTCTTGTAGTTTGTTGACAACATCATTAACAACAAAGACCTTGTAAACTACGAAGGATCCTATAGTTACTACATATATTTGTATATTTCTTTCTTCTATTTAAGTTAAATGATAATGTTCTGGAGGTTGAATTTCATGAAAGAGGCTTTTAACAGTCGTCTAGTCGATGTTGGATTAATGTTACGCGCGGCTAGACGATTCACGTGCTGGTGAACTATTTGTTTGGCTTACATTTTCTAATTTATGTACGAAACATGATTCATAACAAGAAATAGCTTTTAGAAAAAGAAAAAAAAAAACATGTAATACAATCCTTTTCTATCATATCGTCAACTTAATCTATTTTGGTTCAAAAAATAACGTACGTACACAAAACTGCACACCACAAAAAATCGAAAAAATATATGAAGATTTATTTATAAAGACCCCAATCGGACATGAACACTCGCGAAGAAATAAAAAAAAAAAAAAAATTTAAGATGGTTTGTTGTAAATTTTACAAAACGGAGAAAATTTGGGATTAAGAGAGGAGAGGAGCTCGTGATGTGAGTCCTTCCTCTTCATCTGCAGCAATCTCACTTGATGATCCGTTGCTTAAACCGACCGGTTTGGCATTTCTATAAATTCCATATAGTATGAGTTGCATTGTCCCAAACACAAACCCTACTCCATTTGGCACCTACTCCATTTAACCACATATAAATAATTGATTAACAATAATAAACACACAATTATCAACATAATTAAATTCAACGGCTATCCGGAATCTCAAAAAGACGCATTTGCAAACGACCCCACAAAGTTTTGTTGCATATTTAGACCAGACGCTTTAAACAAAAGTTTAGTGTTGGAGACTTTGAGTCCACAATTTTATCTCATTCATGCATAAATCAAAATTTTCTTTCAAAAGATTGTTTTCTTATAAAATGTGTGGCGTGACATTTGACAATGACACAACGGAGTTGAGTTAATTACTTGAATAGGGTGTCAAATAAACCCACAAAATATTTTGGGGTTATTGTTGGAATATTGAAAAAAACATGGGGTCGGTGAAATAGCTTATTTTTATGACATTTTCTGACTTGTCCATTATTAGAGACTAGCAGTCACTGGAACAGTAAAATAATTATGTGAACAAAACAGTAAAACGTTACTTACGAGTAGAAAAACGTCGTGTTGGAGTGAAGCATAAACGCCCCAAATCGCGCCGTTTAAGAAGAGGAAAAACGACAACCAGAACGGCATGTATTTCACACTCTTTGTCGTCACTACTGTTTTCTGCAAAGTAATTTACAAGACACACCAGTTAGTATATGATATCATATCAGATGATATTGTGATAAGCTCAACATATTATTCTATATACTTTTTCTGTCCTGAAATATAAAAATAAAATGTACGTATGTCTTTTTGTAAGATTTGAATTAATAGTGGACCCGCCAAGCCATGGTTGCATTATTAGCTGGAAACAAAATTAAATAAACATGTAGGGTACATGTTATGACATATACAGGGTGACAAAAGTGACGTTTATTATTCATATACAAACGTGAAAAAATCTAATGACGTACAAGTTATATAATTGATATGTGACTGCGATTTTTTAAAGTCGTTTGTGTGCTTAAAAATGCCATATGGTGGTTGGTTTTATGATGATTGCACGTATGAACGAAAACAACCTTTATTTCCCAATAAACGTTACTAAAATGACCAACTACCACCAAATTTCACTACTGACCTTATTTCCGAAATATAAACTATAAACTAAAAGAAAAAAAAATCAATGAGTAAACTACAAAAGCAAAATAAATCATTATGTTTTCATACAAATTTTTAGGTTTCATACCATTATATATGGACGGCTAATATTTAGGTTTCAAAACGTGTGTAATATAAAATAACTAAACGCAGTATTATATAAAATTTGGACAGATATGTGACAATGAAGGATGAACTTACCATAGCAGAAAGAGGAGAACCATACATGATAATGTTGAGACCAGCACATATGAAACCCATCGACTGAGAACGCGTTTTCTCATCTTTGAACGCACTTCTTGTAGCCGCAATCGCTACGATCGGGAAAAACACGTTTAAAATCGCCACCACTAGGATTGTATTCAACTGTAGAAGAAAAAGAAAAACATTTACATCAATCAAATGCTTGGTATATGTATAAATACATTAGAAACTCTACTTTACAAGTCATTCTAGTATATATCTAATAACAAGTGGATCATATTTTAATCAACTTGACTTTTAAAAAAGAAGGTGATATAGAGAAATGATCACCAGATCCAAATCTGAATCAGAATGCAGATTTTAACCAGCTATCATATAAGAAACACAGAAGATCACATATAAAATAAAAACCTTAAGATGTCGAGGAGCATAAAAGAGAAAAAGTGAGACATAGATGATTTCAACAAGAGCACCAAAGCCATTGACGGTGGAGACAAGATATTCTCCGGGAGTGACGATGCCGTAATATGTCCATAGCGACGATCCTAACAACGTGCAAATATACGGCAAGCTTTTGTACTCCTCCGTCGATTTTCGCTTCACTATTTTCCAAAATGTCTCCCTGAAATTTCATATGTATATTTGGCCCGACCAATCAGTAATCGAAATATATAAAAAAAAACTATATATTATACAATTTTGTTACTTCTTCCAAAATAACCATCAAGACATTTAGAGATAAGAGAGCTCACACTGGTGAAAGAAAGACAAGTACGGAGATTACATTTCCTGCGGCAACACAAATTATGAGGAGAAATTGTCAAGTACGGTATCTATATTGTTACCGACAAACATATTCTGAAGTTACACGTGTGAAGAAGTGTTACCTATGACTCCGATATAGAAACTTGGCTCTGCCATTTCTGAAGAAAAGAGTTTCTAGAGAAAAAGAGAGAAAAAATAGAAAATGAGAGAGAAAGAGAGAGTGTGTGTGTGAGAGAGAGGGAAGAGGAGGCTACTTAATTTGGGGGAAACGTGACTTTTAGTTTTATATTTGACATATTGCTTGTACTTTGTATTTTATTTGATCACACTATAATGCACTTGTGTATTTTGACCTAAACAGATATGAAGAAAAACAAAATAAATGAGTTGGGATAATCTAAAAGAGATAAGGGCAGTTCATGTTCCTCTGAAATTGAAGCATTTTCCATGTTATTGAATAAGTTTAGCGGACTTTACTATCAACTATCAACCTTTGATTGTAAGAAGACCCACATGAAGAAACGACGAACCTTTTACAACTAATTCTTTGTGATTAATTGAAAAATAGTAAAACAAATCGTTTCTTCATAGAGTAAACCAACTTTAGGATTAATCTGTATGAAGAAACGATGTGTTTTCCTATTTTTCAATTAATGTATATATAGATATGGACAGTGTTAATTAAATTAACACATGTGCCATGTGGTAGATAAGACCAAAGTCGTACCTACATACACTCTACATCTCTTTAAAAAAAAAAAAAAAAACTATCTTTTACTTTATGTGGTAAATTTTTAATTTCGTTCCTATTAAAAAGAGTGATTCAAGTTTTCTTGAATAAATTGATTTTTTCTAAAAGTAGTTATTTTGTTGTTAATCAACGGAAAGCAAGGATATAATCGGTATCACACGTTGAGATGCTCCACTTTGGTCGCAACTCGCAAGTAACTTCAACCACAACCCTCTATGATTTTGATGTCACTTTCAATCTTTCTCGACTAACCAGTAACCACCTATATTTTATTTTCTAATTTGATTGCACGTCTCTTTAAAATCAATAATTAATGATACATATTGTATGTATATACGGAATTACGGATGACCAAGAAAGATCAGTGAAATCGGATTTAGAAAGAACTAAGAGAACATGTGTGACGGTCAAGGAGACGAGGACCTTTAGGTTGGTGGCTAGGTCATTTTGTAAGCAAGTTGAAAGTAAAATGACGCAAAATTTGGAGTAGTTTTTATTTTGGGTCGACTCTTGTTCATATACGTTTTGGAAAATCAAAATCTTAACATTATTAATTTATTGAGGTGATGATTGGTTCTCCCGCTACCACCCGCAAACGCAGCGTTTGCGGTTCGTAGCGGTTCTTAGCGTTTTATAACAATCACGACAACCGCTTTCAACCGCTCTATACCACTCTGTACCGCTCTATATCGCTGAAAATCAAAAGCTCCTTTCCGCAAGCGTTTGCGGTTGCGGGCGGTTGCGGTTTGAAAAAAAAAAAAAAAAAACATAATATCTCCAAATTTGGAATAAGGGTATATTTTTTTGAAAAATACCATAATTATGTTTAAAAATTTCGAAAATACCCTAAATTTTTTCTGTTTTGAAAAATACACTTTTAAAATGTAAAAAGTATGTTTTGACGTGATTTAAACAAAAAAATAATAAATAATTACAAATTATAAACGAAAATTTAAAAAAATAATAAACTAATAAGTTTTTTTTCAAATAAATATAGTATATGTTAAACTGAAACAAATTTTAATATTTTGGATCTTTATATAAACAACTTAACCTCATACACATTCAAACCAAATGAAACTTTAAATAAATTAAAACTTTACATATATTTAAAGTTTATAAATTATTAAAAATTTAAAAGTGGAGAAATATATCTTTCATTTTTAATGTTTATCTTTTGAAAAATTTAAATATTTTTGAAACTTTGCATAAACAACTTTAATCTCACCCCATTTAAACTTTATATAAACAATCTTATATTTTTATTAAATTGTTTAAAAAAAACTAAACAGGTAATTAGGATGTTAAAATGATACAAAATTATTATCAAATATTAATATTTTATATTTCTTATTTGAATTTCGTTTTTATTAAATTAGGAATAATCATTTTACATATAAAAAGTGTATTTTTCAAAACCAAAAAAAAAGGGTAGTTTTCAAATTAAAAATTCATCAAAAAATATATTTCAAAAAAAAAATTATTAATATGGTTATAAATGTTTTGAATAATTATATATTATTTTTATTTTAGTAACTTTTGGTTAAACCGCTCTTGCACCCGCTGGCTAACCAGTCAAAAATATCCCGCAAACGCAACCGCTATGAATTGCTATACCAGTCGTACAAACAGCTTTTAATCGCAAACTCCCGCTTCCGCAAACTCCCGCAGCCGCAAACTCCCGCAACCGCAACCGCAGCGGTTAAACCAGTCAGACCCTGAGTTTTTATTGTTTACTCTGAATCACTCTATAATTAACCCAGTCAGATGAAAAAAAAGAAAGGTTATATTTCCACCCAATAACGAACGCTAGTGGATCCATTACTCCACATTTCTGTAGAGTAAAATATTTTGTTTTTGTTTTTCACTTATTTACTCTAATTATCAATTTTATTTCTCTCTCATTTACTCTGATACCAATTACTCCAAATTACTTGTTTACCATTCACACTCAAAAACTTTAATTTTACTCTACAAATCAAACAGGAAACAGCTGGCCAGACTATTAAAAACACAAGTAATGTAAGTCATCTGAAAACGAGAAAAAGACCATCATGCCGTTGTGATGTTCTACTATTAATTAACCGAGAAGATAAAACCAAATGAACAACACATGAATTTGCAAGTTTACAACTCCTTTCACATTTATTAAGACTATGTGAATATTCACGCATTTGAACGTTTTTGTATTTCTTTTTGGTTAAGTGTAGATTTTTTATAGATATTATTTTGTACTATAGTTTTCTACCGTATTTACAATTTTCTAATCTGATAATATTAAAATTTAAGTGTTTTCAGTATTTTTATTTATATGTACCCTTCTATAAACTTGTTTTCCTAAGATCAGCATATAATCCACATATTACTCATCAAATTTATATCATTTTGACGGAAAATCAATTTTCATTGTCATGAAAAACTAATTTCAAAGAAGTCTGACTGTATTTCTTGAGATAACAATATACTTCTTTCCTTTCTTTAAGATAATTTTTCTAGTTTTTTTCGCAAATATTAAGAGAAAAAATAAAGTTTAATCATAAATATATTGTTTAAATTTATAAATTAAAAAACTTTAAACCAATAGTAATGCAAGAAACATAACTATTAACATTGAAATTTGTTTTTTTTTTTTTTTTTACTTTAATATACTTCAAAAACTTATAAATTTATCTTAAATGAGAGGGAGTATAACTTAACCAGGTTCTAACATTAAAACCAACACACAAAAAAAAATCAGGTTCGCTTGATAGATTTTAGGGTTAATTTATTGTATAACAATATTGGGAATAAAATGAAGAATATAGCCATGCTAATTGAAAAATTAAGAAACTAACAAAGAGAAACAAAATTTGGACAGTTCTCTCCTTCTACAAGCGCTTTAATTTCTATTCCACCCTAAAAAAGCTGAAACTTTGCCCTCCGAAAATATTTTGTTAAGGCGTCGCTTATCAATGTCAACATTCGTTCATTAGATCAAATAAAACAGTTTCAAATGAAATAGAACATTCTTGAACTGATATGATCGATGATATCTCTACATATAGCATCAGAGACTAGGATTCTGTGTATGAGAAGAAATAACCTGCAAAACTGTTAAACAGTATAAAATTTATAAGCGAAAAATAGTATAGGATTTATAGGTGAAAAAAATGAGAATTCAAAAGCTTTGAATTACAATGTTACATGATGAGATTCTTTGAAGCAATACGAGGAGGTTTATGGCGGCACCGATCACACTATTCTCTTTAATTTAATTTAAGCTTTGAATCAAAATAGTAAAGAATTTATAAGTCATGAGCACATGAGTTTTTATGGATCTCTTTTCTCAGTTTAAGATCAGAATAGAATATTCTTCGAGCCCAGATTATGATTCAGAAACTTGATTTCTTGTTCTTGTCGAGAGAAATTTCTAGTTTCTTCACGTTTAAGTTTGTAGAAGACTAATCATCTTCTTTTTAGCAGAAATCAACTCACACGACTTTATGTCTAAATCATTTGGAAATCTTAGAAAACTGAAGAAGAATCTGGAAAGTTTTTATGAAGAACAAGATCTATACAAAAACCAGCATCCTTTTTTCTTCCGGAGACCTAATTTCTGAATAGAAATGGTTTCTCTCTCCTTCAGGGAGAATCTTGGTATTATTTCACAAAATACACCATGTATCCTAACCATGGTCTTATTATTGTTAGTTACTTAATTTCCCAACTCAATATTGTCATCTACTGCAATTTCCCTAGATTTTATCTTGTACCCATTTTTTTTTAATTTAAAATTGTTATATATTTTAAGATTTTGAAATTTATGGCTCTTGTTATGCATAATTATAAAATAGTTAGGATTTAAAGTGTTTAAAGAAAATGCTGGAGCTTTGTGCTTAATTACACAAGTTATCAGAAAATAAATAAAGTTGATTAGGGGAAAATAGTTTGGATGAACAATTGAAGTAGTATTGGGCCTGGTTTATGAATATTGAATTTCACTAACCCATTGGACGCTGGACCTAAGAAGGCCTTAATACGACGCCATATCGAAATTTTGCAGTTTCTGACTCCGACACGAAAAATCGAAGAAAGTAAATTTACTAAAGTTTGTCTAGTGAGTGAGTCAGTGACTGTATAGCCTCTTCGCCGAGCGTTACGGTTTCCTTTCTTTTTCTCTCCTGCAAATCTGTTTTTCGAAAGTATCACCGACTGAAGGAAAAAACATGAACGACGCGAGGAGGAAGAAGAGTGTGAACGGAGGTGCACCGGCGCAAACCAATCCCGATGATCGGAGATCTAGTCTTCCCGAACTTGAGGCTTCTCCGCCGGCGGGGAAGCGAGCTGTCGTCAAGAGTGCGGATATGAAAGAGGATATGCAGAAAGAGGCTATCGATATCGCTATCACTGTTAGCTACACTCTCTCTCTCTCTCTCTATTTCTCCGATTTGTTGTGTATATTCTTCGGATTTAGGGATTTCGTATCTTGATGTCCTTTGAGTTAGGGTATGGGTGATACTGATTGTGCCTGGGGATTTTCAGAAATAGCTCACTGATGTTATCTCTGGAGTTTGATTCGATCTTAGTGTCATCAGCTTTTGGAATCTGAGTTTGATAATATGAAATTTCTTATGTACGGAAATGGATTTTGATCTCATGTAACTATGTTAGTAATTTTCCTTCTGATTGAGCTGTGTTAGTGAAATTCCCAATCGATTTTGTTCAGCTGAAGAGTCTATTGAAGTATCGCTGGAGTGATTATGTATAGTTGCTAAGTAAAGTATCTCTGGATTTCCTTTTGCAGGCATTTGAGAAGTTCGGTGTGGAGAAGGATATAGCTGAGAATATAAAGAAGGAGTTTGACAAGAAACATGGCGCGACTTGGCATTGCATTGTTGGTCGCAACTTTGGTTAGTTCTCTCTTTCCTTGACTTCTCCTCATAAGGCAGCAATGTTTGTACATTAGGAGGATTTTTAGATTCTTGTTCTTGGGGAGATTTTGCCTTTTTAGTTAGGTCATTTGATATTTGCTTCTGCCCATCCTTTGTTGGTTCTCGACTGGTAAAAAAAGTGAGTCAGATCAATGGTTGGTTCTTAGTTGTTCTTCTTGCATTTGATTGGTTTTTGAGCACTTGGCATTGGAGAAAGTTTGGGTTGCATTTGGTCACAATGACATAATGATTGTGGTTTTTGGTACCACAAAGCTTGGTATTATTTCTCTGAAGCAATCAATTCCACAACAGGAAATTTTGATCTAGCCTCAGCGGTATACATTTTGTGTTTAGTCTTTTGAGTTCTGGTGAACAATTTCGATTCTTTTGCATTAGTAAGAAATTTACTGTTCTATAGCATTATGTTGGTTCCACACATTAGCCTCGCAGTTCTTGGATTTTAGCTTCTCTTTTCTAACCAAAAGGTCTTTGGATTCTTATTCATGTGCATAAGATAAGTGCTATGTTGCTTCTTCTGATGTGTCGCTTAGAATCTGATTACTTCGATAATACTCTGCTATTGTTCTTGCCTACAATATTTACTAAGTTCCTTTACCTCTCTCATTTTCCCTCAGGCTCTTATGTAACACACGAGACGAACCATTTCGTTTACTTCTACCTCGACCAAAAAGCTGTCCTGCTCTTCAAGTCCGGTTAAGAAGTTGGAAAACCAAGAAAGCTCATCGTTGGAAAAAATATGTTCAATCGCATTATTCATCATCACGTTGTAGTTAGCTTCTTGTTGTGTAGGTATCTGTGTGTGTGTGTTTCTTTAAGGCTTTAACCAACAAAATTGGAGAATAAACCCGTTAAAAGTCTTTTTAGTATCATCTCGTCGTGCATCTTCAAAATGTATATTTTGAGTTTCCCAGATTTTTAAAACTCAGCTTTGAGAAATCCTAATTTCCCGGTTTTTGTTGCTTTTTCTTCCTTTCATTGGTTCAACCGGTCCAATTGCTATCTTAAAGATGTCAAGTCACAATTACATTTACATAACTTGAATTGAGAAAAACGTTTTTAAACTAAACAGTAAACATGATAGGGAATTGTAGAGATAGACTATTTTAAGAGTTTATGATTGAAATTCGAAAGTTTGAAACTAATTGTAATCTCATGATACTTTCTGGTTATTAACAGGAAAAGTTGTTATTTTCAAAGTTAAGGGGTTTAATATGTGAAGAAATAGAACTTCGGGGGTTGAAAGAGTAAGCTCTGTTTTTAAAAGTACGACTCGTTGACAATTTGACAAGAATATAGAATATTAGCGAATTCCACGATTTAGACCGAAACGAGAACGAATCGATCGGGGAAAATGGCGACGTCGATGATACAGAGGCTGTTTACGCAAGGCACGAAGATCGTCTGCGTCGGCCGGAACTACGCCGCTCACGCCAAAGAGCTTGGCAACGCCGTTCCCAAGGTTCTTCAATCTTTCTCTGAATCATTTTCCCTTCCTTGTGCGTTTAGTTTTTTCCCGAGAAAAAAAAAACCAATTTCCGGGATTCTCATCTTTCTGCAGTCCCTCTGTTGTTCGATGGTTTAGGGAGTTTTTGTGTTATTCGCTGATTGAAAGTTGTGCATGTGTTAGTCATCCCGAGAAAATTGTGATTTTGATTATGAAATTGCATGTCATGACTCATGAGATGTTGATTTGGTCTCAGGAACCGGTGATATTCTTGAAGCCGACGTCTTCGTATTTGGAAAACGGAGGAACAATAGAGATCCCACACCCTCTGGATTCACTTCACCATGAAGTAGAACTCGCTGTTGTGATCGGGCAGAAAGCTAGAGATGTACCTGAATCAGTAGCCATGGAGTACATTGGAGGTATAAATAATCTCATACTGTTTTGCTGCTTCTGAATTCTGTAATTTCATTTCTCATTTCACTTTTTCTTGATTTTTTTTTTTAAATAGGATATGCGGTTGCTCTTGATATGACTGCCAGGGACCTCCAAGCTTCTGCTAAGGTAGATAACTGACTTTTACTTCATATATCAATGGATCTTGTGGGGGTTTACATGTATACAGTGTTCATGTTGGCTGTTTCTTTTCTACTCTTCTTGCTCTGCATTTGCCAAACCTGTGTTAGGGCAGACCCACACAATTGGTCAAAACATTCATTATAGAACTCTGAAAATTATTAGATAAGCCATCAATGGATTAAGATTTACCCTTTTTGGGATCATGATTTTGGCTTTTCAGGCTGTTTTTAACCACTATCGTCACACAGTTCACCAAAATCATGGACGTGTTGTTTTTTTTTTTTTTTTTTTTGCATAAACAGTAATCTGTTTACATTCTCGTTTTCAGGCATCTGGTCTCCCGTGGACGCTTGCTAAAGGGCAAGATACTTTCACGCCAATCAGCTCTGTTGTAAGTATTCATCTGATACCTAGATGCTAGTTTCAACATACCACGTTAAAATTTAACCTCCTTGGTCTCGGTTATATGGAAAAATTGCTACTTTATGGTCTGTTTAACGGACCCATTTTGCTTGCTTTGTCGCATGATTTATATCATGACTCGTTGGAGGAGGTTTAATGCTAGCATAGCCATCTTGACTTGAGGACCATATGGCTATCTTACTAAGCAGTTTTGTTGGATTCCTAGTTTAAACTTTGGTTTCTCTTGCCGTGTTTCAGCTGCCAACGGCCATGGTTCATGATCCAGATAATCTAGAACTTTGGCTAAAGGTTTGTCACTTTCAAAGTTATTTTCCCTCCCTCCCTCCTCTGAGAAGAATCTGCAAAAACTGATGAATCTGTTCTGTGACAGGTTGATGGTGAAACAAGACAAAAGGGTTTGACAAAAGATATGATCTTCAAGGTCCCATACCTCATCAGCTACATAAGCTCTATTATGACTCTTTTAGAAGGAGATGTCATCTTGACTGGTATAACTTCTGTTTTTCATTCATACCAATAACATTCGGAACAAAGCCTAGACTTATAATAGAATGGCCTTAAAAAAAATTATAGGTACACCAGAAGGAGTTGGACCTGTAAAGATAGGTCAGAAGATAACCGCAGGAATCACTGGCTTGTCAGAAGTTCAATTCGATGTGGAGAGGCGTGTAAAGCCCTTGAGCTAAGTGTTTCATTTTCTTTCTTTCATGTAAAAGGTCGAAATCATATACAAACATCTCTATTTTTCATCATTCACTGCGTTTCCATACACTTTTGAGAAAGAGAGAGATATAACGTTTTAAACTCGCACCCCTGTCATTTGTAATTCTCTAAAACAGTGGTTCTTAGATCGGTGATTGGTTAATACAGCATTTGGAATTGTAACGTTGTGATGTTTATTATTGTCGTATACAATATCGGTGATTGGTTCAAATAATCTACACAAGATAGGTTATGAGACGACGTCGTATGGAAAGGACCCATGGCTTGTCAACTTTAATGATAGGTCCAATCAGTTACGTCTCGCGAGGAATTAAAAAAGGATAATTGACGGATGCATTATTTGTATACGACAAATTTCATAAATTTTTGTATACATTGTTAAAAACGATGGAGATATGTCTAATACATTTCACGGTGGGGTTTGATTAGTTTGAGGGAAATGTGGGGGAAAGGGGGTTAGCTCGATCTTGTTGTTTTCCGAGAAAAAGGAAAATAAATAGTTTTTGGGTTTTGAGTTGTTTAGTTGGTGAGACGACTTCGTATAGTAGATAAGTTCTCATGCCATTTAAATATCTATCCAACTTGGACATACGTTATTGGGATATCGTAGAGGTTAATAGGTGATGAGGCCTTAAACCTCTAGAGAGTGTGCAGGATAAAAGTTCCACATCGGAAAGTGGGAGGGACCTTATGGGAGGGACCTTGAATAATATATAAGGGACTGAGGCCTCTCCACCTACTGCCAATTGGTTTTAGGTTGGATGCCAAAGAAACTTAACATGGTATCAAAACTTTTATCTTGCACACTCATTGTATTGTAATAGGAAAAGAATTATCATTGTAGTCATTTGTTTAGAATAACCCATTTCTTATATAATATTAGAAGTGGAAACATATCATCCACTTTCTCACGTTTTATAGACCCGAAAGGAGAAAGTGTGTAGTATCGATCAAAAATGGCAACGTCGAGTCTGTTTAAGCAAAGCACAAAGATCGTCGGCGTCAGCACTAACTACGCCGCTTACGTCAAAGACAAGCCCGTCCCCAAGGTTCTTCCAATCTTTTTATTCTTTTACCTTTTGTTCACTCCAGTTTCTTCTCCTTCTTTGATTTAGCCGATGCCGGTTTAATCCGGCTAATGGATTACTTTTCATCAGCAGTCCCTCTCATATCTCAAGAAATAACTTTGACCTCAAGGTTCACCGAAAATTAGTAGATGATGAACAATAAATGCTTTTGATACCACAAAAGATCCCGATCAAGAGCTTACTAAGACACACGGTTCAACGACTTTCTCTCCATAACTCCATAAACCATGGTGTCTTAAATTAATGCACAAGAAAAGAAACAAACTAACTAGTGGAAGAACAATCCCTATGAGTTAGTCGAAGCTGGTTTACTTGGGTTAATCGATTGGTTCCCTCATTCTCATGGAATGTTGATTGGTGGAACAGGAACCAGTGATATTCTTAAAGCCGACATCGTCCTACTTGGAAAATGGAGGAACAATTGAGGTCCCACATCCTCTGGAGGCACTTTTCCATGAAGTGGAACTCGCTGTAGTTATCGGACAGAAGGCTAGAGATGTACCCGAATCAGTAGCCATGGATTACGTTGGAGGTATTGTTTAACTTCTTGCTTCTTCTATTGTTTAACTTCTTGCTTCTTCTGAATCATGTAAATATAAATTTCGTTTCTTAGCTTGTACATTTCGTCTTCTTGTTTTTAAGGATATGCGGTTGCTCTTGATATGTCCGCTCGGGAAATCCAAGTTGCCGCCAAGGTACGTAGAAAACAAATTTTAGTTCACCTTCATATTAATGGATCTTATGGGGGGTGTTACATGTATATATGCAATTATCGGATATCTTTTTTCACTCTTCCTGGAACCAGTCTAGGTTAAACCCACGTGAATGTTCAAAACATGAATGATCAAATTCTTCCTTAAATCAAAACTCTTGTATTTTAGATCATAACTTGGGCTTTTTAAAAGTGTTTTTAGCCACTATACGTAGTCCATAACCAAAGTCATGGATGTGTGGTTTTACATAAGCAATAATCTGTTTATTTTTGTTAGCATGGGAAGGTAACTAAAGTATATAATTTAGTGTTGTGCTTAAGCATGTATCGTGTTTACATTCTTGTTTTCAGGCATCTGGTCTCCCGTGGGCGCTGGGTAAAGGACAAGATACCTTCACTCCAATCGGCTCTGTTGTAAGTATACATCTGAAACCTAGATGATATGTAGTTTTAGCACACCATAGATTGAATGAAATATGCCACGTTCTGACTGTAATGGACCCATTTAATCCTTTTTTGTCTGATTGCAGCATATGCGGTTAGGATCTTGACATGAGATCATTACATAACCTATCTTGCTGAGTATCTAAAACTCTTTTTTGCTATGTTTCAGCTGCCAAATGAGATGGTGCCTGATCCCGATAACCTAGAACTTTGGCTAAAGGTACGTCCACTCACTCTCTTGTCAGTTTTTGACCTTAAGATCTAAAAAGATCAAACTGATGAATCAATTTTGTGACAGGTTGATGGTGAAACAAGACAGAAGGGTTTGACAAACGATATGATCTTCAAGGTCCCCTACCTCGTCAGCTACATAATCTCTATCATGACTCTTTTCGAAGGCGATGTCATCTTGACTGGTATTTTTACTTCTAACTTCTCTTTTTCTTTTTCCATATACCAAAACATTCGGAACCAAACCTAGACTCATAAGAGAACGGCCTTCAAAATCAAATTATAGGTACACCATTAGGTGTTGGACCTGTGAAGATAGGTCAGAAGATAACCGCCGGGATCACCGGTCTAACTGAAGTTCAATTTGATGTCGCCAGGCGTGTAAAGCCCTTGACCTAAGTGTTTTTTTTTTTAATCTTCTGTGGTAAATAAAGCATCTCTAGTTTTCTCTGTTTCCTTACAATTGAGAAAGAGAGATGAAAAGCTTAAATAAAACTCAGTGTACTCCTTTTATTTGTAATCGACGTATGCTTAAAATAAAAAACTCGTTCTGTTTTTCTTGTGTAACGTTTTAGTCCTAAAATACAATTTGGGGCACTAAAAAGTGAGAAAATAGTCGTGGATGTGTTTACTTATCTCGTCAGGCCTTTCCTCATGGAGAAAATGACCAACGCCTTTCATCACCACGACTTCGTCCAACAACGGCACGTGGCTCTTGAACCTGCCGTCTTCCATGTACTTCTTGGTGCCTGGAACGTGATAGGTCAGATCTTGGTCGCCGATTATG
The DNA here is from genome assembly GCA_902728155.2 of Microthlaspi erraticum. Lineage (NCBI taxonomy): Eukaryota > Viridiplantae > Streptophyta > Magnoliopsida > Brassicales > Brassicaceae > Microthlaspi > Microthlaspi erraticum. The sequence goes on along the minus strand of CACVBM020001695.1, from coordinate 366,810 downwards.
AACTTAACCGGAACTTTGACTTGAGCTTTTGAGAGTGCTCCCATCAGCTCCCATGTTCTGCAAAGAAGCAAAGAAGCAAAGCAGAGATTTTAGAGATCTTGAACCAAGTTTGATATCTCTAATAATATCGCTACATGGATCCGCAATGAGGTTCTACTCGAGATAAGAACGGCCTAGAAACACAAGAACACTGTACCAAACAACTAAAAGGTTTTCTTCTAAACAATACTAAAACGTTATCAAAGCTGATCTAGGCCGTTTCAGGGTTCGAAAATGAACACATTGCTAAAACACTCGTTACTTAAGGCAGGCCAAATGAATTTAGAGTAACATAATTAGAATCACATGATCAAAGCTATACAGGCAAGCGGATGTATTCAAATTTGAGAATTACAAGAAACATACCGGTCCATATTTCGGTAGTAGTTTACAGGTCCAGTGAAGCCATTCTTCTCGTACTTGGAAGCGTAATATTGAACATCATACTCAGTTAGCCAACAGGGCAGTGACACAGGATCATCATCATAGGGGTTTCCTTTAGGTAAGAGTATAGGACCAGGATTACGATACGTTAAGAGCTTCACGAGAACTCGTTCCGTGCCAACTTTAGAGAATTCCTCCTCTATTTCTCCATATTCCTGCAATGTGTAAACCCCATTCTTGTGATTCAGAAACAAACGGCCAAAATACAAAAACATCTATCCTCTCTGCTCTGAATCAAAACAGTCCAATGTCACAATGTCTATTCATTCACATACACTAAACATACGAATCTTGATAAGAACTTTCAGCAGCGAGCAAGCTATCAAAATGTTCATCTCATAACTCTTTTACTGGTAAGCTAATGTTTGACTTGTGAATATGATCAATTTAATGTTTCAACCTGAGTCAACAGCCAAAAGTATAAATTCAAACAGATACTTCACCAAATTGATCTCAAGCTAGTAGTAACTACTGTGTTCTACTCGATTAGAGTCAATTTAAGTTTATTGAGGTGAAGAAGAAGATGGGACCTGAAACCTGCAGATGTAGTAGTCATCGCCGTAGAAGGATTTCATCATCGATATCGGTTTCCGCTTAGGATTCCAAGGTTCAAACACCACACTCATGTTCACCAGAGCTTTAACCCGATCAGGCCGGAGAAGACAGAGATGCCAGGCGATGATTGCGCCCCAATCATGTCCCACCACGAACACCTTCTCTCGAACTCCCACCACCGCGTCGATCAATCCAATCAGATCTCCGACCACGTGGAGACTTGTGTACGCGTCCACGCTCTCCGGCGCGTCGGTGTCTCCGTAGCCGCGCAGGTCCGGCGCGATTGTTCGGTAACCCAGCGAAGAGAGTGCCACCATCTGATGTCGCCATGTGTACCAGAGCTCCGGGAATCCGTGGAGGAAGAGTATCACCGGACGACGGAGAGCTCCGTCGAAAGCACTGTTTCCGTCGACGGAGGGAATTTTCTCGGCGACGTGCATGTTGATTCCATTAACCTTGACAAATCTGTGATGGAAAGTAAGATCCATCGGCAGAGAGAGAGGAAAGAGAAGCTAATAAGAATTTTTCTTGAAGAAATGAATCGAATTTTGATCTTATCCTACTGATCTGCGTTAACTAGCAAGTAGCAACACAGTACAGAGCAATCGGGACCGGTCTGATCAAACTTGGTAGGAGTGGAGGTTTTTTCACTCGGCTAGTTTCGGTTTAACTCGATCATATCCGGTTAAATGCTGTTATTTCCGGTTTTAACAGAGTTAAATTGGATTTCCCGGGCTTTCTTTATCCGATATTTGCTGTAAATTTGAAATCCCAGTGAACAAGATCATAGTTTGGTTCGAATTTCCTGTTTGACTCCAAGGGTATATAGCTGTTCGTATGTATATAGCGTAAATGCGTAATGAAGAGTGTTCTCTTCTCTCTCTTATCTTTCCAAACCAGCTTGTATGTGTATGCTAAGTTCTTTAGATGAAATTTAAGGACAGTAGAGAATATCCACATTTAAGCACATCCACCCAAAATAATACTCTCTAATGTCGTTTAAGATTATTGCACATAAATTAAGAAAACATATTAAAATTTCTGAAAGACCTCTAATTATTACAATAAACTAGGGGTTAAAGCCCGCGCAAGTGCGGCGTTGTTTGCAATAATTTTTCTGTTTGATTTTATTTATATTCATTGATTGAAATTTTGAATTATGATGGTTATATGTTAACTTCCATGTTTTTGTTATATTTTAAGCTAACCCAACAATTAACACTAACAATATGATCAATCTATACTATTAAAATGGAAGCAATCTAGGGTGCATGCTGGAGTTATTCCTGTCACCAAACAGAAAATTATCCCAGTTATCCGAATTTTTAAGAATAACCCGGAAGGGAGTCGGGTCGGATCCTGTTAAAAAGATCATTTACTCCCACGCTTTTCAAAGGAGATTTTTTTGGAGAGAGATCATTTTTGTCCAGGGCATATTTCGGACCTTCTCTGTTTGGAAACAAGTTTAAGCAGAAAAAGTGTGTCAAGTGTAAAAAGGGGCTACACGCCGGATCTTTGACCGACCCGAAAAGAAAACACGCGGATCCTACTACTTAAATCAGACCGATATGAATAAACCAAATAAACCGACAGCGCAATTTGATTTTCAGTACAAAACCGGTGTAGAAGAATTCCTTTACAGAATGAAACGTAATAAAAGGAATCTTAACAAAATGAAAGGTAATAACTTTCGTTATTAATTTCGAATTTAATGTACTCCAGCTCCGATCACCGCACAATCTGCACGATCTTTCCAAATATAATAAGTGCATTTCAAATGTCGAATCCAAGATATCACTAACAACAATCAAAAGATATTCTCTTCCAACAAAATCTAAGGAGTTTCCACTAACCACGCAAAATCAAAAAGTTTTTCCAAAAAAAAATCAAAGATTTATAATTGAATATCCCCTTCCATAAGAATATGCGTGTGACGGGAAGCCCTAAGAAACCCTCCCATCTACTATAAATATACGATTAGAAAACCTAGAAAAACCACAGAAAAACACATCGATATTCTAATAGAAAAACTATCTTCTCGGCTTTTACAAGTATATCATCACGCATATTTAGTCAAAACAGTGCTATGAGTAATGAGGCAACTTCACTAAATCACTATTTTATATCATTCTCGATATATTCTAATTGCAATTTTCAATCTGTTTCAGGATCTGAAGAGAGAACATCTTCAAACGTTTTTTCAAAATTCTACTTTCAAGTATGATTATTTGTCAGGCGTTCACAAAGCTTAAGATATCAAACCTTTCAAGTCTTCTTGGTGAATCCGTGTGAAAACTTTCCACATTTGGAAGCAGTTCAAGGCACTCTCTGGTGAAACAATGAAGGTCATACAGGCAGACGAAACTGTAAGAATACATCCAATTAAACATGTCTATTATTTGTTTCACACTGTCTTTGAATTAGTAAATGTATCAGTTTCGTGTTTTGCACCTTTTTACACGTTTTCAGAACTTCTACAAAACCCATGGCTGCACCACTTCCCAATTCTTTCCTAAACGACGTCAAGCCTTTCCAAAACATTTGCAAAATCCAAGTTGAAGTCCTGCATTCATGAAAACAATCAATCAACAAATCAAGAGGGCCATGTCTCAAAGAGGTATTTCGGAATTTGGGAGTCTTGGTGTTATAACAACTGTTTCTTATCTTCTTTATTGTCACAGGATTGAATCAAGAGATAATATCTCATCAAAGATCAAACATCACGAACAACACAGAAGAAAACTTGACTGAGCGAAGAAGTCATAATTAGAATTATACTTTAGCATCGCTATCTACTTTATGTGAATTGTTTTAGATATGTAGGGCACTGTTATTATGTTTTATGTCTTACTAATTTTTTTTTGTTCTTCTATGAAACAAAAAAAATATCTATCAATGAAACGTTACATCTTTAAAGTTCCACTCTGAAGTTAAACATTAAAGCGGGAAGCGGGAGTTGTGTTGGAGGAAATGCACAGCTAAGGAAAGCTTAACAATCAAGAATGTATTGTATTCACACAAAAATTACGTATAAGAAAAGTTTTCTATTCAGCAAAAGAAAAGTTTTAAAGAGATCATCAGAACAAAGCTGTTTGTCTAATGCAATTCAGTTAATCTGGAATAAAAAATATAAGTGTATAAGATGAGTAGGATTTGTACTAACATTCAGAGTTGAAATTCGATGCTATTTTGAGTAAACATATTAGTTGTAATGACATATCTCTTCTTCTTTGTCCTCACTTTCATATATAACACAACTCTTCATGAAAATGATCAAAAAACAAAACCCATTCAATAACATTTTTTTATATATGATCTCAATAACACTAATTCTAATCCATATATGATCTCTTATTATTATTAGTCTTATAATATTATTGAGACCATATTTTACATAGGAGTTTTAAAAACATTATTATCTTATTATCTTATCGAATTGTGTCATATTTTACACCGGCCCAACTCGGGACCGAAGAAATTTATTAATTTATTGTGTTTATTAATTTATCGGATAATAATTTATAGAGTTTCTACTGTATGTTGTTAGTCATCTAATGTGAGTAAAAAATATTAACATTGACGAAGCTTCATATTTATGTAAAATTTGTTAATATAAATTAAATATTATACTTTGTACTTATTATACATTATTGATCTGGCTAAGTTTAATTTATTAACACATGATTATCAACTTTCTACTTTGTAAAATCATAAAATTATGTTAAAATAAAGTTCACAACTTCCTATGTTATGGTAACATTTGTTCGACTAAGTTCACAAATTTAGTTAACCCAACGTTAACAACATTATGGGTCAGAATCAACATTTGTTTAAGTGACTGAAGTTCTAACTTCCTGCGTTATAGTTACATTTGTTCAATTGACTAAAATTCACAAATTTAATTAATCCAAGGTTAACAACATCAAGGGTGAGAACCAACATTTGTTCAATTGACTAAATTCACAAATTTAGTTAATTCAAAGTTAACAACATCACCGGTGAGAACCAACATTTGTTTAATTGACTCAAGTTCACAACTTACTGTGTTATAGTTACATTTGTTCAATTGACTAAAGTTCACAAATTTAATTAACCCAAAGTTAGCAACATGATGGGTGAGAACCAACATTTGTTCAATTGACTAAAGTTCACAAATTTAGTTAACCCAAGGTTAACAACATCACATATCAGAATCAACATTTGTTTAATTGACTGAAGTTCACAACTTCTTGTGTTATAGTTACATTTGTTCAATTGACTATCACAAATTAATTAACCCAAGATTATCAACATCACGGGTGAGAACCAACATTTGTGTTTCAATTATTATAAAATGAAGAACCAACATTTGTGTTTCAATTATTATAAAATATGAAGATGTTGCTCAAAAACTCCGTTCTTCATTTTTTTGGTAGATCTTAAAATGGTGTTAAAATAGGAACATCAAACATCATGTTTGCTTATCTTCTTCACAAATCCAAAGTGTATCTCTTTCTCTCTCCATGGATCCTCAAGAAGAATAAAAAAAGGAGAGTAAAAAAAAATCAAAACCTATAATTCATCACCATCTAAGTTCAACTGTAGAAAGTAATGAAGGTGTATTCTCATAAACATAAGAAAATTATCACTTCATAAAGCGAATCATATTCCTTAAGCTTCTTATTAGGTGAATCGACAGGTCACAAGCAAGAAGGAAAAGTGAGAAATATCAAGAAAGATAAAAAGAAACATGAAATAAACCTTTGGATATTTTAAAGACTATTTACCCAAACATGTGAAAAGAAAATGATGACATCAAAATTTAAAGGTGTTGCTAACCTCAAAAACTTCGGTTTTTGTTTTTTTTGTAGATGTTAAAATGGTGGAAATGGCCGGGTAATAGAAACATCAAACATCAAGTTTGCTTCTCTCCTTCACAAATCCGAAGTGTATCTTTTTCTCTCTCCATGAATCCTCAAGAAGAATAAAAAAGGGAGAGTAAAAAAAAAATCAAAACCTATAATTCATCACCATCTAAATTCAATTGTGGAAGGTAATCAAGGTGTATTCTCATAAACATAAGACAGTTATCACTTCATAAAGCGAATTGTATTTCATAAGCTTCTTATTAGGTGCAGGATGTAAATACCTTTTGGTATTTCAAAAATATCTACCCAAACATGTGAAAAGAAAATGACAGCATTAAAATTTAAAGGTGTTGCTAACCTCAAAAACTTCGTTTTTTTTTTGGTAGATGTTAAGATGGTGGAAATCGTTGGGTAATAGGAACATCAAACATCATGTTTTGTGTACTCTGATTTCGCAGGCAAGTGAACGAAAATTGCTTGAGCTTAAGGGTTTACCTGAGCTACATATTGGAGTCGGAAGGCCGCAAGTAGCCACATATGAGAAACCAATTTGAATCGAAGACGAAGAGAACTATATCCGGTGAAATTAGCTCAAAACCCCAAAAAAAAACAATTTCGGATTCATCGAGATTTAGTAATTTCCGGGAAATTGCAAAATCATAAAAATCGGGGTTGTTATATAGAAGGAAAGAGTCTACGAAGAAGAAGATAAGCGGAAGCGTAGGGACGATGTGCTCATGTTAAGCCCAAAGAAGAACAATGAAGACAAGCAGAAGCCATATGAAAGGAAGAAGAAGATCGGTGAAGAAGAAACAGAGAAATAACCATCAACGGTGTTCAGTTGGTTTTAAAAAAAAAGAACAGATCTCCTCGGTTAACCTAAACCGAACGAAATCAATTTGAGAATATAAAATACAATCAAATTTTAAGATTATATTTACAGACTTAGAAAACATTTCAGCCACTTGGTTTGCTTTATACTTTGTCAACGTAAAATTACTTTTCGAAGAAACGGAAATAACAAAAAACGGATTGTCAAATATGAAATATTATACAACATTATAACTCACCAAATGAAACAGAGCAAACCCGTAAAACGACACATATGTATGTTATACTATCGAGACATTGAAGCCGGTTTGATTATGTTTGCTCGGGGTCAGTATCTAGCATGAAATTATAACAATTTGTATACATATTTATTTCGTCTCATACTTATATAATCTAAATAACACCAATTTATCATCATATATCACAAACATATATACAATTGTTTACATAATTACGGTTTTAATAGTTAAAAACATTTTATAATAATTGAAACATCCCGTGCTTCCCAAGTGCAACATTCTTTTAGATTTGGGTCTTTTCGGAAAAAAATAAAGGAAGAACGGAAGTGATAAGGTGAAAATTTGTAACCTTGACTTTAATATGTCTCATAGACAAATTTATTAATGAATGGAAAGAAGAGAATATTGGACTTACATAATTTGTTTTGATATGATATCAAATTGAGAATATATTATTTGAAGTGTTCAAGGAGATTTACTAGACTTATTACAAATTTCATTTTAATTGTACAGAAGTACATATTAAATTATTCGAAGATTTTTTTCGTTTATTAATGAAACAGCTGATCCGACAGATTCACCAAATTAATTTCATATCAGAAGACTAGATATCGAATCGAATTAGAGTTGAGTACGGCTTGGATCAATCCTCCCCCTTGGCCCGGGAAGGGGAAAGTGGCCGAGCGGTCAAAAACGGATTCGATTTCTCCCATACCCCAAGTTGTGCGACTTTTCGTTTTGCACAAGATGTTAAACAAACGGTCTGGATGCCACAAATGTTGATGTTAATTTCAAACAAAGAAAACATGCAAAATGAATTTATCCGTTTTAGGGCCATACTCGAGAAGAATTATTACAGCCAAATATTTACCAGTTAATTTATCACTTTTCGTCTTATTATTGATTCAATAATTTATTTAACCCCAAATTAAAATTTACACCGAATAACTGTGTAACTCAAAAAAATAAAATCTTCAAAAACCGTAACATCCCGTGCTTCCCAAGCACGGGTCAGGATCTAGTTTTTTTTATTAAGATATTAACACCTTACTTCATCTCGAGTTTTCTATTTCTTAAATTTAATATGCATTTGACTCAACGTTAAAATTTGTAAACATGGTGTAGACTCGCAATTGCACTCAAAATATGATAAAAAAACAAAAACATGTGTAACTTCTTACATATATACTTTGTTGTGGTAGCATATGACAATTGATTATTTTCTATTATGTTAGTTTTGTAAATATAAATTGAATTTTTGAAACAAACATGACACCATTCTTAAAATTTTCATGTTTTTCGTTGCAATGAAATTTAAATAATAACTCGACTTCTATTTTTTAATAAAACAAACTCTAACTCTAATTTTTTATTAGCTTTTTACTATGTTAAATAATTTATACTGTATTTTTTTTACTTGTAAGCACATTATAACATTTTTAAATATGATAAATCCTTTGAGTTAAAACTAACTATATACTATTTCAAGTTAAATATTTCTTTATTTCACCTCCATTTTATATTACAACTTTCTTTTAACTTTTAACATCAAGATATCACATATTTTATATTAATCAATTAAATTGTTTGTGTATTTTTCTTAGTTTTGTTTATGTATAAAATAGGAATATATATAAAGAAATATTAATGCACATATATTAAATATCTTAAATACAATTAATGATTTTTTGGCTGATGTGGATAGCCTAGGAGAAGAGAGCAACTCTCCTATTATATATAAGATAATTTAACTCTCCTGTTAATACACTAAATTTATAAGGATAAAACTGAAAATTTACTCTAAGTTATACACAGAAAATCTAATACGACACTTATAATAAAACAAAAAAAGAATCAAGGCTAAATTGATACTTATTATGAAACAGAGAATAAGAATGACTACCACAATATTTTTGAAACCAGTAAAAATACAAACCTATTGCTTAAAAAAATTATGATTATAATAAATATAAAATTATATATTTAAATTTCTAGTCAAATAACACTGTATTTTGGAAAATTCATTTTTGACTTACACCTTTTTAATAACATCTATTTGATATGAAACTATACTAAAGATATACCACTATATATTGATATAGTGGATTGATATAACTTGGTTAATAAAAGAGAGAGGAGATGAGATGAGATGGAAAGGAGAGAGGGAGAGAGTTATGTTTGATGTGAGGGAGATAGGGTGAGAGAGAGGCTTCGTGTATTAAAAGAGGAAGTGATTAAGGTTTCTTTCTTGTATTGTGTTGGTGTACGTGGGTGAGGAGAGGAAGTATAGTGAATTTTTCTGTATTCAACTTATGAATAACAAGTTACAAGTACATGTATTTATAGGGAGCTAAAAGTATTAAAGAAATCAAGTCACCGACTTGATGACGGTGAAAAAACTTCACCTATAAGCAAACAATATAATATTGTGATGAGGATAATTATCTTTCTAACACTCCCCCTTAATTATCCGCTTGTATTATGTACGGTCTCGTTAAAAAACCTATGTCATAGAAAAACCCAATGGGATAAAAACTATGACTTAGGAAAAAGAGTACCGCAGCATAATCTCCCCTGGAAAAGATATAATCTTTTCTTTTCAAAGTTTGTAGACGACGCATTCCAATACTGTGAACATGCTTCTTGAACACTGTAGTAGGAAGCGCCTTTGTAAAAAGATCGGCTGCATTGTCACTTGAACGAATATACTCGATGTCCACTTCTTGATTTTTCTGGAGTTCTTGAGTGTATGAGAAAAATCTTGGAGGAATATGCTTCGTTCTGTCACTCTTGATATAACCTTCTTTGAGTTGTGTGACACATGCAGAATTGTCTTCAAATATTTTTGTTGGCTCTTTCTCTATGACATTCCACTTGATTCTTGTATGTGATGAGTCATAGACCGGAGCCATACACACTCTCTACATGCTTCATGGAGAGCAATAGTTTCTGCATAATTTGAAGACGTTGCAACCAAAGTTTGCTTTTGCGAACGCCAGGAGACCGCGGTTCCACCAATTGTGAAAACATAACCTGTTTGTGATCTAGCTTTGTGTGGATCTGATAGATATCCTGCATCAGCAAAACCAACTAAAACACATTTTGAGTTTTTAGGATAAAATAATCCTAAATCAATTGATCCTTGAAGATAACGAAAAATATGTTTTATTCCATTCCAATGTCTGCGCGTAGGGGACGAACTATATCTTGCAAGCAGATTAGTAGCGAATGCTATATCTGGTCTAGTGCAATTTGCAAGATACATTAGTCCACCAATAGCGCTCATGTAAGGTACTTCAGGACCTAACACTTCCTCGTTATCCTCACAAGGACGGAATGGATCCTTTTCAACATCAAGAGATCTATTAACCATTGGAGTACTCAAAGGAGTTGCTTTGTCCATATAAAAGCGTTTTAACACTCTTTTAGTGTAATTTGACTGATGCACAAATATACCATCTTGGAAATGCTCTATCTGGAGCCCAAGACAAAACTTTGTCTTTCCAAGATCTTTCATTTCAAACTCTTCTTTCATATGAGTTCTTGCATCATCAATTTCCTTTTGAGTTCCAATCATGTTCAGGTCATCTACATATACAGCAATAATCACAAATCCTGACGAGGATTTCTTAATGAATACGCAAGGGCATATCGCATTGTTGACGTAATCTTTACTCAACAAATATTCACTTAAGCGATTATACCACATGCGTCCGGACTGTTTTAGTCCATAAAGTGATCGCTGTAATCTGACCGAACAGATCTCCTTAGCCTTTGATTTCAAATCCTCAGGCATTTTTAACCCTTCTGGGATTTTCATATATATCTCATTTTCAAGAGATCCATATAGATATGCTGTCACAACATCCATGAGATACATTTCAAGATTTTGAGACGCTGCTAAGCTCATCAAAAATCTGAATGTTATGGCATCCATTACTGGGGAATATGTTTCTTCATAATCAATTCCCGGTCTTTGAGAAAAACCTTGAGCCACAAGTCGGGCTTTATATCTTGTGACCTCATTTTTCTCATTTCTTTTTCTTACAAAAACCCATTTGTGCCCGACGGGTTTTGTATTCTCAGGAGTTGTGACAATAGGTCCAAAAACACTTCTTTTATTGAGGGAGAGTAATTCAGCTTGGATGGCCATTTTCCATTTCTCCCAATCAGGTCTTTTGAGACACTCTGATATTGTTTCTGGATCTGGATCATCACTTTCATGATCAATTTCTTTGTATACAGAAAAAGAGAATATTCCATCATCATCTTCTATTTCATTTCTTGTCCATACTTTTCCATTTTGGGCGAAGTTGATGGAAATCTCAAATTTTTCTGTATCATGTTCGTCTTCTGGACGAATCTCTTTCTCTGGTTCTTCAAAAACCATTTTGTTTATGTCTTCTAGACATATTTCTTTACAAGGTTCTTCTAACCTTTTCTCCCAAATTCTTTTTCTTTCGGGGATTTTTATCTTTAGAGCCCATCGGCCTCCCCCTCTTTAATTGGACTTTGGGTGCATTTGCTATGCTTCCATCATTTTGTTCCTTAGAAACATCTATCTTTGATGGAACGTTTGCAGCGGGTATATATGATTTCGTCACTCTTTTTGTATCTGTAACGCGTCTGGTAATTGATTTGCCATATTTTGTAAATGTATAATTTTCTGAACTTCCAATTCGCGTTGTTTTGTCGGGGGATCAAAGTGTAACAAATTCGGTGTACACCATGTGAGGTCTTTTGGAACCTCTTTAATTCCTCCCCCTAACGCTGGAAATTCATCTTCATTAAAATGGCAATCGGCAAAACGTGCCGTAAACATATCACCAGTTTGAGGTTCAAGATACCGAATAATACTCGGTGACGTATACCCAACGTATATTCCCAATCTCCTTTGTGGCCCCATTTTTGTTCTTTGTGGCGGTGCTATCGGAACATAAACCGCACAACCAAAAACACGGAGATGGGATACGTTTGGCTCCTGACCAGATGCCAATTGCAATGGGGAATATATATTATAAGCACTTGGTCGTATTTGGAGCAACGCTGCAGCATGCAAAATAGCATGACCCCATATAGAAATTGGGAGTTTTGTTCTCATTATTAACGGTCTTGCAATCAGTTGCAACCGTTTAATCAAAGACTCAGCCATGCCATTTTGTGTATGGACATGTGGAACCGGATGCTCAACATCGATTCCCAATGACATGCAATAGTCATTAAAGGCTGTGAAGTGAATTCACCAGCGTTATCTAATCTCACTTTCTTAATAGTATAATCAGGGAACTGTGCTCTCAACCTGATTATTTGGGCAATGAATCTTGCGAAAGCCGTATTTCGTGTTGTCAAAAGACACACATGTGACCATCTACTTGATGCGTCAATTAATACCATAAAGTATTGAAACGGTCCGCATGGTGGGTGAATAGGCCCACATATATCACCGTGTATTCTCTCTAAGAACACAGGGGATTCATTCCCAACTTTCGCTGGTGATGGCCGAGTTATGAGTTTTCCTTGAGAACATGCATTACATATGAACTCGCCCGTTTCTAAAATTTTCCCGTATTTCAACGGATGGCCATTTGAGTTTTGCACAATTTTTCTCATCATGACTGAACCTGGATGCCCTAGCCTTTCATGCCAGATTTTGAATGTACTAGTAAACTTCGGGTTTACTGTAACATATGATTCAGTCAGAGTAATATTTGTGCAATATAATCCGGAGGACATCATTTTCAATTCTTCCAATATTTGTCCCTCCGATTTGATGCAAAGGATTTCAATGCCATTCTTATTTATAGTCTCTATGTGATATCCATTTTTACGGATATCTTTGAAACTCAATAAGTTTCTATAAGACTTCGGGGAATATAATGCATCATTTATTTCAAACTTTGTTCCCCTTGGCATTGAAAAATTGGCTCTTCCAGAGCCCAATATTATTTTTGCACCACCAGAAATGGTATTCACGCTTTCAACGGAATCTTTAATTTTGAGACCGGAGAAATATCTTTTATCTTTGAGTATTGTGTGCGTTGTAGCACTGTCTGCAAGACACATATCTCCATCACGAGTCTCAAATTTCGTCATTTCTGGATTTAACAAAGATGCATTAATAAGTATTAAACAATACAAAGCTTATATCACAAGATACAAAATACCACATTAAAAACTATTTTACAACAAAAAGATCAAACTTTTAGGTTATCTTATTCAGGAAGATAACTATGTATATCATGTCCTTTTAGTCGTCTGTTTTTCCGTTGATCTCTTCGGAGTCAACCAGAAAATCTGAAACATCAAGATGAGTATCATCGTTTAGGCCGTGAAAGGAAGGACCGGGTTCATTGGAGATGAAGTTAGTCTCACTTTCTTTCTCCTTTGCTTTTTGTGATTCCCGGTACAGATCGGCTAAGTGTCTGGGTGTACGACAAGTACGCTCCCAGTGATTTTTCATGCCGCATCTGTAGCAAACACTTTCTTTTTGCTTTTTAGAATCTCGGCCGTAATCATTTGCTCGAGATCTTTTATATTCCTTTCATTGTTGGACTCGTCGGGACGGTACTCTTTTCCTTGTCCCCGACCACGTCCACGGCCACGGCCACGACCTCGGTTTCGACCATATCCACGTCCACGTCCTCGTCCATTATTTTGGCTGGACGATGCTACATTCGCTTCTGGGAATGGAGCAGCTCCAGTGGGACGAGTCTGATGGTTCATCATCACAAGCTCGTTATTCTGTTCTGCAACAAGGAGAACATCCATCAATTTTGAATAACGAGTATAGCCATTTGCCCGATATTGTTGTTGCAGGACTATATTTCCAGGGTGAAATGTGGAGAGCGTTTTTTCAATCATATCATAATCGCTCACATTTTCTCCACATAGCACCATTTGGAAATTATTCTGAACATAGCAGAATTATATTCAACAACACTTTTATAGTCCTGAAACCGGAGATATAGCCACTGGTATTTGGCTTTGGGCAAATCTATATATTTTTGATGGTCAAATCTTTCTTTCAAAGATTGCCAAAGATCCGCAGGATCTTCTTTAGTGATGTATTCATCTTTTAAACCATCGTGGATGTGATGAAGTAGAAAGATCATGGCTTTCGCCTTTTTCTCATCGGATGTCTCTTTCGACTTGTCAATGGCATCAAGAAGCCCATTTCCTTTTAGATGCATTTTTGCACCTATTGCCCATGTCATATAATTGTTTCCAGAAATATCAAGGGCGGAAATTTCGAGCTTAGCCAAATTTGACATGATATCTGCATAGATCATAGATCAGTTCATTAAATATAAATTCAAATTCAAATTTTGCAAAAAAAATTGGCATTATAACAGTATAAATTAGCAGAAATTTAGATGGCAGAAAGTAAATAGCGAAAAAGTAAATTACAGAAAAGTAAATATTCAGGAGGAGGCAAAGCCTCTACTCCAAGAGGAGGTTTTTACCATCAACTCTTATATGATCTAAGGTGACATAGTCTACCATATGATCATTTGCTCGGAGTAGGTACAACCTAGCATCCCGGCTATAAGAAATGATTTTTCGATTGTGGAGACAAAGCTACCATAACAATCGGCTCGGAGAAGGCATAGCCTACCATCCCGGCATAGCATATAAACAATAAAAATAGACATAATATAAAGCAGTTCGTGCTGATAACGTGATATGAAACTAAACTAAAGATGTACCACTATATATTGATATAGTGGATTGATATAACTTGGTTAATAAAAGAGAGAGGAGATGAGATGAGATGGAAAGAGAGAGGAGAGAGTTACGTTTGATGTGAGGGAGATAGGGTGAGAGAGGTGTATTAAAAGAGAAGTGAGTTCTTGTATGTTTGTATGTGAGAGGAAAAGATAGTGAATATTTTTGTATTGAACTTATGAATAACAAGTTACAAGTACATGTATTTATAGGGAGCTAAAAGTATTAAAGAAATCAAGTCACCGACTTGATGACGGTGAAAAAACTTCACCTATAAGCAAACAATATAATATTGTGATGAGATAATTATTCTTTCTAACACTATTAGATTAAATCTAGATTGATATTGATTTTAGAAGTCAAATAGTTCTTAGAATCTGGCATTTTAATATGGAAAATTTTCAAATCTACATATCTATGCTGTCTATTTTCACAACTACACTTTTTCATTAAAAAAGAAGACTAAATCCAAAATTTAAACCCTAAACCCTAAAAACTAATTTTAAACCCTCAAAACTAAACTCTAAACCCCGAAATCTAAAACTAGTTATGATTAGTGAACTCAAACTTAGATGTTAAATTTAGAAAAAGTGTAATTTTTAAAATTAACATCATAGAGGTGTAGTTTTTAAAATTAACACCTCAAGAAGTGTATTTCTTAAAATTTCTCATTTAATATAACATATTTTAAGTTCTTGATTAAATACACCTCCAAAGTTAAGTAAACCAAACTTAAGTAAACTGAGTTAATTAAGTTGTGCTAATCTCAAGCGTTTGATGTTCTTTACATGAACACCAAAGAACAGCGGCTAAAATGATCTTGTCAATAAAAAAAGGGTGATTTGCTATAATAACCCACAAAATATTGTAAATAGCCAAAATAGCCTATCAAGAATTTTGAAGATTTTATAAATTTTTACACAATTATCCTTTTAAAGTCTTCCAAACTTACTCGCAGACTCGGATTTTCTTTTGCTAGTCTGCTATTTTTTTGGCAGACTCAACGTATTTTTGGTAGACTCTATATATTTTTTCGTAGACTCTGTCAAGCTTTGACAAACTATACCAAAATCTTCCAAATTTACTAGCAGACTCGGATTTTATTCTGCTGATCTTCCATTTTTTTGTGGATTCTGCATATTTTTAGTAGATTTAAATTTCAGTCTGCTAATCTGTTATTTTGTTAGCAGACACTACATATTTTTGGTAGATTCTGCGTCTTTTTTGTAGACTCTGTCAAGGTTTGGTAGAGTATACCAAAGTCTTCCAAAATTTACTAGCAGACTCGGATTTTAAATTGCTAGTCTTCCATTTTTTTGGTGGATTCTGCGTATTTTTGGTAGATTTAAATTTTACTTTGCTAGTCTACTATTTTATTGGCAGACTCTACGTATTCTTTGTAGACTTTGTTGAGGTTTTGGCAGACTACGTCAAAGTCTTCCAAATTTACTGGCAGACTTGAATTTTAAACTGCTAGTCTTCCATTTTTTTGGTGGATTCTGCATATTTTTGGTAGATTTAAATTTTACTTTGCTAGTCTACTATTTTATTGGCAGACTCTACGTATTCTTTGTAGACTTTGTTGAGGTTTTGGCAGACTACGTCAAAGTCTTCCAAATTTACTCGCAGACTTGAATTTTAAACTGCTAGTCTTCCATTTTTTTGGTGGATTATGCGTATTTTTGGTAGACTTAAATTTTACTTTGCTAGTCTGCTATTTTATTGGCAGACTCTACATATTCTTTGTAGACTTTGTCGAGTTTTGACAAATTACATTAAAGTCTTCCAAATATATTAGCAGACTTGGATTTTAATCTGCGAATCTTCTACTTTTTGGTGGATTCTGCATATTTTTGGTAAATTTGACTTTTACTCTGCTAATCTGCTATTTAATTAGCAGACTCAACATGTATTTGGTAGACTCTGCATAATTTTTTGTAGACATTGTTGAGATTTGGCAGATTACATCAAAGTCTTTCAAATTTACTAGCATATTCAAATTTCAATATGCTAATCTTCTAATTTTTTTATGAATACTACATATTTTTGATAGACTTGAATTTTACACTGTTAGTTTGCTATTTTATTAGCATATTCAATATATTTTTGATAGATTTTACATATTTTTTAAGACTATGAGTTTTGGCAAACTACACCATAGTCTTCTAAAATTATCACTATAATTGAATTTTAATCTTCTAATATGATATTTTTCTGTGTTGTTTTGTTAATATTGGATTTTAGTTGATGAAATATTTTCTCGCAAAATTCAGAAAAAGTTACAAACTGAAATCTCATATAGTCAAACATTTTATAAATGTGCAAAAAAACAAAAATGAAAAGAAGTAGAATGGATAGAGAATCAATTTCAATGATAAATACCATAAATGAAAAAATTGAGTTCGACAAAAAAAATTGCTGTTAGACCAAATATACATTGCCATGAAATTTGATAAAATAAAAATAATCAATTGATTTGAAATTAAAAGTTATTTATTTCTTATTTTATTTTTCTTTTATTTATTTATTAACTAAAACTAATTTGTTATTGTTCAAATTAAATGAATAGTTATGTGTAATTTACAAAAACGAAATTAAAGAAATAATTATAGTTAAAAGGATAAAACTGGAATTATACATCACTGCTTAAATGATTAATAGGTTATATGAGTAATAAAAATATAAATAGGTTATTATAGCTATTTCTTATAAAAAAGAGGTTATATTAGGTAATTTTCTCTAAAAAAAATGGTTTATTGCGAATATTTAAGAAAAAAAATTGGTTACGTTTTGTGCAATTATGCCATTGAGATTTAGCTTTCTTAGCAACTTTGAATAGTTCTGGTGTATCGAAAGAAACATACAACATATGACCAAAACTGCAATGTTGGAGTTAAATTTAGATTCTCGATTTTTATACTCATTTAAATAAGGCACTTTTTAGCGATATATATATGTTTTCCTTCCACAAACATATTTTAGGAGGGTCTAATGAAGTTGAAAGAATTTATTTTGCAAACAATTCAAAAACTGCTGCTACCGCTGTTTGTGGGGGTGCTTTGGATTATAGCTGGATTTTCATACCTTTTTGTACATGCAGTGCACTAACGTGACACACTGGTAGTCTGGTATGAGCCACGTTTTTAATCAACTTTAACTGCAAATAAATAGTATAAATGATTGCGTACCTGATCACCGGTGTTCATGTCTTGAATGTTGGGAATGTAGTTATTATGAGCGGTCATTGTAGACAAAGAGTTCTTTGAAAGAAATCGCCTAATCTATTAAGATCAAGCTTGAGAGCTCAAGAATGTAATCAATGAAGAAAAGCTTGGTATTGCTTTGTTTAATTATAACATGAATAACTAAACTACTAATAATGAAGCAGCATTAATAAAATTTTGGGAGCTCAAGAATGTAATCAGTGAATATAAGCAGCACTAATCAATGAATTTGGTATTGCTTTGTTTAATTACTAGGTGCTTCGCCCGCGCGCCTGCGCGGGCAACAAATGTTTTAGAATTCCAAATCCTTTCAATTAATATTAGATGAACGCATTTTCTTTTTAATTACTTTTCATATTTTTGTAATGTGTTTATTTTCCAAAGAATTAGTAGTTTAACATTTTGTTAATTTGATATGAACTTATAAACTATGAAAGATCTAGAAAAAAAAATTAGTTAAATTTTGTAATGGTCATTTTCTTTTCCCTCTTATTCTTTTTCACTGATCCCATCTTTTATTTTTTCTTCCATTTATTTATTCGTTGTCATCATCTTTTTTTTCACCGCTTTTTGTTTTTCAAATTTTTGTTCTTTAATCATTTCTTGTGTCTTCATATCCTCCAACTTACTATTCTACTTTTTCTTTCTATTTTTTTATATTCTTTTTAAGTTTTTTCTTCTTCCTCATTCCCCTCACTCTCTATCTTTATCATCTTCGTCTTTTTCTGACATCATCTTATTCTAGTTTTTATTTCTTTCTTATTTGTCTTTTTTTTCTCTTCACATTACATTTCTTCTTCTTTGTTTTATTTTTTTTCTTGAGTTTTCTTCTTCTTCTCGAAGTTTCCCATCTAGATGAAGACGGTTGAAAAGTTCTTTTCCACCGTTTTTTTTTATTCTACTCGTGTTTTTATTTCTTCTTGTCTACGTCTTATATTTCACTTATCAATTCATTTAGTAGTTTAAATTTTCAAGGATTCGTAAAATAATTTTTATCTTTATATAGTCGAGATCTTTTTAAAATCTAATTAATTTGTGTTGTTATTTTTTGATTATGGTTATGCTTTCATTGTTTTATTTTTATTTTTCTATTTGTCAGTATATTTTAAAATGGTAGATATAAATTTATAATCAGAGATTTTTAATTTTGACATACTTTTATAAAATTCAAAATTTTAAAAATGCACCAAAAACTAAACCCTACACCCATCTATACAAACCCTAAACCCAAACTCCACATTATAAACCCCTCCTCCCCCTAATTAAAGAACCTACACCCTAAACCCAAAATCCACATTATAACTCCCTCCTCAACTTCACACCTGAATCTCATATTACAAATTAGTTTTAGATTTGCTTTTATTTTTATTTTATTATAAAAGTTTTTTTAATGGTTGTTTTCTTCTCCTTTTTATTCGTCTCTAGTTATTCTATCTTCTTCTTTTTTCTTCGATTTTTTATTCATTGTTATCATCTTCTTTTTTATGCTTCTTCTTCATCTTCCAAATTTTATTCTTCAATCGGTTCTTATGTCTTTATATCTTCCAACTCAATATTTTTCAATATTCCCTCATTCCCCCTCTCTCTCTCTATCTTTATCATCTTCATCTTCTTTGACATCATCTTATTATAGTGTTTATTTATCTTTTCTTTATCTTTTTTTTCTTCACATTCCATTTGTTCTTTTTCCTCGTGTTAAATTTTTCTTCTTCCTCTCAAAGTTTCCTATCTTATTTTCCATTGTCTTCTTTTCTCTTACTCTTGTTTTTCATTCTTGTTTACGTTTTGTATTTCACTTATCAATTCATTTGATAGTTTAGATTTTGTTAATTCATGAATTCAATTAATATTAGATTAACACGTTTTCTTTTTAATTACTTTTCATATTTTGTAATGTGTTTATTTTCCATGGAAATAATAGCTTTACATTTTGTTAATTTGATAAGAACTTATAAAATGTGAAAGCATAGAAAAATTAGTTAAATTTTGTAATGGATTTTTTCTTCTCCCTCTTATTCTTTTTTACTGATCCCATATTTTCTTTTTTTTCTTCTATTTATTCATTCATTGTCATCATCTTTTTTTTCCCGTTTCTTCTTTTTCAAACTTTCGTTCTTCAATCCTTTCTTGTGTCTTCATATCCTCCAACTTACTATTCTTCTTTTTCTTTCTAATTTTCTTTACATTCTTTTTACGTTTTTTCTTCTTCCTCATTCCCCTCACTCTCTAGCTTTATCATCTTCGTCTTCTAAGACATCATATTATTCTAGTTTTTATTTATCTCTTCTTTGTCTTTTTTTCTCTTTACATTCCATTTTTTCTACTTTGATTTATTTTTCCTCATATTCGAGTTTTCTTTTTTTCCCTCTCCATATTTTCCATCTTCTTTTCCATTGACTTCTTTTCTATTACTCGTATTTTTATTAGTTCTTGTGTACGTCTTGTATTCCACCTATCAATTCATATGATACTTTAGATTTTCAAAGATTTATGATGTAGTTTTTTTTAATCTTTATATAGTTGAGATCTTTTGAAAATATTTGTTATCTTTCGATTCTGGATTTGCTTTAATTGTTATAGTTTTTTATTCTATTTGTGAATGTAATTTTGAAAGGTAGATATCAAGTTATAATCAATGATTTATAATTGTGATTTTTATAATAATTCAAATTTTTAAAAATGCACCAAAATCTAAACCCTACACCCATCAATATAAAACCTAAACTCAAACTCCACATTATAAACCCCTCCTCCCCCAAAATTAAAGAACCTACACCCTAAACCCACAAATCCACATTATAACTCCTCCTCAACTTCACACCTGAACCTCATATTACAAATTAGTTTTAGATTTGCTTTTATTTTTATTTCATTTATAAAAGTTTTTTTTTAATTGTTGTTTTCTCCTCCCTTTTATTCTTCTCTAGTGATCCTATCTTCTTCTTTTTTCTTTCATTTTTTTATAGATTGTCATCATCTTCTTTTTTCTGCTTCTTCTTCATCTACCAATTTTTGTTCTTCAATCGGTTCTTGTCCCTTTATATCCTCCAACTCACTATTCTTCTTTTACGTTCTAATTTTCTTTACATTTTATTTCCGATTTTGCTTTTCCCTCATTCCCCCTCTCTCTCTCTATCTTTATCATCTTTGTCTACTCTGACATCATCTTATTATAGTTTTTATTTATCTCTTCTTTGTCCTTTTTTTCTTCACATTTCATTTTTTCTTTTTTCGTGTTCAATTTTTCTTCTTCCTCTCAAAGTTTCCTATCTTGTTTTCCATCGTCTTCTTTTCTCTTACTCTTGTTTTTCGTTCTTGTCTACGTTTTGTATTTCACTTATCAATCCTTTCTTGTGTCTTGGTATCCTCCAATTTACTATTCTTCTTTTTCTTTCTAATTTTCTTTACATTCTTTTTACGTTTTTTCTTCTTCATCATTCACCTCACTCTCTATCTTTATCATCTTCGTCTACTGAGACATCATATTATTTTATTCTATTTTTATTTATCTTTTCTTTGTCTTTTTGTTCTCTTTACATTCCATTTTTTCTTCTTTGATTTATTTTTCCTCATATTCGAGTTTTTTTCTTTTTCCCATCTTCTTTTCCATTGACTTCTTTTCTTTTAGTCGTATTTTTTTTTAGTTCTTGTGTATGTCTTGTATTCCACCTATTAATTCATCTGATAGTTTAGATTTTCAAAGATTTATGAAATAATTTTTTTTTATCTTTATATAGTTGAGATCTTTTAAAAATCTTTGTTATCTTTCGATTCTGGATTTAGTTTAATTGTTCTAGTTTTTCTATATTTGTAAACGTAATTTAGAAAGATAGATATAAAGTTATAATCAATGATTTATAATTCTGATTTATATAATCATTCAAATTTTTAAAAATGCACCAAAAACTAAACCCTACACCCACCAATATAAACCCTACACCCTAAAACCTAAACCCCACATTGTAACACCCCCCCCCCCCCAAAAGCAAACGACCCTGAATCCTAAACCCAAACCCACGTTATAACTCCCCCCCAAACTACCCTACACCCTACACCGAAACCCCACGTTATAACTCTCCCCTAAACCGCATGGATTTGCTTTTATTTTTATTTTTTTCTTAAAACATTTTTTTTTACTCGGTAATGTAGTGTATTCAAATTTTTAAAAATGCAACAAAAATTAAACCTTGTGCGAATCAATATAAACCGTACATCGTGTACCCCAACCCCATTTTTTTTTTAAAAATTGTTTTTTACTTCTTTCATATTTTTTTTCCTACATTTTCTACCGTTTTTCCTTATTCTTATCAAAATTTATAATCTCTTTTTCTTTTCCTCTCTCTTCATCGATATCTTTTTATTTCCTGGTTTTTATTCGTTTTCTTCATTTTATTTACAGTTTTTTTTTCAACTGGCTTGTGTTCTTATTCTTCATCTTTTATCTTTTGATTTTTCCACTTCATTATTATTCACATATTCTTCAATTCTTTTCTTCTTTTGTTTTGTTTTTTTGTTCATTTTTCCCGTCTTCGTCTTCAAACTTTTGTCTTTCCTTATTTTTTATTCAATTTTTCCTTCTTATTTCAACTTGTACTTCATCATTTTGTAGTATCAGTATTTTTCTTTTTTGCAACATCTTATTTATCAGTTTTGTCTTCCTCTTTATTTTAATTTTTATTTTTTTCTCGTCTTCTCATATTTCTTCTTCTTCATCTCCTCATACCTTTTAGCTATTTTTTTTTCAGTTGTAGTTGTTTCATCTTCTTTATTTTATATGTGTAACATCTTAATTTTCTGGTTTTCTTTGTCTTTATCTTCTCGTACTTTACTTTCGTCTTATTTATCTTCCGATTTTCTTCTTTCAAATTTTCCTTCTTATTCTCTGCTATTATGTTATTCTTCTTCTTCATTATATATGTCTTGTTATCTAAATGCATCTTTTCAGGTATTATACTTTGCTTCTTTTTCACGATGTTTTTGGTCTTCCTGGTAATATATTTCAGAGGAGATGAATAGAGGAGATAATCTTTCAAGTAAAGATTGCAAACTCTTTGTTCACCCATCCTTTGAAATGGAGCTTGTCCAAGTCAGAAATCTTAGAGAGGAAGTGTTAAGGATAAATTCTATAATCAACAAACTTGAAAGGCTTTTGGAAACAGATTCGTAGACTCTTGATGAGGCATTCGAGAATTGACAGTTTCATTTTATTTCCCCATTAAAGAGACTGTCAGGAATCACGTAAGTATTTGACCATGACTCTCAGTTGCGAAGGGTTCACTTACTCTTGTTGCCGCCACCATTTTAACATTGGAATGATTTGTGCATTCCTATATGTGAATATTTGGACTCTACAATGTATAATTTCAATCGGCAATGTTGATGTATTCAAATATTCTTCCATAATAATTGGTTTTGTATTTACTTTTATTTTTATTTAATCTTAAATGTAGTATTTGTTTTTTATAATCGGTAATGCAGTGTATTCAATTTTTTAAAAATGCACCAAAACCTAAACCTTACACCCATCAATATAAATTGTACATCATAACCCCATTTTATCTTGTTCTTTTTTTACTTTGTCTCTACTTCTTTTCTATTTTTTCCTTCAATTTCTACCATCTTTTTATTCGTTTTCTTCTTTTTATTTACAATTTGTTTTTCAATTAGCTTTGTGTTCTTATTCTTCCTTTTTTTTTTATCTTAGATTTTGTTTCTTGGGGATCATTAACCATAATTAGAGACATAATGGATCTTGACATATACCACCACTAATCATTAACCATAAGTAGAGAGGATTTCTATTTAGATCCCTCAAATTCTGCCACTACAACCCACTCTATGCATACTCCTTCATCTAGTCTTGTAGTTGCCGATTCCAAGAAAGCCTTAACTGTTTCTAGTTTTTTTTTATTACCTTCTTTCTTTCCTTAGTGGCTGCTTTGATTTCTTGGCTTCACAGCTCCAGTTCGCCACCCCACAACATTCTCCGGCTGGAATCCCTCTAACTCCGACCCAGTGGGATGGCCTTACATCAGGTGTTCCTCCTCATACAAACTTGTTACAATGACCAATGTCGTCTCTGTTCAGATGGCTTTACCTTTCCCTTTTAACATCTCTTCGTTTAGCTCACTTTAGAAACTCGTTATCTCCAACACCACCCGAACTATCTCTTCCGATATCGAAGATTGCCCTGAACTTAGATTTATAGATTTAAGCTCAAACAGATTCATTGGTGAAATACCTTTGACTGTAGGGAAGCTCAAGAATCTCCAAGAACTCAGTCTGTTAGATTTATCAATATATCAACCACTGCTGTTACACCCTAACCTCACATTACAAACTGGTTCTGGATTTACTTTTATTGTTTTAGTTGTTTTTGTTTTAAATCAGCAATGTTAGTGTATTCAAAATTTGAAAAATGCATGAAAAACTAAACCCTACATCTAACAGTATAAAGCCTATACCCTAAACCCTAACCCAACATTAACTCCCCCCTCTAAACCATACATCCTAACCCACATTATCCTCCCCCCCCCTCCTAAACCGTACATCCTAACCCCACCTTACAAAATGATTCAAGATTTTCTTAAAAGAAGTAGTTGTTTTGTGGTTCTTTCTCTTATCTCTTTGTTCATTGGTATTTAGTGGATCTCCCGTTCTCTAGATTTGCTTTGAGTAAGTTACCCAATGGTTGCTAAACATGACATATGAAGCACCTACATTATTGTTATAGTTTCTTGATTTCGTGTGTATTACCTCCTACAAAAAAATTATGTTGAACCTCTTTGTAATGATATATGACTTACATTAACCTAAAATCTTCAGTGCGGTTTAATATGAGTTATAAATTTCTAATTAGGGTAAAACCAAGCTTCTTTAATACAGTCGAAGACTTTTCGACATCTATTTGGTCCACAATCTCCTGTTGCAAAGTAGTAATTTACATGTTATTTTACTTCTTGCACCAAAACATTATCTTCATACTATGCAAGTTTTTGGGTGGGGCTCATTCTAGAGCTAACATATATGCCTTTTTTTCAAACGGCAATTCAGAAATAGTGTTGAGAGAATTATTTTTTCCAAACCATATATTCGTTATACCATTAACTTAGCTTAGAAGTATCATAATGCTATTCTTTAAGGATTTCCATTATGCCCCAAACTTAGCTTACACTAAGACTCCTTACTTGTTGCTTGTAGGCCTCGGACTTTTAACTTTTAACCGATACCCAAAAATCTGAATTGTGCCAACTCTAAATTTCTATATCCGATTGGTTTCGGGTATAAATCAAATCTCCCATTGGATAAAATATTTTAATACTCATGGATATCAAATAATACCCGAACGGAATCGATACTTGATCTGAAGTATGAGTATTGTGAATTATTTTTGATATTATATGAATTAATTTTTCGGTTTTCCAGATTTTCTTTGGGATTTCGGATACATTTCCAGTATTTATATTTATTCTTTTGTAAAACAAAATTGGGTTAATGGATATTTTTCGGGTTTTTGGGTATTTTTCGGAGATTTTGGGTATATTTTTGGATTTTCGGGTGATAATAATCAGGATATCAAAACCTGAATCATAATAGGAAAATATCGAGTATAATTTGGTTTTTTAGACTTGGACCCGATATACCCAAACCCGAATAAAGATTTGTTTCGACTCACACCGGCTCTCTAACTTAAGAGATATATAACCGCGAGACCATCTTAGTTTGAATTACAATTAAGTCCCCACTTTCACGTCCATCAACTCACATGTTAGTAAAACGTTCATCAAATAATAGTATATGCTAAGAGGTTGCCTTTGGTTGCTCCAATGGAGAATTTGATCTCATCACTTGATGAATACAAAACAATTTTTCTCATCAGTCGATTGGTATGAAGATAAACACTGTTAAGAAGTGGTTACAGGGAAAACTAAAAATTATTGAATATTGAATTAAAATAATGATCTCTATAAGTAAAGTATGGAACCATTAGAGCCATGAACTTTGACTTGCGCTTTGGCTTAATCACTAACGTTAATGATTCTATCAAGATGCATATATAATTAACAGTACAGTAAACATTCAAATAGCAATATGCATACAACTTTAGTAAAAGAAGATTCAGTGATTCACCACAAACCAAGATCAAAATAAGGCGATCGAACCTTCTCTGATTGCCCATATGACGTTTAACCGGTGCATCTTTTTTTTTTTTCCCTTCTAACCTTTGTTTTGACAATAACAATGTGGCATGCACTTGCATCAACATAATTGTATTATAATGCACATGAATTATTCATGAGCTGCAAACTTTTATTCTTAAATAATCATGGGGACATTCCTCCAGTTGCATAAGCTGAACATCTTGGTAGAACACTAATCTTCACGTATAGTAAAAAAAATAGGAAAAGAAGAGAGAAACACATAAATTGTTGGGTAAAACAAAAAAGAAAAAAACTTAATTCAGAATATGAGTTTTGAAACCAAAGAGCAGCCCAAGTAGTTCTGTTTGTTATGGCTCTATGCCATCATTATCCACTAATTTAGTTGTTTGATACAAAGTTATAACGACCGCAATTTATGTTAATCAAGTATTTAGCTAGCTTTGGTTTCCAGCTTTTTCATACCTTTTTACCTTTGTTGACTTCATGACCTTTCAGAAATTTCATGATGGGCTCAAAGTTGTCCAGCAACGACCACACAGTATACATTTATATCCACTTCGTCTGTGTTTCAGTTTTCATCATTAACAAATCACTCTCTCAATATGATGTCTCTGTTTCCTAAGTTTTGTTGCTTGCAAGCATATGAATGAAGAAGAAAAAAACGTTGGCTCACTTGAAAGCCTCAGCGATATTGGCAAGCTAACTCTTGAAAAATGCAACTCTATGCTTATCGTCAAGCATGTGATGGATAGAGGCAGATCCGTCTTCTTCATCATCCATACCTGCAGTGTTGGATGAAGAGATCTAAACAACAATTAGCGAAAGAATTGTACGCAGAAGCCAATCCAGTTCAATACCTTGTGTGTTATGTGAAAAGTAAACCTAAAAACTTGAGTAAGAAATTTTACCAACAACTAATTCAGCAAAGGAAGATTACTTCATAGGTCGTGTTCTTTTCAAAGTCGCTGCACCTGCGACTGCGACTGAGAAAATAGTCATGATTACGAAATTATTCGGTGGTGGCGGAGGCATGTTGCGTCATGAGCGGAGTCGACCCAATCGCAAGACATGAGAACTGTCGCCCATAAATTCCAGCGACTAAAAAAGACGTCATGGACAGCACCCGCGTTCATCTCGAGCGACAGTTCAATGTTATTTTCTTTCCCTCATAGGCTATTTTCTCCATCGCATGTCGTAGCCGCTGGCGACTTTGAAAAGAACACGACCATAGTCAAATCCCAAAGCAGCTTAACATCTAAACCATTATATTAACTCAAAACTCTTAAAATCAGGAGCTGTAGCCTTTTATTCTTATTCTTTACTTGTGCAGTAAGCTTTTTCTTCCTATATCAAGGGTAAGGCTTTACTTCAACCACTTTACGTCTAGCAGAAAATTGAATTCTGAGCTACGATATACAGAGAGGGATTTACCGAGTCTATGGTCTACGATGATTTATATGTTATGATTTCCAAGATAATTAACACGAACAATCTACCTAAAACATAAAGATGAAGAACACGAAGACCCGACTTTGAGATGGACAACTTCTAGCTTTGTATATAGATTTCTAAAATCTAGGGTTTTCTCTTTTTATAAAAATAATTATAATTTTATTCTTTTTATAAGATAAAAATAATGTATTTTTTCCATAATACAAAAACGAATAATTAATAAAAAAGGAAATTTTGAAGATATCGTCAAGATTTTCTATATTTTTTTGGCCTTATACAATAAAACAATAATTAATAAAAAAAGAATTATGAAGATTTAATAATAGATTTTCATTAAGGGTAGCTGGGTAATCAACCAGCTGAGAGTTAACGTGGTGGCTGGAAACGAAATTTTCACTTCGCAAATAATATATTAGATAACATGAATAACTAAACTACTAATAATGAAGCAGCATTAATAAAATTTTGGGAGCTCAAGATTCAAGAATGTAATCAATGAATATAAGCAGCACTAATCAATGAATTTGGTATTGCTTTGTTTAATTATAACATGAATAACTAAACTACTAATAATGAAGCAGCATTAATAAAATTTTGGGAATTTTGAGATCGGCTAGAACTTTCGAGAAACTCGGAACCTCAACTTACTATTGTGTCTTAAATTTGGAGTTTTCTGTTAACCAGTGACACTGACTGAATTCTGAGAATTGCCATTACTCTATAAATTGAATCCGAGATCAAGACTGAGTGCAGGTTTTACTGAAGTCTCAGAAGATTGATTCTATTAGTCACTTTTTAACTATTACATGTATAAGTCAGTGGAAGCAGCTTTTGTTGGTTCTGAATGCGTTTGCTTATGATCGATGGCAGATATTGCATCTCACTTGATTATTGCTTAAATGCAGCATTTTTATGTTATTAGGTACACTATGGAAAGACCAAGGTTCAGTGACCATCTAGAGGCAATCAAGTTTATCTGCAAAGACTTCTGGTCTGAGGTCTTCAAGAAGCAGATAGATAATCTAAAGACAAACCAGCGGGTAAGATTCTCTCGAAAATCTGGAGAAGCTCTTCTTCTGTGTGTGTTTTTCTCACAAAATTGTATTGCAAGACAGCAAGTTCCGATGGCTGTCTCGCGTGTCGCGTCTCAATTGAGCCTTCAGCTGAGAAAGAAACGGAAGATCCGTCATGTACATGTATCAGCACAAGTGGTGAGCATGTACATGTATTTCCCATGTGGAATCATAAGAGGTGTTCTCTGCAGACATTTCAAGCCTTCCCACATATGAGTTCACAGCTTCCTCTTAGTCTCAAAATCACACACTGGAGAGAAGAAAGATAGAAAGTAGTTAGCAAACTCGTTCTTGGTTTAGTACAAAAACTATCGTAACTTTGGCATTTGTTGTATGACTTGAGTTTGGTCACATTAACTTGAGTTCAAGTTGCTGCGGTTTGTTGACAATATCTTTTTTTCTTATGTGCTCACAAGCTCTTTCGTAATTTGGGTCAAGGCTTGATTCTGCATTAGCTCGAGTCCTCGACTTCAGATTCCAGAGAAGCTTATAATCTTATTTCTTGAATAAATGAATCGAAATTTGTTCTTATCCTACTGATCTGCGTTCACTAGCAAGTAGCAACACGGTACAGAGCAATCGGGACCGGTCTGATCAAACTTGGTAGGAGTGGAGGTTTTTCACTCGGCTAATTTCGGTTTAATCGATCATATCCGGTTTAAATTCTGTTATTTCCGGTTTATCCGATATTTGCTGTAAATTTGAAATCCCAGTGAACAAGATCATAGTTTGCTTCGATATCCTGTTTGACTATAAGGCTGTTCTCTTCTCTCTGTTTCTTTCAAAAACCAGCTTTTACGGCTCAATGTGAATGCCAAGTTCTTCAGAAGAAAATTAAGGACACTAAAAATAATATCCATATTTAAGCACATCCACCCAAAATAATAAGAAAGTCTACCAAAATGTTTTTGAAACCAGTAAAACTACAAACCTATTGGCTCAAACTAATTCTAACGATAATGGATTTAACATTATATACTTAAATTACTACTAAAATTATATATATATATATATAACACTGTATTTCATGTTTGAATTACACCTTTTTTTTGTAACATCTACTAGATTGATATTGATTTTGGAAGCCAAATAATACTAAGAATCTGTCATTTGAATCACTGTATTATTGATTAAATTAAATACACCTCAAAAGTTTGCAAACCAATACATTTACAAATTCTTAATAATCAAGGTAATTAATCTAACTATTTACAACTTCTTATTGATTAAGTTATGTTATAATCTAATTTAAATTTGTCTTATTGCATTTTATTTATTATAATAATAATTCTAATAATAAACATTTACGATTTTCTTCAATGTAAATATCTCATTTTAAGAGGGGTCTAATGAAGGTGAAAGATTTTAGTTTGCAAAAATAATAATTGAAAAACTGATGCTGTTTCTGGGTGAATGAAGATGGATGCTCGTATGTTTTATGTACTAGCAGTGCACAGACACGACAATGCAGGTGCGAGCCGCGTTTTTATCTGCAAAGATATAATATTAAAATGATTTCTTACCTGATCAAACTGGTATTCATGTTTGAAGGTTGGGAATGTGATTTATTTGAGGTCATTGTCGGCAATGATTTACAAAATCTCGTCAGCGTTCGGAAGAAATCGAATCATCCTCAAATATTTGATTTTATGTTTTCTTTTGTTTCCTCTTCTTATGAGAGACATTGTTACAGTTAAATATTGAAATCAGCTGAGAATCCACATGGCCAATCCATATATTTACTTTTTTTTGTTTCCTCTTCCTCTTTTTATGAGACATTGTTATAGATAGATATTGGAATCAGATGAAAATCCACATGGCCAATCCATATATTTGCTTTTCTTATTTTTTTTTAATTTAATTTAATCTTTATATTATTATTTGAGAAGTACATTCTAATGTTTGGGTATAAGAATAAGAAAAATATCTATTTGGATAGAAGAATAAATGGAAAGAAAAGTTGTTTGGATGTAAGAATAAGAGAAAAATCTATTTGGATAGAAGAATAAATGGAAAAAAAATTGTTTGGATACAAGAATAATAACTTAAAACAAACTAATGGTTTAGAAAACTTCCGTTTTTCAGCTCTTAAATCTGCAAAAAAGAAAAACTAACATAAAATATCAATAAAATATGATCGAATGATATTTGCAAAATTTCCAATAATGAAATAGAAATACGTCTAATTTAAATCAAATTGTGGATTTCTGTTCTGTTTGCGTTTGAGATTTTTGGGGTTAAGTTTAGGGTTTTCGGGTTTAGACAAATTGAAAAAGTTTGGGTATTTTAAAATTTTTATTAGGGTTTTTAGGTCGGGTTCAGGTGAAATTTTTAAAGTTTCGAGTTGTTTTTTTAAATTTATTCGGTTCTGGGTTTTCGGGATTTTCTGGATTTTGGGTTTTCAGGTTTAGACATATTAAAAAGGTTTGTTTTTTTTAAAATTTTTTATTAGGGTTTTTGGATCGGGCTCGAGTTTAGGATTTAGATTTTCTTCACAAAACCGCAACGTTAGACCGTGCGTTTGCGCGGGTCCTCTACTAGTTTACTATACATTCAAGAAAAAAAATTCAAAAAACTAGGACAACAAAGATATCCAGTTTTTTCTCTATTTTTTTAAAATTGATAATGTCAGTAATTTTTATAAAGAGAAATTTTAAAACTACATCTGTAGTATCTATTTTTAAAACTATACTTTTTTTATCAAGTAAAAGAAATCTAAACCGTAACTCTAAACTCTAAAGATTAAAATCTAACCTTAAACCCTTAAATCTAAACTCTGAATCCCAAAATCTAAACATATTAATTAAATATTAGTAAACCTAAAATTAGATGTTAAATTTTGGAAGAATTGAAACTTAACAGAGAAATTTTAAGAAATACACCTCTTATGTGTTAATTTTTAAAACCGACGGAAGAATGAGCCAATTTGTTCAAGCCTCTGTGCCATGGATCGCCAATATCCTCGTTGGTTGCGGTTTCCCGATACATGGTAATGCTTAAGTTAACTCAATTTTTTGTGCTCAATTGAACACAGTTTTGTTAGATGTCTTACCATGAAAAAGGTGCTCACAAGCCTTTTGGATCCTACTGGACCAGATAGAATGTCCCACATGTTGCTGTCAATCAGACCTGAAGGAGGCTGGAGCACGAAGAACACGCCTTCTTCATTGACTGGGAGATCAGCTACCTCAGTCACCCTGAATACCTCTGGATGTGCCATCGCAGCTGTGAAAAGAGTCCTCACTCCTTCATAGTCGAGCCAAGCAGTTGTGCTTACCCAGAGGTAAGCCATCACGCCTGCAAAACCACCAAAAACATCTCATCTGATCTATCTTTGTGGCTCTTGCTCATATGCATCTCATCTAATCAATCTTTTCCTCTCTCATGTTGCAGATCTATCTCGAAAGCAAGCAAGCAAGATAGCTCGGAAATTACACCTATTGGGCCGTATCATGTAAATAGCATATTTCCTTATTCATAAGATCTTATAGCTTGTAGTGCAAATCTAGAATATTCTCTTAGGTGTATATAAACCATGTAACTATGATCAATAATACACAAGAATATTTCCTCTCTTATCACGTCTTACATGGTATCAGAGCAAGAACCCTAAAAAAAAAAAGGGAAGAAGAAGAAGAAAAACACGGGGTAGAAAGAAGCGACGGGAGAACAAGGAGCGATTGTACGTGCAGGAGCTACTAAAGAAGCAACTCTCTCACCGATGTATCTTCATGCATCAAATGGTCCGGGGAACCTCATTACGACGGTTCAATTGAAAGGAGAAAACTATGAAGACTGGTCCAAGCATATGCGGAATGACTTGCGGACTAAAAGGAAACTTGGTTTCATTGATGAAACTATCACGAAACCAAAGACGGCAAAGGAGGTTGAACAGTGAGAGGTGGTCAATTCGATGATGGTGGCATGGATAATGAACACCATAGAACCCACTTTGAAATCTTCAGTTTCCATGGTTGAGGAAGCCAAGGTGTTATGGGATGATTTGAAGTTACAATTCTCGGCTGGGAATGGACCGAGAGTTAGTGAAATCCGAGCTGATTTGGCGAACTGTCGGCAGTAAGGAGACACGGTGATAGTGTACTTTGGGAAACTTAAGAAGATGTGGGATGAGCTGGCCGTGTATAAGCCTAGTCGATCATGTAAGTGTGGAGAGATGGCAGTGATGTTGGAAGCTGATCGAGATGAAGAACGCACCAACATGTTTCTTAATGGTTTGGATGCCAAGTTTGGTACCGTAAGATCCACGCTTAACAGCCTTGAGCCACTTCTGAAACTTTCACAAGTTTATCAACGGATAGTGAGAGAAGAGAGGTAACTCAACGTGACACGGAGCAGAGATGACAAGGTCGAGGCTGTTGGCTTTGCTGTCTCCGCAGGAACTCCCAATTACACGCCTCACTATCAAGAGCGTGAGAAGGATGTTACTTGCACTCATTGTGGCAAGTATGGGCATGCGATGGTTGATTGTTTTCAGATTAAGGGACATCCGGACTGGTGGGGTGAGCGAGGAAGAAACATGGCTGGCCGAGGTGGACGTGGAGGAAGATTTGGTCGTGGTGGTGGAGCAGCTGGAGCTGGAGGTTTTGCTGGTCGTGGTCGCGGCACACCTTCTGGTGGTCGTGCCAATGTAGTCCAAGTTGGACCAGTAGCAACAACAGCTGCAGCGAATCTTACTTAGAAAACAGAGTTTGATCGAAACTCTTTACCAAATCTAACGGATGAGCAATGGACTTTAGAGGTGAAGTTGCTTAGCACAAAGCAAAGTGATTTGGTTGACACATTGACTGGTAAGAAAGTTGATGTTGAATTTATTATTGACACAGGAGCATCTCATCACTTTACGTGGAAGATTAATCTTCTACAAAATGTGGTCGATATATACTCTTGTTCTATCGGACTACCGGATGGAGATAAAACATAGGCGATTAAACAAGGGGATATCTACTTAGGAGGAGATTTATGGCTGCGTAGAGTTTTATATTGTCCTGATTTGAAATGTTCATTGATCTTTGTTGCTAAATTACTCAAGATTACTAAAGGATCAATTACATTTACTGAGGATCTTTGTGTTTTACAGGACCGTTCTATGAAGACGCTGATTGGGGCGGGTGAAGAGTGCAACGAGGTCTATGTGTTTCGAGGGGTCATCAGAGCTAGTGCTCATAACATCGCAGCAAAGAGTTCAGGGGGAAGAGATTTATGGCATCGCCGTTTAGGTCATCCATCTAGTAGGATTTTATCTTATTTGTTGAGTTATGTTGATGTTGGGAAACCGGCACACATGGAAACCGTTTGTGATACTTGTTTTCGAGCTAAACATACTAGAGATTGTTTTCAAGAAAGTTATAATAAAGCTGCTGAGTTATTTGGTTTAATTCATTGTGATATTTGGGGGCCTTACCGAACGGTTTCTTCTTCCGGAGCATCTTACTTTCTTACTATTGTAGATGACTTTTCTCGTGCTGTTTGGATCTATCTGTTACGAGAGAAGAGGGAAGTTGCTAGTACAATTGAGAAGTTTTGTGCTATGGTTGATCGTCAGTTTGATAAGAAAGTAAAAATCCTTCGGAGTGATAATGGGTTGGAGTTTATGTGTTTGAAGCCGTTTCTTGAGAAGGAAGGAATGTTACATCAGACCTCTTGCGTTTACACGCCTCAGAAAAATGGTAGAATGGAGCGCAAACATCGACATATTTTGAATGTGTCTCGATCAATTATGTTTCAAGCTCATTTACCGATACAATTTTGGGGAGAATGTGTTCTTGCTGAAGCACATTTAATCAATCGTACACCGTTGACATTACTAAATGGGAAGACGCAGTATGAGTTGCTTTATAATGAGCCTCTACCATTTAGTAAGTTGAAGGTGTTTGGGTGTTTATGCTATGCTCACAACGTATCAAGGGATAAAGATAAATTTGGGGAACGAAGTCGAAGGTGTGTGTTTGTCGGCTATCCGAATGGGCATAAAGCTTGGAGGGTGTTTGATTTAGAAACTGAGGAATACTTTTTTTCTCGTGATGTGGTTTTTCACGAGAATGAGTTCCCGTTTTCTTCTCCACCAAAGGCAACAGAGGCTCTTCCCATTGTTTCCATACCGGAGACTTGGGACGATGATTTTGAGAAACATGGTCAACTTGTCACGACTCTCATGGAGATACATGAGCCTACTGGTGGTGACGTGAGGGGGAGTTCAGAGGAGACTAATGAAGTAAGAGAAGATAATGAAGTCAGGGGAGTTCTGATGGAGTTGACGTGAGGGGGAGCTCAGACAATGAGATTGTTGTAGCTAATCAAAGAGAGCCAGATATGGGAAGAGGGAAACGACAGAGATCAATGCCTTCTAAACTGAATGATTATATACTCTATGCCACTTGATGCACTATAGACCCCACACCTCGCACTCCAACCTCAGCGTCTTCTCGTCAAGGTACGGTTCCTTGTCCGATTTTGAACTATGTTATAAAGGCAAAGCATTGGGATGCAGCTATAAGGGTGGTTCGTTATTTGAAAGGTAGTCCAGGGAAAGGGATCTTGTTATCGGCCAACAGTGATCTTCGTATTTCAGCCTACTGCGATGTAGATTTTTCTGCATGTCTTCTTACTAGGATGTCGTTGAGTGGTTTTATTGTTCTTCTTGGCAATTTTCCTATTGCTTGAAAAACGAAGAAACAACAGACGGTGTCTCTCTCTTCTGCTGAAGCTGAATATCGAGCTATGGGGTTTACGGTGAAGGAGTTGAAGTGGAATCGTGCGCTACTCTCTTGCTTTGGTATTCAGCATGAAAATCCGATTGTATTGTTTTGTGATAGTCAGGCTGCACTTCACATTGCTGCGAATCCGGTCTTTCATGAACGTACTAAGCACCTCGAGCGTGACTGTCATTTCGTTCGCAATGAGATTGTGGCAGGAGTCTTGGCCACAGCTAAGGTGCATACATCAGAACAACTTGCGGATGTACTTACAAAGGCCCTCAGTGTTTCACAGCTAAGTTGGGCATTCTCGATCTACATGCGCCAACTTGAGGGAGAGTATTGGGCCGTATCATGTAAATAGCATATTTCCTTATTCATAAGATCTTATAGCTTGTAGTGCAAGTCTAGAATATTCTCTTAGGTGTATATAAAACATGTAACTATGATCAATAATATACAATAATATTTCCTCTCTTATCACGTCTTACATCACCTATATCCGATTTCAGTTCAAGCAAGCAGTACATCTTTACGGTGTAAATTTTTAAAATTACACTTTTTCTAAATTTAGCATGTGAATTTGGGTTCATTAATCCCTAATTAGAGTATAGACTTTGGGGTTTAAGGTTAGATTTTAGGGTTAGAGTTTAAATTTAGGGTTTAAAGTTGTTTACTCATTGAAAAAGCTCTAGTTTTGAAAATAGTGTAGTTTTAAAATAGTCACCCTAAATGTGTACTTTTGAAAATGTACACCTAAGAGCATCTCCAACCCAGCCCCATATTTCACCTTTATTGCCATTTTTAACTCAATTTTGCTCCAACCCAACCTCATTTTCAATCTCAAAATGGCAAAATGCCATTTTTTTTCCCAAAATGAGATTGATCCCATTTTCATCTCCATTTTGGAGTTGAAGTTTTTAATTTATATAACAGTCCTTGAAGTTTTAAATTAATTCAGTTTAAGATATATAATTAATTATTTTGATCTTTATTTTTACTCTAAAATACAAATAACACATATTTAATAAGAAATTTAATTATTTAAGCTAATAATAAATTTTAAAAAAAGAAAAACACTTTTTTAGAAATAACATCAAAAAGAAATTTATTAAAACAACTTATTACTGATTTTTAATTTAATTTAGTTTCCGGATCCACCAATATCACTAAAATATTGTCCAAAAGAAGTAGTTTGTGAGAGTTCCTGTTGAACTTATTACTTACATAACATAACGACTACATGTATAATTTTACATAACATGATAATCGAGGATGAACATGATCTGAGTGCACCAATTGAAATTGAAAGAGAAGCTCCACCTCCAGAAGTCGAAATAGCCGCAAACGATGATATTCAGTTCCAGAATTTTCTTGCTCGATTTAGAGAGATTAAAGATAAAGATGCTCATTTCTCTCTTCGAAATGGTTTAGTTGATCATTTATGGGAAATATATTCAAATGGTTCTAATTAAAAATAAAATCCATTTTATGTTGTTATTTTTAGTCTTGTAATAATGTATTATTAATATTTTAATAATTAATTTAAATAATTATAATTAATTGTGAAAGTTTTGAAGAAAAAAAATATATGGGGCAATTTGTAATAGATATAAATATACAATGTAAATTTAGTAATTAATAAAAAGTTTTTCAAAAAGAATATTCATTGAAGCAAAAAATGAAGCAATACATTGGAGCAAAACTCAACCCCATTTTGAGATTTCTTCATTTTGGAGCAAAATATGGGGCAATACATTGGAGATGCCCTAAGTTGTAGTTATGAAATTTCCACAAATTAACATCATAGAGATGTAGTTTTGAAAATATACATCCAAGAGATATATTTCTTAAAATTTATCTTTTAAAAATAAATAATTTAAAAGTCAAATTTGTAAATTACATCCGCAATTTATATGTACGATATAAAAATGTTGTTGTTTCCTACTTTCTTGAGGAAACGTCTTGGTCTTCGACGACGAGGCAGGTGAGTCATAATCATAAACCCAAAGAGAGAAGATAAACTTTCTCTATTTTATTTATTTATTTACGCATATTAAAGAGAGTTTCCACTAAATTTTCCGGGAAACTGTCGAATCAAAGCAAAGTCTCCTTCCTAGTCCCTAGTCCCTACACCCTTCTCCTTCCCTCTATAAAAAGTCTTCCTGAAAATCGAACAGACAATTCAATTCGATCCCTCTGTTAGATTACTCTGACCATCTTCGGCTTATAAGCTATAACCGGAGAGAGTGAATTGTGATGGGTAATAGACATAGTGCTGAGCAGATCCCTCTTTTATTTAAAGGCGAGACTGACAATTACCACGGCGTTACCGTAACAATAGAAGAACCAATGGAAGCTGAGGTTTTTACAGAAAGGCTTAGGGCTTCGCTTTCGCATTGGAGAGAAGAGGTCTTTAAACTAAAACCATCCATTGAATCTCAAAGTTTGAAATCATATGATACGAAAGTCAAAAAAGTCTAACTTTTTTCTTTTGTTTATTGTTGCAGAGGAAGAAGGGGATTTGGATAAAGCTGCCACTTAATTGTGCTAATCTTGTAGAGTCTGCAGTTAGTGTAAGAGGGTTTATATGAGATGATTTTGGATGTCTTTCTTGTTTTTTTATTTTTTATTTAATGAATTTTTGGTTGATTTAGTGGAAATTTTGTTTGATTTCTTCAGGAAGGGTTTAGGTATCATCACGCAGAGCCTGATTACTTGATGCTTGTGTCTTGGATCTCTCGAAAGGTTGATACCATCCCAGCCAATGCTTCTCATATTGTTGGTATTGGTGCTTTGGTCCTCAACAACAAGACTGGAGAGGTATAACCAATTTCTTCGTCTTCTTTGAATCTTTAAAGGACTTTTGATCTGTGTCTTTTTTTTTTTTTTTTTTTTTTCTCTAAACATTACTTCAATTTGGTGCAGGTCCTCGTTGTTCAAGAAAGGAGTGGTTATTTCAAAAATAAAAATGTGTGGAAGCTGCCTACAGGTGTTGTCAACGAGGTGATTTGCATCTTTGACTTTTTTTTTTCTAGTCTCATTAAACAATTACAATCGAAATATATAAAGAGTTGAATCGAGTTTCATGCAATCTTGGTGAATGGAGTTTCTAGGATCCTGTTGCTCCTAAGTCCTAAATGTCTGATGAACTATATGAGAAGCTTTTGAAGATATGTAGCGGCTTAACTCTTCTTCATAAGTAGTGTAGTATATGATATAGCATAGCATAGGACTGAATGTAGATGTAGTAATCGGTTAGAGCGTCATTAGTGAGTGCTTTTGGCTGATAACTTGTTGGTGAAATTGGAGAAGCAAATAAGTTTCCATAACGTCTCTAGTACATAAATTGTGTCAAACGTTCTTTTCTGACTTTAACAAAAACTTTCCAAATCCACAGGGTGAGGATATTTGCACTGGAGTAGCTAGGGAAGTGGAAGAAGAAACTGGTGTATGTGTATCTTGCTTTCTGATTATAAAATATTTCTAATGTAAAAATCTTTTACTTGCCACTTTATTCTAAACTCTGTTTTCATTTGTTTTTACTTCAGATTATTGCAGATTTTGTTGAAGTGTTGGCTTTCAGGTAAATTTATGTTTCCATTCCCTTGGAAATACATTTGATTTGACTTACCCTCATCAGTTCCTAATTGATTTTACTCTTTTCTCTTCTAGGCAAAGCCACAAATCATTCTTGAAAAGGAAATCGGATTTGTTTTTCCTGTGTGTCTTAACTCCACGCTCCTACGAAATCACTGAACAAAAATCTGAGATCTTGCAAGCTAAGGTAATAATACTAACCTTTCTTAACTTTCACTCTTTGATGAGCCAAGACAACATGTTAAAAGTTACTGGTTCCACTGGTTAATATATATCGTTTTGCTTTTTACAGTGGATGCCGATTCAAGAATATGTAGACCAACCATGGAACCAGAAGAACGAGATGTTCAAGTTCATGGCCGACATTTGCCAAAAGAAGTGTGAGGAAGATTACTTGGGATTCTCCACTGTGAAAACTAAAACTTCATCTGGTAAAAAGAGCTTTATCTACTGCAATGCTGATCACGCCCATCGCCTTATAGCAGCTCGTGACCAAGCCTCAACTTCTCTCTGATAACATTGTCATTCGATTCAAACTGATTTCTGTATTTAAAATAAAGCCAGCTTTCTAAGACAATGCATCCTTTGGCATTGTCTTGTAATATATGTACAGCAATTTGTTTCGTTCTCCCTATGTTTTTTGTTGGTTTATTCTCGAAAACATCTACGCTTAACCGAGATTAAGCCAAGAATATGTAGACAAAACTTCAGGTATATGAAGGCATATAATATAATATCAGAATGAAACACCAAAACGGAGAGAAACAATGATCTTCCAAATGTAATGGACAGCAAAATCTTAAAATCATCTAATAGAAAAAAACCCGAAAAGAAAAAAAATTCTCAGAAGTACTTATTACATCAGAAACAAGAACCAAACTAGTTATATAACTTTGCCAAAACGAATTATTTTGTATTTTAAAGTCTCTTTTACTTACCTCGTCCCCTGAAGCAGAGGACATCGAATGAATCTGAATTGTTCACCGGACTTGAGATGGAGAGCATAGCAAACCGATGCGTCTGCGCCAATGACTGCAAGATCACAGACCGTGCAGATGTTTCCTTCCTGGCTTGGTACAAAACGAGCGGTGCAGTAAGGACACGAAACGTCTTTCTGTCCTCTGTAGATCGGAACATAAGTGCACCGCATATCACAAACGGGTTTCTGAAATCGTAGTTGAGCTTGGTTTCATCGTTCATGTTACGTTCGGCAGCTTGTATAACTTGTCTAGCCATCTTGGCCTGGCTCTCCACTGGGCTTGTTTCCAACAACCTCCTGGCGAATTTGTCAGCAGTGGCGAGGTTCTTTGCCTTGTAGCAGACTCCCATTGCACTGAGCAGCGAGCCGTAGGTGAGGAGCTTGGAGTTCACAGTGAGTGAAGTAAGCAGCGAGCTCCTGCTGCCTCACAGGATCATCTTTCGTCTCTCTTCTCTTAAGCTCCATTTTAAGACCCAGGACGTATTCTTTAACGATAGTGACCAGATCCTTAACCTCGTCGACTTCTCTTCTTGACTCGACTACCACTAGAGGGATGGTCTGGAGGATTGAGAGGAAGAGACGGAGAGCCTCTGTGAATTTCCCACTGTTGTGGCTTTGTAGCCAGATTTGAGCTTCTCTTCTAGCTGAGAGAATCAAACAAGAGCTGGCATGCCACGGACGTTGGGACTGGAAGACTCGTTCCATCCACGCTCAATGGCAAGTGAAACCACAGGAGATGAAGACAAAGCACGCAGATAGCTATGGCTGCCACTGAACAGATCAAGAAACATCGTTTCAGAGGCGCAAAGTTCTTTATGCCAAGCTGTCTGTGGAGCAGACGCATTGCAGTGTCAAAGCTTCCCGCTGCAGCTTGCTCAGCAGCAAGGGAAGATTTCTGGCTCCAGATCTGACTTACGGGCATACCCTGAGTAGGTGTGACAAAGACCGATGAACGTGCGTTAGCAGAGACCTTAGGAGTGTCAAGCTCTGGTGGGAGCTCCAAGTCATCAAGTCCCCATCCACCTTCCCCATCGTTTTCTTCTTCTTCCTCTTTCAACTTCTCCCAAATGGATTCGATGTCTCTGTTCTCCAACCCATCAACATCAAGTTCATCAGCCCAATCGCCTTCACATCTTCTTCTTCATCAACAGCACCTCCTCTGGCTGCACTCTCAAGTCCTCCTTCAAATATTCCTTTGAGACTCTAAGAAGAGGCCAATCACCACCACACATGACAGGAGACGGTGGCATCAGAAGCGATGGAGTTTTCCCTTCAGGCAAAGTGGGCACGTTGTCTCCTAGCTCAGCCGCCAGACGCTCAGCAACGTCAGTCAAACCATGAACCGAAGCTGTGATATAAGCTAGAGGCAGATGACCAGCATTCTCGAGTATTTTAACACGCTCTTTGACATCTCCTAGGTACAAAGCATTATGGAACTGACCCATCACGTTGTTCTTCACTTCTGCAATCTTCATCAACTTTGAAAGCTTGTCCAAATTGCCAGTAATGAGATACAGAAATGACAACCTCTCAAAGTTCTTTGTCTGCTGGTATGCAAACTCAACAATTCCAGAATTGCCTTGGCGAAGAGCCTCCACCCCAAGCCTGTACCAGAGGTCTTTCTCGTTAATCTGCGTCGCGGATGCAACAGCTACACCAATGTTGCCACTTTCAAGAGCCAGGTTGAATCGGATCCTCTCGTCTTCGACAAAATGGAGAGCAACTTCAGGGAATCCTTTCTGCTGCAGGTAAGCAATCATAGCCTGTCCACAAGCTGGGAGTTCTTTATCATGCTCATGACATGATCATATCTCTTTCTCAGCAGTGCAAGCTTGAAAATGTATTCAGTCGCATTGATGGTGATAACCCTGTTTTTCCCATCCCGGTCCAAGCAAAAGATTGTATTTCCAGAAACCTTGGTGATATAGATAGGGACATCCAGGGTTCGGATGATTCCACTATCCCCATTAGGAAGACAGTACTTGATGTGGTTCAAAGTCGTGTAAATGAAGACACCATTGTCGTCCCAAGCTCCACTTTTCACACGTATTGTCTCATGAAGCGTGCACTGTAGGACCAGCTTTTTGCTCGCAATAATGATAGTATGTTTGCTGAGCAAAGCGACGCTCTCCATATCGTTAGACCAAACAACATACCTAACAAACGGTGTCTGAAGTTCACCAAGAACAAGCCTTTGTTGAAGGTCAAATATAACCACTTTATCCTCAGATCTACAAAGCAAATTTCCAGTCCCAGCGTAAAAGATAGCATCTGTGGGAATAGGCAGAGGACTCTTTTTAACCATCTCATTCTTTAGATTCTTGACTAGAACTTGGCTGGTGCTTTTCTCTAGAACAGCAAACCGGTTACGGGCAATGAATACCGCAGAACCACCTGTCCCCTCTTTGCGTCCTGAACAACGTCACTCCTGCCAACGCTATCTTTCGGTATGATGTACAACTCGTAAGAACCACCATCCAGTCTGAGCAGATCAAACTGCATTTTGTCGGACTGTAAGATAGAGTTCTTGGACTTTGATTCAAGCTTGGAGTACCAGGACGCCGAATAGGGATAACTTGGGAATCTTTTTGAGTTGAATACTCGTAAAACCTCAAAAATCTATCCTTGCAATAGAACAAAGAATCACCACTTAAAGCAAACGCAGGACGTTCTCTCTCAAGTTTGAACACGATCATACCGTTGTCATGCCCTGCTGCTAGCAAATTCAATCTCAGGGTGAACTGCAAAGAATCCAGAACCGATCATGTTCACGACGGAAAGTCTGAATTCCAGTTCGCTTGGTAGCATCCCAGACACGGATGCTCTTATCCTCGGAGTTTGATACAATTATGTCCTGTTTTGCATGGAACATGACTGATGAAACGTTATTCATATGGCCTCGCAGTGTATCCACCTCCCAAGCTTTAGTTTCTGCAATATATTGATAAAAAACACATTACTAACTCAGCTCGGCTCTTTCGAGATTACAAACAAGTAATTCGTATTCAGATATAAATTTTATGCAGAAAAAGGATAGCATCGAAAATTACCATTCATACGCCACAGCTTTACTTGGCGGTCATCTGCACCAGAGACAATGAGAGGAAGGTGGGATGAAAGAAGCCCAGTTTACACCTCTGTCGTGACCTTCAAGGACGTACTTAACTATAGCATCAACTCCACCAAAAAGATCAGAGTTCATCTGAGTAAATCGCATGATGTCATCAGCAGGAGATACTGTCTTCTTCCTAAGAGAACCAATATCCCAGACACGGACAGTCTGATCTAAGGAAGCTGATACGACAAGGTCTTCTTTTGGGTGGAAAGAAGCACACATAACGTAGTGATTGTGACCAGTTAACACAGAAATACAAGTCCGTGACTGCCAGTTCCATATGCGGATAGTCTGATCGTCACTTGCACTCACAATCCATGGGTTTTCGTGGTGGAATTGGACAGTCCGGATATAATCGAGATGCCCCAGAAGAGTGAAAAGGCACCTGTGATTTTTGTAGTTCCAAACTTTAATCTTGTAATCATCACCTGCAAGATTAAGCCATCAACTACATATGAGTAATAATCTGGAAGAGAATTCGTATAATTGTAATGAAGAAGAAGAATCATTTACAGGTTTAATTTGCATTTACAGGTTTTCATTTTTTGCTTAAGTAAAAACACACTACTAAAAATCATACAGCTTGGGCTACATGAGCTTAAGCATTCAGTAAACCGAAGTTGGGACATATCAACACAAGGATTCTCTGCCAAGACCACAAGCTAGATCTAGAAACCAAGCTTGCTAAGAATTCCTACTTAAGCAGAAAGATCATGAAAATTATATCTATATACGTGAGTGAACCTCAAATTATAGATGAGACGTAATTTGTGTTCAGAAGAGAGCATACCTCCTGAGACGAACAAAGGCTGTGAATTGTGGAAATGAACACCACGAACAGGTCCTTCGTGCTCGTCAAATCTATCGATCAAAGTACCCATGCGATAATCCCAGAGCTGGATCACACCACTGTGCAAACTGGCGAGGATCCATGGTCTTTTAGGGTGGAAGGTCAGACCCTTAACTCTGTTACTCTTGGTCTCGAACTTCGTCAACATAATCTCCGATAGTGAATCAGGCTCTACAGAAACCAGATCACAGAGAACGAATCAGGTAACCTGAAGCTCCCTCAAAAAAAAAAAAACGTAATAATCGCTATGAGATTGCAGATAGATCTAAATGCAGCAATGGAGTGAGATCAAAACAGGCAAAATTGAATAGCAAGGAGAGAACAATGGGGATACCACAGATCAGATGAGCTCACGAACGAAACGATTAAGCAGATGCGTCACGCTAATGGTCTGCAGCTTTACCGGTAATCGTAGGTTTTAGATTGAGGAATGGAGCGAGAAGAAGAAGAGGAGGAAGAAGAAGGTGGAAATCAATATAGATCTGAGTGAGTCTCTAACGCCCAGATCTATATATTCTGTGTCGATTTCTCTTTCGCAATTACAATTGAGACAAAAACAATATATATACA
Source organism: Microthlaspi erraticum (assembly GCA_902728155.2). Lineage (NCBI taxonomy): Eukaryota > Viridiplantae > Streptophyta > Magnoliopsida > Brassicales > Brassicaceae > Microthlaspi > Microthlaspi erraticum. Next base: position 322,392 of record CACVBM020001695.1, on the reverse strand, counting down.
GGGAATGAAAAATTAAATAACGGACTACTATTGGTCTACTGACGCAATTTTATTTGATTTTTGCTATTACTGCAAAGTATTTTCCAACAAAACTATAAATCTTGGCACATTTATTGGTCTAATGATGCAAAAAGAGATTTTTTCATATCGAAGGAATTCTCACTGTAATATAGTTTTCTGACTAAAAGGAACCTCCTAAACAATACTAAAGCACAAGCCACTTGAGCAATTAAAATATGACATGTGGAAAATCATTTAAAATTTAAAAAAACAATTTCACAGAAAAAATGAATAAAGTCACATAATCAAAATTGACAACGAAAACCTAAATTAATATGGCACAAAGTTATCTAGAGTAAAACTATCAACCAAATCAGAAAATGATTATCAACCAAATCAGAAAATATGAATCTGATTTGGTTGATAGTTTTACTCTAGAGTAAATTAAACTATCTAGAGTAAAATAACTTTAAAGCATCTTACGTGATCTTATTTATTTGATTTTAACTTATTCTAGAGTAAAACTATCAACAAAATCAGAAGTTATGAATATTTTGATTATAACAACTTAAAAATTGCAAAAACAAGATTCAAGTCACTCATAAGTCAACTTAAAAAAAAGTCAGCATGTAAATATACTAAAAGATATCTCCAAAAGCTTATTTTTACATTACTGAGAGATCACTATTCTAAAAAAATCATCATAACAAAACAAAATTGTTGTTAATTTTTGGGAACAAAAAAAATTGAAAGAGAAATTAACCCATGATTACGTAAGGGAGGACATATAGTTACTATACCAATTCTCAATTAAATTAATAATTTGGTATTGTTTTAATCATGCGCATCGCATATGTCAAAATATAGTATCAACTAATAGTTAAACAGATTCGAGAAACTGGAAGAGTATGTATAAAATCCATTAGAACTGGAAATAAATATGAACCCGTAGTCTTTTTTTGTATACATTGAATATTTCAATGATCATGATGGTATATTTTTAATTGTAGATATTGTATATAACAAATGTAAAAATCCAATTGATAATCTGGATTAAAGCCTTAACATTCTGAAATTCATGCAAAAATAATTTACATGAATAAAAGTATTTAAATTATTAAAATATTTTTGTTTTACTTCAACTGTTTAACCATATAATTAGTTTGAATATGATAAATAAACTGCAAATAACACAATGATATATGTTAAATGTATTTCATTTATAATTTTATTTTGATAAGAAATCTAAGTAAATTAATAGAAAAAGGTCATAGGGATAAATCATCCTTGGTCCTTTCGACATCAGATTCTCGCCCGCTTTCTCCCCATTAACCAATTACGTTACGACCACTGAACAAACTATACAAGGATTCACTATGGAACCTTCAATGGTACAAAATTCAAAAGTATTGGTTATGTTTTTCAGTTCATTTTTTTCATTTGTAATTGATTTTGTAAATAGCATTCCTATTTTAATTACTAAGATTTTTTTTTTTCTGTTTCCAGCATCTATTCAACTTTTTCTCCTCTTCATGTATTATATATATACACATCTAAATTCTTATGAATACAACAGTAACGTATATACTCTCATTACACTATTTGCTTTTTGCTTTTGTTCTTTTTGTTTTAAAAAATTCATTTGAAGTGTATCATCAAAGATGACTAAAGCCGTCGTTATTGCTATTTTTATGATCGTCATCTTTCTAGGTTTTTACTTTGCATTTCCCACTCTCTAAATATATTAGCAAACTAATACTTCAAAAATTAACTAACATGTATATAGATCTTCCCTTCAATTCAACATTTTGTTCAGTGCATTTTTATCATAAATAAACGATTAATCCAAGTATGTTTTTTTTATCTATCAAGGATGGTCATGAAAGAGACGCAATGACAAGAGATGTGTCGGGATCTTTTGATGAGAGCAACATGTGAACCTAAAGCATGTGCCGATCTGTGTACCCAAAAGTGGAAAGGAAGCGGCAATTGCATCCAGAATATACAAGTGAAGAGTTGTCTTTGCACTTTTCCTTGCAAGATTTGATTATTTTTTACGATCTACCAATAATACAACAATAATAATTTATACTATAATAGTTGAATATCTCTCTCGCGTTAGTCTTTCCGTGTTATGTGGAGCTGACATGTGTCATTTAGAAAATTAAAATTTCACTCTTTCATGATTTTTCATTTTCTGCGTTCAAGTTAGCTCTTGACATTCTCAGTTTTAAATAATATTTTACAGAAAAAAATTATTGTTCGAAGATCTAAAGTAAAATAAGTATTCATTATCTATTTAAAAATTTGTGTATAATATATTTTTTCATTAGCTTACACATTAAAATATATGAGAACAGTAGGTATAAATAATATAATTATAGCAGGTGAAAATCGAGATAGTTCATATATAGGAGAATCATATTCAAAGAAAGTATCTTATAAATTATGATTTTACTTTTTTTTGTTTGGTTCCAAAAGATGTGAAATAAAGTCAAATAAATTTTAAAATTAACAAAGTTAATGTATGAAGATATATTTTAGCGATTCTTTGTGCTGGCGACGCATCATTCAAGGGACGCTTTCTCTCTCTTCTCTCTCTAGAATATTTCAGAGAGAGAAAGCTCTTTTCTCCTTTCTTCTCCGATTTAGATCGGATTTCTGTTCTGTTTAATAATAATCCGATCTTGATCGGTGTTTAGTTCCGGTTTTGTCCGGTTTTGCTTTCCGACTTAGTTCGGCTGTTAATATCCGGCTGTGTCCGGTTGTTTTGTGTGTTTTTTTATTTTGTTCTCTTGTTCTTCTTCGTGAACCGGCCTCTTCTTCTACCAATTCTTCCATCTCTTATGATGAGGTCAGGATCTGTTCATGATAGATCGTTTTCTTCTTTGTCAATTATTTGCTCTTATCATCTTATTGTAGGGAGTAAAATCTTTTCACCCTTCCGCTAAAGGGCCTTTGATTAGGTTTAGGGGTGGAGTATCCCAAGCAGTATGGTGGTCGGAGATGGAGTTTGTGGTGGCGAGAAGAATTCAGATCTCTGTTCATGGCGGAATCTGTTCGGAAGAGGAACTTCCAGTACGAATCCGGAGTGGAGCGCTGCTTCGGCGAGGCGATTCTAGGAGGCACTGCATCGGCTGTCAGCCGGCGGTTTGCTTTTCCGGCGCCGCTTTCCAACAATCTTCTACATCTAACACGTGTAGACACATATATCACATGCAGTACAATTAGGTTTATCATTGTCTTATATGATGGGCTTAATTTGTTTGGGCTTTATTTTATAAGGTTGTTGGTTGAAATCACATTTGTACTGGGTTTGCCCATTTTTGGGCTTTTAAATGAATCAAAGTTGCTAACAAAAAAAAAAAAAGAAGATATATTTTAAAATACAATAACAGAGCTTAAATAAATTCATAGGATCTAAAAGAAGCAATGGGTCTTGGATCATGGATATTTTCCACTAGAAAGACAAAAGACGGTTAAGTGCAGAACTTCGCATATGCGGTTCGTTAAGCATCTTGGAAAATGCAAGATCGGTTCGGTTCAAGATCGGTTCAGAACCGGTACAACCGTTTAAGAAACGAGTCGAGAACACGGCGATGTACATAAAAAGAAAATATCCGTTTGATTTTTTTTTTCCACAATTCTTCACCAAAACTTTTTTTTTTATATTTTTCCCCAAATATTTTCTCTCCCCCTCAAACCAAAACCCTAAGAATTCCAAGTTTTCTTGATTGATCTGATTGGTTTGGGTTTCTTGCTCGCCGTGGAGGTTAGACTTTCGTTTTAGCGTTTCCTATTCCCCTAATCATTCAAACATTGTTTTTATTTCCATGATTTTGAAAGTCTTGTTTCTCCGTTTAGGGTTTTTTAATTTCTGTTGGCGATTTTGAAACTTTTAGTCCTCTGTTTATGCTTGGGTTTTCATTTTCGCTGGCGATATTGAAACTGTTAGTCCTAATCGTTCAATGATTGAGTTTTTTTCAGTGATTTTGAAAGTGGTATTTCTCCGTTTAGTGTTTTTAATTTTGCTGTTGATTTCGAAAGTTTTCATCCTCTGCTTATGCTTGGGGTTTTCAATTTCGTTGGCGATTTTGAAACTTTAAGTTATCTGTTTATGATTGAGTTTCCAAATTTCGTTATTGTTCTATATAACTTTCAAAGAGTACCTTTTTCTTTTATATTTTTGGTTGATGTCTTGTTCCTTGCAGTTATCTTGATTCCCTTTGTTTCTTTTTGATACAGATCAGATCAGAAGAGAACGTTTACCATGGAATCCAACAAAAGACAGTTTTCTTTTCCTAAATTACTAAACTCTGTAAGAATCTCTGGCCACGTTACTGAATTTTTCTGCTTTTCCTGTTTCCATAGCTGTTGTTCTTAGGAACAGATAGAGAGGAACAGCTCTATCTTCATTGAACTAATGTGTCAGCGAATGAGTGCACAAGTTGTGTGTGCTCTGAGCAATTGAATGTATTTTCCTGAATAGCATGTAAATGCTCGTTTGCTTCATGTCTCAGGGATTACTGTAGTAAAGGAATCGAAGACATGATAGAGTGAGATTGAAACAACAAGATCCACAGCCGTACTTGTCTTTTGGTCTCACTTCAAATGTATGTGTTCTCTTTCTCTTCAATCTTGTTGCAACAAGTCTCTGACGTTAGTGAAAAGATCTGCATCTTCATAAATCTTAATTTTTCAGGAATCCTAAATGATATTTCATCACCTTTATGTTTTGTTCTTGATACAGGTTTGGCTATAGGAGTGTTGAGCCTCAGCTTCGTGATTCCTCAGGTAATCCCTCAGATCTCATAGCCTTTTGGTTTGCTTTGCTTTTGTTTTTCTTCTAAACCATCCCCAAAAAGATCATCATAGACAGGCACTAATCTCATAGTGTTCTGTCTGATTCTTATTTTGGAACATTGTCCCGTTGGCCGTTGGTTGGTAGTGCATGTCTAAGGAAATAACATTGTCCCATTGGTCGTTGGTTGGTAGTGCATGTCTAAGGAAATAACATTGTCCCATTGGCCGTTGGTTGGTAGTGCATGTCTAAGAAAGGAACATTGTCCCGTTGGTCGTTGGTTGGTAGTGCATGTCTAAGGAAGGAAAATATGACACACGGCTTAGAAAGTCTTTATTGACAAAGACTCTGGATCTGTTTTTCGATTGTTTGGATGGAACAGAGGGTGTAACGAGGGATTAAAAAAATTCTTAAGGCAAAGACTATGAATCGAAAGCAGACTCGGTAACTTTACCCACGGCTTACAAAACTCTTTAGAGAAAGATAATGGATTGTTGGATGGAAAATAACGACCAACAGTTTGAGAGAGTCTTAAGACAACAGAAAGAAAGACTATGAATGAGAACTATATGTTCGATAACCCCAAGGCTTAAGGGTCTTAAAGAAGGCTTGTTGGATGGAAAATAACGATCAACAGCTTGAGAAAGTCTTAAGACAACAGAAAGATAGACTATGAGCCGAGAACTATATGTTCGTTAACCCAAGGCTTAAGGGTCTTTAGACAGACTCTAAGTTTGGTTTTCAACGTGTTGGATGGGAAAAAAAAAGACTAATGTCTGATGGAAAGTAAAACAACCAACGATCTGAAGAGTCTTATGACAAAGACTGAGGTGAGAATTATTTGGGAACACTGTCTCGTTGAGATTTGGGTTGGTAGTGCATGTCTAAGGAAGGCAAGTATGTCACACGGTTGAAAAAGTCTCTATTGGCAAAGACTCTGGATCTGTTTTTCGATTATTTGGATGGAACAAAGGGTGTAACGAGGGATTAAAAGACTATGAATTGAAAACAGATCCATAGTCTCTCTGTCAAAGACTATGAAAGACAATGGGTCGAGTTTAGACATGTTGGATGAACAAAAAAGAGACTAATGTCTTAAAGAAGGCTCGTTGGAATAGAAAATAACGACCAACAGCTTAAGAAAGTCTTAAGACAACAGAAAGAATGACTAAAGAACTATATGTTGGGTAACCTCAAGGCTTAAGAGTCTTGAGAAGGCTTGTTGGATGGAATAACGATAAACACCGTGAGAAAGTCTTCAGACAACAGAAAGAAAGACTATGAGCCGAGAACTATATGTTCGTTAACCCCAAGGCTTTAGAGTCTTAAAGAAGTCTTGTTGGATGGAAAATAACGATCAACACCTTGAGAAAGTCTTAAGACAACAGAAAGAAAGACTAAAGAACTATATGTTGGGTAACCTCAAGGCTTAAGAGTCTTGAGAAGGCTTGTTGGATGGAAAATAACGACCAACACCTTGAGAAAGTCTCAAGACAACAAAAAGAAAGACTATAACTCAAGAACTTGTTGGATGGAAAATGACGAACAACAACTTAAGAAAGTCTTTAAGACAACAGAAAGAAAGACTATGACTCAAGAACTTGTTGGATAGAAAATGACGACCAACAGCTAAGAAAGTCTTTAAGACAACAGAAAGAAAGATTCTTCAACGGCTTAGTCATAAAGAAAGACTCTTACTTAACCACACGGTTTATTACCACAAGGGTTAAAAGTCATTGGACAAAGACGGTGTTGGGTGGAAAGAAATGACAAACAGCTGAAATTTCTTAAGACAATGGGTTAGTTTCTGACTTGTTGCATGGAAAAAAGACCAAAGGCTTATAGAAGTTAAGATTCTTGATAAAGATTATGAATCGAATATAGATTCATACTAAACCACATGGATGGTAAAATCAACTAACGATTTCACAAAGTCTGTGAAGAAAGACTATTGATTGGTTTAGACTTATTGGATGGTGAAAAACAACTAACGATTTCACAAACTCTGTGAAGAAAGACTATGGATTGGTCTAGACTTATTGGATGGTGAAAAACAACTAACGATTTCACAAGTCTCATGGCTTTGAAAAAGTTCCTTAGACAAAGACTGAGTCTGTTTTTCGACTTGTGGGAGGGAAAAACATGAGTCGGATGAAAAATAAGACTAATGTCTTAAAGAAGGCTTGATGGAATGGAAGATAACGACCAACAACTTGAGAAAGTCGTAAGACAACAGAAAGAAAGACTATGAGCCGGTTTCTCAACGTGTGGGATGAAAAAAAGAAAAGATTAATGTCTTTAAGAAGGCTTGTTGGAATGGAAAATAACGACCAACACCTTGAGAAAGTCTTAAGACAACAAAAAGAAAGATTATGAGTCGGTTTCTCAACGTGTGGGATGAAAAAAAAGAGTCTTAAAGAAGGTTTGTTGGAATGGAAAATAACGACCAACACCTTGAGAAAGTCTTAAGACAACAGAAAGAAAGACTATAGTCTTAAGACAACCGAAAGAAAGACTATGAGCCGAGAACTATATGTTCGTTTACCCATGTTAGATGGAAAATAACGATCAACATCTTGAGAAAGTCTTAAGACAACAGAAAGAAAGACTATGGATTGGTGTAAAGTCTTTTGTCAAAGACAATGGATTGGTTAAGACTTGTTGGATGGTGAAAAAACAACTAACGATTTCACAAAGTCTTACGACAAATATTATGGTTTACTCAACCACAAGGCTGTAAATGGAAAATACGACCAACAACAAACAAATGTCATTAGACAAATGTTATGAAACAGATTCACCCACGGAATATGAACCAACAGCTTTAAAGACTACGCAACCGATTCTTTACACTACTCCCATGGAATCTATGGTGAAACAGAGACTAATTAATTCTGATTTCTGTAGGTATGTACTTCAGAAGGTGTTAAAATTGTTAGAGACTCTGAGGAGATGTCAAGTGGAGCAGATTTCTATTAAAGGTATGTGCATCTCAAACTTGTATGTATGTAGTTGATTATGACAATCACAAGCAAGAGAAACATACTAATTTTGATTTCCACTCGACAGGTGTTCAGGTAATTAAGCTTCCAAAGTTCTTGGAAGATTTCTAAAGTTTAGCATATTTCTGTAACAGCTTGATAAAGACTTTTTTATTTTACTTTTTCAGGTATGTGCTTCCTAAGGAGATTTATATTTTTATGGACGATAAGGAGATTTACTTTCTGTGAAGATGGAATTTCACCGGAAACACTGCAAGTAAAAGTAACACTTCGTAGGTCAATCTTGCGTCTGTTGGTGCCATTTCCATTTGGCTAAAGATTCTTTTTTTCTTTGTTCCAGTGGAGTCCAACCGAAGAAAATGGTAATGTTGCAGTGGGATATGTGATGTGGAAAGTCTCATCTAGTATCTTTCAAGGCACATTACAAAAATGTGAATGTCATCTCATGGAACAGGTTCTTCTACCACTTTGATGTCTAGCTTAATTGGTTCTGTGTTACCCGCAAATGGCTAATTCTTTCTTTTTTTTCTACCCTTTCATGAAGGCTTGCTAGTTGCACGTTGGCCTCAAGGAGTGATGACATGATATGCTATGTCGATGATCTTAGACTGATCAAGGTATGCTAGAGACCATAGCTTTATATTTTCCTCAACAATTCTTTGTAATATTCCAATGTAATATCAGTTGCACATTTTGCATACCGTAAGCCTCAGATCCTGTCAAGTCAATTGAGTGGACTTCTCATGAAGCCTACACTCGCATATCCTTTTCTAGACTTTTCTCTAATAAATCGATGTTAGTACGTATGAAGATCAAAATTTAAGTTAAACGACGTATAATACGTTAAATGGCCACACACTAAGTTAGAAATACAAATCTAAGCGCCATTTATAATTGGACTTAACGTTTCTTAAGTACCTGTCTTTAAATATTACTATCCTTGTTCTAGTCTTCATCAGATTGTAGAAACGTATTGCTAATATAACATTGATAAAGGGTAGATTTTGCTTACGTTACTGGTATCTTAAGGTCAGTGATTACAAAATGTTATTTTTCTCTGATTTGGCTTCTATACATCATAAGGTCTGATTTTATGAAATGGATATATAAGAGCATGTGTAGATCTTTAAATCTTGAATGTATTTATCTCTCTTGACCAGGAAATGTGTATCTCTCTCTTTTGGTGCTTCTCTGCATCTTAAAGTCTCATATTTTATGAAATGGATATACCTTTAGAGTTTCTGTAGATAATAAGTTTGAATGTAGGTGTGACTTTTTGCAGGCATTAATAGTAGTTTCATTTAATCTTGAATGTATCTATCTTTCTTGACCAGGATATGTGCATTTCTCTGTTTTGGTACTCTCTCCATAATAAGGTCTCTCATAACGAAATGGATATATATAGTCTGTAGGTATTTATTTCGAATGTAAGTGAGACTTTTGCAGGTTATAGTTGTTTCTTCGATTCGTGAATGTTTCAATCTCTCTTGACTACAAAATGTGTATTTCTCTCTTTTGGTGCTTCTCTGCATCATAAGGCCTCTAGTTTTATGAAATGGATATATCTTTGTAAATAATTTGTTTGAATGTAAGTGTGACTTTTGCGGGCGATAGTATTATTTGAATCTTGAATGTATCTATCTGTACTGACTAGAAAATGTGTATTTCTCTGTTTTGGTGCTTCTCTGCATCATAAGGTCTCTCATTTTATGAAATAGATATATATTAGAGACTCCGTAGATAATTATTTTGAGTGTAAGCAAGATTTTTGCAGGAGAATCTTGATTGTATTTATCTCTCTTGATTAGAAAATGGGCATGTCTCTGTTTTTGTACTTGTATGCTTTATAAGGTCTCTCACTTTATGGAGGAATTGATGTATCTTGGAGTCTTTGTAGATAATTATTTTGGATGTAAGCTAGCTGCAGACTATGACTATGGTAGTAATTTCATCGAAACTTACATGTATATCTGTCTCTTGAGTATTGATTAGAACATTCATATTATCTCAGTTTTGGTGCTTGTGTGTATCATAAGGTTTCTTATTTTATCAAATGGATAATATCATGGAGTTTCTTGTAGGCATTTGTTTTTAGTGAAATCGAGAGACTCCTTCAGATTCTCATAGTAGTTTGCTTGATTTTGAATGTATTTGTTTTCTGTCAGGTCCTAACACCTTTGGCGATCAATTTAAATATGTGGAATGACATCCTCACTATCTTACATTTAAATAGTATTGTCTGAGCAATTATGGATTCTTCATCATGCTTCTGATGATTATTTTTACTAGATCCTATAAATTACAACAATTGACTTGAATTTTTACAATCTGTTGATTGAAAATATTTCTTTGTACAGTACTAGTGTATGTCACTTGGTCTTTTAGCCTTAACCGAGTTGATGAAGCTTGAAAGATCTATTGAAGTGTATATATGTTAGAATGTGCAGTGGATCTTTCTGTAATTCCCTACCATGTTCTTTTTTGTTGCTTTAAGAACATTTTCCTAAGTTTAATGTCAAAATCATGAAACTAGCAGCGAATTTGAATTCTAATTTTATCATCGTCATCTTAGGCATGTGGCATATCTTCTTTGAATTTCCATGTTATTTATGTTGATAAATAATGTTTTAGCTATGGTTTTTTTTATCATTGGTCTTGCATATTGGTTTGTTGATCATTGGTCTTGTCTAATCGTATGATTTTTAGATTACTATCCTTGTTCTAGTATCCATCAGATTGTAGAAACATATTGCTAATATAACCATTGATAAAAGGGTAGGTTTAGCTTTCCGTATTGGTACATTACATTGTGTGTTCACAATGTCAGTGATTACAAAATGATTATTTTCTCTGTTTCGGTGCTTCTATGCATCATAAGGTCTCTCATTTTATGAAATGGATATATCTTACAGTTTGTGGATAGTTAGTCAGAATGTAAATGTAACTTTTGCAAGCGAGTAGTAGTTTTGTTGAATCTTGAATGTATCTATCTCTCTCTTGAGTTGAAAATGTGTATTTTTCTCTTTTGATGCTTCTCCGCATCATAAGCCATCTCATTTTATGAAATGGATATATCTTAGAGTCTATGTAGAATATTAGTTAGAATGTAAGTGTGACTTTTGCAAGCAATAGTAATAGTTTCGTTGAATCTTGCATGTATATATCTCTCTTGACTATAAAATGTGTTTTTCTCTCTTTTGGTACTTCTCTGCATCACAAGGTCTTTCATAATGAAATGGATATATATGTTAGAGTCTTTTTAGATATTTATTTTGAATGTAAGCGAGACTTTTGCAGGTAACAGTGGTTTCTTTGAATCTTGAATGTTTCAATCTCTCTTGATTAGAAAATGTGTATTTCTCTCTTTTGGTGCTTCTCTGCATCATAAGGCCTCTCATTTTATGAAAGGGAAAAGGGATATATAATTAATTTGAATGTAAGTGTGAATTTTGCAGGCAATAGTATTCATTGAATCTTGAATGTTTCAATCTCTCTTGACTAGAAAATGTGCATTTCTCTGTTTTGGTGTTTCTTTGCATAATAAGGTCTCGCATTTTATGAAATGGATATATATTAGACTATCTGTAGATAATTATTTTGAGTGTAAGCGAGATTTCTGCAGGAGAATCTTGATTGTATTTATCTCTCTTGATTAGAAAATGAGTATTTCTCTGATTTTGTACTTGCTCAGACAGTACTATTTAAATGCGGGATAGTGAGAATGTTATTCCACAAATACATTCAAGATCCATTGTATATTCTCAGACTCTCTGTAGATAAATATTATGATGATTATTTTAGAATGTGCAATGGATCTTTCTTTAATTCCTTACCATGTTTTTTTTGGTCCTTTAAGAATATTTTCCTAAGATTAATGTCTAAATCAAGAAACTAGCAGTGAATTTGACGTAGGCATGTGGCATAGGTGATTTGAATTTCCATGTTATTTATGTCGATAAATAGTGTTTTAGCTACGTTAAATTATATAATACTTGCATTTTGGTTTTTTTTTGTCATTGTTTAATGTATTTCTGTCTCTTGAGTCTTGATTAGAACATTCATATTGTCTCTATTTTGGTGCGGGTGTGTATCATAAGGTTTCTTATTTTGTGAAACGGATAATATCATGGAATTTGGTGTAGGCATTTTTTTTGTAGCGCAAGCGAGAGATTTCTTCAGATTCTCGTAGTAATTTGCTTGATCTTGAATGTAAGAATGTATTTGTTTTCTGTCACGTCCTAACACCTTTGGCGATCAATTTAAATACATGGAGTCTATCCTACATTTAAATAGGATTGTCTGGGCAATTATGATTCTTCATAATGCTTATGATGATTATTTTACTAGATTCTATAAATTTGTAACCATTGGCTTTAGTTTTAACAGCTTTTTATTGTTAAATATTTCTGTTACGGTACTATTGTATTGTATGTCAATTGGTCTCTTAGTCTTAACAGAGTTGATGGAGCTTGAAATATGTATTGAATAACTTGTGTATATATTTTAGAATGTGCAAGGGATCTTTCTTTAATTCCCGACCATGTTTTTTCTTGTTGTTGCTTAACATTTTCCTAAGCTTAATGTCAAAATCAAGAAACTAGTAGTGATTTTGAATTATAATTTTACCATCGCCATCGTAGGCATGTGGCATATCTGCTTTGAATTTCCATGTTATCTATGTTGATAAATAATGTTTTAGCTACGTTAAATTATATAGTTCTTGCATTTTGGTTTTGTTGATCATTGGTCTTGTATGATCGTTTATAGGTCATTCTTTGTTCTTTGTTAAGACGGATTGTGATCTTGGTTTCTTATTATGGTTAAATAATACAATCTTGGATTTTCTTCTTGATTCGTAATTTCTTAGGAAAGTCAGTGTGGTAAGTTGATTAAATTTTATTGATATTAATACGTTGTAAGTTCATCTTAGATTCTATCCAATTAATGGTCCATCCATGTCTATAGTTGTTATACGACCTAGTCAGATCCCGTCATGAACATAGATCCCCAAATTTGCTTATATAAATTAGAGACCCAAACATCTAACAATATTGGATCTTGAATATTTGAAAAGCCAAAAACCACCTTGCTTATCTAGCTATTAACCTAGAAACATACTATAAATCATAAAAATTTAAACTATGTACACAAGATCAGCCAAAAATGCTGAGTCATCAAAAAGAGTCTACTGCTCATAGTTTCTTAGTTATTAGTTTTCATCAGTTTTAGTCTATGTAAAGGAGAAAAAATTCACATCCAATCTTTGCGATTAGAGAGCTTTTGCGAACCCTGTTACTTTGAGAAAATTAGTCAGAGAATGTATTTACTTTTTCTTTTTATCTGTGATTAAAATTCAAATTCTATTTCTTTTGTTTTAATTTCGTTTATCATGTTTGCATAGTTCACGACTGAATGGGACGGGATATTTATAATACGGAGATTTTTTTCTCGTAATTGTACCGTACAATTTATATTTCTCGTAATTTTCATTTTTATGGGGACAATTGTAGACTATTTCCTTTACTCGTAACAAAGGTTGCTAATAGAGAAATGAAGTTTAAAAGATGTTAACCGTGAGAAAGAAAAAAAATTAACTAAATAACAATTTGCATTTTATTAGTTTATATTTAGTTTATAAAATGCCAGATTTAAAGATTATATATGAAAATATCAAATTCCACAAGAATTTTCCCCCGGACCACCATAGCTAATATAGTAACCAAGTCTCTCATGTAAAAATCTCCTACCAATTCTCAATCCATAACATTTATTGTTATCTAGCAACATCTCTATAGGAAATTGATTAATTTTACGCTGCACATAGTCAAAATCCACGACTTCAATATTTGCAAAAATTGCTGAATCTTTGGGACGACTAGTCGGAAATTTACCATTACCCAACGGAGGACTTGAACCAGAACGTGAAGCATGAACCACACCTCCAACTCCAACCATATTTACACCATTATCTAAAAGGTTGAATAACTCTTTTGGCCAATACCCAATATTTATGTTAGGTCCATTTGGCATTATGAATTGGGAAAGCCACCAATTTCTTGTATTTTTATCCTTTTGTATAAATTGGGAAACATAAAAAAATGTTTATTAGTATTAGAAAAATCAAATATATATATATATATATATATATATATATACATACATGTAATGTAAGGTATATGAGTAATTTGATCTATAAAGATTAATTTTAAATTCATAAATAGTTCAATATTAAAGACCAAAAGAAATTTTTTGAGCAAGAAAAACTTAAAAATTAGGAATTTACCTGATGGATAGAATAACGCAACCAACCGGGGATTCCTGGTGGAAGATCATTGGGTCCAGCTATGGAACATCACGTGACACTTGAACAAACCCTGAGCATGCCATATTGTAACATCCTTTCCCATTTTTGCCCTATCAAATCATATTTAATATCTTACATGAATACATGTGATTTGATCAAGGGATTTCACCATAAATAATCATCACGAATAATTTCCCCATAAGTAAAACAGTTTGCATGCACACACACCTGCCAAAATCCATAGTTCCAAACACGTCCATCGCCAAATAAACTTGGATTTATCTGTAAAAAGACTTACAATACTTTAAAACTATATCTTAACCCAGACTATTAAAGATATGAATGATCTAAAAGAAAGAAACAAATGAATACAATATAATACATACTATCGAACCCACTGAGATAAAATTGATCTGATTATTTAGTCCACTGCCTATATATATTTGGTTATACGAGGCTTGATCTTTTCCGATGTTTATGCTATATGCATCAAACCGAGCTTCTACACCATGAAATGGACCATTGCGTGTCCTTACTCCAGCAATCTACCAAGAACCGTCATAATATACATAATTAGATCTAACATATCAGGTTGCAAAAATAAAATAAAAAAACTAATGTATCAAAATTTATCGGAATTGAGATAAGTGCTTACATGGGTTCCAGGATTATCGGCTGATTGCGGATGAAAGTATTTTTCAGCGAAAAGTTGTGAGTTTGTGATGAATTCTTTTGTATTTCTCAATATAGGGACAGTTCCATTTGGACAACCGATTTTTTTCTTATATGTATTGTTGTTGCCAGTTTGATTCTTTAATTCAATTTTTGAAACTGTTGGTTTCATCTAAAATAAAATATAAAGTATGGTCAAAATAGATATGATTCAAAATTATATTTTGTAAAACCCAAAATGTTGAGTAAGGGATGATCATGCACCTGAATTTTGTGGGTTTTGAGTAAGGGATGATCAAGTCCTGGTTGCTTATAAATATTTATGCAATCATAAGTAACATTTTCACCTATCTGCGAAAATAAAACAATAACAATAATAAGTAAACAATATGAACTCAATCCATGATATATTCCGTTAAAGAAAATATAGTTTAAAATAACAGAAGGGAGACAATGTGTTTCAATTTTTGTGTTAACACTGACCTTGAAAGATCTGAGGGGCACTTTGCTTTGATCGGAACAAACTATAGCTGCCGAGAACAGAAAAGTTAAAAGATTCATAACAAACGACATTTTTCTAATTGTTGTTGACATTTTATTAGTTTTGCTTCCCCAAAAATGAAAGCCCTTTCTTGTATTTATATACATATTACAATGTTAATTCGCATTAACTTTAATATATTTTGTTTTTTAATCTGATAAAGGAAGCAGAGACATTTGACTGAAATTTTTTTAACTGGCTCATATTGTAGACAACAATTATGGGAAGATCATTAATGCCTGGTCATATATCTTGAAACGTTTTTTTTTTCTTTTTTGGTAAACGTATATCTTGAAACTTTATACCGTATATGTATGAAAATTAATGGGGGGAATGACAGTATTTTGACCAGAACCAAAAATAAAAAAGAAAGACGCAAGTCTATGCATGTGGAGATACGGACGAAACTATAATCACTGGGTTGATCCAAAGGAAAAAAAGATTGTAGTCAACGTGGAGATACTTGCTTGATACGTGCATGGCGATGATTAGCTAACTGATATAGTCTATGTTTTTTTTTTTCATTTTTAATAGATATCATATTCGTATTCCATTACGTATATAGGCGTACAGCATCTATCATTTCTTTATGTTTCTACTTAACTAAGATAAAAAGGTTTGTTCTAGCAAAATTAAAATACGGGACAAACGAAACGGAGGGCACACGATTCAATGAAGACCGGAAATGCTTCAACATACCACAAAACTGAGTAGTGAGTAAGTTCAACATTGTATAGAACTCTATCAGTTATACAAAGTATACGAAAGAACTCTATCAGTTATACAAAGTATACGAACACATACAACAACCACACAGAATTGCTTTGGACACATATGACGCACGACGTTAGAGAGTATAGCTACTATATATATAGAACTTAATAAATTTAACATACTATCAGGCTTAAAAAAATATATATACATCTACATAAATCAGAATTTTAAACATATGTATCCGTTTAAATTTTTTAAACACTGCTATGTTCGGAAAAATATATTTGTTAGTAGGGTAGTTTCATTCAATTTTTTTCCAAAGCAAAAATAGTGAGAAAGGGGAGAAAACTTATAAAAGAGAAAGAGATAGAAAAACTTTATATAAAAAAAGAAAGAATTCAATGCGTGAGAGAGAAAGAGAGAAAGCTAAGGCGAAAGTGGTTATTATTACACAAAATGACAAAATCTAAACTAGAATGTAATTTGTCCAAAGTCTATGATATGGTAATTCTTTTTATATATTGTTCCTTATTTTAAACGTTAACTATTTTTGATAAGAAGACATTTTATAAAGAAAACGTGAGTACTAACCTAATCCTAAATCTAAATTAAAAGGACTTAGGAGTCCACCATACATGCGATGAAAAACAAATTAACAATACGTGGCTGACCTGATCTGTTAAGACTAATATGGTTCTAGGTCGCGTTCTTTTTAAAGTGCGATTGCAAAAAATAGACAGAAATAGAAAGTCAGCAATTCGTTAAACTGAGGTTGAAGAAGCTTGTGACTATTGCTGCTTCATAAGTGATTGTTGAATTTTGTAATATTTCGTTTCTTCCTTTTGGAATTATTGTTGTTAACTAAAATTTAGTTTTGCTGTCTTATAGACGTTATTTGGTTCAAGACGGAATAGAAATCAAATACAAATATGGCATGATAAAGACAACCAAAAATGAATATTGCAAAGAAAGGCAACAGTAAGTTTCATTTAACTTTTTAAGTATATAATTTTATAGTATGGATCTGTTCATCGTCACCAACGAGCCTACACTTTTGAGTTTAGGGTCTAATTATAGTATGGATTTGTTCATCATCATCACATTGCATAGAGAAAAAGAAAATAATGTTAATTTGATTTGGTTACCAATCGCTATCAGTATTTAAATTTTTTTTTTTCAAATCAGATTCTATATATTTAAACTGCTGACTCTTTTCTTTTGATAATCCTTCTCTCTTCATTAGTTTTTGTTTTTCTATTTCGTTCTGATATCACTCTGTTGTCCTCGCAATTTCTTTTGCATACAGTTTGGGAACCTGAAATTTCGCCGGTGATCGAAGTGTTTCTTCTCAATTCCTCTGTTTCAACAGTAAGTTTTCTTTTTATTTCAGTGATGATATTTTGATTCCTCTCTTGTTTCAACTTCCAATTTCTATTGTTTTTGTTGGACTGAGCCAGAATATGATAGTTGGGCCGAGTATGAAGTCTTGAGTTGCACTGGAATATCTCTTCAAACGTGGTTATCAAATTGTCTTGATTTGTGAATATGTTGTTTTAGGAATCTTGACTTATTTCTAGATCGTAACAGATACACTTTTAGGTGTATATATTGTAAAGCTTGTGATGAGAAATATAACACAGAAAATTCACCACCTCTGTACTCTCTCTTTACATGGTATCAGAGCTTAGGTTCTAAACAAGAACGAGTGCAATGAGTGGTGAAGGAAAAATGATTGAGCGAGTGAAGGCGCTTGAACAAGTGAAGACAGTTGCGCCGATTTATCAACTGGCGGCCAACGAAAACCCTGGAGCGATCATTGCTCAGATACAGTTCAATGGAGATAACTTTGATGAGTGGGCTCAAGCGTTGAAGTCAGCGCTGAAGGTCAAGAAGAAGTTCGGATTCATGGATGGATCTGTGGTGAAACCTGAAGAGAATGCACCGGAGTATGAAGATTGGGTATCTGCAAACTCCATGGTGTCTCTATGGATCTTGAATACGGTGGAACCTAAGATCAGGAGAACCTTGGCAAACAAGGAGAACCCAAAGGAGCTTTGGACAGAGATCAAGGATAGATTTTCGGAAGGGAATGGTCCGAGAATCCAAGAAATCAAGGCAGAACTTGCTCGATTAAGGCAAGGTAATGACAGTGTGATTGATTACTTTGGAAAGCTGCATATGTTGTGGGAGGATCTCTCAAACTACGATCCTGCACCTGTGTGTCGCTGTGGAAAATGCACTTGTAACCTAAGTGCAGAATTTGAAAAGAAGAGAGAAGATGATCGCATACATCACTTCTTGTTGGGACTTGATGACAATGTTTATGGAGCAGTGAGAGCCTCCATAATCAGCACTGATCCGTTGCCCAACATGAATCAAGTTTATGCAAAAGTAAAATCTGTGGAGAGAATCGACACAGTGACAAGAGGAAGAGAACACCAAGGCTCTCAAACCGCTTTTGTGGCTCTAACTAAGAACTTTGGTGCTGCTGTCAAAGACAAGAGCAAACTAATTTGCAAAACTTGTAAGAAGATTGGCCACACGGAGGAGACGTGTTTCCAAGTGATAGGATATCCATCTTGGTGGACTGAAAAACCACAACAAAATGGACGAGGAGGAGGACGTTCAGGCCGTGGTGGGCGTGGTGGTCGTGGTGGAATGATACGAGCTAATGCTGCAGTGGTCAGTGCCGTTGGAGAAACAAGCGCTGAGGCAGAGAAGCATGGCTATGCTGGGTTAAACAATGATCAGTGGACCACGCTAATCAAATTGCTTGACGAAAATAAAATCACAACTCCACGACTCAATGGTAAGTCCTTTCTCTCTGAATGGGTTTTGGATACAGGGGCCTCTAATCATATGACAGGATACATAGAGTTTCTGGTTGATCAGAAATATGCTCTGCCGTGTTCTGTGGGACTACCGAATGGGACACAAAGTGTGTGTCGGGAAAAGGGAACAGTTGTGTTTGATGAAGAGTTTGAGCTGAGAAATGTATTGTTTGTGCCGGATTTAAAGTGCAATTTGATTTCAGTGTCTCAACTTATTGCGGATTTGGATATTGTTCTACAAATTGCTAACAAGGGCTGTGTACTACAGGACCGTACAACGAGGAACCTGAGTGGAGTGGGGGAGCTTAGAGATGGGCTATATTTCTTTCGACGTTTGACGAGAGTTAATGCTTTCCGTTTAAATAAAGACGAGGCTGAGGATGTGTGGCATCAACGGCTAGGACATCCGTCTAATGGTGTTTTTGATTTGCTTCCCGTTGTTAGCTCTAGAGTTAAAGATTTTTCCAGTTGTAGTACTTGCTTGAAAGCAAAACAATGTCGAGACATGTTTCATTCAAGTGATAATAAAAGTGATGGTGTTTTTGATATGATTCATGTCGACTTGTGGGGACCTTATCGGATCGCAAGCTTGTGTAACTCATACTACTTCCTCACGATTGTTGATGATTTTTCGAGAGCCGTGTGGGTTTATCTCTTGCAAAATAAGACGCAAGTAGGGAAAACTCTGCGAGAATTCATGGCAATGGTACAACGACAATTTAACAAACAAATAAAGGTGATAAGAAGCGACAATGGGACAGAATTTACTTGTCTCAGCAGTGAGTTTTGTGGACTTGGAATAGTTCATCAAACATCATGTGTGGGCACGCCCCAGCAAAATGGAAGAGTGGAGAGGAAGCACCGACACATACTGAATATAGCTCGTGCAATTCTATTTCAGTCTTCACTTCCTACAAAGTTTTGGGGAGAGAGCATCTTGACGGCGGCACACTTGATCAATCGCACACCATCGAGTATATTGAATGGAAAAACACCTTTCGAGCTTATACACGGGACAACTTAAAGGTGTTTGGCTCTTTGGCTTTTGCACATCGACAAAGAAGAAGTGGTGATAAATTTGAACCTAGAAGCAGAAAATGTATCTTTGTTGGCTATCCCTTTGGGAAAGAGGGATGGAACTTGTTTGACTTGGAGACAGAAGAAGTATTTGTGTCTCGAGATGTTGTTTTTGTTGAAAACACATTTCCATTTAGCTCAGAGATTTGTGAAAATCAGAGCACTGATTGGCAAAACATGGGGGATTTTGAACAATGGCGTGATGATGCAGAAGTATTTGGTGAAACATCAACCGTTGTGTCAGAAAATCCAGCCATTAATGCTGAGATTCCAGCTGTTGAATCGGAACCTGCAGAAAATGCAGAGAATGAAGAAACTGCAGAAAATGCAGAGAGTGAAGAAATTGCAGAAAATGAAATCTCTGCTACAAAGATTGTTGAAACAGTGGAGGTTGCCTTGCCTCTACCCGTTGCAGAAAAGGAGATTGAAGCCGCACAGGATGTTAGTGTCAAAGAATTGGGGCGTGGACATCGTGAGAAACAAGTTTCCACACGCCTTAAAGACTTTGTCTTACATACAGTTCATGACAAAGACGATCCACTAGAAGTCACTGTGGAATTTACAGATGATATCAATTATCCTCTGTCTGATTATCTAGATAGTAGTCGTTTCTCACAAAGTCATCGAGCACTTCTTGCTGCGATAACAGCTGGGACAGAACCTACTCTGTTTCGAGATGCTGTAGTTTACGAAGTTTGGTGTGATGCGATGAAAGTAGAGATTGGAGCTTTGGAACTGAATAAGACGTGGGATTTGGTAAAACTACCGCCTGGAAAGCGAGCAATAGGCTGTAAATGGGTGTACAAGATCAAGTATCGGTCAGATGGTACGATCGAGAGGTACAAGGCACGTTTAGTAATACTCGGAAACAATCAGCAAGAAGGTGTTGATTACACTGAGACTTTTGCTCCAGTCATTAAGATAACGACGATTCGAGTATTCTTGGGTGTTGCAGCAGCAAAGAAATGGGAACTCCACCAAATGGATGTGCATAATGCGTTTTTGCATGGAGATCTCGAAGAGGAGGTGTACATGAAACCGCCTCCTGGTTTTAGAAACGATGATCCGACTCTTGTTTGTCAATTGAGAAAATCGCTTTATGGGCTTAAGCAAGCTCCACGGTGTTGGTTTGCAAAGCTACGAGATGCTCTTAAGAAGTATGGTTTTCTTCAGTCATACGCTGACTACTCGCTTTTCTCAAGGACCAAAGGATCATCGGAAATGTACGTATTGGTATACGTAGATGATCTCATCATAGGTGGGAATGATTCATCTGCTATTGCTGAATTTAAAAAGTATTTGGGACAATGCTTTCACATGAAGGATCTAGGTCCTTTGAAATACTTCCTTGGTATTGAAGTAGCACGAAATCCAGAAGGGATTTTTCTTTGCCAACGAAAGTATACACTGGACATCATTGGTGAAGTCGGCTTGTTGGGAGCAAAACCGGTGGCGCAACCTATTGGACAGCAACACAAGTTGGCATTGTCTGATAGTCCGTTACTTGGCTCTCCGGAGAAGTATAGGCGGCTGGTTGGACGTCTTATATACTTGAATGCAACACGACCAGATCTGACTTATCATGTTCATGTGCTGTCGCAATTTATGCAGTTTCCGCGGTTTGATCATTGGGATGCTGCTTTGCGTGTGGTGCGATATCTGAAGGGCACGCCTGGACAAGGGATTTTGTTAAGCTCTGCTTGTGAAATGAAGTTACATGGCTGGTGTGATTCTGTTTGGGGAGGATGTCCGTTAACAAGACGCTCTATTAGTGGTTGGTTTGTGACTCTTGGTGACTCACCTGTGTCATGTAAATCGAAGAAACAAGACATTGTTTCTCATTCTTCAGCTGAGGCGGAGTATAGATGTATGTCAAAGACATTAGATGAGCTGAAATGGCTGCATCAATTACTCAATAGTTTTGGCGTGAAACATGATGGTCCGATGGATTTGCATTGTGATAATCAAGCGGCGTTGTATATCGCAGCTAATCCGGTGTTTCACGAACGAACAAAACATGTGGAAATGGATTGTCACAGTGTTCGCGATGCAGTGCAAGATGGGACGATTGTCACACGCAAAGTGAAAACAACCGATCAACTCGCCGATGTGTTTACAAAAGCACTTGGATGTCGTGAGTTTGAATTGATCATGTCCAAGTTGGGAACTCGTAATCTGCATTCTACCAAGTTCCAACTTGGGGGGGTGTTGGACTGAGCCCGAATATGATAGTTGGGCCGAGTATGAAGTCTTGAGTTGCACTGGAATATCTCTTCAAACGTGGTTATCAAGTTGTCTTGATTTGTGAATATGTTGTTTTAGGAATCTTGACTTATTTCTAGATCGTAAGAGATACACTTTTAGGTGTATATATTGTAAAGCTTGTGATGAGAAATATAACACAGAAAATTCACCACCTCTGTACTCTCTCTTTACAGTTTTCCTAATTGACGATGATCTTACGTTTTTTTCTTTCCGGCGGCATTGAAGCGGATTAGAGATGGGAAACGAGCAGCTGCTTACTGTGGGGGTTGACGAAGCCTCTCGTGTCAGTCCCAAACTAGTGGTCTTAGGTATAGTAATGTGTGTTGTTATTAGTTTTCTATGTGGCCTTTGTTTTATGATTGTCATCAAGTTATGTCGAATGGGGCCAATAGACGAACAGGTCGATCCGACATCGGAAATCGAACTCGTGTGATTTAGCTTGTTTTCTTTTTTAATTTCTGGATGTTTCATTTCTGTTGACATAATAAAAACATGATTAATAAATATCACCTCGTACATGAAGCACACTCTTTAGGATCCTTAAATTCAAGTTTGGATCTTGTTGCGCCAACATGAAGACATGTGGCAGAAAATTCAAGTGTCCTTGTGGTTAAATCATGTGAAAAGAATTGTTTGTGTGTGTGTGTATGTGCAACTTAAAAGAAATCAATCAATCATTAAAATCAATAATCTAGAGGGAATTTGTGTGTTTCCAGAACTTTAATATCACTCACTGGCATAACTATTAACAGTCACATCTATATCTGATATATAATTTAATGAAAACTGAAATAAAGTACAGAAAGAAAATATAAAGTCTATATGTAATAATCCAATCACATTTTATTCGAAAATAAGTGTAAATATATAAATTCGTGGACAACGACCTACAGTATTTTTCTATAAATTTTAGTTTTTACATAAAATGTTGATTTTAATTCCATGTTAAACTCCAAACTCAATCATGTCTCTATATATTCTAGTCCACATCATCATCACCTACGAGAGCCTGCAGTTTTTGAGGTTAGGTTTATTGTCATTGGCGGGTCCATTCCATAGTTAAAATGTTGTTGTAAAACATAACTAAATCTACGTATTTGTCGTCTAAGTATTTTCTTTAATCTGCATGTTGTAGTATTATTTTTGGCCTCTGTCGTTTTCTCACGTTCGCACGTACCATTGAGATGTCATGGTAACATTGAGCCCATTTAGTCTGGTGATATTGGGCTTATTTACTAAGGGGTATTGAGTTCTTGGAATTTCGTGTAATTTAAAAGAATTAAAGTTTTCATTAAATTTTTGTGTTATTCAAGTACATGTTTTTTCTATTTTCTATAGCTATTATTCATTAGTTTTCCAAAATCTTTACATAGTTACAATTTTCATTTTCAACGTATCTTCAATATGAAATATTATTTTCACTTTAATATATGATATGGTGTATATAAATCAACAAATTAATATTATGTTGATTCTTAGATACAATATAAATTTATTTGATTTATATTTCATATATATACGGTCACCACTTTTCTGCGCTGTGCGCGGAATTCAATTCGTTTATAGAAATAAAAACTTAAGGATATCTTATTATATAAAGCTGGATGCGCGCGACGTGGTTGCGACACGTAGGATTTTTATAAAATTTAGGATTGCGACATGTGTCACTTTTAATGTTATGTCCGTTAAGATCGTGACATGTGTCTTAGAAAAAAAGGAAAAAAATATAATTAAAAAAAAATAGATAAAGGAAAAAAAACGAAATTTTAATCTTTTATAGTTAAAAGAAAAAAAATTATATTTGTCATATCCTAATAGAAAAAGGTTTCCCATTCATCAAATTTATATTATCCAAACACATATAAGATTCAAATTAATGAAATAAATAAAATCCTATTAGTACATGAAATAGGTTAGGTAAACTAAATTTCCTATAACTGCATGGAATAAGTTACATGAACCCCTATAAAAAGAGAGTTAAAGTAGTCTTTTTTTCTCATTCACAAACTCATCAAAGCAAACAACATGATAGCAATACGCATGATTTTTATAACTCACAAAATTGCGATATGTGTTTATATTCCCATTATGAACAGGAAAAAAAACAATATATAATAAGCTATTGCGATTCAATTATGTGCTTCTATCTTTTGTATAATCTTTTCTCTCATAAAAAATCATGTATTTAAAATTCATGGTATCAATGAATAATATTTAACTCTATATTAGTTGGATAGAAATCAAAATTATTGTCGATACATGTATCTAACTCTATATCGGTTGGATAGAAATCAAAATTATTGTCGTTACATGTATTTGATCCGGTGAAGACATGTTAATTGGAAAAATGTTAAACAGATATAAAAACTAGAAAAATAATTAAAAAAAAACTAACTAATAATGAAAATGAAAATTTATAATGGTCTGAGTCAAAAACAAAATTGAGAAAGAAACAATATAAATAGAAAACTAACAAATTAATTATCAAGCAACTAACTTTTTTTTTGACATCATCAAGCAACTAACTAATATTAAGAAAATATAATGAACCGATATTCTAATTTTAAATAGTTTAATTTTCAATATTGTTAGGTAAAAAATTATTAAATAAAGATTTCATCAATTGAAATCTCTTGAATGGAATAATAAAGTTTTGTTGAATTAATTAATCAGTTGATCATATTTAGACATATATAAGTCTTTCTATATTGGATAAAAATAAAAATAAAACAAATTAATTCATTTTTCATATCATGAATTCAAAAAAAATATCAATTACAATAAAAACGTAAAAAGGTTACCGATCTTATTTTATTTAAATATTTTTATCGGGTTTTTAATATTATTCTGTTTACTTTAAAATGATCAAATTTGGTTTAATACTTTTCCATGATTTTATTACAAAATCTTAAAATAAACCCGCGTATACGCGGGTCTTAATCTAGTGGTTTTATAATCTGACTTTCTTTAAAATCAAAATTAATATGTTTGTTAATAAAACACAATTGTAATGAACAAAATATTGTTGTTTATCTCTTGTTGTGTCTAATCTAGACAATACCAATCGCGTGGTTAGTTTGTCAAATACGTGGTTATTTTCTCAATGCTTAGAGTATACCAACCATTATTGCATGATGTAGTAACAGTGATATTGTATGTTGATTTGCTGTATAAATTCAGAAAACTGGATCTATACAAATTATTTTCTTCATCAAATACGATTGTATGAATTATTCAGTATTTTTATCTAAGTAGCATTGTGTCTCATAAGATATTAAGAGGCCAAAGATGATACACTGAAGAAAAAAAATCTCCCAAATTCACAACACAGTTATAATTAATGGGAACAAACTATCGAATAACAAATTCAAACCAAACCTAAAGGCTAAAACCTTACTATACATTTACTCCTTTAGAGACAAATATATAGAGCTGAACTATGAAGCTATATAGGAGGAACACTCGTAGATTAAGACTCTGTTTTCATCACAAAGCTGCAGGAGCATGAATAAGAGTAAACATATGATCATTCTAAGTTAAGGAGAACCAAGACAAAGAGACTATTAAAATTTTTACGTACAGTAAACGCTGCATATTGTTTGAGAACCTATTCTATGTTACATGCAACCTCTGTAAAATGGAGACTGGAGAGTAAATGATTCAATGCATGGAATAACGTAACTAAAGCTTGATCCATGTATGTTCATGCATTGGTTTTACGAAGATACCCACGAAGAGAAAAACACAAACATATACTCTCTTTTTTTAACACAAACATATACTTTCTGCAAATCTATCTCACTGTTTAGTTATTGTCTTTTTGATAATCAACCAACGCTAAAACACCATTGTGAAATAGTACTATCTTACTAACGTAAATGTTGTTAAGCACATATTCAGAATTTCTACCAAAGTTAAACCGTGAAAAAGGTTGACTCTGTTGTCAATAACTTCATAAACTTATTAAAGAAAGGCAGTGTCTGGAGTACTATTTGATTGCAGCATGCTTATGCAGAAATTTAAGAATGCACGCACATTAGCAGTCTCCATCATTCGTTTTGATTCCCCCATGGGGAATTCGTTATAATGTCATTCACAATATAAAATCATTAGATGAGAAGAAGTTCAAGGACTAATAAGACATGAAACAAAAGACAGCTGATGGCGATTATCATGAGATTCAATCAAAAATCGAAGCTATCAAGCAAATCACTTCCCAAAAAAAAAAAAACTGTGTACCAAAACCAAACCTCTGTAGACTCTCCGACCTAATAAAACAAAGCAAAGAAACTCATATAAAGTGATATGATATGAAGATAAACATTTCAGAGAATGAATTTATAGCCTAGGACCTTAGATAAGTAAAATATCCACGAAACCATGAAGAAATCACCATTAAACTCAACCCTAGCGTAGACTGTATCTTAATTAATCGCACATCAGAGACAGTTCTCAATATATATCCCACCAATCCTCTACAATAAAGCTAATCCTTATCCAATGGTAGAAACAAAATCTTAAGCTACTTGCATGTATATCATAGTGCATACAATAACACCGCTATGTAGAATGGCCAAACTGACAGTTAACAAACACTATTTATAGAAAAAAGTATTAGGGTTACCTCACAATCCATATCTTGTTGGCTACGGCCCATAAGGAACAAACAATAGTTAACGTTTTAATTTTGATTTTATTAAGGTAATGCGTAATTTAATGTTTGATGACCAAAATTGGTCACAACATGGTAACTAAATTAGTTATGCATAAAAATTGAAGAAAGAATATAAAATAGAAAAATAAAAAACTTCTAAAACATCCTATAACCAAACCTAATTTCAGTTTTTTTGTTGTCATATAACCAAACCGAAATTCCAGATGAGTCTGACCCGCCAACTAAGTTATATATATTGAAGAAAGATGTAGATTTCCCAAATCAATTACTTTCGAGACCAGTCCGATCAAACTTGGTTAAGGAGTGGAGTATTTTCACTCGGCTAACTCCGGTTTATTGCTAACTTCCGAATTTCCTGATCTTTATCCAATAAACTAATCTAAATTTGAAATTCAAGTGAACAAAATCACACATGTAATTGTAAAACACACGAATGTAGTTTGTTTTATTTTGATAGTTAAATCGATAAGCAGTTTTTGATTTTATAGGAACTTCTGAAAGAAGCTGTGAATGTGTTGATTGATCTCGTCAGGGTTTTCCTCGTGGAGGAAATGACCCAACCCCTTGAGCACGACGGTTTCATCCAGCAACGGTACGTCTCTCTTAAATCCCCCACCGTTGATGTATTCCTTAGCTCCCGGCGCGTTGTACGTCAAATCCTGATCTCCGACTAGAAACTTCACCGGTACGCTAATCTTAGCACCGGTCCACGGTGCAGTCAGCTCCCAATTCCTGTTAAAAAAAAAAAAAAAGTTTGGACCGATTGGTTAAAAATCAAAATATGAGATTATGTATACTCGTTGAACCGGGTGATAATATACGTACCGATCAATGTTGCGGTAGTAGTTGATGGGTCCGGTGAAGCCTTTCGTGTCGTACTTGGTAACGTAATAGTCGAGGTCTTCTTGTGTTAGCCATGATGGTAACGCAGTTTCAGCGTTTTCGGAGCGTTTGAAAAGT
This sequence comes from Microthlaspi erraticum, assembly GCA_902728155.2. Lineage (NCBI taxonomy): Eukaryota > Viridiplantae > Streptophyta > Magnoliopsida > Brassicales > Brassicaceae > Microthlaspi > Microthlaspi erraticum. The sequence goes on along the minus strand of CACVBM020001695.1, from coordinate 294,550 downwards.
TTGCCTTTGGGGAGATAGAGCGGGCCAGGCGTTTTGTAGGTGAGGAACTCTTTCAATACTCTCTCTGTTCCCAATTTTTTGAACTCTGCTTCTATCTCTCCAGGTTTCTTAATCACAAACATAAGCACTCGTAAGTAAATACTAAAAAGCATACTATTTATCACATAAGTACACAATTCAATTCTGTTTTCTTTAATTTCAAGATGTTACTAAATAAAATTACAGTTAGACCAAAACATTGTAGTATACACCAATGTGGTTTTAAGGGTGGCCATTTCGGTTTATAATTTATCTTGTTTTTCGGTTCAATTTAGCTTGGTGGAGAGAAAAACTAATCAAACTCAAAGCAAACTTAATAATTAGTTACAGACGGATCCGGTTTTCCTGTTTAATCACAATCACTGTAATTGTAATAGAATTCATCATGATAGTATGATACTAACAGACGGATCCGGTTTACTCTAGTTTGATTTGGTTATTTTGGTTTGAGACTTGAGAAAAAAACTCACAAAACTAAAAACTGAATGGTAAGATCAAATTTTTGTGTCAGCTTAGCAAAATCCTTCTAATCGTTTTCTTCCTAATCTAATTAACTGAAAACCAGACTATCTCTTAAATCTTTTTTACCAGAAAAGAACAATTATTTGATGTTGGTTTGGTTTAATACCTGAAACCTGCAGATGTAATAATCGTCGCCAAAGAAATGTCTCAACGTCGGAACCGGAACTCGATCTGGGTTCCTTGGAGCGAACAGAACGCTCATGTTGACGAGAGCTTTGACTTTCTCCGGTCGATACTGACACAACTGCCACGCAATCATCGCACCCCAGTCATGACCCACCACGAAAACCGCCTCGCCTCCGGTCGTCACAGCGTCGATGAGTGCCACCAAGTCTCCAACCACGTTTAAGTAACTGTAAGCTTCGATTTTCTCCGGCGCGTCGGTGTCTCCGTACCCACGAAGATCCGGCGCGATCGTACGGTATCCTAAGGACGAAAGAGCAGTCATCTGGTGTCGCCACGTGTACCAAAGCTCCGGGAATCCGTGGATAAAGAGGATGATCGGACCTCCTCCGGATCCGGGTATCTCCGCCACGTGCATGTTTATGCCGTTGACCTTGAGGGTTTTGTGTTCTACTCCGTCGAGTCCTGACATCTTTACGGTGGTTGAGTTTGTTTGATCTGGCTCTTTCCCAAGAAAATGAAGGAATCTGGAAAGAAAATGGTTTAGGGATTCACACAAGAACATGAAGGTTGTTTTCGTTGTGTTACGACGTTGTAAGCCTTTTAAAGACAAACACCAACCAAATGTGTCTCACCATGAATAAAGAAAAGGACAAGAGATCTGAATTATTATTGTATACGACAAATTAACAAATTAATTATCGTATACATTTGTTTAAAACGATGGACAATTCAGATTTATATTCAATTGAATGATCTGGCAGCATTTCCGTTTTCGAATCTTGCAATTAAATTATAGGAAGATCTTAAATGTTTTGACACAATATTGGAATAGTATTCTTTCTTTAATTTCTTTGCTTGATGGTATATATTGGTATCCACGTTTTTGCTTAAGAGATCACTTTTCTTCCAATAGCGTAGCTTTACACGCATTCACGTGTCACCTGGAGAATCAATACGTATCTTACATAATTGTTTTCTTTTCTCTCTTGCTTTTTTATAACTAGATATCACGGACCGAAGAAAGTAACAATAGAGTGGAATTAACGTAAAAATATGCTGAAAACCTTAAGCATACATTGGTCTAGCTCGGTTAATTTTATAATGATGTTTTACGTTTAAACGGATTTGTACAGAGTTTGTAACTTTATGATAAAAAACCATCTCTAGCTGAGACTCCCATTTTCATAACATCACGGTTTACGTGAAATCAAACACGAGTATATGATGAGAAAACTTATTCAAATGAATCTGAATTAGGGAGCTAATCGCAAATGTGAAGAACGTAACTTTAAATCTAGCTTTAGTTAGACTTTTTACCTTTCTAGATTCTATAACAGAGATTATCCACAGAGATGGGTATTCAGACAACGTCTTAAATTTATAGGTATCTGTCATCCGTTTCATTTTACTTGGATTAGCATTTTTTAAATCCATATTCACTCTTGCAAATGGAGAAAGCGGATCAAGCGTTCGAGCGGATCAAGTGGATAGAGCGGAACTAATGCGGTTCTAGAGAATCAAGCAGTACGTGGAACTAATGCGGAACTAATGTGGTCAGACCTTGTTTTATATGAAGAGCTCATGAAGTCCATATATTTTATATGCAAAATATACTTAAATAAAGCAAAAGGTATAAGTATAGAAAGCTAAAATATATATGTTAAAAAGAAACAAATGTTAAATTTTTTTGAAAAAGACTGTGGAAGGAAACAAATCTATGCTTACAAGTAAAAAAAATATTAAAAATATATAGGGTGTCCATAAAATATACTCCTTCTGATTCTGAAAGAAGGATTTTTGGAAAAATATATTGCAATGCATTTTATATTTGTTAATAATGTTGAATTGTAGATTTCAAGAAAAATATTAAACTTATTGAATTATCATTGGGTTAAAATATCGGTAACTGTAAATCACAAAAAATGATGCATATATAATTATGTTTTAATTTGTTTTCTTAATTTATGTAAAAACTCTTGAAAACTCTCATTTCAAAAACAAATGGAGTATTATTATATATCTAAGATTAGTTATTGAAAAAAAAATCATAAATTAATAAATAAGGAAGATATGATATTCAATTATATCATATTAATATATTTTTTTAAATAATTATATTTCTAATTTCTCCCATCGTCTTTGTTTAGTTTTTTTTTTTAAATAAATTGAATTGACATATGAAAAATATGATAAAAATAAAATGTTGCTTTTTTCTGTATACGTTGTGATTTGAATTTTTTTTTTCTTTTAAGTAACTCAAATTGTTAAAAAATCCCATATTGAAAATGCTCTTGAATATAATTCAAAAATCTGTTATAAAAAGATTCAAATAATGTGCAACCATAAGAGTAGGAAGCCTTACTTAGAAGGCATCCAAATATATAAGTTTTTCTCTATTCTATTTAATATGGTTTTTAACTGAACTGTAGAATTAGATCGAATAAAATTAAAATTTATAATATTTGAATTTCATCAGAATCTTAAATTATTACATAAGTTAAATTTATTTAAATATATGAACTGATTAAAAAACAATTTAGATACTTTAAACTGATCAATGCTGTAAGAAAAATGGAATGATCTCAATAAACACAATTTGTAATATATTTCTGAATATTTTAAATATTTTTGTTTGATCAGAAAATTAAATATTGTTAATGACTGTTAAATTACTTTTATTTCAACTAATTTTAAAATCGTATTCAATAAAAAGACTTTTAAATTTCTTACGCCGTGCAACTACTGTAGTGAACATCTATTGCTATCTCGTGTTTATCATCCAGATCTTAATCTAGTTATTAACTTATTATTCAAGTTTAATAGAGCAAAACAGATCTGTATTTGATTAGTTAACAAAACAGATATTTGGTTAAAAATATGGATTTTAACGGATATTTAAACATGGGATATTTATATATGGCTATGAATGGTGAACGGATAAAAAGTGAAACATCGATGGAGCATACACATTGTGTTTCCTCCACAACTTGTTTTCCCATTCACCAAAAAAGTGAAATATTTATAACTAAAAATATTAATATTTTTCCAAAAATCCTTCTTTCAGAATCAGAAGGAGTATATTTTATGGACACCCTATATATTTTTAATATTTTTTTACTTGTAAGCATAGATTTGTTTCCTTCCACAGTCTTTTTCAAAAAAATTTAACATTTGTTTCTTTTTAACATATATATTTTAGCTTTCTATACTTATACCTTTTGCTTTATTTAAGTATATTTTGCATATAAAATATATTGACTTCATGAGCTCTTCATAAGTGTTTGCGTCATTGCCTCAGTTGTTTTTTTATGATAAAAACAATGCCTCGGTTGCTGCGGCGGAGGTATTTGGTGACGGTCTCCCGTTTCTTAGTCGTCTCCGGTTTCTTACTTGTCGCCGGCTTCTTGGTCTGCCAAATTGGTTTACGCTTCCCCAACGTCGTTAGTATTCTACAATTATATTAATCTGTGCACAAATGTATTGTATATTATGTACTTAAATTGGTTCTGTTTTTTATTTACTTAAATTTTCAATGTTTTCCTACATATACTTTTTTTTTTCCGAAACTACACCACGGCTCCTCTTTTCTGAATTTTTTTTTTGTTAAGTTTATGCTAATCGCTTTTCCTGAATTTTTGTATAATTCAATTGGTTGGGATATTGTGGTTCTTATTCTATTTTCAGTACATTATCAACCAAGTAAAGTCTGATTGGTACAAAAAAGAAGAAGTAACAACTAGGTAGTAATTAGCTTATAGTATCTAGTAAGTAGTAAGAAAATTGTCTTTGTTATATATACTAGAAACTATATCTAACTTTTAAAACTACAAAATAATAGTATAATTTAATATGATATTCAGAAATTGATCTCTTATCTTATGTTCCTTGTCGTTTTGAAAGTTTTTTTTGTAAATATAGTTGTTTTACAATTGTAGATAATATAAGTATTAATTACCATTTCTGAAAACGATAAATTTCCAATAAATTAAGGCTGTAATCGGTGACTAAAAAATAAGGGGGAAGAAAAAAAAATTCCCTTTTATTCTCTAAGAATTACACCATCCATAAGTAAGGTGTATTTCATATTATTCTCATTCCATATTGATTAAGGAATTTCAATGTTAAAATATTTCTTATAAAGTATGAAAATGAATATTTTATTCCTTTTCATTCATTTTCTAAGGGTTTATAAATATATGAATGTTTTTTTACTAATAATAAACATTTGAATCAATTTTAACCAAATTATCTGCTTTTTGCCGTTTTCTTTAAATATAATGGTTTCCTTATAGGACAGGAAACTTTGAAAGAAATTGTAGATTTAGTATAGTACTCTTCCTGTGACAAAATGCTATATATGAATGTTTTAAAATAAAGGAAACAAAAAAAAATCTACTTAATCACACATATACCTTAATAAAGTATACATTTTATATTTGAGAAAGAATTTGTTCTTGAAACATTTCTTTTATTATTGTTGGACAGCATCATCAAGAAGATGTGAAAATTTTGGGAAGGATCCTGAGGGAAGCAGCAACTGAGGACAAGACGGTGATAATAACCACCTTAAACCGGGCTTGGTCTGTACCAAACTCGACGTTTGATTTGTTTCTTGAGAGTTTTAGCATCGGAAAAGGGACTAAGCCATTGCTCCGACACCTTGTCGTGGCATGTCTCGACCCGGAGGCATATTCTCGGTGCTTGGAGGTCCATCCCCGCCTCTGCTACTTTATGAAAACGGAAATGGATTTCTCCGACCAGAAAGTGTTCATGACGCCGGACTTTCTCAAGATGATGTGGCGTCGTACAGAGTTGTTGACTACTTTGCTCAAGCTCGGATATAACTTTATCTTCACGGTATCCATCTCTCTCACTCTTTGTACGTCGTCGTTTCCATGTTGTTGATTTTTAAAGTGTCAACCTTTGCCTGTTGTTCATAAGTGTGACAAAATTAGAAGACATAGTGTGACCCTATATAACTCATATAACTAATTTATAAATGATTTATTGTGGTTTAGTAGTGAGGGGAATTCATCATCATGTTGTTAGGATAATAGGGTTCGAATCATTCTACTGTAATTTCAAACATTATTGACGTCTTAAATAGCAAAAATGTTCTTCTATTAACATTGTGGATTAGTATTAGCTTCTGTCAAAAATCTCCCGTTTGTATATAAAAACATAACTGACAACAGCTTTTTAACTCTTTACTCGATTCTTCTCATCTTTCGATTAGTCAAAACTTGGTGCTGATTAAGTAAAAATGAAATAGTTAGTACTTAGTAGACGTCGATTTTAATGATTAAATCAATTTTTTTTTTATTAACAAATGGTTAGTTATTTATATCATAATCTTTTTATTAACATATGGTTAATGTGTGTAGGACATAGATGTAATGTGGTTTCGAGATCCTTTCCCTCGTCTATCTAAAGATTTCGATTTCCAATTCTCTTGTGACCGCTTTAGTGGAAACGATAGCGACATCGGCAACGAGGCTAACAGTGGTTTCATTTTTGTCCAAGCCAATCAACGAACCATAGATTTCTACAACTACTGGTACGCGTCGAGGCTGCGATTTCCGGATCAAAACGATCAAGGCGTGCTCAATGAAATCAAACACGATCGGTACACTGCAGAAATAGGACTCAAAATGAGGTTTCTCGATACAAAGTACTTCGGAGGATTCTGTGAGCGGGGTCGGCACCTGGATAGGGTTTGCACAATGCATGCCAATTGTTGTGTGGGACTTGAGAATAAGAATCATGATTTGAGACAAGTGCTTGTGGATTGGAGGAATTATCTGTCTGAGGCAAAGACATATGATGATGGTAAGAACGTGACATGGCGACCGCCGGAGAACTGCATGAAGCAATGGTGGTGGATAAAGTCTAATGCCGGGTCAGACACCCTTTTCAAAAGAAAAGAGAAAAAAGAAAAGAAAAAAATAGATTGGGTCAGAAAATAAAAGATTAACTATAAAAACATAAATTAAATATTTTATAATATATCAGAAACTCATATCATTGCAGAAATTTCAACTATGAATTGTTTAATTGTCATTTAATGATATTGGATTTTTTTAAATAATTAATTTATAAACCTGTTTTTTTCTCCAATATATCTACAAACCAGAATTTACTAGTGTTAAGGTTTATTTTTCTTTTCATTTCCCATTATGTAAAATAAACATACAAAGTTACGGTTTTAGTGAAAACATGTTGGTCTAGCTACATAATAATGCTTATTTTGCTATACAGGAAAAAAAGTTAAAGTAATTGGAGAAAAAATCTAGGCAAGCACACACACAAAAAAAAGTTGAATCGAAATAATGTAAGTACTTATGATATACTGTTAAATGAGATTACGACATATTGATAACAGTATGTATAAGTCGTCATGAACTTAGAACTATATGTTGTTTTTGTTATAAGAAAAAAGTAGAGTGAATTTGCCATTCAACATAATTTGGGCCGGGCCTGAAATTAGGTAACCAACATATATAACCAAATGGCTATTAGTAAAGAGGCAAAGGGTATAGTAAATAGTATTCCATCTGTTTTATAATAAGTGTTGTTTTGATTCTTAACTATCCAATGTATCTAGATATATATGGATGTATTAAAACTCAAAACACATCTCGATACATTAATAAATAGTTAAAATTTATTTTGTCAAAACGATGGAGGGAGTAGTATTTTTGGAGTGAAGATGCATTGTATGCGAATGGAGAAAATTTGAAAGAGGAGAGAAGATTTGTGATAATTAATTGCATTGAATGATATTTTAAATACTCTCCTCTCTTGTATTTTTGCTTTTCACGCCTTTTTTTTTCTCCTCTCTTGTATCTTCTTTATTTTTCATTTTTGCACAAGTAACACAGATTCCAAACTTAGATTAACCATGTATAAATCAGATCTAATAATACGAAACAACCACAAATCTGAATTGTTTTCATCATTCAAAGCATAACTTCAAATCGATTTGTCTCACTAATCCAAAAACAATTTATGGATAAATATGTGTGAGTTATATTGTAAACAAATATAACACGATATATATTATAATTTACCGAAAACATAGATTTTAAATTGCTATTTATGTATTTAACACTAAAAATATTGTAATAACGAGTTATATTTATTTATAGAGTTCCAAATAACTACATATAATAAGATATATATTTAATTTATTGAAAACATAGTTTCTAAATTGTTATTTATATGTTTAGCACAGTATATATCGTAATGACAAGTTATATTAATTTATAAGGCTCCAAAAAATTAAATAACATATATAAAAATGAAACCAAAATTTGTATATATGATATAATAAATATTTTAACATGTTATAAAAACACATAAATTGTTCTTTTAATTATGTATATATGTATATTTTTCCATAACAAGTTATTTGGTATCTTGTCAGCTTTTTATTTCATAACTTCACTTCTAAGAAATGTGTAAATGTTGAAAATTTAGAATAGAGATCCCTTAAAGTGGTGATCATTTTTTTTTTTGACAAAAAATAGTTTTAAAATGTGTTGATTCAATATCTATGGCAAATTTGTATGGTGGAAGAAAAATATGAGAAACATATATGAGTGATGATTTCTAATCATTTTTGGAGTTTGAAAGTAGAAAGATTCATTTTTCTGAAAATAATAAAAAGAAGAAAGGAGAGCAAGTCATTTAAGATGAAAGAGTGAGAAAATGAGATTAAGAAAGAAAAAAACGCGTGAGGGTATAAAGGAGAGAAGTGGTGGTGAAATATTTTCATTGTTTGAACAAGATAATTGGTTTTGAACAAAAAAAAAAAAAAAAAACAAGATAATTGTTCTTGTCATTTTCTTAATTAGGCCAAACAGTATTGCTATCCAGTGCAAATACTCAAAAAAGTATCTGTTGTTGGGCAGTTGATTTTTGTCACTATACTAACAAGAGCAGAAATTGAAACTAATCTTCCTACTAAACTGACAACTGAATTTTTCTTTTAAAATAGGAAAATTTACTAATATATATGGTTTGCTCTACAGACGACAAAACTATCATTAAAATTCTTTGACATTGGGATTAATTTACTTCTTTAATGACGATTGGAAAAATGTTAGAAAAAATATGAGATCACACGTTTGTTTTTATAAAAGACATGTTATAATTTATTGTAATCTGACTTTGATATTCATCTACTCTAAAGTCTATGATACTAAACCATGATATGGCTTATATTCTTAAGAAACTCCATCAACCAGTCAAAGATACGATTACCATGGCCATCCAACACAACTAGTAAAACTTTAAACCAACAAAAGTAAACTGAAATCTAAAGTTACCAAACCTCCTTGAAGCGTTTAATCTTGTTTGTGTGAACGACGTCTAGTTGCCGGCTTGTGGCCGGGGTGTCCCACTAAGCCAACATGATTTTCTGTGATTATTAATTGACATCAATTTCGTTTTTGTTTGACTGACTTTAATAATTTATCAGATCTCACCGATTGTTCTGTTATCAAATAAAATAAAATGTATAGTACAAACCCCATGAGAAGTTTTGTCAAGGACTCAACCTAGAAGCTTAAAAGAAAATTAATTTTGACAATCGTCATTATTTTGATTTCCCGGTTAAATAATCTACCTTTGGTCTCAAGAATAATCCAAATCATGTATGTAGAAGAAAACTAATTTTATATTTTGATTATTGTAATTGGTTGAAAAGAAAAGTTAATGTCACACCCTGTTGAATTAACTGGTTGAGTTTTTTTTTTTTTTTTGGTTGAAGAGAGGGGATTTCTCCCCATTAACTGGTTGAGTTAAAGAAAAGCTAATGTCACACCCAACAAATAAAAGTTCCCTCCTTATAACTGAACCATAGTTGAATTAACATAATCTTGGTTTGGTTCGAATTTTAGATAACATATTTAATACTTTAATCTAAATGATAATATGTATATATTCTAGATAACATATCAAATCTAAATTGGTAATATATATTTATCAGATTGATGATGTGTTATATTTTTATAAAAAAAATGTTTAATTATATATAAAAATATTTAAAATAATTCCCCGATTACTCTCCAAACAAATCCCCGATTACTACTCCCATAGACCGCCCGAGTACCGCCTAGCAAGATTTTGAACGCATGTCAAATCTGAGTATTTAAAATCCAAAAAGAAATTCCTATCCGTTATTGATGATTATGTTCTGTCGAGGTAGAATATCAATTTCTCAGGCCTTGACTGACTACATATATTGTACTCCATATATTTATGACGACAGGGGAATTTTTAACGGTATTTTGAAGTTGCCTATTAAACTAGAATGAGTTAAAAAAAAGAAAAAAAATAAATATATTGAGGGTGTGAATGGTAAACATTAGAGTAATTTAGAGTAAAAGAGAGAAGAGTAATTGAGAGGGAAGAAAAATTGATAAATAGAGTAAAAGAGTGAGAAAATGGAGAAAAATGTTTTATATGTGAATGGTAGTAAATGAGTGTAAGTGAAAATAAATGAAAGTAATAAATAAATAATGTTTCACTTATCTCTTTTCTTCCTCCAAAAAGTGGAATAACATGTATATAGGCAAATTGAGCCATATTGGCTGAAAATCAGATTATTTATTTTTCCAGCTAAATGGCTAGCATTAGAGTAAGTGAGAGTAAAAAAAAATTTCCACCTCTTTTTTTTACTCTAACATGTGCATCCATTCACAATGTGAGACACGTTTTATGAGGGGAGACAAATTGTCTCCATTCAGACACATGTAGTTGTTAACAGACAAATATTACAAAAGGTCGTGCGTTTGAAAATTGATTATAGAGCAGCACTATCATCTCTAACTAGTAAAATATTTCTCCAGTTTGTTTGGAGCACTATCAAAGTATAATACAAATATTATATATATTTTTTTAATATATTAATTTTAGAAACTTTTTTAAAATACATATATTCATTAATATTTTTCGTGCTACCTTGGAAAAATCAAATCAAAATCAACCAAAAAAAACATTCAAACACAAAAGAGTAAAAAGGTCAAGTGAATAGTCAACGTTGGCGTCTTCAAATCTCGTAGTCCCAATAGCCAATTAGCCATCTCTGTCTTTCTCTTTCTCCGACTCTTTCTTACTCGCCATTACTAAAAACCACCATAGCCATCTTGCACTTCATTCACACATTTCTCTCTCTTTCTTTCAGTTCTTAATCTAGGATCCGATCGAAATCAGAAACTATGAGTTTTAGAGACCCGAATCCAGTTCCCAGCCCACCCGGCGCCTATTCGGATCCTGGCAGCTTCACGATAAACAGCAGAATCATGCTCACCGCCATAATCCTAATCTTATTCGTCGTCATTCTCATGATCTTTCTCCACCTCTACTCTCGCTGGTATCTCCTCCGCTCTCGCCGCTTCCATCTCCGCCGATTCAACAGCAATCGTCGCGCCGCCGCTGCTATTATCTTCTTCGCCAACCCTTCCTCCACCGGTGCCGTAACCTCCCGCGGCCTCGACCAGTCCGTCATAAAATCTCTTCCCGTTTTTACTTTCTCCGCCGCGACCGCCGAAAGCGCGATCGAGTGTGCGGTTTGCCTCTCGGAATTCGAGGAGAGCGAATCGGGTCGGGTTTTGCCCAATTGCAAGCACACGTTTCATGTTGACTGCATCGATATGTGGTTTCATTCTCACTCCTCTTGTCCTCTCTGTCGATCTCTCGTCGAACCTATCGACGGTACAGTGAAATCGGCGGCGGAGGAAGTCGCGATTTCGATTTCTGATCCGGTTCCCGGTGACGACCACGGATCGAGACCTGAATTGGGCGACGCAGACCTCGTCGTTGGAGGAGCTGAGACTTCGGAGAATTTGGATCGCGAATATTCCCGTAGAAAACCGNAGAGAATCATGATTTGAGACAAGTGCTTGTGGATTGGAGGAATTATCTGTCTGAGGCAAAGACATATGATGATGGTAAGAACGTGACATGGCGACCGCCGGAGAACTGCATGAAGCAATGGTGGTGGATAAAGTCTAATGCCGGGTCAGACACCCTTTTCAAAAGAAAAGAGAAAAAAGAAAAGAAAAAAATAGATTGGGTCAGAAAATAAAAGATTAACTATAAAAACATAAATTAAATATTTTATAATATATCAGAAACTCATATCATTGCAGAAATTTCAACTATGAATTGTTTAATTGTCATTTAATGATATTGGATTTTTTTAAATAATTAATTTATAAACCTGTTTTTTTCTCCAATATATCTACAAACCAGAATTTACTAGTGTTAAGGTTTATTTTTCTTTTCATTTCCCATTATGTAAAATAAACATACAAAGTTACGGTTTTAGTGAAAACATGTTGGTCTAGCTACATAATAATGCTTATTTTGCTATACAGGAAAAAAAGTTAAAGTAATTGGAGAAAAAATCTAGGCAAGCACACACACAAAAAAAAGTTGAATCGAAATAATGTAAGTACTTATGATATACTGTTAAATGAGATTACGACATATTGATAACAGTATGTATAAGTCGTCATGAACTTAGAACTATATGTTGTTTTTGTTATAAGAAAAAAGTAGAGTGAATTTGCCATTCAACATAATTTGGGCCGGGCCTGAAATTAGGTAACCAACATATATAACCAAATGGCTATTAGTAAAGAGGCAAAGGGTATAGTAAATAGTATTCCATCTGTTTTATAATAAGTGTTGTTTTGATTCTTAACTATCCAATGTATCTAGATATATATGGATGTATTAAAACTCAAAACACATCTCGATACATTAATAAATAGTTAAAATTTATTTTGTCAAAACGATGGAGGGAGTAGTATTTTTGGAGTGAAGATGCATTGTATGCGAATGGAGAAAATTTGAAAGAGGAGAGAAGATTTGTGATAATTAATTGCATTGAATGATATTTTAAATACTCTCCTCTCTTGTATTTTTGCTTTTCACGCCTTTTTTTTTCTCCTCTCTTGTATCTTCTTTATTTTTCATTTTTGCACAAGTAACACAGATTCCAAACTTAGATTAACCATGTATAAATCAGATCTAATAATACGAAACAACCACAAATCTGAATTGTTTTCATCATTCAAAGCATAACTTCAAATCGATTTGTCTCACTAATCCAAAAACAATTTATGGATAAATATGTGTGAGTTATATTGTAAACAAATATAACACGATATATATTATAATTTACCGAAAACATAGATTTTAAATTGCTATTTATGTATTTAACACTAAAAATATTGTAATAACGAGTTATATTTATTTATAGAGTTCCAAATAACTACATATAATAAGATATATATTTAATTTATTGAAAACATAGTTTCTAAATTGTTATTTATATGTTTAGCACAGTATATATCGTAATGACAAGTTATATTAATTTATAAGGCTCCAAAAAATTAAATAACATATATAAAAATGAAACCAAAATTTGTATATATGATATAATAAATATTTTAACATGTTATAAAAACACATAAATTGTTCTTTTAATTATGTATATATGTATATTTTTCCATAACAAGTTATTTGGTATCTTGTCAGCTTTTTATTTCATAACTTCACTTCTAAGAAATGTGTAAATGTTGAAAATTTAGAATAGAGATCCCTTAAAGTGGTGATCATTTTTTTTTTTGACAAAAAATAGTTTTAAAATGTGTTGATTCAATATCTATGGCAAATTTGTATGGTGGAAGAAAAATATGAGAAACATATATGAGTGATGATTTCTAATCATTTTTGGAGTTTGAAAGTAGAAAGATTCATTTTTCTGAAAATAATAAAAAGAAGAAAGGAGAGCAAGTCATTTAAGATGAAAGAGTGAGAAAATGAGATTAAGAAAGAAAAAAACGCGTGAGGGTATAAAGGAGAGAAGTGGTGGTGAAATATTTTCATTGTTTGAACAAGATAATTGGTTTTGAACAAAAAAAAAAAAAAAACAAGATAATTGTTCTTGTCATTTTCTTAATTAGGCCAAACAGTATTGCTATCCAGTGCAAATACTCAAAAAAGTATCTGTTGTTGGGCAGTTGATTTTTGTCACTATACTAACAAGAGCAGAAATTGAAACTAATCTTCCTACTAAACTGACAACTGAATTTTTCTTTTAAAATAGGAAAATTTACTAATATATATGGTTTGCTCTACAGACGACAAAACTATCATTAAAATTCTTTGACATTGGGATTAATTTACTTCTTTAATGACGATTGGAAAAATGTTAGAAAAAATATGAGATCACACGTTTGTTTTTATAAAAGACATGTTATAATTTATTGTAATCTGACTTTGATATTCATCTACTCTAAAGTCTATGATACTAAACCATGATATGGCTTATATTCTTAAGAAACTCCATCAACCAGTCAAAGATACGATTACCATGGCCATCCAACACAACTAGTAAAACTTTAAACCAACAAAAGTAAACTGAAATCTAAAGTTACCAAACCTCCTTGAAGCGTTTAATCTTGTTTGTGTGAACGACGTCTAGTTGCCGGCTTGTGGCCGGGGTGTCCCACTAAGCCAACATGATTTTCTGTGATTATTAATTGACATCAATTTCGTTTTTGTTTGACTGACTTTAATAATTTATCAGATCTCACCGATTGTTCTGTTATCAAATAAAATAAAATGTATAGTACAAACCCCATGAGAAGTTTTGTCAAGGACTCAACCTAGAAGCTTAAAAGAAAATTAATTTTGACAATCGTCATTATTTTGATTTCCCGGTTAAATAATCTACCTTTGGTCTCAAGAATAATCCAAATCATGTATGTAGAAGAAAACTAATTTTATATTTTGATTATTGTAATTGGTTGAAAAGAAAAGTTAATGTCACACCCTGTTGAATTAACTGGTTGAGTTTTTTTTTTTTTTTTGGTTGAAGAGAGGGGATTTCTCCCCATTAACTGGTTGAGTTAAAGAAAAGCTAATGTCACACCCAACAAATAAAAGTTCCCTCCTTATAACTGAACCATAGTTGAATTAACATAATCTTGGTTTGGTTCGAATTTTAGATAACATATTTAATACTTTAATCTAAATGATAATATGTATATATTCTAGATAACATATCAAATCTAAATTGGTAATATATATTTATCAGATTGATGATGTGTTATATTTTTATAAAAAAAATGTTTAATTATATATAAAAATATTTAAAATAATTCCCCGATTACTCTCCAAACAAATCCCCGATTACTACTCCCATAGACCGCCCGAGTACCGCCTAGCAAGATTTTGAACGCATGTCAAATCTGAGTATTTAAAATCCAAAAAGAAATTCCTATCCGTTATTGATGATTATGTTCTGTCGAGGTAGAATATCAATTTCTCAGGCCTTGACTGACTACATATATTGTACTCCATATATTTATGACGACAGGGGAATTTTTAACGGTATTTTGAAGTTGCCTATTAAACTAGAATGAGTTAAAAAAAAGAAAAAAAATAAATATATTGAGGGTGTGAATGGTAAACATTAGAGTAATTTAGAGTAAAAGAGAGAAGAGTAATTGAGAGGGAAGAAAAATTGATAAATAGAGTAAAAGAGTGAGAAAATGGAGAAAAATGTTTTATATGTGAATGGTAGTAAATGAGTGTAAGTGAAAATAAATGAAAGTAATAAATAAATAATGTTTCACTTATCTCTTTTCTTCCTCCAAAAAGTGGAATAACATGTATATAGGCAAATTGAGCCATATTGGCTGAAAATCAGATTATTTATTTTTCCAGCTAAATGGCTAGCATTAGAGTAAGTGAGAGTAAAAAAAAATTTCCACCTCTTTTTTTTACTCTAACATGTGCATCCATTCACAATGTGAGACACGTTTTATGAGGGGAGACAAATTGTCTCCATTCAGACACATGTAGTTGTTAACAGACAAATATTACAAAAGGTCGTGCGTTTGAAAATTGATTATAGAGCAGCACTATCATCTCTAACTAGTAAAATATTTCTCCAGTTTGTTTGGAGCACTATCAAAGTATAATACAAATATTATATATATTTTTTTAATATATTAATTTTAGAAACTTTTTTAAAATACATATATTCATTAATATTTTTCGTGCTACCTTGGAAAAATCAAATCAAAATCAACCAAAAAAAACATTCAAACACAAAAGAGTAAAAAGGTCAAGTGAATAGTCAACGTTGGCGTCTTCAAATCTCGTAGTCCCAATAGCCAATTAGCCATCTCTGTCTTTCTCTTTCTCCGACTCTTTCTTACTCGCCATTACTAAAAACCACCATAGCCATCTTGCACTTCATTCACACATTTCTCTCTCTTTCTTTCAGTTCTTAATCTAGGATCCGATCGAAATCAGAAACTATGAGTTTTAGAGACCCGAATCCAGTTCCCAGCCCACCCGGCGCCTATTCGGATCCTGGCAGCTTCACGATAAACAGCAGAATCATGCTCACCGCCATAATCCTAATCTTATTCGTCGTCATTCTCATGATCTTTCTCCACCTCTACTCTCGCTGGTATCTCCTCCGCTCTCGCCGCTTCCATCTCCGCCGATTCAACAGCAATCGTCGCGCCGCCGCTGCTATTATCTTCTTCGCCAACCCTTCCTCCACCGGTGCCGTAACCTCCCGCGGCCTCGACCAGTCCGTCATAAAATCTCTTCCCGTTTTTACTTTCTCCGCCGCGACCGCCGAAAGCGCGATCGAGTGTGCGGTTTGCCTCTCGGAATTCGAGGAGAGCGAATCGGGTCGGGTTTTGCCCAATTGCAAGCACACGTTTCATGTTGACTGCATCGATATGTGGTTTCATTCTCACTCCTCTTGTCCTCTCTGTCGATCTCTCGTCGAACCTATCGACGGTACAGTGAAATCGGCGGCGGAGGAAGTCGCGATTTCGATTTCTGATCCGGTTCCCGGTGACGACCACGGATCGAGACCTGAATTGGGCGACGCAGACCTCGTCGTTGGAGGAGCTGAGACTTCGGAGAATTTGGATCGCGAATATTCCCGTAGAAAACCGGCGGCGATTGAAGTCCCGGTGAGGAATCTCGGAGAATTGGAGAACGATTTGACTCGGAGCCACTCGTTTAGATCACCGATGAGACGGGTGATGTCTTTCACACGGATTTTGAGCAGAGAACGGAGAAATGCTTCCTCTTCTTCTTCTGTTGGATTTCCGCCTGTGTCGCCGCCGGCCTTTAGCATGTCGGTGACGGAGTTAGATATTGAATTGGATTGGGAGGATAAGAGAGAGACTCGTTGACTTAGCACACTCAAAGTGACTGCCACGTGGATGCTTATTATCTATCTGTCTTTTTTTTTGGGTGAATATTATCTATCTGTCTTTGATATATAAATATCTTCTCCCAAGTTCAGAGTTATGAAGTAAAATAGTATTCTTTGTCAAATCTGCAGACTCGTTTGACTAGCACACCCAATTCGTCAAATTCTTTAAACTATACTAGGGGCCTAACTGGTGTATTGAAGATTTGCAGAATGTAGAAGAATACAGCTGAATACTATTTATAGTTACCAGTTATCATTTGTGTAATTCAGCTGAATTTAAGTAAAAGACAAAATCTGAGGAATTTTATTTCTTTTTCAATAATTAAATATTTGACATAAAAAACAAAACTATACAGTTTTTTATTTTCCTTGTAGATAAAATTGAGCAAATCAATGTCTATAATTGAAAAAAGACAAATCAAAAAACAATAAATAAAGTTCACGGCTGTATTTTAACATTTGCTATAAAGAGGTGCATCTTATTGCACATTCAAGAAATCATCACCCTTTCATTTACCCAGAAAAAACTAGTTCCTTAAGAAAAAAAAGTGATCCAAACGTCCGAAGAAGAAAAAGCACACAAGAAAACCAAAATCAAGTAAGTACACATTTTTTTGTTGATACTCGTTCATTCTTTACAATAATATTTTATCAAGCTGAATTTTAGTTTTATATTAATGTACTGAAAAGCTTGTAATAAAAAAAGGAGCGATAACATTGAAACAAAATTTTATTCAGAAGAAATTTTTATAAATACTACAAAAAATTAAAGAATTTAGACAAATAGCATCCTTTTAGTTTTTTTTATATTAAAAGTTTTATACATATATATCTTATCATGAAAAATCGCAAATCTCAAAGATTAATGATTATATATTTGTTCTTAATATTACTAAAACACTAGGTTTTAAAATTTTGAAAACATAAGTTACTTTTATATTATATATAATCTGTAGAATATTAAACCAAATCACTTATTTATTTATGCTTAAATGCTTTGACTATGATAAAATATTATTGTTTTGTTTAAATAGATTTTATTTTGATTTAATAAGGTTCATCATATATTTTTACAATATAATAAAAACATGTGAATTTACCATTTTCACATTTAGATATATTATAAATCAAATTTCTGAACTAACGTTTTTACTTTTAATATTTGTTTATTTATCAGAATTGAAAATGAGCGGTGCAGGAAATGCTGGTAGTGGACCGTCAAACCAAAACAATACGGTATAAATATAATTTGATTTAGTTTTCATATTTACTTACAAGGAATTAATTTAACAATTTCTGTTATTTATAATTGTAGACTTTTTCTAGATGGTTGCCAAGAATGAATTGCTTATTTATTGAATTACTAGATGAAGAACTACAAAAAATAAACTATGTCTCGACTTTACCATATAGAGATGGTAAAAATAATATAGTCAGGAAGTTCCGTGAACAGACAGGCTATACAATTGATTGGGAGAAGTGTAAACAAAAACATGACGATTTAAAAAAATTGTACACGGTGTATCAAAGACTTGTTGTTCGTACTGGTACAAACATTGAACGAGAAACCGGAAAAATAACCATGGATGAAAAATGGTGGGAAGATAGAAAAAAGGTATAATTATTAATTTTCCTATTTATTGTATTTAAATTAACTTAAATTTAAATCATTGTTTGAAAAATATTAAAAATTTTATTGAATGTAGGATACGGAAGGAGCATCAAGATTAAAAAAAAATCCTCTGCCATGCATAGACTTGATGCACAAAGTGTTTGGTCCTCATTGTGTTGTGAATGACTATATGGTTTCAGCAAGCCAAATAGATGAAATAGTTGAAAGCGATAATGATGAAGAAGAACAAGAGTCCGGAGAAGATGATGATGATAATAATGAAGAAGGCTTCACTTATGGTGTACCGGAATCGCAACCACAACAACCAATGGAAAATCACTCATCAGTGCCGATTGAGATACCTACACATAACCGACGATCTAGGCAACATGGTAACAGAGGTGGTAGAACTACTAATAGAGGACGAAACCAATCCAGCCGACAGACAACACAAATTCCACGAAGAAGAGCTGTTATGGACACACATCTAACAAATATTGAGTCATATCTTGCAACTATGCAAACTCCAATCCAGATGCTCAATGCACGTAGCCAAGCGAATGAAGATTATGAGCGTGAATCATGGTTGCAACTAAATGAATTACAAGGCATAGAAAAATTTACAGATTTTTGGTGGGCATCATCGGAGATTTTAAGAGACCCGTTCGAGCAAAAGAGGTTTGTGCTGCTAAAAAATAATGAAGAGAGAATTCGTTTTCTCGAAGGGGTGACAGGTTATGATCGAAGTGGCACTTTTCGGGGTAGTCCATGGAAACGTCAGCTTAGTGGTTCTAGCGGGCCAAGTAGTAGAGGATCATTTGGTAGTGGATCTGGTTCTCCTGGCGTAGGAGGGTTTTCACAATTCAATAATGCTGGAAATTTCAACATCGGAGGAACTTCAAATTTTGGTGGTGATGGTACTTCAAATTTGGGAGGGTTTTCACAATTTGTAAGTTCCGGTTCACCGAACCAATTCAGAAGAAGACAAGGATTTCAAGTTCCAAACTCTAACCCACAGTTTGATGAGTCCTCAAATCCAAGAGTTAGCTCTGATGAAGGTTTTGCATATAGACCTGCGTCTGCATCCGAGTTACTTGATCGTTTTAATTTGTCTGATTTCAATCGCACAATTGGAAACAATGATAATGATGGAGACAACTAGTTAAAATAGTCTTTTAATTTTAAAAATGTTTAATATGTATTAAATATAATTTTTTATTCAGCTGATACTAGTTTCTTGATGTTTTAAGTGTTAATTAATGAATTATTATTTATCTTCAGGTTTCTCGCATTATCGAGTTATATTCACGTGGATTACATAACCTCACGGACGATGAGCTACTTGAACTTATTTTTCTGGAGCACATGGATGTCATGGAAGCACTCTTCAGGCCTGTGATAGATTACTACAAAATGTATTATAATCGACAACCAATGGGAGCTGAATGGGGTTTAGGATGGAGCAACATAAAAACAAGAATTTATAACTATCCAAGAGATTGCTTACATCTTTTGAGGATGCGTATAGAGGTCTTTACACGTCTATGTGAGACATTGCACACAGATTTTGGAGTGAGAAACACAAAAAACATATCGGTAGAAGAAACAGTGGCAATGTTTCTTGTTATATGTGGTCATAACATGACACAACACTCGGTTGGGCTCTTATTTGGACGCGCACAAGAAACAGTTGGACGCAAATTTCAAGAATGTCTTAAAGCATGCAGAAAACTATCTGGTAGATTACTTAAGAAGCAGTCTCCTGAGCAGCTCCGACAAGTACCTCGAGGTTTACGAGATAATACTCAATATTGGCCTTATTTTAATGGTTTTATTGGAGCAATGGATGGCACTCATTGTACGGTTATGGTAGCTGGTGGCGAGGCAGCTCGATTTTATAACAGGCATTCACAAACAAGCATTAATGTTTTGGCGATATGCAACTATGATATGTTATTCACTTACATATTTGTAGGATGTCCTGGATCCGTACATGACGCTAGAGTTTTGTCTTATGCAATGGAGCGTGATTCAACTTTTCCAATTCCTCCGCCATCCAAGTATTATCTCGTAGATTCCGGTTACGCTAATACAAGAGGATATTTAGCTCCATTTAGAGGTCATAGGTATCATTTGCCACATTTTCAAGTTGGCTCCCCACCGAGAGGTGAAGAAGAGTTGTTTAATCGGTGGCATTCTTCACTCCGCTCAGTGATTGAACGAACATTTGGAGTTTGGAAGAAAAAATGGAGGATTTTATCAGAGTTTCCCAGATATGGGGTCGAAATTCAAAACAATATTATCATAAGCACAGCTGGATTGCATAACTTCATTCGTCTTTCTCAAATTCAAGATTTTGATTTTGATGATGCGTATATTGACGCAATACCACGAGAACAGTTTAATAGTAATGGAGAAGGTGAAGAAGGCGAAGAAGGTGGAGAAGGCGAAGAAGTAATTTTTTTGCAAGAACAAGAGGAAACAACAGATGGTGTCTATATGCAAACAATACGAGAAGGAATAAAACAACAAATATGGGATGCTTTTCATTAATGAATTGTTAATATAAAAAATGTATGTTTTAAATTTAAATGAGTTAAATTTTGATGTTTAATAAATTATTGTGAATAAAAAATTCTTAAATTAAAATATTTTGATATAACTATTATTTAGCTATTTCATAAATATATATTTTCTTCATAATTGGGGAACTCTCGAATACCACTGAAAAATAAAATTATTTCACTATAATATATATTTAATTTGATATAAATTTTTAAATTATAACAATAAAATTCATGTAAGAAGAACAAAAAACAACATGTGGTACTATGTGAAAATTAAAAGATGATTTTTATTAATAAAATTGATAATATAAAAAAAAATCTTTCTAAATGATTATTTTTATTTTTGTTTTAACTTTTGATTAATAAATTATTATCGATCCAAATTCCTAAATTTTAAAAGTTTTAAATAATTTTTTTATTATTCTATTATTTAGATATTTCATAATAATAAGTTTTAAAATTCATTTGATGTTACAAAAATTATTTATAATCATGATTTCTAAATCATATATATTTTAAATTATTTAATTGATTTAATTATTATTTAGTTATTTTATCACTATATGTTTTATATTTATTTTTTTAACTTAATTTGGTGAATTTTTTGTTATTTGTTATACAAATAATTTGTTAAATATTTATTCTTCATTCAACAACATTCCGCATTCAGCAACATTCAGCTGTTACCATTCATATTACTAATTAATCAGCCAGATTCTGCAACAATTCCAATTTAATTCCGCTGGATTCCGCATTCAGCAACATTCAGCGGTTACCATTTAGACCCTAGGAATGGTAACTGCGGAATATTGCTGAATGCGGAATCTGGCGGAATTAAATTGTAACTTTTTGCGGAATCTGGCTGAATAGTTAGTATTGTGAATGGTAACTGCTGAATGTTGCTGAATGCGGAATGTTGCTGAATGCGGAATAAATCTAACAAATTATTTGTGTAACAGAATAACAAAATATTCATCCAATTAAATTAATAAAATAAATATAAAAATTTACTTGTAAAACAATTAAATATTAGTAAACTCAAATAATTTTTAAAATATGGGATTTAAGAATCATAATTTATAATAATTTATTTATTAAACACCAAAGTTAAAAAACAAATTTCAATTTTTTTTATCGATTTATAAATGAGAACCGTCATAATTGCTAAGCTGCTTAATTCTCTTTCATATTGTATTCATATAAATTTTAGATGGTATAATAACCTAAAAAACTATATTAAATCTTCTTATAATTGAGTTTATTGTTTTAAGTGGTATAGACACCATTCGTTGTTCTCTTGTTTTTGCACAAAATATATGTGTTATAATTATTTAAAAATATATAGTAGATCTTATTATAACTTATACTAAAACAAGTATTAGGTACATCACCTCAATTCGGATATGCTATTCCAAACATTATTATTATTTTTTTGATTCATATTTGTAATTTGTTTTTAGATCCATAGTTTTATTATTAAGATTCCGTTTCAGACAATTTTAAAACCTGAATATTCAGAACTGATCGAATCGGAATACATTTTTTGTTGAAAATGTTTAAATCTAGATTCTTAGAAATATACAATTAAATCATTTACTTTATTATAATAAAAATTAGTAATTGTATTAAAGTTTACACACAATTTTTATCATTACTTTGATTCATCTATGTAAATTTCTTTTTTAGATCCATAATTTATTATGAAGATTCCATTTCAGACAAATTAAAAACCTGAATATTCAGAAATGATCATATCAAAATACAATTTTTGTTGAAAATTTTCAAATTTAGATTCTGGGAAATATAAAATTAAATCATTTACTTTATAATATGAAAAATTAGTAATTGTATTAAAATTTACACACAATTATTATTATTTAAAAAATCACATGTTTTGTCTTTTAGTGATAGATTCTTCAATTCCACATTCCTCAATTCTTCACAATTCTGCATAGTTAACTGGTAAGATTTATTGCTATAATAATTTAAAATTTTATATTAGATTAAGTATATTTTATACTAAAATAAAATTTTATTAATATACTAAATAAAATTCTATACTATAATAAAAGTTAATATTTTCAGTGATATTCCACAATCCCCCAATTATTGAAATTGGTGTTGGGCTAATTAGTTAAAAAAACATCCATAATTCAACAATATCTTTTTTTGGTAAAGGGATAATTGAGAGGGAATTAAATTTAAAGAAGAATTAAAGGGTTTTTTGGGGTTATTAAAATGAAGTAATAAATTTAAAGAAGAATAAAAAAAATGCATTCCACAATTCCTCAACATTCTGCAAACTCCAACTGGTGTATTAAATAAAGCATTCATCAGAATTCCTCAACATTCTGCAATATTGGTGTTACCAGTTAGGGCCTAGGAGTTGACCTGGGCTACACCACGGGAGATACTTCTGTTACTTTTTTCGGGAATAATTTGTTTGAAAATGAGTTTTACTTTAGGTACTAAACTCCAAGCTTCATAATTGTGTGAAAGCTGCAACAAAGTCTCCTCCTATTTTGATCAATAAAGCTATGATATTATGTATGTAATAAAACCATAATAGATTAATAGGTCTGATCCAATACGAGTGAATTACAGTTAGACACACTTCTATGAGTTATAACAGAGATAGGCACTTATTGACAGAGGTGGACTTTCACCTATTGAGTTTACTCTCTTGACCTCCACTTTATTAATGTATTACGGAAATCCTTTTACTTTCTCATTTTCGCAAGTCACTTTCTATCTTTTAACTGCGGGTCTCGGGTTTCATCTCCGATAAACACCCAGCTACCGGAAACAATTGGCGGTCCCGTAGAGCCCTAACGATATCGTTCCAGAACCGAAACCCTAACTGTAGCAGGCTGTTCCGATTCAGCTGTAAACACCCAGAACCGAAACCCTAACAAACACCTAGCCTTCGAAATGGAAGGTTGGTATCTCGAAACCCTAACTTCTACTCTGTAATCTTAATTCATGTTTCAATTAGGAGTAGATATGTCATTACGAAAAGCGCAAAATTGGAATTGTAGTCTCGTTCTTTTGACCAGTCCTATAGTATGCGGCTTATACCGAGTCACTGTTTGTGCGTGTCTGGTCAATTTCGATTACAACTGGTTTTAATTCGAACAGTAAATAAGAGAATGGGTGATTGGATACTTTAAGATTGGATGGTTGATTGTGAATAATATCGTATTCGATTGTTTTCAGACGAAATGGCTAAAGCCGTGTGCTTCGTTCTTCCTACAGGTTCTGATTCCCTCAACCGAAACTGGGACAAGCAGCTACCTCGAAGGTTGTTTGCCACATACAGATTCCCGACCGGGTGGCTGAATATGTATGGAGAGGCATCGACGCTCACTTTCCTCCACCACACTCTGAAAGGGACTACTGTGTTTCAGAGGATCAGAGACTCTGTGTTTGGACGCCTCTTTGATATTCCGAAGGGAAGATGCCCCTATTCCGGCAAGCTTATCCATTCTCTACTCAGCCGGCAGTTACTGACGAAACGCAAGTACGAGCTCTGGACAGTTTTTGGTGGACAACCGTTTCGTTTCAGTCTCCCTGAGTTCGCCAGCATTACTGGTCTTCCTGCTGGTCCTTGGCCGGAAGGTTACCATCCACAAAAGGTTCCAGAACACTCGGCAGAGCTCGCTGATCAAGCATGGAAAGCCATAGTTGGGGACAATCCCAATACTACCTGTGAGGAGATTTCAACGTCGCTGACCAACGACAAAGGCAAAAACTTGATTGACCCTGAGCGTAAATTTAAGCTGGCATTGCTCCTCATTGTAGAGGGTGTTCTGATAGCGGACTCGCTGCCTTTACGACCAACCCCTTACTATGTAACTATGCTTCATGACGTGAACGCGTTCTTAGAGTTTCCATGGGCCAGGGAATCCTTCTTCTGGACTCTGCAGACAATGAAACCCGGCGTGAGGATCTTTGGGGAATCTGAAGACCCAGTTGAATCATATCGTGATAAACTGAAAGGCGGGACATACAGGCTAACTGGTTTCCCACTTGCCCTCCAGCTCTTAGCATTCCGCCTTGTCCCAAACTTGCTCAGGAAACTTCGTGAACCTCAAGAACAACCAACAATGCTTGCCATAGTTGGGCCTGCGATACCAATTAAAGGCTACATCTCACAAAACTCGGTGCTGCTAGCTGAGTCTGACCCCAACGTTAGTACAATATTCCAGTTGGTATTTTTTTTAACGTTTTCCATGCTCTCCCAGACGACTAATCGTCCAATGTTAAATGCAGCTAGTAGTGACTCCTCTGCTGCCGATCGAAGATTTCGATATAGCGGCCGTTGCTCAGTGGCGCGACGAACAAGTGGACAGCAGAGTTGAGTACTTGAAGAACCTGATTGGAGGTGGTCATCAATTTCAGAAGCAAGAATGGCCTGGCGGTGAAGAGAAACTGCCGATTCTGACACCCAAGCAACCTAAATCTAGACGTATGCCAAACAAATCAATAGTCAGAAGGAAGCAACCGAGGCGAGCTGTTGCAGGAGTTAACCTTTCACAGTCTTCTATTAAGAAACCAGTTCAACACCGTCCAAAAAAAGCGACAATGGCGTTGGATGCATCGGCTGTACAGGAAGCTATACAGGACAACCGTTTGTTGCGTGAGGAAGTCGGACATCTTTCCCATAAATTAGAGCTACTTAGCAAGAAACACACCAAACTCTTGCAGCTGCTAAGAGAAACAAGAAGGTCAATCAACATTTGTAACATCCGGCGTCGTTCGTACAAACGTAAACAGGGACAACATAAGGAGGAGTCCCTTGACAAGGGGGACGAATGTTGCCCCGATAACTGGTTCGCCTCGCCACCGCGTGGTACGGCCGCCGTCGAGGTAAATCAGTAACCACGCTCTTTGAGAACCTTAAGTCATTCCGTTAATCACACGTTTTTAATAAGAACCACATTCTCCAGGGAGATGACCATCTAGTTTCTACAAATGGCATTGAGTACACCCTGCAGGACGTGGAAGTAAATGACTATGTAAGTTTTTTACACACAGATATATCAATATATCATCATTGCGGGTAACCCATGACAGACGTTATGTTTTATCTCCTTATTACATTAGTCCCCTCCACTTAGCCAATACGTTGCATCAAAGGTGCGTGATGAAGAACAACGACTGTCAAAATTTACGGTAAACTATCCAACATCCCCACCACATCAGGTAACTGGTCCAAAATTGAATTATAGCAAAAATAACAACGTCTTAACCATACACTTTTTTCATTATAGGAAAACAACAGAGAAGGACTGTTTGATAAAACACCTATCAACATGATTGAGCCGCCTTCTTTGGTCAGTGTCTAACCTAATCCCTCGCTCTCTAACTCTTTATCTTGGTCGGATGTAACTGAAAACCGCTTCCTAATCACTGTGTAACAGGAACTCACCAACCCACAATTCGACCTCACCAATGTGAGTCTCCCGTCAATCTTATTTATTGGGGCTTAATAATTAGCAACAATATGCGGCTGACATATTCATTGATTAACGCAGCCACGAGCCTCTACTCCAACGAGTGTCGACTCTGAAGAAGTAAACTCCTTATTCCCTTTTCATCCTTGAGACTGCATCCTTTTTCTTTTTGTTCTTTATTTTCCGAACTTGCATTCTGATTTATAGGTTCAACGGTCTCCCGCTGGGGTGACTAACGTCAAACCGGTGTGGGACAACAGCAATGTAAGTACTGACTATTAGGAGTTTTAGCTGCGATACAAATTCCTGCTGACAGTAACACTTCCACTTTTGCAGATACGCCAGGAAGACAGAGAGGTCCCGGACGAGCCGCTTGTCTTAAGTGACTCATCTCCTCCACCACCTCCGCGGAAATACAACCCCACACCGGCTGAGCTAAGGCTTGTTAGTCATCTGAATTTAAAAGAACCGAGACCATACGGTGATCTCCTACCACCTTTATGTGAGAGAGAATACGAGTTGCTCCACGAAGTTCTTCTTTCATCACCGAAAGTGTAAGTCCACAAATATACGTACTGGTTAATCATATCCATCATCTCTGTAATCATTCCAATTATCCTCCTCTGGGAAGCAGGGAACACTTCACTCATCTTCGTCTGGATTTCGACAACCAATTCTTACTGGAACTAGCCAAACCGCAGCATTGGGTTTCCACGCAGGTAGTACATTCCTTTCCACCCATTTCATAACCCATTTGTACTACGCTGATTTACTACTTTCCGGCAACTCTGTATTAACATCCGCAAAATGCAACTGCACATGGATGTATTGGTGACTTGGTTGGCAAATAGACATCAGACAATACCGCAGTCAGAGGCTGGAGCTTTCTGCTCACCACACTTGATCAACCACATTCTCGCAAAAGGTCGCTCATTCTCCGCTGCGAAAAACAAAATGCAAGTCGGATGGGAAGGAAGGATTAGTGCAATTTTCACAACACCTCGCCGGACTTGGGGGACTGACACAAACACGGTTTAAGTACCTATGATCTGGAACAACAAACACTGGGTTGGTTTGGCAATAAACATTAACCTCGGCGTAATAGAGGTACTTGACCCGAACCTTGACCTCAACGCCAGTAAGAAGGTGGAGGAATATTTGCAGCCACTTCTGAACATGCTCCCATACATTGTCCACAAACACTGTGTCTCTGCCACGCAAACCAAAGTCCTCAAACCATATACATGGACACGGCCATATCATCTTTACCACAACAAGCGATCCAGTGATTGCGGACCAGTGGCTGTTAAGTTCATGGAGATGCATGCATCCGGTGATCCAGCCCCTCACATGTCAGGGTTGGACGACAACTTAGTGGACCAGCTCCGCAAGCAGTATGCTCTCGACATATACCAAGAACTGGTTGTCCTAATATACTTTGGTAACTAATTGTGGCTTTATCACCCTACCCACGTTTTATGTGCTTAATGTGTTTTGTCTTTTGTTAACAAACTATGTCCCAACATACTTTGGTAACTAATTGTGTTTTGTTAACAAACTATGTAGTGTTTTGCCTCTGTTTCGGATGACCAAACTATGTCCCAACATAACTTTGTTAAGATTCTACCCTTGATGTGTGTTTATGCGTTTTGTAGAAGCATTGTCTTTGTCATCTCATTTAAGCACCTCCGCATCCGTGAATATTGTGGAATTTCATCCACGCAGTACGAGGCAACCATCCAAGGATGTTTGGTACTCGTTGTTTCATCCACGCAATCATGAAGTGGAAACTTGATGTACTTGCATTTTACATAGTTTTAGCACATCTTTTATGCATCTTTTGCATAGTTTTAGCTTCCATTTGCATCATATCTTGTTCCTTTTCTCTTCTTATGCATTCATGTTAGTTTTAGGTTGCATTTGCATACATATGCATGTTTGGTCCTTTGAAATAGGTCTTTTGGAGCATTCTGGAGCATATGGGACATGAGGAGCATGGAGGGACTTGGCACATGGAAGCAGCTCAACTGGATACGCAAAGGAAGAAGGGAGAAGCCATCTTGAAGACCAGCTCGACCGTCCACTCGACCAACCGGTCGAGTTCCTCAACTCGACCGGCCAAGCTTCAACTCGATCGAGCTGGAAGTCAAAGTCAAACCCGAAAAATGTTGCTTCCCCCTTGACTTCCCTTTGACCCTAAACCTAATCCTCTTGTATTTAAAGGCTCTAAGCCACGAAAAAACCAAAGCTTTAGATTATTTTGTTTTAGTTTCTTTAATTTATTGTCTTTACTTTTTAGAATCTAATCCCATCTTTGTGTTCTTGAAGCTCTTGCTTCTTGAATCTTAGATCCTGGATTAATCTCTTTGTATTTGCACTTGCTTATTTCAATAAAAGTTGTTTAATTTCATCTCCTCTTTCTTATGATGTCTCTTTTATTGCATTTGCTTGTGTTTACATTCATGTGTAGTGAGTAGTTACCCATTAGGGTTTGAGATGGGATAGATTAGAGGTTTCATATGCTTAATCCTTCTAGCTTATGGTCTTAATCTAGATTCTCTCTCTTTTGGATAGATCTTAAGGCTACATGACCACTACCCCTGGCTTGTAAGTCCTTAGGCGACTCCCCACACGAAAGTGATGGCATTCGCTGGAAAAGATCCACTAAGAGCTCCAATATCTCTTGCTCTAGACAATAGAGGTCTAAGGGGTTGGATGGATTAGTTTGGGCAATGATCCTATAGCCTCCAAGGTTTGATTCTCACTGGCTAACCCCCTGTTTCTGAGATCATTCCTTGGTTGATAGCCTCCACCTTGGGAAAGGGTTGGCTAGGCATTGAGAAGCCCAATATCAAGAGAAGCCTTGATACAAGGAGTTTTAAGAGCTAGATGATTAAGTGTAGATTCCTTTGATTGCAAAACCCTGTCTTGAACCCTAATTCTCTCTTATCTTGTTAAAGTCGTCACCTTTACTGCTTTTTGCTCAACTCGACCCTAAACTCGATCGAGCTGGTACTCTGTCCCAACTCGACTCGAGTCTCTGGTCGAGCTACTTGTTTACCTGCTTTGTTTACTTTTATTGCACTGCATTTTCATTTTTAGGTTGTTAGTGTTACTTCAAATCTATAACTGCTTGCTTGACTCTCTGGTTGTTTCATATTCTCATAGAGTGACAAGATTTCCCATTTTGGATTGATAACCTCTTATACTTCAATGACTATGATGGTTAAGAGGAATTGATTGATTGTGATTGCACCATTCCATTTCATCATTATTCACACCTGTTTGCATTCCATCTCATTTCATATCATTTCACATATCGCACACACAAATCTTATCATCAAAACTGTCCTAACAGGTTTCATCCACACAATCATGAAGTGGAAACTGTCCACAACTAGCTAAAAACGTCGTCGTTACAGCGTGGTACCAGCCTTCTTATGCGACAATATTCCAAGAACAATACAAACTAAAACAATGCCGCGCCGACAAGGTCTTCGCCTCACGATGAGCTCTGGAGCATCGAACAACCGACACTTTGGGATCAGAGGATTGCCCAAAGCATGCGTCTGCGGCCGGCCAATTGTGCTTTGGGACTCCAAAACACAAGACAATCCTGGCCGCCCTTTCTACAAGTGCGAGACACAGAGAAATGTAAGCAATTGTGTACTCTTCCCTCCGAGAATTAGTAGTACATATACCAATTGAAGCAACTCAATTCTCCTGTGTTTGTAGGATCACTACTTTAGATGGGTAGAAGAATGCATGCTAGAGGAAATTCAAGATGTTGTCGCCAAAATCGAGAAGCCAGAGTTCCATATCGGTTCGAGTAGCTCAGATCTGGCCGGAATGAAAAAGCTTGTGCAACACTTATCTAACACTACAAAGCAGCTTTCACGGGATGTCAAGAGATTGAAGATTATTGCAATCTCCTCCACCGGATTACTAGCATCAGTCATTGCTGCGATAGCATACTTCAACTTTAGATAAATCTCCTTGTAGTTTCTGTGTATTTGTGGAAGACGTTTAGGTTAAATGTATTGTCTACGGAACAACAACATTAATCTATGGAAAGACCTTTAGCTTCATATATTGTATTCGGAACAACAACATGACACACCAACTCATTGCAACAAAACCAAAATGCAATACATTAATCCGGAAATGTTTCAGTTTGCCATTCAATATCCATAAAACAACCAAAAACGTCAAAGATTGTATCACCCAATATCCTTTAAAGGCATTACGAATCATAAAATCTGCCGAAACATTAAAGGCATTACCAAACATCAACCAAAATGATCGAAAGGTTCGAAAGGTATCCAACCAGAAAAGAGCACCGGAAATTGAGTGGAAAACTCAAACTGCCGATACGAAAACGCTGGATACCAAAACAACCCAAATCAGGAACGCTGACTGCATGTTGTACGGTTATGGCCTTCTTTCTGACAACGACTACATCGGTTAGGAACCATCTTCCTAGTCTTGGGAACCTATATGCAATTCAAATGACTACATAAATAGGGATTACACATAATGTATCTAGAACTTGAAAGACAAAACAATTACCGGAAATTCGCCGGTTGAGGGAATCCTTTTTCTCTTCCGACGGCCTAACAATCTTCGGTTCCTTGGAGGCATCAGCTCCAGGTTGGATAAAACTGCAGGCAGTACCTCATCAGCGGAGTTACCCTCAGGGCAAACATATTCACAATACGTCGTTTGCCAAACGTTTGGTTTGAAAACATGACCCGCCAAAGTGCTTGGAAGTAAACCAAGTGAGTCACCGGCCAGTAAAGCATGACCGCACGGGATCTTAAGCCGGTCATATTTCTTACACGAACATTTCTTCGAATTTACTAACAACTTGACACGTTCAATTAGAGACATGGTTAACGGTGCTACCAACGACCTCCTTTTTATGTATCATAATTTGTTTCTCAACCTCAGGCGGAAGACCACCACGGCATTTGAGGGATTTCTTGCGACGAGCACTAAACCAACGTGTCATCATACGTTGTATGAACTGCAGAAGCTCAACTATTGGACATCCCCTACCTTCCTTCAATGCTTTGTTCAGCTGCTCGCATGCATTGCTCGTCATCATATTATAACGCTCACCTTTGGAATAAACTCTGGTCCAAAAAGACATCCCAGCCATCTCTAAATATAGAGCACACTCCCTACTTGTAGATCTGATCTTATCAAACACAAGATTGAAGGACTTCACCCTATACGCATAAGCAGCAAGCTTCACCAACTTCCCCAAACCTTTGTTGGTGAACGTTGATGAGACATTCCTAGCTAGATGGACAATACAAGCGACATGAGTAGCCTTAGGATATGCTGCTTTAATAGCAAGTGGTATCGCCTTGTGTCTATCCGAAACAATAGTCAACGTTGGACTATCAGCCAATATCTGCTCCAATTTGGTAAGAAACCATGTCCAGGACTCCTCATCCTCAACGTCAACAACTGCATAAGCAAGAGGAAACAACTGAAAATTCGCATCTTGTCCCACCGCAGTCAGCAAAACTCCCTGGTATTCGCCCCACAAATGTGTTCCATCAATGGATATCACAGGCCTTAGCTGCCTGAAGCCACGAATCGAAGCACCAAATGCTAAGAAAACGTACTGAAACCTCTGGAGGCCCTCTTCATCCACATCTATCTCTATATCAGCAACAGTTCCCGGATTTGCCAACTTCAACATGTGGAGATACGTTGGCAGATTTAGATACTACTCATCCTCTGTGCCTCTCACCTGTATAGTTGCTTTCTCTCTGGCTCTGAAGCACTTCATGTACGAAGCAGAGACACGCAGATCTTCCAAGACCATTCGCTGAAGCTCAACAGCTCTAGGTCCTTTTTCAGGATCACCATACTTCGCTTTGAATACAGCAGCTATAACTCTAGAAGAAGCTCTCTTCTTGTAGTCGTTACGTGTATCAATAGAGCAACTGTGCTCTAGCGTAGCGTGTTCTATCTCGTACATACCAGAACCACCGACCTCACGAGCCCTGACCCTCCAATCGCAGCGAACATCGGCACAAGTAAGGATGAAATAGTGGCGTTTGGTAGTTGTTTGTTTGAAATGGAACATAGACTTTATCGCATAAATGGCCAAACCAATCTGACATTCTTCTTTGCTAGTAAACAACCTCCCCTCAAATATGCTACCCTCATCGATGTCCAAGTCCGGAATGTCATCATTCTCGTACTTTAGATCGTCAAACAGAGGAAGTATGTCAAATTCCTCATCATCAACCTCTTCCAATGGCACACTACTCCGTGCGCGAGGTCTTTCCTCTGTGAGCGAGGTCTCATCATCAGTTCCACCAGACGCAGGGAAACTACCGATATTCGCATGCTCTTCAGATTTATAATCGTTTGGATCAACCTCACCAGCAACTACTGTGTGATCAAATGCATCGTTATTGGTGCAGAGGTACTCCTTCTGTTGCCCCATTGCAGCTGCCTTGCCGTTGAATCCTTCACTTGTAGGGCACATAATATCAACTGCGTGAGAGCCGCCATATACATTTTGCACCAACGGGACCCAGAAATCCGTATCGTAACCAACGGACCTTACATATTCCGAAACATCGTCAGGCAAAACACCACAGCAATCTTCAGGATCATCATCATTAGAAACAGAGTGCCTCTCCTCCGACATACGCTCTTCCATGAACTCAACCTCGTTTAGAAAGTCTTCGTCAACAAATTCAGTAGGTATCTTTGGGAATGAACGACAACGAACCTCTTCCTCCACAAACGACGATCTCCCAAAAGACGCAGGAGTTGTAAAATTGGGACCCCCACCTTTCCCGGAGACTTCTGGTGTTTCGAAACCACTACCAAGCGAAGAGAAACTTCGGAAACTAGAAGTCTTCCTAAGGGAACCAGTACCAGAGCCGGAGACTTCCTCGTTGACGACGTTACGGTAGCTTCTTGGGGTCGCGTAACCAATTGAAACAGAGCTATCTTCTATCTCAGAAAACGTCACAAATATATTCATTGTCCTGTCAACATGATAGTGCTTGAAGAAAAACTATATACCTCCAGAATTTGTCAACAAAACGGGCGGTGTGGTAATGCCTGTAGCAAGCTCGGTGCTATTAGGCGGCCAGTAGCTAAGCAAAGCGGTTCCAGGTGTCGCAAACTCATCAAGAACGCTCTTCCTCAGCTCCTCAATACTCATATCTTCTCTTATTGCCACAACTCGCGACATCCGTCTTTTGTCGATTGAAAACTCCCAACGACCATCACTAAGGCACCTCCAATCCCCACAGATCACTAGGCACTGCTCCTGCGAAGACGCCATCCTCGTTTCAACACATAAAAAGATAAATGTTGCTTCTATACACTTGTGTGGAACGGAAACACAGACTTGTAGGTTGCAATACGTGTCGAAAACCAAGGCACACGATTGGAGGTGTTCTTTTTTAACTAAAGATAGCGGACGGCTACGATTAAAAGTGAAATTTTTAAAATTTCCGCCAAAACACATATGTTTCCGTGATAACATATAACTGTACACTTGACGGTGTCCATGAATTATTGTCCGCACTAGCATCATTGTCCATAACATGTTGTCCACGCTAATAACATCCACCCAATCAAATCGCGTTTAAATCCGGCCAGATCTACGGCGATGTCTGAGATTCCTTTTCCGATTACGTGTACGATTCCTTTATAGCCAAAACCGCAAAAATGTATGAGCACTGTGCTTACAACATTGTCCACGTATTATTGTCCAACCCCTAAAGTGTCCACCATATTTTCCAAGTGGAGAACATCCACCCCTTCACATATCTATTAGGAGTAGATAGATATGTCATTGCGATTTAAGGCGACGATAGAGGATTCCGTTACCGAAAACGTATACGATTCAGATCGGGACACTGCACTCAACAGCGATATCTGAGGATTCCGTTTCCGATTACGTTTACGATTCAATTAAACGATTCCATCGACCTCCACGATTTCGTCTAATAATCAGGGCAATGCTCTGAACCAATTAAAGTAGGCCTATTTCGCCGGCGATAAGAAAAGGTCGGTTTGCAAACCTTCACCACTGACTTGCAAACATTTACCGCGGCCGAGAAGTGAGAACGCTGCATCTGTTTTTACAATTTCTTTTTACCGCGGGATCATTAAGGGCAATTACGCCATATTGTTTCTCTCACTTACAACAAAGTCCACCCCTGTCAATAAGTGTGTTTTAGTGTAAATAGAAAGTCTAAAAATATGTCTGAACGTAAATTTCTGGATCCTATACCATATGGTCTTGCGGTAAAAGGAGTAATACACATTATTATTTTTACACAGATATTACATTATAATATTATATGCATGTGAGACTAATTCTCATCCGATTACAAAAGCAGTAAAGTTTTTGTTCCCCTCTTTCTTTCATTCTCATGATTTGAAGCCATCATGTATGTAGCATTTGTTGAACTTTTGGAGGATCAGAAACTGAGCTTCTTCTACAAGACTCTTCACTACCTCTCCAGCCGGTCAAATCTCTTTGATGAGGCCTATGCTTTGGCCTAAATGCATGGCCATACTCTCTAAGTCTAAGTCTCCCGTAGTTGCCATGTTTGGTACAATTCCTAAAATCCTTATCTTTTTTTCTTGTAGTGAGAGATTCATTTTCTTCATCAGAAATTTGATCTCTTAGTATCTTCATCGCATTGTACTCCATCTCTCTCCCTCTCCTGAATTTTGTACCAGATTAGATCTTCAATGGCTAGCTCAAAGCTTCAACCATTGGTTAGATTCCAGAGCACATCTAAGTTTCGATTAGGTCCACTCACTTTGTGGCTCCTCCATCTGCTCAGCCGCTGTCTCACGGACTTGAACCGATGACTTGAAAGAGCGGGAAAGAGCACACCAGTTTCGATTCGGCAAGGAAATATCCACCAGCGGAGAAGAAGAAAAGGAGGAGACAGGCAGGGATCAGTGGTGAATACATGTAACGGCAAAATATCGTTTTAAAAAGAAGATGATGTGTATTAATGAATTACTGACTGAAATTATTTAGAATGTATTGATTAGTTGGAGATTTTAAATGAGGTGTCAAGTCCAGAATGTTTGAAAATGCTGATGTGTCATGACCCGGAGAGAAACAAGGGGTTTTGTTGTGTTGAATACCCCTCCATAATGCAATCGACAATTTCTCTAGGCTATATGATTATGAATCTTCTAGGATTTCTGTAAAACCACTATAACTAATAAACATAGATTACGTTAAACACATTTTGTTTTTTCTTTCTTATTAGATCAAACAAAATGGTATTATAAAATGTTACTAGGGTTTGACCTGCGCCCTGCACGGGGTGATGCTTTCTGAATTTGTTTTTTTTATTAAAAAATGTTTATTTAAATATCTCAAAATTTTATGTCACAGTTTTTTAACTTTTGTTATATTATTGTCTTCGTTTATTCGTTTATAGTATAGAAATTAAGCATTTTAAACTATTTTTTAAAAAGAAAATAAATTAAAATTTTGATCATAGTCATATATTAAATATGATAGATTTAAGAAAGATACATAAAACTCAAACTCAAATATGATAGAAAAATAACTTTTTTAATATATTTGATTATAGAATTTAATTAAAAAACCATATTAAATGGAATAAAAATAATAATTTACCTTTGGATACCTACTAAATGAGGTTATGTACTAAACAATTTATATTATTTTAGTTTTTAAAAATTCAAATCATAGCATGTACAGAAAAGTTTTAGATTTTCTTTATTAAATTTTGTATATTGTGATTCAAATTATTTTATAAAATAAAGTTACATGAAGATAATAGGAGATATATGGTGATTTTAAAAGAAATTATTATGATAGAATTAAATTGAATTCATATCTTCCTTATTTACCAATTTTCGTAGTTGTCAATTAAGGAAAAAGAAGGGAATGATATTTTTTTATTTATTAATAATTATATATATGATTAATTTAATACATATTTGATTCTCTAACCAAAAATATGAATGACAATGTTTGTAATTATTCTAGTAAGCTAACCTTATTTCATAACTAACCTAAGAACTCTCTAGTGATGACACATCAGCATGGCATTCTTGTTAATAATACATCAACTAAATGTTACTTTTAAAATGTTTTCTCTTTTAATATACAGTATAAACTCTATAAATTAATAAAGTTGGGACTTTGATATTTTATTAATTTATAAAGTTATTAAATTATCGATCTTGAATAAAATAGTTGTTTTAAAAAATATTTATAATAAATATTAAATAAATAAAAATAAGAATTTTTAAAAGTTTTTATATTTTGTGTAGGTTCATTCTAAAATTAGGGATAAATTATAAATATACTTGAGTTTTAGTAGAAAAGAAGTGAAAGTTATACTTATATTTTAGTATATTATCATAGATATGTATTTACATAAATTTTTATTTATGGTAATTATTAATTTATGATATTAATGGGACCATATATTTACATAGGAGTTTCAAAAATAATATTATCTTATTATTTTATCGAATTTTGTTAATTTTTACACTGGCCCGACTTGGGACCGGAGAAAATTATTATTTTATAGAATTTATTAATTTATCGAGTATCGATTTATAGAGTTTCTACTGTATTAGGGATTGTTACAATAATTGACCTTAATTTCTTTTATCCGTCTGATACCTTTCCTTGTAGCCAAATAATAATTAAGCAACATACGGAAACGTTTGAAATCCATTTTGAGATTGGAATGTCCTCTTAGCCAAACAAAGAACAATATAAATGTATAGATATTATTCCTTCTGTTTTTGACAAAAAAGTTGGTTAAGAATTTATTCATTGAGTCTGGTTTATAAATCATCAATATTAAGACAAGCAATGTTGAGTATCCTTTTCTTGCAGAAAAGAATAACTTAAACATACATATATATATATATATATGTATATATATATAGCAACATAAACCATAAGAAAATTATTGAAATCACTAGAAGTAAAACATAAATTTGTTTCATCTATGGAAATACCCAAAAGAAAATATGCATTATACCAAACACGAGGGTTAAAATGTGAGGGTTGCAATCTTGGTAAAGACTACTATAGTAATGGTTATCGTTGCTTTCGTTCTGGACTTTTCTTTCACAAGGAATGCAGCGAGTCTCGTCTAGAGATTCACAACCTTTATCATCCACAACATTCTTTGTATTTCAAATTACTTGCGGAAAATGAAGATCCCCATGGAGAATGCAAGCTTTGTAGAGGTAACTTGTCAAAAATGTTTTACTATTGTTCCATATGTGATTTTGCGATAGATTTGATATGCGCAAGAAAAGAAGTCATGACAACGATTGAGGGTCCAGAGACACATAATCATTGTTTATCCCTTATTCCAAAGATGATTAGGTTTACTTGTCATCTATGTGGATTATTTGATGACCGGTTCCCTTATGTATGTAACTTGTGTGATTTGAGTTTTCACAAAGACTGTGCCGAGTCTACACGAGAACTCAACTACTCTTGTCATCCTAAACATCCTCTCAAGCGTGGAAAGTGTTGTTTGTGTGGAAACACGCTTCCTATTGTTTTTTATCATTGTTCCATTTGTAACTTCAGCGTGGATCTCAATTGTTCAAAGCATCCACCTCCTTTCACTCTTGTCCACCCTAAGGCTCATGTGCATCAACTCATTCTTATGCCGCAACGAAGTTTCGTTTGCAATGCTTGTGGAATGGATGACGATCCGAATCCTTATGTATGTCCTGAGTGCAATTTCATGATCCATAGAAATTGTATAGACGTGCCGCGCGTCATCAAAATAAATCGTCATGTTCATCGTATCCATTACAATCATTGCCTTGGCGCCGGAGACTGGAGCTGTGGACAGAGCCGTCCCTGGGAGCAAGCAGAGCAAGCTCCTGCTTGCGGCCCTTTGTCTTTATATAGAATAATTCGGCCCATATTTCCAAAGATTTCTCGTAGTCTAGTGGTTTCCTTGCTGTCTCCTGAGCTTCAAGGTCATGAGTTCGAGACTCCTAGACAAACTAATCAGCCCTTTTTTAAAAATAGCTTGCGGCCATTCATAAGTCAGGGACGGCCCTGGCTGTGGAGTGTGCCATAAAATGATAAACTGGACGTGTGGTGCATTTTCTTGTTCGGAATGTTCTGATTTTGCAAGTCATGTGAGATGTGCCACAAAGTTCTTGATTTGGGATGGGATTGAACTTGAAGGCATATCAAAAGATATTTTAGAGGTAAAATCATATGAGGTGGTCGAGGAAGGAGTAATAAAGCATTCTAGTCACAGTAATCATTTCTTAAAGCTCAAAGGAAAGAGTGATGATGATAATCATGATGAATGGATTTGGTGTAAAGCATGCACCTCTCCCATATTTTCTGGCCCATTCTATAGTTGCATAGAATGTGATGATTTCATTCTCCATCAGAACTGTGCTTATCTCCCCAAAAAGAAAATAGATCCCTTCTTCAAGATGGAGATAACTCTAGACCCGGAACCATGCATTGGGAGCTTTTGCGAAGTTTGTCGAAACCTGTTCGGGGGTTTTCGGTACGGAACTTATAATGATACTATGAGCATTGATGCGCGATGTGGTTCTATATCTGAGCCATTTTTCCATGAAAGTCATCCTCCTCATTCTTTATACATCAACAACTCAATGGGAGACAGCTTTTGTAATGCATGTGGGGACAAGACAAGTATTATTCTGAGTTGTGAGGAGTGTGAATTTGTTTTGGACATTAAATGTTCTATTTTGCCAAAGATGGTTAAACACAAAAAGGATAAAGATCATTTCCTGACTTTATGTTACGGAGAAAAAACGAGTGAGCAATACTGGTGCGAGATATGCGAGGAAGAAGTAAATCCAGAGAAATGGTTTTATGAATGTGATGAGTGTGCCTTCACTTTTCATATCAGATGTACGCTTGGAGACTTCATATGGATTAAACCAGGACAGGATGAGGCTCGTCCATTATCCGTATTTGATGTGATTCTTAATAATTTTATAACTCGACCAGTTTGCGACTGCTGTCATTCTCGCTGTCAATTCTCATCCGTCTTAATTTATTTAGGATATACATTGTGTTCTCTGCAATGTTTCCAAAAGAAGTACACAGATTTATCATTTATGTTGAGCACATAATAAGCTCAATTAATTTGTAAAAAGAATGTTTGTATTAGTAATAAATAACCTTTTTCTTCTAGTTTATACCTCCTCCTCTGTTAAATTCTTTAGTTTCTTTGTTATCGAATGATTATTTTCAGACGTAGAACTTTGAATTGTTAATTTTCAAAATTTTACATATTCAATAAAAAAGGTAATATGCTTTCATAAAAATTCTCGTAGAGTGAGAATGAACTTTTATATGTAGATATAAATAAGAGATCGTCACTTGTAAGATAGTTTAAGAAGCTAGTACGCTTAGAGTCGTTTCAAAAGACTTTATATGAAGCAAAGTGTGTTAATATTCTAAGTGGGGCTGAAAATTTATGGCGGACCAACGTTGATTGATCGTGACACCGGAGTGTTAGGCCATATAATATAATCTCAAAATTGTTTAAAAGGCCATATAATGGTTAAGAACTTTCACACAATTTAATCTCATGATCTTTGCTATTCAATGTAAAAGTATAAAAACTAAAAAACATTAACTCCTCACATGCATTACGTATAGGAAAAACAGTATATATCAACATAATTCACCTATACTACGGAACCAAAAAGCTATATACAAATCCTCTTTTGCTCTCACTGATTTTTATATACACAATTAAATACGAATGAGGTTTTCCTTGACAAAAGAGTGAGACGACTGGAGAAACTTGTTTTTCAGTTAGCATTGTACGGCACGCGCGTCGGTGTGATCCACGCGTTGCCACGTAGAAAGTTCTCGGGAAAAAACTCCCTGGCGGCTCTATCGGACATCCGTCGGATACCCTTCCACCTGACCCGGCGGGCCAGACCCGAACCACGACCTCTGTTCCGATACTCTGAGTAGAACAACGTGTTGAGAGCAAACGTCTCGTTCCACTTCAACCAACCTTCTGGGTCTATCGAATCATCAATATCTGTGTTCATTATTATTGTCCTCGAGAACTCCTTCCATGGCCGTCCTAAAAACGCCCGGTTCCTGTATACGTATAGATCCATGCATATATATAATGTTTAATAGAAGCGATATAGGGCTATAAACTAATTTAAATCAAGGTATATGGTCATTAATATGGTTTACTTGGCTTTGACGGGACGATATGATGCATCACCAACTATACGGCTATTGTGGATAACGATGCCGGTTGACTCACGTCGGTCTTTCCGTCCTTGGGCCGTAACGATGCACTGTTGGTGTTCCATGGGACGGCGGATGACGAATTCGCAGTTTTGGAAGACAGCCTTGGCATCGCCGAAGACGAAATCAATGGTGCCTGAAATGCGGCAGTCACGGTAGAATTGACGGTGAGTATGGACGTAAAGCGTGTCTTGGTAACCGTCCATACGGCAGTTGAAAAACACAGCAAAATCGGCCGAAACTCGGAGTGCCACCGCTTGATGGCGTGCCGCTCCCGCCGTGTTCTCGAACCCTATGTCCTTTGCCATGAAATTGTCACCGTTCACCGCTTCAAACACCAATATAAATATTTTAGGGCTTTGACACTTCAAACACTATAGGACTCAAATCTCAGTGAGAAAAATGTTGTATATCAAAACTTGAATAAAAAAATTTAGAACAAAAAAATGTGTGAAATATAG
This sequence comes from Microthlaspi erraticum, assembly GCA_902728155.2. Classification (NCBI taxonomy): domain Eukaryota; kingdom Viridiplantae; phylum Streptophyta; class Magnoliopsida; order Brassicales; family Brassicaceae; genus Microthlaspi; species Microthlaspi erraticum. Next base: position 253,192 of record CACVBM020001695.1, on the reverse strand, counting down.
ATTTTGGAATATTTGAATCATAATTAAAAACTTCATGCATGTAAAATTGTAACAGAATATCTAAAATGTTGTCTAAGAATTTACCGACAGTGGCAGTGAGGTAGGTGCCAACACGGTCAGGCAAGAAGGCAACGTCTCCGGTGATAATAGTCTTTGTTGGTCCGTCTCCGACGAACATGACGTGAAGCATTTTCTTGGTGACCTCTACTTTTTCTTTGTAAACTCCTTGTTTTATGTGAATGACGAACTTTTTTGTGTTCTTCATTGGTACCATTGCCAATGCTTGTGCGATCGTCTTGCACTTACCACTTCCGTCCTTTGCCACCACTACGTTGGCGTTGATTCTATTACCGTTGTTTCTTTTACCTCGCCGTGGTGCCGCGAGCAGCCTCCGCGAATGCGGTTTTAGCCACCGCGGGAATCCTCCTTTCTCCGACAAGTGTCGATCCTTTAGCGAGTCCAATTTTTCAAGAGGATCCAGTTTCCGAAGAGGGTTTAATTCTCTAAGAGGATCCAATGGTCGGACGTTCTTCGAAGAATCCAAATTTTGAGGAGGATTCTCCGAAGAACCGAGTGGTTGATTCTTGGAAGAATCTGACGGTCGATTCTCAGGAAGATTTGACTGCTTGTTCTCGGGAAGATTTGGCTGCGGATTATTGGGAAGATTTGGCTGCTGGTTTTGCGGAGGATTTGGCTGACGGTTCTCGGGAACATTCGGTTGTTGATTCTCGACAGAATCTGATGGTGGCTTCTCGGCAGAATCCGATGGTGGTTTCTCGGAAGCATCCTTAGAAGAATTCGACGGTTGTTCTTGTGAAGATTTTGGACGAAAAATGCCGAGTCTGCCTCTTCTTGACTGTTGAAGACATAAGTCAGTAAATGTGGATTATTATACTTTCATTATAAAAAAAAATAATTTAAAGAGACAATCAAGATTAGCAACTTAATAATAAATTATGGAACCTAACACTCAATAAAAATCATCAAAACAAATTAAAAGTTATATCAATTTTCATGTAATTACAATCCTCTTAACCTAAAACCATCAAACCTAAGAAATGTAAAGTGCTAGTTTTGATAGAGTGTAACGTGTGCATGTACCGAAAGAAATGGAATACGTAAAGTCTTTAACAAGTCATCAAGATTCGAAGCGATGGCTAGTCCGTTGCTAGTAAGATGCTGCCCTTTCCTAATGAGCCTTTCCATAATCGCAGCCGCTTCGCTATCGATCCCTTCAAACCCATCGATGCACGTTTGTTGGTATGTGATGGATCCGCTGAGCCAAACCCTAAGATCGTCAATGAAATCTGAAAATCTTGTGAACATGAACCCTCTAAACTTTTCCCTCGTTTTGCGAAGATCTTCAATTGCGAAATCCATTAGCTCTCGGCAACTATTAAGCGCGGCTCTCGTGCGTACATCCGCGTCGGCTTTGCCCTTTAGATCAACCATCCCTTTGTCGATTCCACTTCGAATCGAGACGATTGCTAGGTCGAAAGCGGAATTGATCAGATTCCGGGGATCTGGTGACCTAACATTGTCAAGACCCGTGGTGCAATCTTGTTTGTAATCGGTGGATGAACATATCACAGTCACTGCTGTCTTTGTTATCACCAGCTTTTTTTCGCGGTGAATCTCTGCGGTTTTCCGACTCGGGCTTCTATCGTCATTGGCCTCCGCGCAGATGATCATTGCCATAAAGAGAGATATGAAGCCTAACAAAGCATATATTTTCATCTTGCTTGAATCGTTCAATCCATGCCGCATATTATTGTTTTTTTTTTTTTTTTTTTTTTTTTTTTTTTTATGTTTTTCGTTTTTAAAAATTTAATAGAATATCTATCGCTAAATGTGAGTTGGTTTCGAAGTCCTTATATGTGGAAGAATGGAGGGAAAGTTAGTTATTTACCGTTAACAAATTATGAGGTAGTAATTAGTTTCTCATTTTTATTTATTTTTAATTACCAATGGTTTTTGCTTCACTTGCGGGAAGATTATCAATGATCTCTCTATACCATTGGAGGTGATTAATCACAAAATTGGATGTATATACATATGCGATATTATATGCGTATATGGAATGTTAATCATATATCTTCAGAAAATATGCATGATTACTAATTAATTCTCGCTTGCATGGAGTTTAATTTTCACTCTCTAAACATAAGATATATTAAAAAGACATAGAGTTACATTAGCATATAAGTTTCCATTACTAGTAAGTAGTAACACCGTAACATTTTACATTTCATGCCATACATACATAACAAACACAAACACTTGGTAGGTGATCTAAAGCTTATTCTAAGTGAAAGCCGTTACAACAAGCTTTAGCATGTGTTGGTCTGCACTTTTTCCGAAAGGAGAGACAAAATATATCACACTTTCTTACATACTCAGCCTGCATCATGATGGACGTAACTTGAGTTTTTACCCCGCTTAATTACGAAATTCCTTTATAAGCACCCCTCCATAGAGCTGGACCGCCTCGTCGCAGCTAATAGCCCGTCCTTTCGGCCTCACAAACTGGTTGGCATGGCTAATAAAAGGACGGGCACTACCATAATATTGAATATGTTCTGTGGGGTGAGAAACAACTGGTTCTTTTATAGTTGACTCGTTTGAATACTGATAAATGACTCGGCGACAACTAGTAGTACTAGTCGTCTCTTTTATGGTATAAACTTTAGGACCACCATATTCGTAAGAATTTTGGTTATAACAAGAACCGAACTCGTCTCTGGGAATATGTGGTGGAAGGGTTATTTTCTGGGACTTACCGTAGACCTTATCGACCATTTCAAAGGCCTTTTGGATTCTTGTATTCCTTTCCTTATGAGCCATTGTCGTTGAAGCACAAGAGAAGATATGTGTTTGTTTTTGTGTGTTATCTTTGTTTTGTGGTTTTAGTTTAGAAATCCAATGTCCTTTATATAGAAAGAGCTTCTCCCTTACGAAAGGAACCAACCTACTCTTCTAACGAGACATTTTTCTATAGTTTTAGGAATTATCCGCTGCAATTTGCATATGATGAACATTTGGTTTCTTTGAAAATCCCGGATTTTAAATATAAAGTTGGAAGTTCTGATATTATTCGGAATGAACATTTCATCGGATACGTGTTACCATCACAAATATATAGTATCGAATATCAAATTTAATTAATCATATCCCTCAATAATGTATATCTCCTTTATATGGACGGCTTGACTGAAAGATAACATGGTCATATGATCCGGTCCGTTCTATCGTTATTTAATTTGTTAACCATGTTATGTTACTTATCTTGTACAAATCAATGCCATATTTAAATAAAATTAAAATGTAAATTAAATTAAAATATAAACGAATTTATAGTTATAATAAAAATCCACTATGCATATGTATATATATATATATATATAGTTGTAATAAAAATCCACTATATATATGCATATATATCTAGTAACTGGATCACTTCAGTTTAAATTAAATTGCAAAGATAATAGCTTTATGAATTGATATATATCTTTGCAATTTAATTTAACTCATGCTTGGAAACTAAATTTAAACTGAAGTATGTGCAATTTAATTTGCAATTTATATCTTTGCAGTAGGCGATATTTAACTCATGCTTGGAAACTAAATTACCAGAAGGAAATAAAAACTTGAAGCATGTGCTTTGGTTTTAAAAGTTTTTAGAAGCTCGCTTCTGTTACACTTAAAAAACTACACATTAAAAGCATGTGCTGGCTTTGAAAGCTTGCATTTCTGTTTTTAAAATGTTGTGTCATAATCAGAAAACATAAAACATGAAATGTTTTACTACTTAAGTGAAACGTATTTATTAAAAAAAAAAAATGTCTCAAGATATCGAATCTGTTGTCTTATTGTAAAGCAAAAATATGAGAATTATTCTGCATTATTGCTACGTGGGAATTAAATATAAATTCAGATATTTTTGCCACGAAATGAAGAATATTTAGTGATGATCTATCTGCCTTTGTTTACTAAAAAGTAAAAAAAAAAGGTTACAAAGATTAAAATAGTGTTTTGATAGACATTTATTGTTATGAACGGAATATTCATATTTATTACTCTTTCGATTTCAGAATATCTTATACTCTTTCTGTTTCAATTTTTTTTTGTTATTTTCATATACATTTTTATAAATCACAAGTAATTTGAAATTAGGGAGTATGTTTTAGAGTTTTCACACAAATTAAAAAAAAAATTATTTAAGAATTACTGCATCATTTTCTTAATTAAATGACTTTTTGTTAAATATTAACCAATAAAAATTTAAGAATTCAATTACAATGGTTCCTAAAGTTTGTAAAAAAGATCTGAAAAATTCTAAAACATCTTGTAATCTGGAATACATAAAAATCATAAATCATCATATATTCTAAAACGGAAGGGTAGTATATTAGAATTTTAAGACTTTTGTAAACTTAAGTGTAGCGAATTAGGTAGATAACAATATATAAAAATGTGTTTATGCATGTGAAAAATTACTTGGTCTTACAAAATAGCAAAACTGGTGCGGCAAAAAAATGGAGAAATTTTGACATGCTATTTTATTGAAGGCATCGTTGATATCTACACTATCTTAGATCAATTTAGGACTTTTATACATTAGCTGTATATGATATGTTTGCGGTTAATTTCTTTTTAGATGTGCATATACTTATTTCGTTATTTATGTTCACAAAGAGTTACGAGCACATACGTTCGCATTACTAAGCATTTAATTTTACATCATTAGCAGTAACACCGTAACATTTTACATTACAGAAGAGTCAACTTAAAGTACGTCTAGATACATAAACAGACACAAACACTAGTTAGTGATCTAAAGCTTGTTCTAAGTGAAATTAAAACCGTTAAAACAAGCTTTAGCACGTGTTGGTCTGCACTTTTTCCGAAAGCAGAAATAAAAACTCTCACACTTTCTTACAAACTCACCCTCCTATTCAACATTACTAGAGTTAATATTACCCCGCTTAATTACGAAACTCCTTAATAAGCACCCCTCCATAGAGTCGGGCCGCCTCGTCGCAGCTAATAGCCCGTTCTTTCGGCCTCTCAAACCGGTTTGCATGGCCGGTAAGAGGACTGGAACCACCAAAGTATTGAACATGTTCTGTGGGGCGAGAAACAACCGGTTCTTGTATGGTTGAGTCGTTTGAATACTTATAAATGAATCGGCTGCAACTAGCAGTACGAGTTCCCTCTTTTATGGTATTAACTTTTGGAGCACCATATTCGTAAGAACTTTGGTTATAACGAGAAGCAAACTCGTCTCTTGGAACATATGATGGAGGGGCTATTTTGTGGGACTTACCGTACACTTTATCGACCATTTCAAAGGCCTTTTGGGCGATCCTTGTATTCCTATCCTTTTGAGCCATTGCCATTGAGGAATAAAGAAGAGAAGAAAGGTGTTTTGTTTAATGTATTATCTTTGTTTCTTTGGTTTCAGTTAGGTTTGGGAAAGAAAGCCAATTGCCTTTATATATAGGAAGCTAAAGCTTCTCCGTTACGAAAGGAGCCAACATAATCTTTTAGCTAGTGAAAAATATTGTTTAGGAATTATCCTTTTGCAGTTGCGTATGTGCCATTCCTTTTCTTTGAAATATTCACAATGAAAGAATTTATCGATACGTGTAACCATCACAAACAATGTACATGGAATCGAATGTAACCATGTTTGATTAATTTACTACTATTCCTCTGATAGTGAACATCTCCTTCAAAGTCCATGGTCGGTTTGACGGTCTTGCACATGTTATCAATTATAAAATTTTAATTAAGAAAATGTAGTTGTCATCTTAGCCATCATATGAACTACATCTAGCAATTAGATTACTTCATTTTTAAGACAGTAGCTCTGTTATAATAATTGATATGAATTAAATAAAAGGTAATTGATAAGTGTATGTTCATATTTTTCTCAGTACGTAGGTGATATTCAACTCACGCATGGATCTACTTGAATAAAATCAAAATCAGACAAAAATAAAGAATTTTAGATCTAAAAGCTATTTAGTCCATTTTGTAAGTGAGAGCTCAAGTTCAGCTCATTTTGGAGAAGCCCAAAGTTTCAAGAGCCCAACACCAAAGCCCAATCACGTTCAACGAAAGAAGACAAAACCTGTAAAGTATGTTGCGCCAAAGGAGGAGGAGATGCTCTACTTTAACAGATTTGAATTCTTGTCTTCTATGGTTAACGGTTAGATTGTGACAGCTGTATTGAGCTGATAAGAGTGACAGCTATAGATCTGTTTTACTCGCTTGTTCTAGTATCTTCTTGTATAGTCTATAAATAGGACTCTTGTACATTGTCTCTAATCACATTGAAATATAAGTTTCATTTTCAGTACAGTTCTTCATTTTCTAGTTCTCTTCATGGTATCAGAGCCAAGTTAAGCTCTAACAGGCGCAAATGGCTGATCCACTGTCACCGTACCCTTTTCCGAGCAATGTCTATGTCTTGAGCTCCGTCACGCTCAAGTTGTCCAACACCAACTACTTACTGTAGAAAACACAGTTTGAGTCGCTGCTCTCCAGCCAGAAGCTCATCGGTTTCATCAATGGCACTGTTGCAGCTCCTCCGTCGTCTCATACCGTTGTTGTTGGTGGTGTCCCCATAGTCGAACCAAATCCGTTGTTTGATGCTTGGTTCTGTACCGATCAGCTGGTCCGTTTGTGGCTGTTCGGAACGTTGTCTGAGGAAGTCCTCGGCGTCGTACACAATCTCTCAACGTCTAGAGAGATCTGGGTCACCCTTGCAGACAACTTCAACCAGAGCTCGTTAGCTCGTCAGTTTGCCCTCAAACGCCAACTGCAATTTCACACAAAGAAAGGAAAGACCTTGACGGTTTACTGCAGAGAACTGAAGACGATATGCAATTCCTTAGCCTCCATTGGGAAACCGTAAATGAAGAGGAGAAGATATTTGGGTTCCTAAATGGTTTAGGCAAAGAGTACGACACAGTTACACTGGTATTCAACGTGATCTCTCGAAGCCGTATCCGCCAACGTTCAATGATGTCGTGACCGAAGTGCAAGCTTATGACTTTTTACAAGCGTATGAAGCAGATAAAACAGTAAACACTCTACTGGCCTTCAATGCTCAATCTTCTGATAACTCTAGTGCCTATCAATCTGGTTCTCAGGGCTACAATCCGGGTTACAATCAGAATCAGAGAGGTGGTCGAGGAAGGTTTGGTCAATCTCGAGGCAGAGGAGGTTACACTTCTCGTGGCAAAGATTTTTCCTAACATCAGTCGAATAATAATGGTGGTAGTGAACGTCCGGTGTGCCAAATATGTAGAAGAGTTGGTCACACTGCTGTCAAATATTACAATCGCTTTGACAACAACTATCAAGGTGAAGACACAACAAAGGCGTTCACTGCTCTCCAAACTTCTGATGCAACCGGGAAAGAGTGGTATCCAGATTCTAGAGCTTCTGCTCACATCACTGCATCCAGAGAGAACCTTCAAACCTCAGCTCCATATGAAGGTAACGAAACGATTATGGTTGCAGATGGAACGTTTCTTCCCATCACTCATGTTGGTTCCACCAAAATAATCTCTGCTACAGGTAATATCCCACTAAGAGATGTCTTGGTTTGTTCAGAAATACAAAAGTCTCTGTTATCTGTGTCCAAATTGTGTGATGATTATCCTTATGGTATGTGGTTTGACTCTAATAAGGTCTGCGTTGTTGGGTGTTAATGCTCAGAAAGTGGTAGCAAAGGGGCCTCGGGGTAAAGGCCTCTACACATTGGAGAATCAGAAGCTGGAAGCTCTCTACTCAAATAGGCAGTGTGCAGCAGCAGAAGACATATGGCATCACAGATTGGGACATTCCAACTTCAAAATTCTCCAACAACTTGAAAGCAGCAAGGAAATTATCATAAATAAGAGCAAAACTAGTCTCATATGTGAGCCTTGCCAAATGGGAAAGTGTAGTAGATTGCAGTTTATTTCATTCTCTTCTCGTGTTTTAGGACCCTTAGATCAAATTCACTGTGATCTTTGGAGATCCTCTCCAGTTGTATCAACTTTGGAATTCAAATATTATGCAGTTTTTATTGATGACTTCTCAAGGTTTTCTTGGTTCTACCCTCTACGAGCCAAATCAGAATTTTACTCTGTATTTACTGCATTTCAGAAGCTGGTTGAGAATGAGTTTGGTACTAAAATCAAGGTTTTTCAAAGTGATGGTGGTGGTGAATTTGTAAACAAGAAGCTGCAGCAACATTTTGTAGAACATGGTATTAAACACTTAATGTCTTGTCCTTACACTCCTCAGCAGAATGGGTTGGCTGAGAGGAAGCATATGCATATTGTGGAGCTTGGGTTGTCTATGCTCTTTCACAGCAATACACTACTTAGTTATTGGGTTGAAGCCTTCTTCTCTGCAAATTTCATTTTTAATATACTTCCCATGGCTATCTTGGACAAAGTCAGTCCTTTTGAGGTTCTGTATAAAGAGAAACCAAACTATGCGATGCTGAGAGGTTTTTGCTCGACTTGTTACCCGTATCTTCGACCTGTAGCTGATCACAAACTCGAGCCGCGTTCACTACAGTGTGTTTTTGTTGGATACAGCTCACAACACAAGGGTTATCGTTGTTTATATCCACCTTCGGGGAAAAATCTATATCTGCAGGCATGTGGTTTTTGATGAAGAGAAATTTCCGAAGATCAGTATGAGTCTCTCGTACCACGGTATCACAGCAAACTGCTTAAGGCTTGGCAATTGGCAACAACGGTCAGTACACATACTCCGGCTTCAGAAACCCAGATACCTAGAGTTTTACCAACTTTACCAACAACAGCTCCGGTTCTTCCTGATGATGGTGTGACTGCAGAACAACCTGAAGTTATTTTTGATAACCAAAGTTCAGGTTCAGAAGATGGTGGAGAACCTCTGGTTGAAAATATACATCTGATTACCACCAGAGCCAAATCTGGAATACACAAGCCAAACACTCAATATGTGCTTCTTGCTTCCAAATTTGTCCTAGCGACACCTAAGAACATTGCCGAAGCAATGAAGCATCCGGGTTGGAATCTTGATGTGATGGACGAGATTGGGAGGATCCACATGCTCAACACTTGGTCATTTGTCCCAAGAATAGAGGAGATTAATGTTCTTCATAATAAGTGGGTTTTCACGCCAAAGCTTAAGTCTAGTGGAGATTTGAACAAGCTTAAAGCTAGATTAGTGGCCAAAGGGTTTAATCAAGAAGAAGGTGTAGATTATTTGGAAACTTCCAGTCCTGTGGTTCACACTGCTACAATCAGAATGATTTTGGATGTTGCCACAGCAAAAGATTGGCCTATTAAGCAACTGGATGTGTCAAATGCGTTTCTACATGGTGAACTAAAGGAACCGGTGTTCATGTTCCAACCTGAAGGTTTTGAAGACCCAGAGAAATCAAACCATGTTTGTAAACTTACTAAAGCCTTGTATGGTCTCAAACAGGCTCCTCGAGCTTGGTTTGACACTTTCAGTCATTTTATCATTGAATATGTGTTCACCTGCAGCAAATCTGATCCGTCCCTCTTTCACTACCACAAAGATGGAAAAACTATAGCGCTGTTGATGTACGTTGATGACATGCTCCTTATAGGTAGTGATCAAGGGCTGTTACAAGATCTTCTTGACTGTCTCAACAAAAGATTCTCAATGAAAGATCTTGGTAAACCCATTATTTTCTGGGTGTGAAAATTGAATCATACGAGGGAGGTATGTTTCTACATCAAAAGGCTTATGCTGCAGATATACTACACCAAGCTTCAATGTCCGATTGCAATCGGATGCCAACTCCATTACCGCTGCAAACTGATGACTTCAGTCCAGAGTTGTTTTCAGAACCAACCTACTTCCGGAGCCTAGCTGGAAAACTACAATATCTAACAATCACTCGTCCGGATATTCAGTTTGCTGTGAATTTCATCTGTCAGAGAATGCATTCTCCAACGGTTTCAGACTTTAATCTTCTCAAGCGTGTTCTCAGGTATATCAAAGGAACTATCACAATGGGTTTGCATATTTGAAAAGACAAGGAGTAGGTTCTGCATGCTTATTGTGATAGTGACTATGCTGGTTGCAAGGATACAAGAAGGTCCACCTCAGGTTTCTGCACAATGCTTGGATCCAACTTGATCTCATGGTCTGCGAAGAGACAATAAACGGTGTCTAAGTCTTCAATGGAGGCTGAATACAGAGCTTTCACTGCTGCAGCTCAGGAAATAACTTGGTTGTCCTTCCTACTTTGTGATCTTGGCATTGAACAGAGACAAACAACGGTATTGAGGTGTGATAATCTCTCTGCAGTATATCTCAGCACCAATCCTGCGCTACACAGCCGGTCCAAACACTTTGATACGGATTATCATTACATTAGAGAACAAGTGGCACTGGGTTGATTGAAACACAGCATGTTCCGGCTGCACAACAACTTGCAGACGTCTTTACAAAATCACTGCCGAAGAAGTCTTTCATTGACTTGAGACGCAAACTTGGTGTAGCTGAACCACCTACACTAAGTTTGAGGGGGGATGTAAGTGAGAGCTCAAATTCAACTCATCTTGTAGAAGCCCAAAGTCTCAAGAGCCCAACACCAAAGCCCAATCACGTTCAGCGAAAGAAGACAAAACCTGTAAAATATGTTGCGCCAGAGGAGGAGGAGATGCTCTGCTTTAACAGATTTGAATTCTTGTCTTCTATGGCTAACGGTTAGATTGTGACAGCTGTATTGAGCTGATAAGAGTGACAACTATAGATTCGTTTTACTCGCTTGTTCTGGTATCTTCTTATATAGTCTATAAATAGACTTCTGTACATCGTCTCTAATCACCAATGAAATATAAGTTTCATCTTCAGTAAAGTTCTTTATTTTCTAGTTCTCTTCACATTTTACCAAAAAGAAAAAAAAAAAGAAATATATATATATAAACTATCTACTCCATGCATGTCTTTCTTTTTTTTTTTTTTTTGAGAAATTATGCAAGTCTTTCTTTCTTTCATTTTTATATCTAATCCAGATATCTGCCTTAAGAAAATCCAGATATTTTGACTTTTGTAGATATTCTCGTCAACAATAATTAAGAATAATATATCTTCAGAAACATATTTCATATATATTTGGGTGTCTACATTTATGGCGGTAATTCTCTTTTCAAGAACTAACGAATTGTTACACCTACCAGAAATATTCATTAACCATCCGGGAACCTTCGAGCGGACAATTATATTTCGGGATTAGTTCACATCTCGGCCTTCACCTATCAAGGAGAGGACAAGTACCACGTCACCGAGTTGTATATGTGATAAACTCATGCGGTTTTACACTATCGATAGTCAAAAAGAGCATGCCGCTCGAAGGTGATCTGTTCCGAGTGGCCTAAAACTCGGTCTACATATTAAGTCCTCATCTTCATCGATAAAAATATACATCTCTCCATTTCACACAAAAGTAGAGTTCAAAATCCTTTTCTTGAGAATATGATTTCATTTTTAGTGGGATCTTCATGAATGAAACATTTTAAAATTTTAAAAAATTCGCCTTATTGCCATATGGGAATTGAATATGATCTTAGGATTTTATATTTTACCAACCATTTAAAATTATATAATTATGAATCTCTCCGCCTTTAACTGTTAAATAAGTTAACATAAACTAAAATATCTACAAGATAGATAAAGATTTAGGATTAGAAATGAAGTTTGGTACGCATCTTGTCCGAAATCATATTATGCCAAGTTGAAACTTCTTTAAACAACTTTAACAAGAACAAAGAAGCTTCTTTTATACAGATCAAACTGATCCCTAAAGATATTAATCGTAGTAAAAGAAGAAATGCTTTGTGAAATGCAGATATAGAGGAATAATAGCAGAGGTGAATGGGATGCTAAAAGAGAAGTAATAATTGAGAATAATGGATACCAAAATCTAACCGACCTTTCTCTTTTTCTTGCAGTGTTGCTTTAACCTTCATAAAGCAGATTCCCTATCTCTTCTCTCCCAAGCTTTCTGGATATTTCTTTCTACATCTACATGTGATACTTGATACTTGTGAAATATTACCCATGCACATTAACACATACATACATACTTCCACTAATTACACGATTCATGTATACATTAATACGCATGTATGGTATATGTAGACCAGAGTTTCAAGTTGCATATTACTTGTAGATTTATTTATTCAATCATTGATTTGAATGTTTTTACTCTGTTATTATTCGATTTAGGATTCAAACTTATTTAAAAACTATAAATATTCAACCAATCATTTAGAAATACGAGATCCATCTTAAAATCTCGTAAATCCATACAGATATGAATATATTCCAAATTCGATAAAATAAATTAGTGTAAATTAAAGTTAAATTATTTATTTGATTTTTTTTAACCACACAAACTAATAAAATTTCATGTTTTGTTGTTTAGTGCAAAGTTTATATTAAAGGACAATGTTTTATAACCTTCAGGGTAACTCTATTCTTTTTTTCTAGGGTAACTCAATTCTTAGACAACAATCGTTTAAATTTTCAAATCAGTAAAGATAGTTCAATAATCAATCCAGTTACCTCCCACCTTGATATTGGTTGTCCAAGAAGACTCTTAAGATCGCTACTATTGGTTTAGGTAAAATTAATAAGTGATGCAAAATCATAAAATTAATGTCAATCTTTAATAAATTATGCTAATTAGAATCACTTAATTTTTTGACACTATATAAGTGGTGATATTATTGAGTCACCACTTTCAGAATCATTTATATAAATGATGCAAATTCATTTATATCAATCAATAAATGATATAAACTAAGAAAATAAATGACACTATACACCTTATTTCTTGTAGTGATATTATAGAGCGTGTTCAAAACAGCTCGTATTTGAATCATATTCAGTAAAATACGTTAATTCATAACAATTGTTTTCTTCTTTCTTTATTGATAATAGTGTCCTCATAAGAGTACAACCTTATCCTTTGGGATCTCTCTGTATAAAAGCCACTAACTTTGTTACTATATATCTAACCACCCAAGACAACAAACTTACTCAATACATACTTCATCTCTCTCTCTTTTATTTTCTATTTCTACTACCATGGGATTTTCTAGAAAGGATCAGCTCAAGGTCATTACAGAAGATGGGTTAGAAAAGCTCAACCGGTACACTTCCACGTCAAACCCTAATCTTCCTAATCCCTATAACCCTAATCTCTCTACTCTCAAGAGCCTGAATAGCTCTTACATCTACCACGGTCCACAAGTCCATACAGTTAGAGAGTCCATAACATCTTCCACCAACGCAACTTTTTTGGTCTATCAATGTCCAAATAGTTCAATCGTTGTAACACAACCGATTTTGCCCGCAACTATAGAATCAGCTCAACGTTTCCGCTTCCCGTCTATTGCCTGAACCAACTCCGAAGTTACGAGCAATAAGGTCGAGTACTTCGACGTTCTAGTTACCCGAGTTTTCATCGTTAAGGGATGAAGTTGGGATACTGGTTAGTGTTATGGGGTTGTTTTGCAATTTTTGTTTATCTAGATATGGCGACCGGCTCAAACTTTACTCTCTTGATCAGAGCTTGGTTGTAATTAATAACGTTACAACTTGAGTTTGTTTGCGTGCGTGTGTCTGTTTGTAGTGTAGCATGTAAAAAGTACACATATGTAACCTGATCTTTATGTACTCCGCTCTCTAATTAAATGCGTGTGAAAACAAAAAAATACATGTGTACTTTTTAGACTTGGAGTATGTACACGCGTTGAGAAATTAGACTTGGAGTATGTATTTTTTTGTTTTCAGTAAATTTCTGGTTTAGAATCTAGCAAATACGTACCTAATTTTAAAAGCATTTATGAAAAAGAAATATTTACATCACAAAAATTATCAATCAACGTCTATTGGCTACTAGCGTACTAGATTAGGTTTTAATTTGCTTACAGTAATTCAAAAACTGAAAAAAAAAACATGAACTCCAAGTCTCCAACCATGCTAATCTATACTATTAAAATGGAAGCAATCAAGGGTGCATGCTAGAATTATTCCTGTCACCAAACAGAATATTATCCCAGTTATCCGAATTTTTGAGAATAACCCAGAAGGAAACTGGGTCGGATCCTGTTAAAAAGACCATTTACCCCCACGTTTTTCAAAGGAGAATTTTTTGGAGTGAGGTCATTTCTGTCCAGAACACATTTCGGACCCTTGCTGTTTGGAAACAGGGATAGGCAAGAAAAAGTGTCGAAAGTGTCAAAAGGGGACAGAGATCGGATCTTCGATACCGACCCGCAAAAAAAACACGCGGACTCCTCTGAACTTAAATCGGACCGGCCAAATAACCGGACGAAGCTCACATTCGAAAGATTTTCCCTCTGTTTCAAGAAATTCCGTTATTGGACGTCCCAAAATCTTTTCAAATCATTCGAAAATCACCAAGTAAAGAAAACATACCTAAGAACACGGTCCGATTAACGGAATGTACAAAAGAATTCCTTCATCCTCGGGACATATCAATAAGATATCCCATAACATGCTCCTGCAGTTAATACAATATATACGAAATCAGAACGAGATATCACTTCAGATATTATTACATTGATAAACTAATAGATTAGGGAAATATTCCAACCTCAACAGATTTGTAATCCAAGAGAATATGCCGTGGGCAGCAATTCTGAAACCTCCGAAGCCCTAGGCATAAGATACAACTCCAAACATTATAAATATGTAGCCTTTGTCACATTAAAGGTCATCAAACATCAAACACATCTATTTTACCTCCTCCTCGCAAATATGACTATTGGATGCGCCTTCGCCAAGCTTTCTGATGTCCGACCTTTCAAGACAACATGGAAGGTCCGCGTTAAGGTGATTCACTCCTGGAGGCAGTACAGCGGCATGTCCGGCGAAACGATGGATCTGGTTCTCGCTGATGAACATGTAAGTTTAAAACCTATATGTAAATTAACAATGCTAATCGTATGTTTCAGTTTGCGTTATAATGACAAGTACCTATACTTATATTTCCAGGGTACTAAAATGCATGCTGGAATTAAGAAGAAGGATATAGGCCGGTTATCAAAGCTTCTGGTCGTTGGTGAATGGAAAGTGTTGGAGAACTTTCAGGTATCTCCTGCAACCGGGCTATTTCGACCAACTCCAAGCAACTGGAAGATTGGGTTGTCCATGAACACAATCGTTACCATATGCAGCATCAAAGTGGACGACATGTTCCTTTCGTTGGTACCTATCCAGACGATCCTAGATGGTGATTTGAATCACAATTTCTTGATTGGTAAGTAATCTATCCGTGCTTACAATCTACATATGATGTATACTATTAAATTGCTGACTAGAAATGAGAGGACTTACATATTCCAATCGGGAACTTGTGTACATGTTTTCCAGATGTCATTGGACAGGTTCTTGATGTCAGTGAGATCAAAACTGTTCCTGTACTTGGGAGAGAAAAGCGGAAGCTAGAGTGCGTGCTTAGGGACATTAAGTAAGTATAGATACACTTATCATCAGTTCAATCTGTGGTTATATTCTCTATATGTCTAAGTATTTTCTTAATAAATTTTGCAGTGATCAGAGAATCAACTGCTGTCTGTGGGCTGGATACGCTGACCAACTGTACGAGGCATGCAAGTAAAGCTAATGGGAAAACATTGATTTGTTTGATCAGATTTGCGAAACTCAACTTCTATCAAGGCAAGCTTATACATCAACTATATATCAACCTGATTGCAACCAAATCAACTTCGTTTAAACATTTTTGAGATATGAAACATTTCTATTAGGTGATATGCAAGTAACTAATGCTTTTGACGCATCTAAGCTTATCATCAACCCTATTTGCCAAGAAGCAGATGCTTTCAGGATTGGGTTAGTAATATGTCTAAACTATATTTCAGGATTATTGTTTTAATTTACACAATATAGAAGAAGAAAACTAACCTTCTGTACTTGATTCCTTCAGCTTGCCAGATGACGGTGCGATTGTTGTCATCCAAGAGGATGATGAAGAGGCTGAGAAGCAAAGGATGAAGGAGCAGGAAGATGCGTGGCTGGCGTTGGAAATGAAATCTGTGTATGAGATTCAGAATGCTACTGAGGTAAACACATTCATATGTAAGACAAATAGATTGAACGATTTGTAGTGATTTACTTATCTAAAATAATGTAATACCTCGCAGATAGAGAAATTCAGGATTTCTGTCAAAGTGACTGGAATTGATACCGACTGGGGTTGGTATTATTTCGGATGTGGAAAGTGCCAGTTCAGGGTCACCAAGGATCTGAAGAAGGAAGGAGCCACAAAACCTCGCCCCAAAGCACCCGTGTGGTACTGTGACAGATGCAAATCAAATGTCAAAACTGTTGAAGCAAAGTGAGTAGTTCCAAATTTCGAATGTTTTGGTTCATCAGTATAGATATAATAGTTGCCATTGTGATCACATGGAATATTTGCATATGCAGGTTCAAGTTGCACCTTCTGGTAGAGGATGACTCGGCCAAAACAAAGGTTATGCTTCTTGATTCCGTTGCTTATGGCATCGTGGATAAAACAGCTTCCTTCCTGCTAAACGGATCATACGATGAGGTAATATCATTATCAGAAGCTGCATAATATTTTTCCTGTTATACTAGCTCACGTTTTAACGAGATGCCTATTTATTATTGAAAAAAACAGATTCAGGATCCAGAATTAATACCCGATGACGTCAAGAGTTTAGTTGGAAAAAGTTTCGAGTTTCTGGTCGGTGTCGAGAAGGAACACATTGTGTATGGAATGACACCTACAAGGTGCATAAGGTCAAGAAAGGACTTCTCATTCTCGACACGGAATCTGGCGATGGACCATTCACTGCCATTGATAATGGTTCGACCATTGCATATGGCGAGGAGGTTAGCACACCCTGTTCTCTTACATTCACGTTAAATCCATTTTGTATTGAAATGAACATAATATGAAGTTTTGATTAATCTTTGAATTCTCACCTATGTTTTAGTTGTCAGTTGTCAAGAGTAACAGCCAAAGCATTTCAGATGATGGTTCAACCCCATCACCGAAGCATGATTTTGAATCAATGCATGGTATCCCAGCCGGCTCTTCCACTTCAAAGAAGCATTGCCCCAAGAAACTTCCTACAGAGGCCAGTAGAGAGCTGGTCAATCCGGATGGACTACTTAGCCAGCATCCCGAAGCAAATAAGACCGAAGCTAAGCTCCACCAACTCACCGAGAAGTGACGTTAAGCATAGCATGCAGAAGAGTCTCCAATAATTTATTGTTTTCAATCAAGGATCGAGCTTATGTTCTCCATGTGTTTTTATTTTGCTACAAAGTTGGTTTTCTATTTATTTCATTTCTTTTTCTGTCAACTTTTTAAAATAATGGAGCTTTTGTTTTGGATCCGATTTGCTTAAATATATTTTTCTATATCAACAATCAATACACAAATACAACATGGGGACTTTTCCAAACTGAGTAGGATACGTACCTAATAGATGCCAGATTTCAACATGCTCTGAAAACGTCATAATACATAAAGAGACCGCAGTTATTGGATTACCTGCAAGTAATGTGATCTACAAATGTTCAAGATGGTCTAACCCGTATATATTCATAAACCTAGACAAATATAACTAAAACTTTATTGGAAATAATGTGATCTATCTTTAAATAATGTGAGGGCGTCAATAGACATGTTTTTGCAAAAGATGGCACTCTCTAATTATATTATATAACCAAATTATAATCGAGGTCAAAATAAAATTAATTGGACGATTAAATATTCTGTTTGAGATTTGTATTTTGTAAAAGTTAGTTGTTCATATAAGTGGGAATGTTTATATATTTGAAAAGTTTGGTGAAATCGGGAATCTCAATTGTTATATTTTAAGCTTGCCGCCATGTACAATTATAAGATTTTGAATAATCGAATGAGATCTCCGGAGTATCTTAGATTGGTTAAACTAAGGAAGAAGTGTTTAGCAATGAACAATTGTACATGGATAGATATTACCTCTTTCACAAAGATGACCTTCAGTGAAACATCCCCTGCGTAACCTCTTAAAAGAAATCACAAGGAGGTTAATTAGAAGAGAAGCAGGTATTGTCAAACAGACCATTGTGATTTTCCTTTGACCAAAAAACTTTGTCTACATTTCTACGTAACTTAGACCTTTTTTTTTATGCAGTTGGAAAATGGTTCGTCTTAAAAATGTAGGCACAGACACGTTTAATAAGAACACTAAACCTCCAGTCACGAGGAAGAGAAAATTGACCGCAAGTAACAATGAAAATGTAGATCCAAATTCAGAACCGGTAACAGACACCCATCTCCTTTTTTTATTGTCATATTGATGAAGTAGGATCATGATGATGATTTGGTTTTCATGTTTAGGTGAAAAATCCAAATGAAAACAAAGGTTCAGCTGCAAAACTCACTGCTAAAGCAAATATTCAACCTAAGAGAAGTAGAAAGAAAACCAAGGACGTGAACACTGAACCAAATGCAGCAACGAGAATTAGCGATAAGTGTAATAACAACACTAAACCTCCAGTCACGAGGAAGAGGAAATTGACCTCAAGTAACAATCCAAACTCAGAACCGGTAACAGACACCCATCTCCTTTTTTTATTTTATTATCTAATTGATGAAGTAGAATAATGATGACCATTTGGTTTTCATGGTTGATCGCGGGATCAGGTCTTCCCCTTTCCTATCCCTGATTCTGCAAGTGCACAGGTCAGAAGTAGTAAACGGGTATCGAACACAAGGACCAGATTGCACACTACAAGTTATGAGTTTGAGAACAAGCTAGGGCAAAAGTATAAGTTGGTTGAGTGCAGAGAAAGTAAAGCATGCAAGTAATTAAAAGTGAGAATTCAATAGGAGAGAAAGCTAAGCAATAGGATAGTCTTGAGATAAGCAATTCAAGAAGCATGAAATCAATCAATTAGGGTTACCGCACTTAGGTGCTAATCTAGAACTTGAAACACTATGGTATGATCATTCCACTGTCGAGGCTCCGACCCCTTTGTTAATCTACCTAGTCGCTAAACTTTTGGTATGTCCCTAGGTGATTAAATCAAGCATTAGTTCGATCAAGATCAATTGTTCACAACCTACAAGTAGATCAACTGTCGCAGTCTAAAAGAGATTGCCCACCAAATACTAGTTCAGGCGAATGATACAGCACTGTCGAGGCTCAAATCAACCTAAAGGCATATGCTAATTGGCCAGATTAACAACAAGCATTAAGTATAAGCAAAGATGGAGATTATAAGTAAAACCCTAATTGTGATCAATCATCAAGCATTCATGAATGCTATCCTTTGACTTCCTATCACTTAACAAGTAAACTACTCAGACATAGAGAAGGAAATCGAATTCATATTCATAAGAACAGAGATTCGAATCCTCTCTAGAAAGAGTAACAAGCAAGAACAAAGTAAAAGCAAGCAAAACTTTATTAAGATGTAAAATAGATTGTGGTCTCTCTCCTTCTTGAGTTACAAGGCTAAAAAGAAGTATTTATAATGCTCTAAGTATGAAAGGCGGCTAAACCTAATCTAGCTAGGTCGGCGCCGGCTTTGGGCTTGAATTGTGCGGATTGGGCTTCAAAAACGGCTTCGGGTCGACCGCGGCGTTCGGACGGTCGTCGGGACGGTCGGGTCTTTGGCCGAGTCGGAACGGTCGGGGCCGGATGTTTCATGGTCGGCCGGCTTGGTCGGCGGAGAAGATTTGGCCGATGGTTTCTCGGCCGGACGCGGGACGTTCTTTCCCGGCTCGGACGGATGCATCGGCCGTGGTACGCGGAACGGGTTGCGCGGCCGCGAGGCTTGTTTCCCGGCTCGCGCGCTTGGTCGTGCGCGGCGTGGCGTGGCGTTGGCTTGGCCGACCGCGGGCATGTTTCCCGGGTCGTGCTGTGTGATCGGCCGAGTGGTTGGACTTTGGCCGAGACATCAGTCGGACGGATACGGTTTTGGCCGAGCGCGGAACATTCGTTCCTCGGCCAGCCGGTCTGCGCGTTCGGCGCTGATTCTCGATATAGCCGTCTGGAGCAGCCTTCACTCTTTTGGCTATAACTCCTTTTCTACTCATCCAAATGAAGCCATTCCAGTTGCGTTGGAAAGTTAACTCAATCAGAGCACGCAGGGAACTGGTCTTGATGAAATCCATTGAGTAGATCTTTTTCTAGCTCCATCCAAAGTTGATGCAGGGGCATTGAACTGGTTTAGAGTCCAAATCTCCTGTTTTGCTCCATAATGCACCTTTTTACCTAAAATGACTCTTTGCACTATAAATCCATAAAAACTACCTTTTAACACAAGAATCCACTAGAAAACCATTAGAAAACCATAGTAAAATAGCATAAAAAGTAGGTAAAATAGAGGTATATCAACTCCCCCAGACTTAGATCTTTGCTTGTCCCCAAGCAAAAAGAATCTAAACTAGTGAAGAGGTTTTGAAAAACGTGGGAACTCTCTTGCTTCTTTGAAAATCCTGTGAAAGGTTCCTTTCCTGTATTCCACTAAGAACATAGTCAACATAAGGTTAGCTTCACATACACCCTGCAAGTTTAGCAACAATACCAACCCAACTAGTCTCATCCAGCAATCCAAACTCTCTATTGTTAACCTCTTGCAGAAATTTAAAGCGTGAGTTCTTTATCAAGGGAAAATCGATCAATTGAACTTGTTCTTACCCACTTGATCTTCTCCAAGATTGTCTTTGAAGTGCAATGAGTTCTTTTCCTCTCTCTTTCTCACATCAGAACTTTGAAAGGTCAATTTCTCCCTACTTTTCTAGGGTATCATTTTATTTTTTCTATTGACCTTTCTTTCAACCACAGGATAAGTCTTTAGCTTGTTCCTTGTTTGATTTAAGGTATTCCATAAGACATGAAGGTACAGACATATGCATTCCTCATGCTTACTTGTTTTCCTTGTGCTCTTTGAGCTTTTCTCATAAACATTACTTACCATTTGGGATGGGAGAGAGAGGAGAACTCTTTAGACAAATCTCATTGAAAATCAAGCAAGGAACTGTCGACATGTATGCCAATCCCCTTGACAAGAGTTATTAAGATTGATTAAGGGTGAGGTTAACTCTAGATTGCTTGGTTACCTTAGAAATTTCGCTGAGCTAGCATGCGATCCACTCTAGGAGCTTCTGTTAGGCTTGTGCCTTCAGCTGATGTTTGCTCTAGGGTCATAGATTGTTAGCATGACACTATCAAATCTCAAAGCAAGTTCATTGTTCCCGGACTGGTTTTGACTCAATAAAACAGAAGTTTTGAAAAAGTGGGTTAGGAAAAACCAATTATAAGATCAAAACAACCATGAACAAACACATTAGTACCGACAATCCCCCCAGACTTAACTTGCACCGTCCCGGTGAAAGAAAATCCAATTAAGGGAGTTAAAGAAAGAGGTAATAAAGTGGTTGTGAATGTAAAAAGAAAGATGTAACCTGATTTGGTGTTACTTGAAGAATGGTGAATGCAGTGGAATGATGGTAGTGATGGAATGCAAGTGTGGTGAGGTGGGATGGGTGAGATGCAGATGGAATGAGATGGGATGGTGTGTTGGGCGGCTTGAGAGGACATGGGCGAGCGTGGAGAGGTTCTGCTCGGCCATCAAGTCGCGCCAACTATGAACATTCTTCTTGTGGTATATCTTCTTTACCATTGTGTGGTTCTTAGATTCCTGTTTCCAAATCTCAAAACAAAACTAGACATTAACTAAAACTAATTGAAAAGAAAAGTAAAGAAAAACACCTTTCATGGGTTGCCTCCCATGCAGCGCTTCTTTTGAGTCATTAGCTTGACTGATAGGATCTCTTAGTTGGAGATGGGGTAAGGGCACGGCCTGAGACATAGTCTTTTAGTTCTTGTCTCATTGTGACCTTGAGTGTGGTCTGGTGGCTCTCTTGGGCGGCCTTGGGCAGTGATGAGGTAAGACAGCTTGTTTGGTGTGATGAATGGTATGGTCATTCGCCGGTTTGGAAGGTCCATGACAGCTCCAGCAGTGGCCAAAAAGGGTCGGCCTAGTATCAATGGTGTGTCACATCCTCCTTGAATGTTTATGACATGAAAGTCCACCGGGATCTTGATATCTCCAATCTCTAGAAGAACATCAACAACAACTCCTCTTGGCTTGGCTATAGTATGGTTAGCAAGTCCAATACTAATTTGAGCAGGTTGCAAGCGTGTGATGCCAAGGAGTTTGGCGGTTTGGGTTGGCATGAGGTTTATGCAAGAGCCAGAATCGCATAGTGTTCTATCAAAGTAATGACCATTTACTTGACAGGGAATAGAGAATTGACCTGGGTCTTCAATCTTGTAGAGGGTCTTGAAGGTTGGCTGAACTTTAGCTTTCTCAAAAAGCTCTTTTATGTCCTCAGGTGTCTCCTTGCAGTTGTGGAAGAAAGGGGTGAATGGGTAGTGGCGCCAAGCTTTTTGAAAGACATGCTGGCTGGAAGAGTTTGGACAAACTGATTGAACTCAGCAAGCTTCTCTCTTGATATGGAATTGACATACCACTGAGGTGGTGGTGATGATGGTGGTGATGGTGGTTGATTGACTCCATGAGGGGCAATGGGAAATCGAGCCTTCCTGAAAGTTGGTGTATCTCTTCTTTGTTTTCACTAGTTGTGAAAAAGAACTCCACTAGACCATGTTTATCCCAAGCTTCTTCAAAAGTGACATAGAATGGAAGTGATTTCACCTTAGCATTGAACTCTTTAAGCTTCATGGGGCTTATCTTGTTGGGATCAATGGGATCATACTGCCAAGTATCTTCTTCTTCAGTAGGTGGTGATGGTCTTTGCATTGCTTCCAATCTTGGAAGTGTAGAAGCTTGACTTCTTGGTGAGAAACGAGGGTCTCTAGGGCTTGGTGTATCCATGCTCTGTTTTGGGGAAGCATTGATGTCGATGCTCTGCTCTTCATCTTCATCATTCAATTGTTCCTCATACTCTCTTTCTTCTTCTTCATTGTCCTCATGGACTTGAGTAGTGCTTCTTCTTGTGATGGCATTGCAATAAAAGGGAGGGTGGTTGGGTGTTGGACTCCTCTCTCTCTTGTAATTGGCATGAGATGATCCTTCAAGGGCTTGTAGGCGGTTGTAGATTGATCCAAGATGTTTGCTATTGCCATAGCTAGTATCTTCAATTCTCATGCTCTTGTTCAGCAACTCTTGATATTTGGAAGCAACATCAAGCTTAATGATTGATGATGAAGGTTTGTGTGTGGATGTGAAAAGATATGAAATGAGATGAGTGGAATGCAATCAGTGGTAAATGATGGTGGTAAGATGCAAACACAAACACAGTCAACAATTCCTCTTAACCATCATAGTCATTGAAGTATAAGAGGTTATCAATCCAAAATGGGAAACTTGTCACTCTATGAGAATATGAAACAACCAGAAAGTCAAGCAAGCAGTTATAGATTTGAAGTAACACTAACAACCTAAAAATGAAATGCAGTGCAATAAAAGTAAACAAAGCAGTGAAGCAGCTCGACCAAGGACTCGAGTCGAGTGGAACAGAGTACCAGCTCGATCGAGTTTAGGGTCGAGTTGAGCAAAAAGCAGTAAAGGTGACGACTTTAACAAGATAAAGAGAGAATTAGGGTTCAAGACAGGGTTTTGCAATCAAAGGAATCTACACTTAATCAATCTAGCTCTTAAAACTCCTTGTATCAAGGCTTCTCTTGATATTGGGCTTCTCAATGCCTAGCCAACCCTTTCCCAAGGTGGAGGCTATCAACCAAGGAATGATCTCAGAAACAGGGGGTTAGCCAGTGAGAATCAAACCTTGGAGGCCATAGGATCATTGCCCAAACTAATCCATCCAACCCCTTAGACCTCTATTGTCTAGAGCAAGAGATATTGGAGCTCTTAGTGGATCTTTTCCAGCGAATGCCATCACTTCCGTGTGGGGATCGCCTAAGGACTTACAAGCCAGGGGTAGTGGTCATGTAGCCTTAAGATCTATCCAAAAGAGAGAGAATCTAGATTAAGACCATAAGCTAGAAGGATTAAGCATATGAAACCTCTAATCTATCCCATCTCAAACCCTAATGGGTAACTACTCACTACACATGAATGTAAACACAAGCAAATGCAATGAAAGAGACATCATAAGAAAGAGGAGATGAAATTAAACAACTTTTATTGAAATAAGCAAGTGCAAATACAAAGAGATTATCCAGGATCTAAGGATTCAAGAAGCAAGAGCTTCAAGAACACAAAGATGGGATTAGTTCTAAAAAGTAAAAGACAATAAATTAAAAAAAGCTAAAACAAAATAATCTAAAGCTTGGTGGTTTTTTCGTGGCTTAGAGCCTTTAAATACAAGAGGATTAGGTTTAGGGTCAAAGGAAAGTCAAGGGGGAAGCAACATTTTTCGGGTTTGACTTTGACTTCCAGCTCGATCGAGTTGAAGCTTGGCCGGTCGAGTTGAGGAACTCGACCGGTTGGTCGAGTGGACGGTCGAGCTGGTCTTCAAGATGGCTTCTCCCTTCTTCCTTTGCGTATCCAGTTGAGCTGCTTCCATGTGCCAAGTCCCTCCATGCTCCTCATGTCCCATATGCTCCAGAATGCTCCAAAAGACCTATTTCAAAGGACCAAACATGCATATGTATGCAAATGCAACCTAAAACTAACATGAATGCATAAGAAGAGAAAAGGAACAAGATATGATGCAAATGGAAGCTAAAACTATGCAAAAGATGCATAAAAGATGTGCTAAAACTATGTAAAATGCAAGTACATCAACACCCCCAAACTTGAACTTTGCTTGCCCTCAAGCAAACAAATAGAACAAGAAAGAGATGAGGTTTGAAAACAAGCTGATTCAACACTTAAAAACATGTCCTCAAAAGCGATTTGCTAAATGTCCAACTTAGAGATTCTAGAATGCAACAAGGTGAGAGATATTCATTAAGATTTAACCATGCTTATCAACATCAATCCCACTTCACAGTCACTCAAACAATGCATTCAAATCAGCAAATCCCTTTAACATTCATTAAGCAAAAACAGTGAACCAAAAACATGCAAGATCAATCAACTCATTTGGTTTCAAGGGTTTATGGGTTAAGAGACAAAGAGGGTCTCTTTTGTATGGTGGTTTAGTAACAGGGATCTCTCAAGAAAGTGGCTTTGCTTTGGCAGAAGGCTAAGTGTTAGAACCAAAGATGATGCAAGAACAGCAGCTCGAGCCGCCTAATCCTAACTCGATCGAGTTCAACACTTAGAGCTTTTTAGAACAAAATCCTAACTACCCTTTTTGGCATTTCGCCTTTGAAACTGAGGAGCTTTGCTCACTTTTCTTTTAAGAACTTCCTAGGGAGAGGCTTCTTGAGGTAACATCTAGCGGTTTGGGATTTTCTAAACACTTAGGGAACTTTTCTTTCCTTTTTGACACTTGAGGCTTTGCCTTCTTTTCATTCTACTTAGAACCCTTTTTACTTTCCTTTTTTAACTTCCCAAACCTTTACTAGACCCTTTTAACACTGCCAACTCCCTGGACTTAACTAAACTCTTTTTCCTTTGGGTTTTTCCCAACTTTTACCACTTTTCTGGTTTTTGACACCCAACTCGATCGAGCTCGAGTTGGCACCCCCAAACTTAGCCTGAAAACAATCCCAAGAGAACTAGACAACTAGAACTACTGCCCCTGCCGGTTTAAACACAACACCTTATGCTAAGCAAAGCCAAGAAAGGTTCTCACATTCGCACAAGAGATAATAAGGGGTTTGAAATGAAAAGGCTTAGGTTTAAGGTGTGGTAACTGTCTCAAAGATAGAGATCAGCTATCTGGACAAGCAAAGGGATATGAAAGTAAAGAATGTCCAGATATGTATGTGGTAGCCATGAGTTGAAATCAAATGCAAGCATTGGTAATTAAAGATCAAGTTATGGTTCAAATAGATAGGGAAATGCATCAAATCACAGCAATGGTTGAATGAGATGTGCATGCAGTGATATGATCAAGATAAACATGGTTCTTGCTGCTCAATCAATCTCACCCTAATGCACAAAAGAATCTAAAAACAGGGCACTCAAGAAATCGCAAAAGATGGACAAGTTTTCAAAGTCAAATCAACAATGCAAGTGAAAAATGCAATCCTAAACAAGTCTAACAAATATGAATGCAAAAAGATGAAAATATTTTTGGATTTTTTGAAAATTTTATGATTTTTTTGGTTTTTCTATGCAAAAGATAAATGAAAAACTAAGAACAAAGAAAACAAGGTTAAATCATCTCTTGAACCCTCCCCCAAACTTAAATCACACAGTCCCTTGTGTGAGAAAAATTTAGTGAAAGATTCAAGAGGGCAAAACCAAGAAAAAACAAGAACAAATGCAAGAAAATATGAAATGGTATATACAAGGGTTGGTGTTTGGATACCTCAGTGCCCCCCAAAGAACTGGGAGGCTAGGTCGTGGTCTGGAGATGGTAGACGGCCATCAGGAGCACTCCACTCGACTGGGTTCGGCTCACTCGATCGAGCTTGTGGCTCCTCTCCTCTCTTCTTCATCTTCAAAGTGGTGTGGCTTCCTTGGCCTTGGTGGAGTTGTGCTCGCTCGAAGCGGTTGTAGGGGTCCAGCGGTCTGAGAGAAGTCCTGGTACTGGGTTGATCGTACTCGAATCCCAGGGTTCTCAAACTGGGTCCTCCCAGTCAACTCGACCGTCAGCTCGATCGAGTTGAGTTTCCTCTGTTTGGACTCGATCGAGTCCGGTGGTCGAGCTGGAGCGTCTGGCCTTGGAACTCTTCCTCCTTCTCTGCGTGTTGTCTCTCCTTCTCCTTGGCTCGAAAGAAGAGGCTCTGTGAGGCTCTTGGGCAGGGAGCCTCCTTGGGTGGTGAGGAGTGACTACTCCTAGGGAATGTGGGGGCCTTGGACTTCTTCTTGCTTGAAGAACCAGAAACCTTCTTCTCCAAACTTTTGATCTTGCTCACCATCTTGTCCATGGACTTTTGCATCTTCTCAATGGCTTTCCCTTGCCATTTGTTGAACTTTTGGAGAAGTCCAATCCTCTTGTGGCAGCCACAACAGAGGGGTTCATCCTTGGAGCCTCATACTCCTCAAAGTAATAGCACTCAGGCTCACCCAAATCAGCGCTCCTGGACCTGATATTCAGCTCGATCCTCAGCTCGACCTCAGCTCGACTCAGCTCGATCGAGCTCAGGCTCCTCTTCTCGCAAATCATCCTCATGCCCAACTAATGTGTACACAGGGGGTCTGAAGTCAATGTTCTCACCCCTACAACTGTGGTGAGCTCTGGGTTGGGCAGGAGAAGCTTGGAGGGTCCACCAATGGATGTGTGAACTTGAATTGGAACCTCCCATCCAACTCCTTGTGCTCAATGAGGAGGTTGGTCTTGCAAAACTTGATGTCCATCCAACCTGGTTCAGTAGCTCTCTATCAGTTGGGTTACTCCAGCAGCACACAAGATAGGTGTGATGAGCCCTCCAACACTAAGCTTTCTTCCTCTTTGGTGCCTAGTGTTGTAAGCTGTGATCTTGTAGGTGAGGAGTGGTCAAGGAAAGGCATCAAGTTCCCTGTGTCAGACCTATCTCCCCTTGATCCTCTTGCCATCGCTTGTGCGTGAGAGAAGGGCTTGATTCCCATGTCAAGAAACTTGAGTTCCCCCTCGTTGATTGTCCCGGTTGCCTTCCTTGCAAAGAAGGTGTTGGCAAGTGCCTTGTGCACATATCTCAAGACTGGGCTCCTGATCTGAGCTGCCTTGGACCTTGAGGAAGAGTACACTCCATCAGCGATTGTAGCCCAAACCCTTTGGAGTTCCTTTTCCTTGAATGTCACGAAGAAATCACGAAGACGAAAAGAAGAAGAAATCACGAAGAAGAAAGACAGATATGATTTGTAGAGGTTATGATATAGATTATACTTGTACCTCTCCGAGAAAATGACAGTCCTAAGTGCTTATCACAAAGCAGCGGGAATGATATCTGAAACGAGATCTAACGACAAAAAAGACACATGAGTTCGGTGAGAGTAGATGTGGTTATATGAAGCCGAAATGGTAAGATGAGTGAGTGACGGATTTACTACCGGGAAAGGGGATCGATGTGGAGCGCTCCGACACTGTTAGCCAACGACGACGAATTCACCAGACGGCGGACCAAAGACGATGGACAAAAGACGGCGCCGATTCGAAAATAAAACCGTTAGACGACTGAACAGAGATAGATTAACGACACTAGGTATAGGGCGGAGATATTATCGGCGTAAACAAACGGAGGCGGAGCAAACGGCGTCGGACATGGAAATCAAAGAAATCACCTCTCAAGAGCGCCGACTGGCAAACTTCTAACAAAACCTAGAAATTAACTGCTGAGGGTTAAAATCGCTTTATATACGTCAGTTTGATGTACTGGTTTGGTTATATCGGCTTCAACCAACAAATTAGCCAGTTAATTCAATTAATATCGATTCAGGCGTTCAATTTACGGTTCTACGCAAACAATTGAGCCGGTTATTTCTGGCTTACGCTAAAATGAGGTCTACCCCTACGGTCTACCACGAAATTACCGAAACGTCGTTTCGATCTCAGCTGTCGGTTTGAAACTTCGGAATTCCCGCTAGGTTAAAATGGTTGGTAGACCTCCACTGCAGTCTACTCTATTACTCTACTGGTTAGGTCTATTTTACCCTAAACCCTAAATCAAATAATTTAGATACAATTTTGCAACGATTTGCTTGTCATATTGTCAATTTACAGTGTATATCACAAATAAACGAACACTGAATCGTAAAACCAATCAAAAAGAATTATTCATCTAAATTTTTTCAAAACCCTACAACTTACACCATTCAACCCTAAACAATCCACTCAAACTCTTATCCTTATGAACTATATACTCATGATATTTGTAGATTCATGAATTTTTCTCATATTTTTTTTTAATAGATGTTAAATGTCTATTATTTCGTTATTTATGAAACAAATATTTCAAATTATTTTTAATTTTTTCTTAATTTAAATTTAAGATTTGATTATTTAGTAGACCTACTTGGTAGACCTCCCATGGTTTTATAGGCTTTTAACTTAATTTGTTTTTTTTTCATAGTTCAATTGGTTCAAATCTATGAAATTATATTTTATATAGATGCAAGTTGTCTATGAAATTATATTTTATATAGATGCAAGTTTTCTGTATTGTATATATATAATTACATTTTCAACAAATTTTTTTTTCGATTTTATAATTAAAATTGAAATTTAATGATATAGTAAACTTACTCGGTAGACCTCACACATTTTTATAGATTTTAATCTACATGTCTTTGCTTATGTATAAATGATTCATTTGTATGCACTCATATTTTTCGTAGATGATAATGTATATATTATAATTATTCATACTTGTTTTTGTATAAAAATATTTTTAATTGAATTGTTATTTAAAATTTAAGATGTTATTATGAGGTATACCTCCAATATTGTCTATCAGGTATACCTCCATCGTAGATCTACCCGGTGCGGAGGTTAAAATCGTAATCGGGCATGGGTTTTTTTGTTTGGTCATGAGGGAGTGTGGGGGTAATTTTACTACCCATGGAGGTTAGTTTTGCATTTGATTCAATTTGTGGTCTAGTTGACTAGTAAAAATGAAATTGTTGTCTAGATTTGGCAATTTCCCCCTAATTTTAACCAAATTGTGGATTTAATCAAATTATGGATTTCTGTTCGTTTTTTATTTATTTCTAATCAGTTTGGGTTCGAGTTTTTTTTGGGTTTAGTTCAGGGTTTTCCAGATTTTTTGGATTTTGGGTTTTTTCAGATTTAAACAAAATTAAAAAGCTTTGGGTATTTTCAATTTTTGACTATGGTTTTTAGGTCGGTTCGGTTCAGGGTTTTCGTTATTTTTTGGATTTCGGGTTTAGACATATTAAAAAGGTTTGGGTTTTTAAAAATTTTGATTAGGGTTTTTGGATCGGACTCAGGTTTAAAATTTAGATTTTCTTCACAAAACCCTACAACGTCACTGCGCATTTACGCGGATCCTCTACTAGTCTTATATATAATAGGAGAGTTTTCTCTTCTTCTAACCTATCCACATCAGCCAAAAATTTATTAATTTTTTTTAGATATTTAATATATGAATATTCATATTTCTTTACATATAATCTAAAGAAATACAGAAAATAAATTAAGAAAAATACACAAAAATTAATTAAGAAATATAAAGTATGTGATAACTTGGTATCAAAATTTAATAGAAATTGTAATATAAATTAGTGAAAGAAAAATGATATATTTTACTCTAAATCGTATATAGTTACCTTATGGATCAAAATTTATATAGAGGATTTATCTTCTGTATAAAATTATAATGTGCTTAAGAGTTATAAAAGATATAATTTTATTTAGATAATATAGTAGAAAGCTAATAAGAAATTAGAAGTAAGAATTGTAAATTTTAAGGATTATAACATGTTTGTTTTAAAAATATAATTTAAATTTACAAATATAAAATTGTATATAAGAATCAATGATCATCCTCATCAAGCACTAATCTACAAAAGAAACAAATATGTATTTTACCAATCGAGTCAAAATGTGATTCTATACCATGTTTTACACTTCTTCCTTCAAGTTTAATGTTAACTTATAGTCCAATGAAACTGAATAAGTGACATATTTTAAATGTTAAATTTTAGAAAAAAGAACCAGAGATAAAGTATAGAGTTAACATCTTTTAAAAGTCATATTGAACATCCTAATGTAAATAATTGGATTAACTCAAAACGTAACCACCAAAATTAAATATTAAACCATCATAATTTAAATCATAGAATACACAAAAACACAATTGTATTTGCAACAACCCCGCGCTTGTGTGGGGCTTCATTCCCTAGTTTTTATAATTTATCGGATAAAATTGGTCAACCAACGTTTTGACGATACAGTGTCATGGAATGATTAATCGAGGATAAATGGGGGATTGTTGGCAAAAAAAAAAAAAAAAAAAAAAAAAAAAAAAGTAGGGGAACGTAGGCCGTAACCAAATCACCCATAACTTTATTTTCTTCCAAAGGCAACTGTATCATCCGTAGACCGACACCAATGGTTAAAATAAATTTCTGGTTCAGTTTAAGTTCGGTTTGGGCCGGTTTAGGGGGGAAAAGCCCTAGACTCACGATTTAAAGAGCCAGCCGTCGAGTTCTTCCTCCTTTTTGTCATTTTGTGCCGTGGAGAAGAGAAAGGGGCGATTTTCTGGAGATTTGTGGAGTTCTTCGTCGAATATGAGGCTCCTTGTTGCTGTTCTTCGTTGTGTTCATCTCCTTTCTTTGTTTCAATCCGATTTGAGGTGAGTGCATGACTGTAGGTCCGCAATTGCTAGATTTGGTTTGATTGGGTAATTGTTCTTGAGTTGTTCATGTTGATTATGTGTTATCTAGTGTTGTTTGGGTGTAATTCGTGTGAATTTGTTGTTTTATGTGATTTCGTGCTGTTTTGTTGAAGGAAGAATCGGTCTATGGAACTAGTGTCGGTCGACACAAGTGGCTGGTGTCGACCGACGTCAAGCGGGTGTCGCTTGACACTGACCGGTTCGGTCCGGTTCAATTGAAATCAAAATTGGTTTAAATTGATTTAATTTAATTGGTTAATCTGGTTATTTGGTTACTTGGTTAAATTCGTATTTAATTAATTAATGAGTATTTTAACTAATTAAATGGTTTAAAATAATTATATTAATTATTTAAAATATGGAAAATTATTATTTAATTATGAGAATTATTTAATAATTGCGAATTGAATTTTTAATTATTAAGAATTATTTAATAATTGGAAAATAGAATTTAATAATTATTGGAGTTTATAATAATTATTTAAATGTCTAGTAAATTGCGTAAATGGCCTGTAGGCAGAGTGATTGCCTCACTAAAATAAATACTTATGCAACTCCATTCCAATGTGTTGCACGTAAAAGATTTGTGTGATCGCGAAATCAAGGCTGAAGAAGGGATAATAGGATGTTTATTACTTTTATTTATTTTGCATTGTTTTGTATTATTTGACTTGCTAGTATATGGTTTTTAGGTTGCTAATATTTCTTTTATTCTTTATTTAAATTCATTGTTGAACCTGATTTATTATTTATTTATTTATTTTAAGACTTCCGCTGAATTGTTAATTAGTTAATTTATTAAAAAAATAACCAAAAGAAAAAAAAAATGTTGGTTGTTTCACTTTTCCCCAATCGGACGATAATGTTTGAGGCCTATTAAAAACCCTAAACCAAATCCCAATCCAGGCTTCTTCTCCTCCCGAGTCATGTACTCCATGAGAGACTCCATGTTCTCCATACCCGGCTCCGGAGGCAAGATCACAGGATCTTGGGATCTTGAAAACCACATAGCGCATGACTCCTACTTTGGATTATATCCAGAGCTTTTGCAATCGGATTGGGATCGGTTGTGTAAATGTGGCAGAAGCGAGCGCTTGGTGGAGTCACCCACAGGTGAAACTTATTTTGTCAAGTGGTACATGCAACGCTGCTCGACTAGTGGGATGGCGCTTACGGAGCGGTTCTTGGTGTTCAAGGTGTTTAAAAACGAAATGACAGTACACACTACAGATATTGGAGACCTCTGTATTTTTCTGTGTTAAGAAAGTATATAAAAGTGAATAGAGATTTATTGCGAGATAACACACCGAAACGGTAAGCGTAAGAGGACTGAGTCTACCCAGAGGGGGTGGGAGTCCAATTACTTGAGTAAACCTTGGAGAAACAATGTTTTTGTCAGACGCAACCAATCCATGGAAACGAGCCAAGTTTTCTTATTTTTGTTAAAGGGTTTGCTTGAATTATAATAAAAGTTTACAAAGGAACCAGATGAAACCACTCATCTAGAATACATAATAGAATTAGCTGAAATACATATTAGCGCCAGCACAAAAGAAGACTTTCCCTGCCCGGATTTTGCAGAGAAAGACTAAGAGCTCTGTCATGGAATACAGAGAAGACCAGCCGAATGATTTTCCTTGCTGGGAAGGTGACTCCTTGATGAAATCTTCTATTCCGTTCATGCCATATTTCGTAGATGCAAGCTTGCCACGCCTGAAGTAAGGCCAAAGATATGTCTGAGCAAGGAGACGCCATTGGTATCCACTGAAGAACCGCGTCCCAAATATAAGGAGGAGACTGAAACCCCAACCTCATGAGTGTCTCATCCCAAACCTGATGAGAGAAAGGACAGCTGAAAAATAAGTGATCTCTCGATTCATCAGCTACTCCACAAAGGAGACATGTTTGTTCTATATCGTAGTCCCATCTCGATAAACGATCAAGTGTTGGATTGCGATTAAGAACAAAGAGCCACGCCGAGAAGGCATGTCTAGGGACCCTCGCTTTATGCCAAATAAGATTCGCCCATGGTACCACTGGTTTCTTTTCCCTGATACACTCCCATACTTGACGAGAAGAGAAAGAGTCTTGGATCACCTCATCAACGAGCCAAACCGTTCTATCGCTTGAGGCTGATGGTATTAGAGTAGTAATGAACACCTGGAGATTTAACTGCTTCTCAGATCTTGGAGGCGGTAAAGTCCATCCCTGTGTTGTTATTAATTCACTGACTGTAGAGAAAAGAGGAATGCCCATTGAAGCCGGTCCCTCACAGCCAATGTAGTAGATCAATGGCCCATAAGGAGTCCATGGATCCCACCAAAAGAATGTGTCATCGCCATTACCGATCAAATTTCTGATTAAAGGATTTGCTTTACCACGAAGCTTCAGAATTTGACGGAACATCCAGGAAAACTCGTAGTTTTTTCCATTCAATGCCCAAAAAGGGGAATGAGAGAGATATTTGTGTCTGATCCAGGCTACCCAAATAGATCCTGCCCTGAAAAACAACATCCAAATAAGCTTTAACGCGCAGGTTTCATTCCAGGTTTTTAAATTCCTCAACCCCAAACCTCCTTCCTTCTTAGGGAAAGAAATATCAAACCAAGATACTTTAGCTCCTCTCGCGGTATCAGTTGAGTCATGCCAGAAGAAAGCACTTGAAAGGGAGTTGATTTTGCCGATTACGGCCTTTGGTAAGAAGAACGCCGAGCTCCAGAAACCCACAATGCCAGGAATGACTGTGGAGAGTAACGTATATCTTCCTGCTAAACTTAACAACCGATGAGTCCAACTGTTTAGCTTTTTTCTGACTTGAGTAATCAACGGATCACAATCTGCCACAGAAAGTTTTCTAGAACATAGAGGAAGGCCCAAGTAGCGAATTGGCAGAGCACTCGGAACCAGACCCACTGTAGTTTCAATTTCGGCCAAGGTTAAGGGATCAACTCCTGAACAGAAGAGACTTGTTTTTGAGATGTTTACCGCCAAACCTGAGAGCTCCTCAAAACGCTTCAAAACTCGGAAAACACCTTTCAGAGAATCCAAATTTCCAGCGAGAAAAATAAGTAAGTCATCAGCGAAAGATAGGTGTGTAAGCTCGAGATTTTCACAACCTGGATGATAGACAAAAACTCCATCCGCCGCCGCTTTGTTCAGCATCAAAGATAGAACATTCATCACCATAACAAACAGAGACGGAGAGAGAGGGTCCCCTTGCCTAAGACCTGTCTTCCCTTTGAAATACCTTGAGGTTGTTCCATTGATACTCACTGAGAAAGAAGGGGAGCAAATGCATGATCTTATAGCCTGAAGAAAATCCAAAGGGACTTTGTGAGCCTGCAAGACACTAAGAACGAAGTCCCATCTGACGAAATCGAAAGCTTTGGAAATATCCACTTTCAAAGTCATTCTTGGAGTGAGGTTCTGTTTATGGTAGCCCTTGATCACCTCAGATGCCAGCAGAACATTTTCCAACAAGAGTCTATCTTTGACAAAAGCTATCTGGTTTGGAACTATCAAATCAGGGAGAATTGACTTGAGCTTTTTAGCCAGAAGACAAGTTATGAGCTTATAAATTGTGTTGAGACAAGATATCGGCCTATAGTCTTTTAGTTCTTCAGCCCCTGGTCTTTTCTGCAACAACACAAGAGAGGTCGAGTTTAGAGATTTGGGCATGAAGGGAGACTCAAAGAAATTTAAGATCGCCGTGGTAATCTCTGAGCCCAAAATGCCCCAAGTAGCTCTGAAGAACTCTGCTGGAAAGCCATCAGGACCTGGAGTTTTACTAGATGGCATGCCTGACAGGGAAGTCTTTATCATATCCACTGTAATTGACTCCGAAAGAACCAGAAGATGAGCAGAGGAACAAACAGGTAAAGGCAACATCTCCGAAAAATCCGGAAGTTCTGGTGAGAAAGTGCCTCTGACCTGTCATAATTGTCTCATAATATTCAACAGCCAGGGTAAGTCATCCTCCAACCATTCCAGCTTGACAATACCAGTTCCAAATATACTTTCAACACCTACGATGAAGATCATCATCATCACAGAGAGTGATATTCCAGAGGTTTGAGTTGAAACTCTGAGAGTAGATTTAAACTCTCAAAGTTCAAATAATCTACACTACCCATCTGTTAATTGAACACCAAAAGAAAACTAAACTGAAAAAAAATTATAATACATAATTATGTGTTGCTATTGCACGGGTAGACTACTAGTTTTATATATATATATAAGATAACATGTTACTATGAAAATCATATATTTCCAATTTAGATTAAATATTTTTCCAAATTCACATCTACTACAATAGATAAAAAAAATAGTTAGAATTTATGTTTAAATGATAATCCTCAAATCGATTTGTCGAAAACTACTAGCCACATGTTCTTTTGGTTAAGATAACTCTAAATAGAATGTACTTACATCTTTTTGGGCCAAATTTTACAAATAATTATAAACTAAGTCAAACAGATTTCAGAATAATATATATGATTTTCCAAACTAATAGATGCGTTTTA
Source organism: Microthlaspi erraticum (assembly GCA_902728155.2). NCBI lineage: Eukaryota > Viridiplantae > Streptophyta > Magnoliopsida > Brassicales > Brassicaceae > Microthlaspi > Microthlaspi erraticum. The sequence goes on along the minus strand of CACVBM020001695.1, from coordinate 217,233 downwards.
TAATTAATTGGATAAAATCGGTCAACCAACATTTGACAATATAGTGTCAAGGAACGATTAATCAAGGAGAGGATAAATCCGGGATTTTTAGAACGTAGGCACTAACCAAATCACCCATAACTTTATTTTCTTCCAAAGGCAACCTTTTTCCCCAATCAGACCGATATTGTTTGAGGCCTGTTAAAAACCCTAAACGTGTATGTACTCGCGTCCTTCTATAGACTCTTCTACCCCCCTCTCTCGTTCTCTGTCTATCCCTCTCTTGTTTGTCAATCGATCCATTCTCTTCTTCACTCTTCTGGAGAAAGCTCTTGCTTATCACAACACGATGTCGACTTCGTCCCACCACCCCTCCGCATTTGACGTTCTCATGTCGAATGCTTACGCGAAGAAGAAGAAGCCCCAGATCTCTACTAGGTCGCCCTCGCCGAAGAAAAGGAAAGTCGAAACCCTGGTTCTTGTTTCTGACTCCTTAAAAACCAGATCGGATACGCCGTCTAGGGTTCTATATGAATTCTAGAGTTCCCTTTATGTTTCTCGCCTTGGCTTTTGATCTGATTTCAGTTGAAAGTGGCCGGATTGTGATCACTGATATTCTTTGTAACATGTTGAGAACGGTTATCGCCACTACTCCGGAAGATTTGCTCCCTACTCTTTATCTTGCTTCGAATGAGATTGCCCCTGCTCATGAAGGTGTAAAATTGGGAATTGGTAAGGGTTCCTCCATTATCAAGGCAATCTCAGAGGCTTTTGGTAGAACTGAGGCGCAAGTTGTACAGCAGAATACGGTATGACTTGCCTTATTATCCTTGTTTGGTTGGTGGAATGTGCTTTGGAATTAGAAAGTCGACTTCTGGAATGTGTGTTTGTCGATCAATGTATCACTTGTTGTTTTATAGGAACTGGGAGACTTGGGGCTTGTAGCAAAAGGGAGCCGTTCGTCTTAGACTATGATTGTGATTCCCAAACCATTGACTGTTGTCAAGGTTGCCGATACACTACGGCAAATCGCAAATGTAATTAAGATCCTTTATTGTTTTTGGCTTTAGAATTCTTTAAACGTTTTGGTTGTTCTTTCTTTCTGATTAGTTAGACTATGTTGTCGTATCGCAGGAATCTGGAAAAGGTTGTAAGGATAAGAAGAAGGATCTAATGAAGTCACTTCTTGTGGCAACAACAGATTGTGAACCCCTTTACTTAACTCGTCTACTTCAGGTAACAAATTTTCTTTTTGCTCATTCCTTGGGTTTCTTATTCCACCCGTCTGGTTTTACAATGCAGGAAAATTTGCGGTTAGGGTTCTCACGTCAAACTGTTTTAGCTGCCTTGGGACAGGCCGCTGTATATAACGAAGAGCACTCTAAGCCACCCCGAAATACGAAGAATCCTTTAGATGAGGTTTGCTCCCTCTCTTATTTTTTCGTTTCCATTTTTATATCAAAATCCATAAGGATGTTACTTATGGCTTTAGGCTCTCTATGTAGTATTCTTCTAGAGACCTCGCATCTTACCTTTTGTAATTTTTCACCTCTTTCCTAACTCATCCTTCTTCTATGTCCTTGTAGGCTGCAAAGATTGTTAAAGAAGTATTCTCTGTGTTTCCTGTCTATGACATTATTGTTAGTGCTCTTCTAACTAGTGGTGTGTGGAATCTTCCTATGACTTGTACCTTTACACCGGGTATTCCAGTTAGACCCATGCTTGCAAAAGCAACTACAAGTGTAGATCTGATACTTAAGAAATTCAGGGACACCGTTTTCACATGCGAATACAAATATGATGGTGAACGTGCGCTGGTGAAGTATTTGTTTCTGTATGAAGCATAGTTATTTTTAGGTGCTGTAATGCTTTGGCTTTTCATCAATCAATTGTTGCAGATACATTATATGGAGGATGGTACATTCGAGATATTCAGTAGACATGCTGAACGGAACACTGGGAAGTACCCTGATGTTGCGCTTGTGTTATCAAGGTACACTTTGTGGTGTTACTTGTTGAAAACATTTGAAAGAGCCAATCATTCGACTGAAGTTAGTGAATCTTCTCTATGCAGGTTAAAAAAGCCCTCTGTGAAATCTTTTATTCTGGATTGCGAGGTTGTTGCCTTCTATAGGGAGAAAAATAAACTTCTACCACTCCAGGTAACTTCATAGCAAGGCTCTGTTCTTCAAGTATGGTTGCAATCTTCAATTGTGTCTGCAAAAGATGAACATTCTAGTTTTCTTCTTGTTAGCAAAAGAATTATCAAAATAAGCTTAGCTGTAATGAGGCTCTTTTAGACCAGATTTTGCGGTTTTTGACACGGACTAACCAATTATTTCTTTGCCAACATAACTGAAAAACCTTGTTACACTTTTGGATATTGTATGGCACCCTTTGCGGAAAGTTTCGGTGATTCACCTAATTTCTGCTTATGCCAGATCATGCATAAGTTTATTTTTCGGTGCCGAAGAGGATTGTTGAAATACATATCAGCGGTTGTAATACTTTTTTTTTCACCTGGAGATGGTTAATTTACTCTGAATGAAGCTAGCTACTTTTACTATCTGACTTGCTGTTTAAGTTTTTATATTTCTTGTTGTTTTTTTCAGACTTTGAGCACTCGAGCCCATAAAAATGTGAACGTCAGTAATATCAAGGTTGACGTATGCATCTTTGCTTTTGACGTGTTATATCTAAATGGCCAACTACTTATCCAAGAGAATCTGAACATTCGCCGAGAGGTGAGCCATATCAGTAAATCATTAAACAGGTTTTCTTTTTCTTTGATATCAGTAAAGCAGTTGTTATGCAAATACGTAATCATCTGTTTGCACCTTGCTTCTATCAGAGGCTATACGAATCATTTGAGGAAGATCCTGGGTATTTCCAGTTTGCAACTGCTCTAACATCCAGCGATAATGGTGAAATACAAGAGTTTCTTAACGCTTCTGTTGACATTGGGTATGTATCTGACACTCGTGGACATCTCTAACAATTGCAATAAACTTTTGCTGTAAATTATTGCCTAGCATCCTCTATGCAGCAGCCTCTTTTACTCGTTTTGGGATATTTTATTTTGGAGGGTGTCTTCTGCATGTTTAAAAGGATATGATACGTTTGCAATTTGACTATGCTTGTCTTGAATTCCTCTCTCTTACTTATTTCTCCATATGACATTGACCTCTGCCTCATTATCTCTAGGCTGTTTTAGTTCTTCATCCTGTGTATGTTATTTTGCAGCTGTGAAGGTTTAATGATTAAAACATTGTACTCGGATGCCACCTATGAGCCTGCAAAGCGATCAAATAATTGGCTAAAACTGAAGAAGGATTATATGGACAGGTTCTTTTTTACGGATTTGTTTGAAAAGTGTAGATAGAAGTGTCCTTTACTAACTAACCCTACGGTTATCTATTTGTATTTATGCAGCAGCATTGGGGATTCTGTGGATCTTGTACCAATCGCTGCTTTCCATGGACGTGGGAAACGCACAGCTGAAAACCCATTCGTGTAGATGATACAATTTCACCCTCGATGTGTTAACTTAAGCTATATTCTTTCCTTGTAGGCTTCTTTGGTGCATTTTTACTAGCGTGCTATGATGTTGATAAGGAAGAATTCCAGAGCATTTGTAATATTGGTGAGTCTAATGCACCCTGGCGTTTTTTTTTTTGTATGTCCTGTTGTTAAGTTTCTCTCATAAATTGTTTTTTACGAACTGGGCTACTAGGTACTGGATTCTCCGATGTGGATCTTCAAGAGCTGTCTTCCAGTCTTTGCTCTAAAGTGATTGCTACTCCAAAAGTAAGATATTTCTTTCTTCTCTCTGGCCTATTTATTTGCAGTACGATCATTTATGTTCTGTTGCCTGAGTTCTTAATGATCGTAATGGTTCAAATAATATAATCCAGCAATACTACCGAGTTGATGACGGTCTCAATCCAGATGTTTGGTTCGAGCCCACCGAGGTAGAACTCTATGTTTTCCTTTTAAGACTATGAGTAACTGCTTCAACGTTCTATCTTATGGGTCCAAGTGTGTTGATGCAAGCTAAATAATATGCTTGATTGAAGGTGTGGGAAGTGAAAGCAGCTGACTTGACAATAAGCCCTGTGCATCGTGCAGCTATCGGAATTGTAGACCCTGATAAGGTTCCAACATTATACGACTTCTTTTCTTGTTTCGATTGAGCTAGTTCATTTATTTTTGAGTTGATACCTATTGTGGCTGCTTCCCTTTTTGTTTGGTTCAAAGGGAATTTCTCTACGTTTTCCTCGTCTAGTCCGTGTGAGGAAAGACAAGAAGCCAGAGGAAGCAACATCATCTCACCAGGTGACAGCATCTCACCCTAACCACATTCATCTATAGATGCCTTTCTCCAGAAAGTTTCTTATTATGTTTTTATATATTTTCAGATTGCTGAAATGTATCAAGCGCAGAAACTCAATCAAGCCAAAGGTGACGACCATTGATGTTGTCGGAGCTATTCCTCGGATGCCCTACATTGCTCCTAGATAGCTCTCTCATGCCAATTTCGTTTAATTTTTCTGAAGGTTATTTTCGTTAAAAAAAAAATATTGTGTTAAATATAATATCATGATGTACTAAATTCTTAAATATGTCGCTCAATATGACTACTCACCAAATTAAGCTTTTTTATTAATTTTTTTCTTACTGTCATGTTTTGAACAAGGACTCTTAGAACATCTTCATCAATTTTAGTATCTTACATTGAAACAAATAAAAATATTGAAAAAAGAAAAAAACAAAGGAAGTGAGAACCCTCCACCCGGAAATTCCTTGCTAGCAACACGCATATATGGTGAACTAGGTGGTTGGCCTACGCAGGCGCGGGTAAAAGATGTTTCAGAATTCCAATCCTTTCAATTAATATTAGATTGACACATTTTACTTTTAGTTACTTTTCATATTTTTGTAATGTCTTTATTTTGCAAAGAATTTATTTTGCAAAGAAGTAATAGCTTAACATTCTGTTAATTTGATATGAACTTATAAATTATGAAAACACACAAAATTAGTTAAATTTTGTAATGATTGTTTTCTTCTCCCTCTTATTTTTTTTCAGTAATCCAATCTCTTTTTCTTCCATTTTTTTATTCTTTGTCATCATCTTTTTTTTCTTCTTTTTCCAATTTTTATTCTTCAATTGTTTCTTGTGTCTTCATATCCTCCAACTCACTATTCTTCTTTTTCTTTCTAATTTTCTTTACATTCTTTTTCCGGTTTATCTTCTTCCTCATTCCCCCATTCTCTCTATCTTTATCATCTTCGTCTTCTCTGACATCATCTTATTCTATTTTTTATTTATTCTTATTTGTCTTCTTTCCCTTCACATTTTATTTTTTCTTCTTTGTTTTCTTTTTCCTCTTCGAGTTTTCTTCTTCTTCTCGAAGTTTCTCATCTTCTTATCCATTGTATTCTTTTATTCTACTCGTATTTTTATTCCTTCTTGTATATGTCTTATATTTCACTTATCAATTCATTCGATAGTTTAGATTTTAAAAGATTCGTGAAATAGTTTTTATTTTATATAGTCGAGATGTTTTAAAAATCTATTTTATTTGTGTTGTTATCTTTTGATAATAGATTTACTTTCATTGTTTTAGTTTTTTCTATTTATGAGTGTATTTTAGAATGGTAGATATAAGTTTATAATCAAAGACTTTTAATTTTGATATACTTCTATTATAATTCAAAGTTTTAAAAATTCAACAAAAACTAAACCCTACACCCATCAATATAAACCCTAAACCCTAAACCCAAACCCCACATTATAACCCCCTCCCCTAATTAAAGAACCTACACCATAAACCCAAATCCACATTATAACTCCCCCTCAAACACACATATGAATCTCACATTACAAATTAGATCTTGATTTGTTTTTTTTTATTATTATTATTTTTGTTGTTGTAATTGTTGTTTTCTTATCTCTTTTATTCTTCTATAGTGATCTCATCTTCTTCTTTTTTCTTCTATTTTTTTTATTCGTTGTCATCATCTTCTTTTTTTCTGCTTCTTCTTCAGTTTCCAATTTTTATTCTTCAATTGTTTCTTGTGTCTTCATGTCCTCCAACTCACTATTCTTCTTTTTCTTTCTAATTTTCTTTACATTCTATTTCCGATTTTTCTTCTTCCTAATTCCCCATCTCTCTCTATCTTTATCATCTTCGTCTTCTCTTACATCATCTTATTATAGTTTTTATTTATTTCTTCTTTGTTTTTTTTTCTTCACATTCCATTTTTTCTTCTTTGATTTCTTTTTCTAGTGTTCAAGTTTTCTTCTTCCTCTCGAAGTTTCTCATATTCTTTTCCATCATCTTCTTTTCTCTTACTCATGTTTTTCGTTCTTGTTTACGTTTTGTATTTCACTTATCAATTCATTCGATAGTTAAATTTGTAATGATTGTTTTCTTCTCCCTCTTATTCTTTTTCAGTGATCCAATCTTTTTTTTTCTTCCATTTTTTATTTTTTTTGTCATCATCTTTTTTTTTGCTTCTTCTTTTTCCAATTTTTGTTCTTCAATCATTTCTTGTGTCGTCATATCCTCCAACTAACTATTCTTATTTTTCTTTCTAATTTTCTTTACATTCTTTTTCCGGTTTATCTTCTTCCTCATTCCCCCTTCTCTCTATCTTTATCATCTTCGTCTTCTCTTACATCATCTTATTATATTTTTTATTTATCTCTTATTTGTCTTCTTTCCCTTCACATTTTATTTTTTCTTCTTTGTTTTCTTTTTCCTCTTCGAGTTTTCTTCTTCTTCTTGAAGTTTCTGATCTTCTTATCCATTTGTATTCTTTTATTCTACTCGTGTTTTTATTCCTTCTTATCTATGTCTTATATTTCACTTATCAATTCATTTGATAGTTTAGATTTTGAAGGATTCGTGAAATAGCTTTTATCTTTATATAGTCGAGATCTTTTAAAAATATATTTTATTTGTGTTGTTATCTTTTGATAATAGATTTGCTTTTATTGTTTTAGTTTTTTTTTTTTATTTATGAGTTTTTTTTTAGAATGGTAGATATAAATTTATGATCAATGACTTTTAATTTTGATATATTTTTATTATAATTCAAAGTTTTAAAAATGCACCAGAAACTAAACCCTACAACCATCAATATAAACCCTAAACTCTAAATCCAAACCACATTATAAGCCCCCTCCCCTTAATTAAAGAACCTACACCCTAAACCTAAATCCACATTATAACTCCCCCTAAGACAGACACGTGAATCTCACATTACAAATTAGTTCTTGATTTGTTTTTTTTTTTTTTTTTTTTTTTTTGTAATTGTTGTTTTCTTATCCCTTTTATTCTTTTATAGTGATCTCATCTTCTTCTTTTTTATTCATTGTCATCATCATTTAATTTTTCTGCTTCTTCTTCAATTTCCAATTTTTATTCTTCAATCGTTTCTTGTGTCTTCATATCCTCCAACTCGCTATTCTTCTTTTTCTTTCTAATTTTCCTTACATTCTATTTCAGATTTTTCTTCTTCCTCATTCCCCCTCTCTCTCTATCTTTATCATCTTCGTCTTCTCTTACATCATCTTATTATAGTTTTTATTTATTTCTTCTTTGTCTTTTTTCTTCACATTCCATTTCTTCTTCTTTGATTTCTTTTTCCTAGTGTTCAAGTTTTCTTCTTCCTCTCGAAGTTTATTATCTTCTTTGCCATCATCTCCTTTTCTCTCACTACAAAAAATCATCTTCTTTTCCATCATCTCCTTTTCTCTTCACTACAAAAAATCAGGCTTTTAACGTCGTTTATAAACATAGTTAACGACGGTTTTCAAGTGACTCTAATATATTGGCGTCAGTTTGGAAACCGACGTCTCATCGCATGACGCTAAAGTTATCTGCATCGGTTATTCAAATGACGTTTAGTTTAACGTCGGAAGATTTGCGTCAGTTTTTCACAGATTTAACGTCACTTCTAATTCGACTCAAAAAAATGCTTGTGATTTGCGTCACTTGGACAACCAACGTATGTACAATGATCATTTCTTTGATTATTTTCTAATTTATTTATGTTAATTAATTAATACATGAAAAACACAAATACAATTGTAAATCTGAAATGTTGATCCATATAGAATTCAGATATTCAAACATAATCTGCGTTTTTTACATGGAACGTATCTCTGAATAAAACTCTCTAATAACATGGACACAATCGTACAACAAAATACAAGAATCTGTTACCGCCATGTCAGGAAACTTAGACTCCATCATTAGTATGCTATGTTGTCCCTCCATTACTTTGCAGCTTCCACATTTGCGGTGACTCGTTGTTGGAACCTGAGAACATTAATATGATACTCAACACCATGCTTTCTACGAGCGTTATACAAACCCAACATTAGCCTCAATGTTCTTCTATCAGAAAGTAGTTCATATTCCACTTGAGCACTCTTAGAAAGAGGTCCAGTCTAGTCTAGTGTTGCACTATCCTGCAAATTAATTATTCCCATTTCCCGACTTATAAACTCTATGAATACTTGAAAAACTTGCGACACAAATGTAATGTATAAGCTCAATATCCAGTATTTCTGAAATCTCTCTGACACAAGGAAAGCTATAATGTAATCGAAGAATGATAAGTTATACAGCAGTCCCAGGAAATACAAACCCATAGATTACTTAACCCTAACAAATTATCAGTATACTGAAGCTAAAGGGTGGAAAATAATGAACGAAACACTTACAATATGGAAAGGGGTCCAACGTTTTGAGGCAAGCTCCTATCCATTATGATCTCCTCCAGGAGAATAATGAAGAGAAGAAATGCATACTCCTCCATCATAACAAAAAACTGTATTCAAAAAGTATAAATCATCAGAAGAGCCACCCCAATGGAGAGTTTTATTTTCAAAATAAGCACTCACTATAAGGATGCCATACTCTGAGGTGAATACTAACAGTTTGTGGACTAAGTGGATAATTCTCTGATTCCAGACTCTTCTTCTGAGTGACTAAGTTCTTCACTGCAATCAGAGGCGTAGAGGTTCAATTAATGCCAATTGTAGTTCATCAAAAACACTTAAAACCTAAGCTCACATCAACAGGAATAGACGAGGAAAATAAGTTCTTTTCTCTTACTCATGTTTTTCGTTCTTGTTTACGTTTTGTATTTCACTTATCAATTCATTTGATAGTCTAGATTTTGTTAATTTATAAATTCAGTTAATATTAGATTAGTTCATTTTCTTTTTAATTACTTTTCTTATTTTTGTAATGTGTTTATTTTCCAGGAAGTAATAGCTTAACATTTTGTTAATTTGATATGAACTTATAAATTGTGAAAGCACAAAAAAATTAGTTAAATTTTGTAATGATTGTTTTCTTCACCCTCTTATTCTTTTTCAGTGATCCCATCTTTTTTTTCTTCCATTTTTTTATTCTTTGTCATCATTTTTTTTTGCTTCTTCTTTTTCCAATTTTTGTTCTTCAATCATTTTTATGTCGTCATATCCTCCAACTTACTGTTCTTCTTTTTCTTTCTAATTTTTTTTACATTCTTTTTCCGGTTTATCTTCTTCCTCATTCCCCCTTCTCTCTATCTTTATCATCTTTTTCTTCTCTGACATCATCTTATTCTAGTTTTTATTTATCTCTTATTTGTCTTCTTTCTCTTCACATTTTATTTTTTCTATTTGTTTTCTTTTTCCTCTTCAAGTTTTCCTCTTCTTCTCGAAGTTTCTCATCTTCTTATCCACCGTCTTCTTTTATTATACTCGTGTTTTTATTCCTTCTTGTCTATGTCTTATATTTTCACTTATCAATTCATTTGATAGTTTAGATTTTGTAGGATTCGTGAAATAGTTTTGATATTTATATAGTCGAGATCTTTTGAAAATCTATTTTATTTGTGTTGTTATCTTTTAATAATAGATTTGCTTTTATTTTTTTAGTTTTTTTATTTATGAGTGTATTTTAGAATGTTAGATATAAATTTATAATCAATGATTTTTAATTTTGATATATTTCTATTATAATTCAAAGTTTTTAAAATGCACCAGAAACTAAACCCTACACCCATCAATATAAACCCTAAACCCTAAACCCAAACCCCACATTATAAACCCCCTCCCTCTAATTAAAGAACCTACACCCTAAACCCAAATCCACATTATAACTCCCCCTGAAACACACACCTGAATCTCACATTACAAATTAGTTCTTGATTTGTTTTTTAATTTTATTTTAATATTTTTTTTTTATATTTTTTTTTGTAATTGTTGTTTTCTTATCCCTTTTATTCTTCTAGTGATCTCATCTTCTTCTTTTTTCTTCTATTTTTTTATTCGTTGTCATCATCTTCTTTTTTCTGCTTCTTCTTCAATTTCCAATTTCTATTCTTCAATCGTTTCTTGTGTCTTCATATCCTCCAACTCACTATTCTTCTTTTTCTTTCTAATTTTCTTTACATTATATTCCCGATTTTTCTTCTTCCTTATTCCCCCTCTCTCTCTATCTTTATCATCTTCGTTTTCTCTTATATCTTCTTATTATAGTTTTTATTTATTTCTTCTTTGCCTTTTTTCTTCACATTCCATTTTTTCTTCTTTGATTTCTTTTTCCTAGTGTTCTATTTTTCTTCTTCTTCTCGAAGTTTCTCATCTTCTTTTCCACAGTCTTCTTTTACTCTACTTGTGTTTTTGTTCCTTCTTGTTTACGTCTTATATTTCACTTATCAATTCATTTGATTTTTTAGATTTTCAGGGATTCGTGAAATAGTTTTTATCTTTATATAGTCGAGATCTTTTTAAAATCTATTTAATTTTGTTGTTTTCTTTTGATTATGGATTTTCTTTAACTGTTTTAGTTTTTTTCTATTTGTGAATGTATTTTAAAATGATAGATATAAATTTATAATCAGTGATTTTTATTTTTGATATACTTCTATAATAATTCAAATTTTTTATAATGCACCAGAAACTAAACACTACACCCATCAATATAAACCCTAAACTATAAACCCAAACCCCACATTATAATCCCCCTCCCTCTAATTAAAAAACCAGAATCCACATTATAACTCCCCCTTAAACCGCACACTTGAACATCATATTACAAATTAGTTCTGGATTTGCTTTTATTTTAATTTTATTTATAAAAGTTTTTTTTCTTTTTTGTAATGGTTGTTTTCTTCTCCCTTTTATTCTTCTCTAGTAATCTCATCTTTTTCTTTTTCTTCAATTTTTTTATTCGTTGTGATCCTTTTATTATTTTTGCTATTTTGTTACTTTCAAAAGATACAACAAAAAAATCAATTTCTTAGAAAGAAATATATTTTCAGGTACTTGGGAGCTTTGTAGCTGTGGACTCATGGCATTTATTGAGTTCTTCTGTTGCGAGCTACTTTAAATCAGAAGCTCTTTTGTCATCTTGTTCAGATTTGGCTGCAAAATCTGCTCTTGAGACCATCACCCGAGTTTTTTCTTCTCGGACACCATTCCTAGGTAGTTACCTTTGTCCATCTATCCGCAGTTGAAGGTTTCTTTAAATCTGTAGGGATACGAAAAGAACAATGTTGTGATCCAAATTCATAATACAATTTAGAATCACTTTCACATTTTCCACTATATGCAGCTTCATAAATCCAAAAAGCTCAAACACAGACATAAAAACCAAAATTATAGGCAAAGGTATATACTCATATAGATAAGACAATTGAGCTGTGTGCATGCTTGTAGAGATGTTTATGTACTTTCAATTGGTTTTGTGTTCTTACTCTTCATTTTTTATCTTTTGATTTTTCCAACTTTTTATTCTTCACATATTCTACAATTCTTTTCTTCTTTTGTTTTCTCCGTCTTGTTTTCCAACTTTTATCTTTTCCTTATTTTTATTCAGCTTTTTTCTTCTTATTTCATCTTCAAAAAAAAGAAAAAATAAAGAAGCAACATAGCTATTGTAAGAGAACTGATATTAAAGTTTACCATGGATGCAAACATAAAAAGTTTACCATGGTACTTTAGTTTTCATGGCTTTATTTCATAAGTATTTTATCTTATGTTTTTTTTCCAGTTATACTTCTTTCATCAGAAAAAGAAAAAACAAAGAAGAAACATAGTTATTGTAATAGAACTAATATTAAAGTTTACCATGGATGCAAACATAAAAAGTTTACCATGGTACTTTAGCTTTTCATGGCTTTATTTCATAAGTATTTTATCTTATGTTTTTTTTCTTCCAGTTATACTTCTTTCATCTTCTTTATTTTATTTGTCTTCTACAACAATTTTCTGGTTTTCTTGAATCCCTCTCATTCCAATTCATATCAATGGCCTTACATCAGTTGTTTACCTCCGACAAACACATTGTCGTTTCTATTCAGTTGGTTTTACCTTTCCCTCCCTAAGATCTCTTCGTTTACCTCACTTCAAAACCTTGGTATCTCCAACACTAGTTTCACTGGAACTATAACTCTTAACTTCATTGTTTCTCAAGATGGTGGTGTTTCTTGTGGAAATCAATTTGCATCTGATTTCGGATAGAGGATCGTCTGGGTTGTGTTTCTTAATCACAACCAAGCTTGTCTCTTTGTCTTAATTAACTTATCAGAATTTTAAAATAAGTTAATCAGAGTCCAGAGGAGAAACCCTTTTCTTTTTAGCAATTCCCTCGATGCTACCAAGCCTTCACAGACAGGACAGTAAGACACCGAACTTTATACAGAGGCAAGCCAATGAACAAAAGTATTAGGAAATGCGAATCAGCGAATCGAGTTTTTTTTAGTAAACTCTTTATGATAAAAAAATCTATAGAGATGAAGATGTAAAAAAAAATTGAAACTTACCAGTCATGAGCTAGAACATGTCAATGAAAGTAATTCTAGATTCAGTTCCAAACAAAGTTATAACATGGTCGGGTTATCCACATTTAATAATGCTGAGTAAGAGAGTACCACAAAAATAAAGAGCTCTTCAATGAGGTCTCTGAACAGCTTGACAGCCTTTTCCTTGTAGTACGAAACAATATACGTTAATTTGAAAAAAAAACGATAAGTTAGGCCTTGATCGGAAGAACTGTTTGGTGAGCTTAGAGCTTTTTTAATGCCAATCATAATATTTAATTGAGAAGAAAATGAAGCAGGGAGGGCTTCAAATTGCTCGATGGCCCAATGCTCTCAAAATGAGCTTTTCAACAGCAGGGAGCATTATAAATTGCTAAAAGTTATTAATACCCCTAATTCTTTAATTAATGTTCTGCATATGCCATTGAGAGATCATTATAAATTCATGTCTAATTTGGTAATTTGGCATGTAAAACCTCTATGCTCTCCCAATCATAAATTATGATTTTATTAATTAATAGTTTACAACTCCTTTGGTTCTCTGCTTCTGCTCCTTACAGCTACAGCTCCACTATAGACTCTTCCAATCAAGGCCTAACAAAACAAAGCATGTTAACGTGGACACATAACATATATTTTTGAAGAAAAGAAACAAAACAAATTTTAAAAGAAATATATCGGAGCAACTCGATGAACTTCTTACATCCTTCTTAGCCTATTTGAATAGAAATTATTTCAATGACCATATATTTTTCTTGTGTTTATACAATCTGGACGATAATGTATATATATAAATAAGAAAAAAGAGAGAGAGTTTCGTTTGAATGAGATCAACAACGTGATTAAAATTTACCATTATTTGCGCGATCCACTTTGTCTTAACAAAGATGCAAACACTTTCTATCTCGTTTTCTATGTGAGGAACACCGGGTCTTTGTGAAATTCTGCAGCAACAAAAAAGGACAAATAGATTTGGGTTTAATCAGTTACCATCACAAACACATGATAATACAAAGAAAAGGAATAAGAAACACACCCATCGGACTTAGATTTTGATGGTAAATCTAAAATAGATGTGACTATCTTTATCGTTGTGATGGTAAAATACACACCCATTGACGTGAAATCCATCGCTTGATCATGTTGTGGATATCATCGCAGACGTGACTTGCTTTATCAAAGAATTGCATAAAAATAAGTTTATTAAACCTTAAAATAGCATGCTGCATGCAAAGCGAACGTTTCTCCACGTTGTGGATATCATCACAGAGGTGATCAAGCCGTGAGCCCTTTTGTTAGCTACATGGTGCGCACTTTTATGGGTTAAGTGGTGATCCGTATAGAGATGGAAACTTCAGAAAAAGAGGACCAAAACGATTGGCTTAATCAGCACGATGCACAATCCTAGCAAAACATATTTCAGTACGGTGGAATTTATTAACAAAGATACATGGATTGAGCTTATATAATCCCAATACGTAGATGATAGGCAATCCTGTTCACCCCAGCTATTGTAACCCACAAGTAATCAAAGATCTTCAAAGAGACTACATCATAATTATCACGGCGGAGACCGCTTAATATCACTCCTTTTTCTTGTGGCGGATGTTTGTATTTATAGGTTAAGATTGATTAAGTTATTAGGGGTTCTGCGTAAATCTTTATGATATTAATTTCAAATTGAATGATTAGCAAGAAGGAAAAATATAATTTTATTTATTTATTAATTTTTTAGTGTTTCAGTTTTTTTTTTTTAAGTATTAATTTTTAAAAGGAGATTTTAATTAAAAGGAAATTTTTATTGATTAATAAAAAGGAAATTTAAAAGATATTGCTAAGATTTTCACTAAGGGTAGTTATGTAACTCCGAGGCTGAGAGTTAACGTGGTGCCTCCATTCGAAATTCTGACTTCGCAAATAATAGTATGATATTGTCCGACAAATGGGGCGTGGAAAGCTACGGAGCGCGCCTGCACAGGTGTAGGGTGGTTTTACCACAACTAGGAGAGAGACTTTTACGGTCAACCAATTTAGGAAGGGGATTCACACCCTTACAAATGGAGGTAGAGGCACTAGTATTGGCATGCAATGTATGCTTCAATACAACAAACAAAGTGATGAGTTTTTGAGACAGATGGGACGAGAAGAAAAAATGAGATAGAACAAAAAGGAAAGAAACAAAATGAGATATAATGGACCTCGAGAGGATGGATAGAACATGATGAAAAGAAACAAATTGGGACGGGAAGGGACAAAACATAAATTTCGCCTATCCTTAATTATATTTAGGGACAAGACGAAATAAGACAAAACGGAAAAGAATGGAATGCGATAAGATGCGATTGCATGGGACAGGAGGAACATAACAGACGGAAAATACGCAGAATCAGCTCAGGAATCGGGAACCACAGATCACTCAAGCTGAAGTAGCTCTCGTAAACGGTGAAGTAGCCAGACAGCGGAGATTCGGCACGATCGGTCGGCGACAGGAGCAAGAATTCGACTCCCTCTGAAATCCAGAAAACAGCTCGCAGATCCGCTAGCGAAGTCTCAGTAGACAAAGTCGAACCATGAGGATCAGGGTACACCTTCTTCTTCCGAGGAGCTCGTCGTCGTGAAGGACCAGCTTGCACGCCGTAAAGCATCTCCAATCGAATTATTTCTACTTCAGGATCAAACGGCGGAAATTCGTCTTCCAATTTCACATCTCCAGGATCATCGCGCGGCGAGATAGCGTGCAGTTCCTCGTCATTAATCCGGCCTAACTTGATCGTGCTGCTAGCTTCACCAGGAGGAGCTGCAGTTCGCTCATAAAAACCAGAGGACTTTGCAGAACCAACGGAGTCAACGACCTCCGTCGCTGACATGTTGATATACCTCTATTTTACATGATTTTTATACTATTTTAGTATGGTTTTCTAATGGTTTTTGGCAGGTTTTCTATCTAAAAAGGTAGTTTTATTGGATTTATAGTACTCAAAGTCTAAATAGGTAAAATGATGCATTTTGGAGCAAAACCATAGGATTTGCACTTCAAGTTGTTCCATACCAAAGCATCAACTTTGAGAAGGTCTAGAAAAACATCTACTCAATGGATTTCATCAATACCACTTCCCCGCGTGCTCTGAGTGAGTTAACTTTCTAACAAAAGTGGTTTGGCATCATTTGGATTAGTAGAAATAAAGTTATGATCAAATTAGTGAAGACTGGTCCAGACAGCTTTATCGAGTATTCGCGTCCCAAACCGCGCCGAAGCCCGTTTCACACGTTTTCACGGCCCGACTTAACCTAATGCCGCCTCTGAAAACCTAGTACTATAAATACAACTTTTTAGCCTCTTGAGAAAGAGAGCCGCACTGTACCACGGTTTTAGCACTTAGAGTTTTGTTCTAGAGATTTCAAGGAGAAGATCTCTCCTCCTCACCTCAATTTGGAGAAGTTTTCAAAACCTTTATTGATCTATAATGTTTTCTCATCTCTTTGTGTTGCTGCTTTGATTATGTCTGAGTAATTCACTAGTTAGGTTGTGAGATTTATCAAAGAGTTCATGGTTTGATAGGTTGTTAGAAATCGCCTAGGGTTTCACTATATTTCAGCTTCATCTTCTTGAATTCATTGCTGCTTGCTTTTCTGATCAACTAGCATCAGATCTTAGGTTTCATATACTCTCCAAAAGCTTGCTATATAACCTGAACTAAGTATTTGGTGAGCAAAACTTCATAGACTGCGAAAGTTGATCTATGCGGGGTTGTGAACAATTGGGTCTTGAACGAACTATTGCTTGATTTAATCACCTAGGGACATACCAAAAGTTTAGCGACTAGGTAGATTAACAAAGGGGTCGGAGCCTCGACAGTGGAAAGATCATACAATCGTGACCTGAGTTCTAGATAGCGCAAACCCTAGCGAACCCTTCTAATCATCTTGACCTTGAATCTCTGCGAGTTTCTCATTGCCTAGCGTTTCCCTTTATTGATTTTCATAAACCGTTTAAGCTGCTGTTTGATTTCTTTAGTTACACAATCAAAAAACCCCAAATCATACTTGTTTTCTAGCTATATTAGACTTGCAATACTGTAGTGTACTTATCTGCTCCTTGTGTTCGATACCCGTTTGCTACTTCTGACCTGTGCACTTGCAGAATCAGGGATAGGAAAAGGGAAGACCTGATCCCGCGATCAAGTTTTTGGCGCCGTTGCCGGGGAGCAATACAGCTACCTTCGAGTTCCCAACTATAGTCTAGTCTAGAATTTCGTTTTTCCTTTTTAGTTTTTGCAAATTTTCATTTTTAGTTTTCTTTTGATTGTTTTCTATTTAAAAGATTCTTGTCTTTACTTCTTTCAGGGTTAAACTTGAAGGCAAGACTCTAGCATGAGTGATTCGGACGACCAAGAAGAAGAGACAACACGGCCGCGAGAGATATCGCGCTGGCCAAACAACGCGAGCATCCTCCGGACCTAAACGCTGCGCACGACCGTGCCAATGGCGGGATGCCGAGAAACGGAGTACTGATCAATGAAGAAGTCATGGGAGATTTTGATTCCAACCAACGTTACTAGTTAATCGGAATCCCATTCAGCCACCACTTCCCGGAGGAAGAAGTTATGAGATTTCACCAGAGATCATTGCTTTGGTGAAACAGAATCAGTTCCAAGGAAAACCTCAAGAGAATCCTTTGGAGCACATTGATGCATTTGAAGAAATCTGTGGGACCATCAGTGCGGATGGAGCACCCAAGGAGTACTTGAAGTGCAAACTTTTCTCTTTACATTGACAGGAAAAGCTTAAGATGGGTGAAGTCTCTTCCAGCTCAATCCATAACCACTTGGAAAGAGTACAAAGGGGCATTCTTAGGCCATTTTTTCACAAAGCAAAGAGCAAATCTACTGAGAGAGAAGATCTCTAGTTTCCAACAAGGGCCGGTGGAGCCTTTTCATGAAGCTTTGGAGCGTTTCAAGGATTACACTAGAGAATGTCCTAATCATGGACTATCCTGATGGAAGCTTGTGGAACATTTTCTACAGAGGAATAAGTGGGAAATGCCGATTTTCTCTTGATACAGCCAGCAATGGGAACTTTCATGACCAAGACAGTTACTGAAGCAAAGATTATAATCGAGAATCTAGCCTCAAGCGACAGTGACAACTTCATAGGGCATGAGAAAGCAGTCAAAGCCATAAATTCTGATCCATACAGGGATGGGTATAGTGAAATAAAGGCAATGATGGCCGAGATTTTGAGAAACCAAGGAAAAGAAGTGGCGAGACAAAGAGAAGCTTATAGGGTCGAACCTACACGCATTCAAGACTACTTTGGAGATTTGATTCCAAACTTGCAAGAAGAAGTAAACTTCGTTGGGATAGATGGTCTAACATCAGAGGAAGAAGCTTGGAATGATGAACATAATGCTTTCACAGACCAAGAACCACCCAATGAAAAGAGGAATGCTTATGGAGGAAGGAGTTATCAACAATTTCCTCACAAGAGAAGAATGGAACCAAGGAGTAACTTTAACGATTTGATAACAACATATCGAAAATTTCAAGTACACTAATACATAGGATTTTGTAATTGTTTAATTCAATGTTCTCTCCTCTTTGCCTTTTGTCTTCCAGACATTTAAGACTAATTATTTTTGTTCTTTGTTTTTCGATGTTTCTTTGATTATGGTTGTTTTGGCATGAAGATAATTGATAAATTAGTCATTAGTTTCATTAATCATAACCTGTCTTTTGTATTTTGAATGTCATATATCATGTCAAATGAAAACTTATTGTTACACCCAACAACTTATTGTGGCTGCCCTAAACCTCCTGATAATTCAGAAAAAGAATTTTTGATGCATTCGACCAGTTATAACTTTCATTCTCATTCTCCTAAATCAACTTAAACTTTAAGATAAATGATTTATTAACTAAATAAAACACAGTTTAACTTATCTAAGACTCAAAGCCATTCATACAGTTATGCTGCTTCTACCAAATTTATGCCAAATGGAAAAAAAGAAACGCTGCTTCGCAAAGATTATCATATTCAAAAGAAAAAATTACAAGAATGAAAAAACATATAAATTGAAAAAAAAAATTTGACAAAACCATCCGCGCATTTAACCTAGTAATTTTTAAAATAGCTAGACAGCAAATTAACCCATAACAAAATGAGCCATAACTTTTTTGCAACCTTTTTTCTTGTGTTCTAAAACTCGTTAGGCGGTACTAGGGCGCTCTGTCTCCTTCTAGCGATTTTCTTAAAAGTCTCAACCTGTTTCCACCAACTTAGAGCATAATACTTGAGCTCCATAGCTGCTAGTTTTACTCGGTTGATGTCAGCTATGTTATGTCGGTTGAAGGTAATCTCGCACTTCTTCTCCCAATCCAGATATACATCCGGATCATTGTTCCCAAGGAATGGCGGAATCATCATCCTGTAACCACTAAGATCCCCAACTGGTTTCTTCTTAGATGTGACCGGATCCTTAGGTTGCTTCTGCTTTCCTTCTTTAACATGTTCCCTCCGATCAAACTCCTCAATCATCATCTTCTTGATTTGTTCCAGCATGGTTTCGTTGAGGCTCTTGCTTGATTCCTCTTCATCATCCTTCTCGGACACCATGGTGCCTAGCTTCAAAGTGGCTCTGATACCACTTGATAGACCCTTGATTGAGATCGGCACTTTGAAGCAAGTAAGGATAGAGATGGAGTGATGGAATGGTCGGACTTGTGGAATTGATGGAATGAATTGATGGAATGGAGTGAATGGATGGAATGAATGAATGGAGTGAATGGAATGAATGGAGTGAATGGAATGAATGGCTTATACCAGAGATCTGATGGAAAGAGATCTCCAACGCCACCTTCTATCTTGTTGATATGACACACAACAATCTAAAAGGGGTTTCTTAGATATAACACACTAAGAGGAGTTTTCTTAGATTTAACACACTAAGAGAGACTTTGATTCAACAAAGGGAAAAGGTTTTCATTCAAAGTAGGTTAAAGAGAAAAGGAAATTCGTCCAGAACATATAAAGGGAGAGAAGAGAAGAGAGAAATAAAGAGTCTAGTCTTGGAACATGCTCCAAAGACTATCTCGGAAAAGTAAACATAATTAAAGCAAAGTTTGAACACAAATATGACCCTTGGTCTTCATGGCCACGTTTTTAGTCTTCTTTATTGATGGGCCTAGGTCTTGATCAGCTAAATGGGTTATTTGTATGTGACCCATTTGCCTCATTAAAAACCTTGTCAAGAAAACCCATTGGGACAAAACTTGACAAGGGAAAAAGAGTACAAATGAGACACATGCCCATTGGATAAAAAACCAGGGATCAGGTTGTCTCCATTTTAGCTCAAGATTAACTCTGGAATGAGTAACCAATTCCATTGGTGCAGCTAAAGCTTCCTCAGCTACAAGCTCCGGTTCAAGCTCATTCTCAGCTACAAGCTTACTTCCCTCACGTTCAAGCTGCTCCACTGGTTCAAGCTTTAAGTCCTTAACTCCATCAGGTTCAAGCTTAGGTCCATGCTCCTTGACCTTGGCGCTGGCCATAATCATATCACGAACCCAATTATGTCAGTACCCATGAGTTAAATGAGTTTTATGGGTACCCATATATATAAAAAATCAGTAATATATTTTTATTTTTACAATAAATGAGTAATAATTTTTCTTAAATATACTATATATTATTAAAAATTCACTAAAACTTCCAAATAATAATTTTATAGTAATATTTGTGTATTAAAACAAATTAAAATACTCATAATTAGGTATTAGGGTCAATCCACAAAAATCCATTTATTTATATGGGTAAAAAGGTTTAACCCACCCATTAAAATTTTTGACCGTTAGGGTCAACCCATAATGACCCATTTTGACACCCCTATCTTCATATACCTCTGTTGCATTCCACCTCATTTACGTTTCATACCATATCATCACATCACACACATAAAATCCCATCATTAATTTGGCGCCGTTGCTATTTGGGTTGAATTTTGTTGCATTTTAGTTTCCAATACACTTGGACGATCAAGCTATCCCACCCCTATTCTTTGTATTGCTGGGTTTTTGATTCATTTTGCAGGTGCATGCAAACTCGATCGAGTCGAAGAACTGAAGACTTGGTCGAGCTACATTTCACCACAGGCAGAAAGATAAGTCAGAGAACTCAGAGGGTACAAGCAGAACCTGAGGTGGTTGTTACTGAAACCATGGATGTACCAGAGGGGAATGGAAACCCTTTGGGTAATGGACTCGGTCGAGCTCGGCAACCTCGACCAATTGGTCTAGGAGACGCTCCAAACCGCCACCAAAAAAGGCAAGGGATTGTGCCACCACCTATGCAGAACTACAACTTTGAGATCAAGCTGGGTATGATCAACTTTGTCCAGAACAAGATGTTCCATGCATTGCCAAGTGAAGACCCCATTGATCACCTTGATGAGTTTGATAGGTTATGTGACTTGACCAAGATCAATAGTGTTTCTGAAGATGCCATCAAGCTGAGACTCTTCCCTATGTCTCTTGCTGACAAGGCTCACCAATGGGAGAAGAGCCTGCCCCATGGCACAATCACCACTTGGGATGAATGCAAGAAGGCCTTTCTTGCTAAGTTCTTCTCAACCGGTCGCACAGCAAAGCTAAGAAGTGAGATAGCGAGTTTCATTCAGAGGAACAATGAGACCTTTGCAGAAGCTTGGGAAAGGTTCAAGGGATACATCAGTCAATGTCCTCACCATGGATTCAGCAATGAGTCATTACTCTCCATACTCTACAGTGGATGTTTGGCGCAAAGAGAAATGCTAGACACAGCCAGCAATGGAAACTTCCTCAACCAAGATGTGGAAGATGGCTGAGAGCTTGTAGAAAACATTGCTCGTTCAACAGAAAGATATGGAGAGAATTATGATAGCACTGACTGGAGCTCGACCGCGCACTTGATCGAGCCAGAAGCCCAGATGAGAAAAGATTTGCATGCGCTCCATTCCAAGCTGGACAAGCTGATCTTAGCTCAATTCCCTGCGAAGCAAGTCAACTCTATCTCTGGTACAACACAGGCTACGAAACAGGAAGGGAGGAGCCACAAATTGAAAGCGCACCTCCAAACACAAAGAAGACTATCTATGGTCACACAGCTTATCAAGCACATGCAGCATACATGATTGCTCCACATGGATACAGCCAGCAAGGGCCTCTCCAAAGTTTCCCGCCCGGATTCCCACCAATGCCATATCCCAATACACCAAGTCAATATTGGGACATGAAAGACATGCTTCAACAGCTCTTACGAGGACAGGCCAATGGCACAATGGAGATGAACAACAAGTTGGTCGAGTTAAACACCAAAATAGCATCTCTAACCTCAAGAGTACAACTCATTGAGTCTTCAAGCGCTTCATCGTCTTCAAGCGCTTCATTGTAGACAGTTACCTAACAGAGTTGGTACACCTCAGATCGCTGTGGACATCGATGACGAGGAAAGGGAGGATTTCGTTGAGTATTCGGACATATCTGCCGCCAACTCGATCGAGCCGGAAATCAACACTGAACCAGAGCTCGATCAAGTTAGTGAACAAGAAGCTCCGCAAGACAAGCCAGAACTCGATCGAGTCAGTCCACAAGTTGACAAGGCAAGCCCCAATCAGCCACCAAAACCTGCTGGAAAGAAGAAGGACACTCCATCAAGACCACCGCCATACAAACCCCCTCTACCTTTCCCAGGAAGGTTCAAGAAACAATTGTTGGAAAAGCACAAGGCTAAGTTTGAGGAACTAATGAAGGATCTTGAGCTGAAGTTACCTTTCATCGATGTTTTGATGCTCATCCCACCCTACCAAAAGTTCTTGAAGGATGCTGTACAACAACGAACTAAGGAGGTACAAGGAATGGTAGTCTTGAATCGTGAGTGCAGTGCAATCATTCAACGAAAGGTCATCTCCGACAAAAAAGAAGATTCGGGGAGTTTTACATTGCCTTGCATGATAGGACCTCTGACCTTCAAGAACAGCCTCTGCGACCTAGGATCATCAGTCAGCCTTATGCCCTTGTCAGTAGCGAAGAGACTCAATTATCACAAGTATCAAGCCTGCGGAATCTCACTAGTCTTGGCGGATAGATCGATAAGGTTACCAACGGGGATGCTTGAGGACCTGCCTTTGAGAATAGGAAATGTAGAGATCCCCACTGACTTCATTGTGCTTAAGATGGATGAAGAACCAACAGACCCCTTGATATTAAGAAGGCTATTCCTAGCTACAGCAAGAGCAATGATAGATGTCTGTGAAGGCACAATTGAGCTGAACCTTGGGAAGGACCTAAAGATGAAGTTTGACATCAAGGACACTTTGAGGAAGCCAACAATAGAAGGACAACTCTTTTACGTCGAAGAAATGGATCAGTTGGCGGATGAGCTTTTGGAGGAGCTATCTTTGGAAGACCCCCTACAAATTGCTCTAACCAAGGATCCATCCGAAGGATATATGCACTCAGAGACCAAAGAGTATTCAAATCTCCTTAACACCTTCAGACCGGTTCCAAACATTCTGAGCATTGAAGGATTAGACAGACCAAGATGTGAAGTCTTGGCAGTGAGCTCGATCAAGAACTCAATCGAGTCGAGCCTCGAACAAAGGAACTTGATCGAGCTGGGTGTCGAATGCTAGGAACAAGCTCAAGGAGACTGGTCTGAACTCAAGGTGCCTAAGGTTGACCTCAAACTTTTGCCTAAGGGCCTCAGGTATGTATTTCTGGGTGAAAACTCAACCTACCATGTCATTGTGAACTCTGAGTTGGAACCTGATGATAGGATTTGTGTGTGGATGTGATGATATGATATGAAATGAAATGAGGTGGAATGCAACAGTGGTATATGAAGATGAGGTGGTATGGTGCAAACACAATCACAATCAATCAATTCCCCTTAACCATCATAGTCATGTAGTATAAGGGTATCAATCCAAAGGGTGAAATTGTCACTCTATGAGAATATGAAACACAAGAAAGTCAAGCAAAGTAAAAAGGAATGTAACACTAACAACCTAAAAAAATGAAATGCAGTGCAATAAGTAAAGAAAGCAGTAAAGCAAGCAGCTCGACCAAGGACTCGAGTGGGAACAGAGTAACCAGCTCGATCGAGTTTAGGGTCGAGTTGAGTAAAAAGCGATAAAGGCAGAACTTTAACAAGCTAATGCGATATTAGGGTCTAAGACAGGGTTTACAATCAGGGAAGCTATACTTAATCAATCTTGCTCTTAACAACTTGTATCAAGGTATCTCTTGATATTGAGCTTCTCAATGCCTAGCTAACCCTTTCCCAAGGTGAAAGCTATCAACCAAGGAATGATCTCAGAAACAGGGGGTTAGCCAGTGAGAATCAAGCCTTGGAGGCCATAGGATCATTGCTCAAACTAATCCATCCAACCCCTATGAACTCCATTTCGAGAGCAAGAGTTATTGGAGCTCTTAGTGGACCTTTTCCAAGCGATTTCCATCACTTCCATGTGGAGAATCGCCTATGGACATACAAGCCAGGGGTAGTGGTCATGTAGCCTTAAGGATTGTCCAAAAGAGAGAGATTTCTAGATTAAGAACATAAGCAAGAAGGATTAAGCATAAGATCCCCTAATCTAGCCCATCTCAAACCCTAATGGGTAACTACTCACTACACATGAATGTAAACACAAGCAAATGCAATGAAAGACATAAATGAAAGAGGAGATGAAATAAACAACTTTTATTGAAATAAGCAAGTGCAAATACAAAGAAGATAATCCAGATCTAAGGATTCAAGAAGCAAGAGCTCAAGAACACAAAGAGAGGAGGATTAAAGAGTAAAAGAAATAAATTAAAAAAAGCTAAAACAAAATAATCTAAAGCTTTGTTTTTTCGTGGCTTAGAGCCTTTAAATACAAAGAGGATTAGGTTTAGGGTCAAAGGGAAGTCAAGGGGGAAGCAACATTTTTCGGGTTTGACTGTTGACTTCTCAGCTCGATCGAGTTGAAGCTTGGCCGGTCGAGTTGAGGAACTCGACCGGTCGAGCTGGTCTTCAAGATGGCTTCCTCCTTCTTCCTTTGCGTCCAGTTGAGCTGCGTCCATGCACCAAGTCCTTCCATGCTCCTCACGTCCCATATGCTCCAAATGCTCCAAAAGACCTATTTCAAAGGACCAAACATGCATATGTATGCAAATGCAACCTAAAACTACTATGAATGCATAAGAAGAGAAAAGGAACAAGATATGATGCTAATGGATGCTAAAACTATGCAAAAGATGCATAAAAGATGTACTAAAACTATGTAAAATGCAAGTACATCAACACCCCCAAACTTGACCTTTGCTTGCCCTCAAGCAAACAAATAGAACAAGAAAGAGATGAGGTTTGAAAACAAGTTGATTCAACACTTAAAAACATGTCCTCAAAAGCGATTTGCTAAATGTCCAACTTAGAGATTCTAGAATGCAACAAGGTGAGAGATATTCATTAAGATTTAACCATGCTTATCAACATCAATCCCACTTCACAGTCACTCAAACAATGCATTCAAATCAGCAAATCCCTTTAACATTCATTAAGCAAAAACAGTGAACCAAAAACATGCAAGATCAATCAACTCATTTGGTTTCAAGGGTTTATGGGTTAAGAGACAAAGAGGGTCTCTTTTGTATGGTGGTTTAGTAACAGGGATCTCTCAAGAAAGTGGCTTTGCTTTGGCAGAAGGCTAAGTGTTAGAACCAAAGATGATGCAAGAACAGCAGCTCGAGCCGCCTAATCCTAACTCGATCGAGTTCAACACTTAGAGCTTTTTAGAACAAAATCCTAACTACCCTTTTTGGCATTTCGCCTTTGAAACTGAGGAGCTTTGCTCACTTTTCTTTTAAGAACTTCCTAGGGAGAGGCTTCTTGAGGTAACATCTAGCGGTTTGGGATTTTCTAAACACTTAGGGAACTTTTCTTTCTTTTTGACACTTGAGGCTTTGCCTTCTTTTCATTCTACTTAGAACCCTTTTTACTTTCCTTTTTTAACTTCCCAAACCTTTACTAGACCCTTTTTAACACTGCCAACTCCCTGGACTTAACTAAACTCTTTTTCCTTTGGATTTTCCCAACTTTTACCACTTTTCTGGTTTTTACACCCAACTCGATCGAGCTCGAGTTGGCACCCCCAAACTTAGCCTGAAAACAATCCCAAGAGAACTAGACAACTAGAACTACTGCCCCTGCCGGTTTAAACACAACACCTTATGCTAAGCAAAGCCAAGAAAGGTTCTCACAATTCGCACAAGAGATAAAATGGGGTTTGAAATGAAAAGGCTTAGGTTTAAGGTGTGGTAACTGTCTCAAAGATGGAGATCAGCTATCTGGACAAGCAAAGGGATATGAAAATAGGTAAAGAATGTCCAGATATGTATGTGGTAGCCATGAGTTGAAATCAAATGCAAGCATTGGTAATTAAAGATCAAGTTATGGTTCAAATAGATAGGGAAATGCATCAAATCACAGCAATGGTTGAATGAGATGTGCATGCAGTGATATGATCAAGATAAACATGGTTCTTGCTGCTCAATCAATCTCACCCTAATGCACAAAAGAATCTAAAAACAGGGCACTCAAGAAATCGCAAATGATGAACAAGTTTTCAAAGTCAAATCAACAATGCAAGAAAATGCAATCCTAAACAATCTAACAAATATGAATGCAAAAAGATGAAAATATTTTTGGATTTTTTGAAAATTTTATGATTTTTTTGGTTTTTCTATGCAAAAGAAATGAAAAACTAAGAACAAAGAAAACAAGGTTAAATCATCTCTTGAACCCTCCCCCAAACTTAAATCACACAGTCCCTTGTGTGAGAGAAATTCAGTGAAAGATTCAAGAGGCAAAACCAAGAAAAAAAAAAATGCAAGAAAATATGAAATGGTATTACAAGGGTTGGTGTTTGGATACCTCAGTGCCCCCAAAGAACTGGGAGGCAAGGTCGTGGTCTGGAGAGGGCAGACGGCCATCAGGAGCACTCCATCGACCACTTCGTGCTCAGCTCGATCGAGCTTGCGGCTCCTCTTCTTCTTCCTCGAAGTGTGTGGCTCCTTGGCCTTGGTGGAGCTTGGCTAGCTCGAACTGTCCGTATGGGTTCCATCGGCTCTGGGGATAGTCCTGGTAAGGTGCTGGATCGTACTCGAATCCAGGGTTCTCGAATGGCTCCTCCAGGTCAACTCGACCATCAGCTCGATCGAGTTGAGTTTCCTCTGTTTGGACTCGATCGAGTCCTGGTCGAGTTGGAGCGTCGGCCTTGGAACTCTTCCTCCTTCTCTGCGTGTTGTCTCCTTCTTCCCTTGGTTCAAATGAGAGGCTCTGTGAGGCTCTTGGGCAGGGAGCCTCCTTGGAGTGGTGAGGAGTGATCTACTCCTAGGGAATGTGGCATGGGTGTCTTCTTCTTCTTGGATGAAGAACCAGAGACCTTCTTCTCCAAACTCTTGATCTTGCTCACCATCTTGTCCATGGACTTTTGCATTTTCTCAATGGCTTTCCCTTGCCACTTGTTGAACTTTTGGAGAAGTCCAATCCTCTTGTGGCAGCCACAACAGAGGGGTTCATCCTTGGAGCCTCATACTCCTCAAAGTAATAGCACTCAGGCTCACCCAAATCCGCATTCACTTGGCTCGATCCTCAGCTCGATCGAGCTCAGGCTCCTCTTCTCGCAAATCATCCTCATGCCCAACTAATGTGTACAAGGGGGTCTGAAGTCAATGTTCTCACCCCTGATGACTGTGGTGAGCTCAGGGTTGGGCAGGAGAAGCTTGGAAGGGTCCAGCCGTGGGGTGTGTGAACTTGAATTGGTACCTCCCATCCACTTCCTTGTGATCAATGAGGAGGTTGGTCTTGCAAAACTTGATGTCCATCCAACCAGCTGGAGTTGCCTTCTTCTTGTTTACTGACACCAGCTGCACAAGGATAGGTGTGATGATCCCTCCAACACTTAGCTTTCTTCCCTTTTGATGAGTGTTGTAGGCTGTGGTCTTAGGAGATAGCTGATCAAGGAGAGGCATGAATTCCTGTGTGCCCTGTCTCCTCTGATCTTCTTCCCATCCTTGTGCGTGAGATGATGGGCTTGATTCCCATGTCAAGGAGCTTGACTTCTCCTTCATTGATTGTCCCAGTGGCTTCCTTGCAAAGAAGGTGTTGGCAAGGCTTGTGACATATCTCAGCACTGGACTCCTGATCTGAGCAGCCTTGGACCTTGAGGAAGAGTACCCTCTTCAGCGATTGTAGCCCAAACTCTTTGGAGCTCATTTTCCTTGATATCCCAATGGTTCCTTCCCATAGTGAACCCAAACAGTATCTCAAGCTGCCTAAAGGTCACCATCTTCTTTCTCCCTTTGCCAAGAACGTGATCCATCCCAGCCTTGGTCCAACTCAGCTCGATCGAGCTCATCATACTTGTGGTACCTCATCGATGCCAAAAACTCACAAGTGAGCTCCTTGTATGACTCCATGCGATGAGAGAAGAACTTGGCCAAGTGCATGTTCTTGAGACTAGCTCCACATCCTCAAAGATTCCAAGAGCTCTTCATTGTGTCATCATGTGGGTACTTGGTTCCACAAAGTCCATGGAGAAGAGAGCATTGTAGTGCTCTTGGTACATGGGGAGTTCATCCTCCTCTTCTTGTGGCTCAGCCTCCTCCATGGGCTCATCTTGGTTACTCTTGCACTCTCATCAACCTCTTGATTCACCTCTTCTCCTTCTTCTTCACTTCAGACTCATCACTTCTCTTCTTTCCAATGTTACCCCAATCTCAAACTCTCCTTGCTCGCTCTCACTACTAATGGGGTCATTCCTCTTCTTGGTCCTCCTCTCTTCCCTCAATCTCTCTCTCAGACTCCTCTCAGAGTAACATATCCCTCTGCATCAGAACTTATCCTTGATTCATCCCTTCCAAATCGGCTTGCAACTTAAGCCTCCTTTCCATTGCATTGCTTGATTCACCCTCAACCATTCTCCTCTGCGAAGCACGGCTTCCCTCACTGTTTGTCATCCTTGTTATGCTGCTTTTTCAACTAAGTTCCTGAAATTCATCAAAGATTACAAAATTAGAGTTGTAATGATCGGATTCGGTCAACTCGACACTCAGCTCGATCGAGTCAAAAAACTCGAGTGACAAACTCGATCGAGCTAGGTGAAAACAGAGTAAACCGAACCTAATCAAGTATTAAGAGCTGGAAAGGATGCTAATCAATCAAATTGAACCAAGAACATCAAGTAATTGGAACAATGAGCAATTCTAGTGAAGATTAAGCATCCTAACCAATACCAAACTCAAATTCAAGGTTTTAAGCACATGCAACAAGTTTAAAGGTAAAACAGAGGTGAGGTGAGGCAAATTCACAAATTTTAAAGCAGAGAAGGATATGAAAGCAATTACTCAAGAACAAGTCCACAAGGGACACATGCAATCAAAATCAAGAGAACACAAGCAATAGAGGAATCGACTTAAGGATTGGGGTTTAGGGTTCATACCTTGCTTGGATGATGATGAACTAGAACAGTAGCTAGAACTAAAGCAATTAAGAGAAGAGCAAGAAGAATCGCAAAAACTCAAGAGAGATGAGAGATTTTCGGATTTTTCTTAGAGAGATGAGAGAGATGGATGATTTTCAGAAAATTTTGAGTGTGGGAGAGAGAGAGGTGGCGATCGAGTTATGGGGAAGAGGGAGTGTTTGAGATGTGTGGTTGAGGATTAAAAGATGGTTTAAAGAGGGGACAAAAGCTAGGGGTTTTCTGATCGATTTTGGGAATGGGGGACCAAAATTAACTTGTGGGACCCACCCCTTGACCAAGGAGGTTAGAATTTGAATTTCAAAAACTTACCTCGGTCGAGTTGTGGAACTCGATCGAGTTACCCTTGTTTCTAGCTCGATCGAGCTGTCGGTCGAGCTGGCTTCTTGTCACCTAAACTTAACTTTATGAAAGGTTAAGACACAAAACTAGATAGAAATTGCATAAAAAGTATGTACAAGGATAGTCATGGGACTTCCTCCCAAGTGAGCTTGTTTAAGGTCCCATAGCTTGACCTTTACCTCTTAGGCATTGGTTGAGCTAGTCCCACCATCAAGGGTGATAGTGAGGACTTGAGACAGAAGCTCCTTTAGCTTGGTTGGATCCCTGGACTGCTCTGAAGTGACCAAGGCCTTGGCTCTAGAGAATGGTCTTGATCTCCCCTTGTACCTTATCTTGTACTCAATCTTCCCATTTTCAAACTTGGTGGGGAACAAGGTCATTGTGAGCTGAGATGGCTTGGCTGAAGGGGCCTGAGCTGGTGGATCCTTTCTTTTATCTCCCCTGGTCTTGCCTTAGAGGCTGCATCCTCCCCTTCTTTTTGAGCCCTTCCTAGTGGCTCATCAAACAAAGCTTGAAGGCTTTCTTCATCAAGCACACAAGGGCTTGAACAAGTCTATCAGCTCGTGGCCTATCAGATCGTGGTCTCTCAACTCTAGCCTCTCAAGGCGTGGCTTCTCAATCCTTGGTCCTCTTATCAACTCTTTGATCCTTCTCCAACCTTCCTTCTCAACCTTATCTCTCACACTTGGCTCTTTCTTCACAACCTTTGGCACTTCAGAGCTTTGAACTGAGAGGAGTGCTTTCAATTGTGGCACAAAAGTCTGAACCTCTAGGCTGCAAGCGATATGACACCAAACTATTCACCTTGTGAAGAATCACTTCTTGCTTGTGAAAGTCTATTGAAGCGCCAACTGTGCTAAGGAATGGGGTTCCCAATAGCAGAGGTAGATCCTTCTCTTCTTCCATCTCCATGACAGTGATCAGTTTGGATGATGCATTCTCCTATTTTCAAGTGATAGTTCTTGAACACACCAAGAGGAGACTTAGAAGTTGCATCTCCAAACATGATTGAAGTAGTAGGGCGCTGCAATGCTCCAGCAATGCCTAGCTTTTCTGCCATTGAGAGGAGATCAGATTGATGCTTGCTCCAGAATCCACCAAGGCATTGTCAAGCTCAAGATGCCCAAGTGTGCAAGGGAGAGTGAATTTCCCTTGATCCTTCACCTTTGGTAGAAAGTAGGTGAAGTAAGCAGGTTGATTTGATGAGTAGACTCCAGACCTCTGAAACTTTATCATGTTAGCCATAACATCCTTGACCATTTCATTTGATCAAATGCCTCACTCATGCTTTCCATAGGAGGCAACTCAATTCCAATCCCACTGAGATCTCTTCTGAACTTGTGAATCACTTCCTTATGCCTTGACTAAGTAGGCGAGACGAGGAAGGGTCAACCGGTTGGTAAGGATCAAGCAAATCGGTTTGAGGATGATGTCGGACTCGATCGAGCTAGTCGACTCGATTGACTCGATCGAGCTGCCGATCGAGCTTGTTGTGCGAGCTCAACTGGTGAAGTGTGAATGGCTACAGTAGGTGCACTTCAGGTTGATCAATCTGGACTCCAGGAGCCTCAGCAGCAACAATCTCGTCATCATTCAGCAGCAAACAAAATCTTCCATGACTCTCTCTTGATCTTCTTCTTCATTAAGCCCCTCTTGACTGAAAATGTGATAAATCCCTTGTAGAGAATCGACACTTTGAAGCAAGTAGAGGTTGAATTGTAGCGATGGAGTGAATGGAATCAAGGACTTGGTGAAATGGATTGAGATGGTGAAATGATGAATGGATCGATGGAAAGTGATAGATGAGGATGGATTGAATGGCTATACCAGAGATCCAATGGAAAGGAATCTCCAACACCACCTCTAAAATAGTTGATACAACTCACAACTAATCTAAAGGGATTTCTCGGATTCAACACACCAAGAGAAAGGGTTCTTAGAATCACACTAAGAGATCTTTGAGTAAACAAAGGAAAAAGGTTTTTCATTCAAGGTTGCATAAAAACCAAAGGGAAATTCGTCCACACATATAAAGGGGAAAGAGAAGAGATAAATAAAGAGTCTAGTCTTGGAACATGCTCCAAAGACTATCTCGGAAAAGCAAACATAATTAAAGCAAAGTTTGAACACAAATATGACCCTTGGTCTTCATGGCCACGTTTTTAGTCTTCTTTATTGATGGGCCTAGGTCTTGATCAGCTAAATAGGTTATTTGTATGTGACCCATTTGCCTCATTAAAAACCTTGTCAAGAAAACCCATTGGGACAAAACTTGACAAGGGAAAAAGAGTACAAATGAGACACATGCCCATTTGCTGATCTCTTGAGCTTGGATCAAAAACCAGGGAGGTTTAGGATCAGGTTGTCTCCATTTTAGCTCAAGATTAACTTTGTAATGAGTAACCAATTCCATTGGTGCAGCTAAAGCTTCCTCAGCTACAAGCTCCGGTTCAAGCT
Organism: Microthlaspi erraticum; assembly: GCA_902728155.2. Taxonomy (NCBI): domain Eukaryota; kingdom Viridiplantae; phylum Streptophyta; class Magnoliopsida; order Brassicales; family Brassicaceae; genus Microthlaspi; species Microthlaspi erraticum. The sequence continues at coordinate 185,069 of CACVBM020001695.1, read as the reverse complement.
CATCCTCAGCTACTAGCTTTCTTCCCTCACGTTCAAGCTGCTCCACTGGTTCAAGCTCTAAGTCCTTAACTCCATCAGGTTCAAGCTTAGGTCTATGCTCCTTGACCTTGGCGCTGGCCATAATCATATCAAAATGACCTTGTATTGTTCCTTGGGGTTCTGAACAGCTTTACCAGGTAGTTGTCCTTGCTTTGTAGCAGCAGAAACAGAAGAAATATGATACTCCAGAGAGTAAACTCTGGGGGTCGTCCCTGTCGGACGGGTCGGTGTCCGATGGTGACGTCGCGGCACGGTGCGTTCCTGCTCGAACTCGTTGTCGGCTAATGCGAATGCCGCGAGGAGCGACCTTTAGGGATCGGGTCTCTTCTGTGCTTTTGCGGCGTCCTCCCTTGGTTTCGATAATGTCACCCTTCTGTCCCTATGCTTCTCGGCAGAGAAATTTTTATCTTCTTCGAGAAAGATAAAATTTTGGGAGCGATGGAACGCGTTTTCAAAGTTGTGGGGGTCTCAGCGATAAGTCCTCTTTGAACTTAGAATCGTACCAGAGGCCATTGCGGAGCGTCTCCAGCGGAACGCTATCTGGCATGTCTCCGACGTCACGGGCTGCTTTCTTGAACTTCCCCATGAACTCTCGCAAGGATTTTCCTTGGACTTGCGTCATGGTGAACATGTTCCGGGTGACTCGGGTCATTTGCATAGAATAATGCTTTAGGAAAGCATTAGTTAGGTCGTCGAAATTGTCGATCGACTCGGCGGGTAAATTGGAGAACCAGACCAAAGCGTCTTTCGTCATGTGCTCGACGAACACTTAGCAATAGTTGGCTTCCTTCTCGTCATAGGAATTGTATCTCTCCCTTGCCATGGCGAGGTTAAACGCGGTCAGCCACTTCTTGGGATCTTCCTCCCCGGTGTAAGAATCGATTTTTAGTTGGACCCTCTCTCACAGATCGATCAGGCGGAGTCTGCGAGTGAGGGGGCTTTTCCGGGTGTCGGCGAGTGCTTTCGTCAACTCTGGGGCTGAGCTTGTGGCGCGATGGACTTAAAATCGACTTCGTCAAGGCAACGGTTCATTAGTTCGAGTTCTAGGGCCGCGCGTCTGCCAAAACGTGCGGGACGAGTTGCTGTCCCGTTGGTGGCAGCGGGATCCAGCGGTTCCTCGACTTGCTCCTGGGTCTTCTTTTGCTATGCTTGCATTGCCTCGAAGCCTTCAGCTAATGGCTTGACGAGACTCTCCATGAGCTTGCGGAACTTGAGGCTCGACGAGGATTTCTTCGGGTTGCGAGGCCTGTCACTTGAAGAGGTTTTCTTCGAGTGATGGCGTCGTGTGGACGGCGGAGGACTTTCATCCTTCCTTGGTGCCGTTGATTGTCGCGTCAAAGTGGATCTTCGCGGCGAGGTAGACCTTTGTGGCGAGGTAGATCTTCGCGGCGAGGTAGATCTTCGCGGTGACAAAGATCGACCCCTTGGGGGGACGGATCTGTCCCTATCTTCAGCGTGCAGTGACTTATCTACCGTCGTCGGCGGCAGATCGTCGGCTAAGTTTCCTTCTTCACAGGATGGGCTCTGTTAGAGGAGAAATTAGCACAATTTTCCTGAGCCCGTCACAATTAATAATATTATGCAAGCCCGGCCCGCTTCCCATTCCACCTCCTCAAAGAAAAGGAAGTACTTGGAGAAAAAAAAGACTACTTCCAAGAAAAATAGAAAGAGATCAACACCAAAGAAGAATATTTCCAAAAGAAATATGGAAGAATATCTTGAAGAAGCCAACCTCCTCTCCATATAAATAGAAGACCCCCTATTCCTTGAAGATCATCAGAAATTCTCCAAAATCACTGAGTAGAGAGGCAAAACCCTAGTTATAATTCGTCCTTTGTTCTTAGTTTCTCTATTCTTTTCGTATTCGTCTCGTCAAGCCTTTTCGTCGAGACGAATCACCCCTTGTACCATCTTTGTCTTTGGTTGATCTAATAAAGAGTCTCTCCTAAACCTCACATCTCTTATCTTACTATTACTGTGCGATTTTGAGATTCAACAATTGGCGCCCACCGTGGGGCTGGAGAAAAAACTCTGAAAAAAGTCAATCAAGGTTCAAAGATGGGACCTCCAAACGACGAGCTCGTCACCAAAACAGGCGGACTGCAAAGTCAACTCGGCGCAGATGGAAACCCCATCGTTCATCCCGTCGAAGTCGACGCGACCAACGGTCACGTCAACCCTCCGCCGCCACCGGTTCCTGACGTAGAAGCTCCCGTCACGGCCGCCGCGTTAACCGCCGCCATGCAAGGTTTTGCTGCTCAAATTGCCGAGATGCAAGCTCAGCAGCAAAAGTACAACGACAAGATCGACTCCCTCCATGTCACCAGCGACGGACGAGTCATCCCGACAGGACGAACTCTCTTCCAGACGCCAACAACAAGCATCGCGGCAATATGCTCTAATGCCTCGACAAACGGTGATAAAGATACCGACCCGGAAGTGGCCAAGCTGCGCCACGACCTTGATGATAGGATTTTGTGTGTGATGTGATGATATGTATGAAATGTAAATGAGGTGGAATGCAACAGTGGTATATGAAGATGAGGTGGTATGGTGCAAAACACAATCACAATCAATCAATTCCCCTTAACCATCATAGTCATTGAAGTATAAGGGGTATCAATCCATAAGGGTGAAATTATACTCTATGAGAATGCAAACACAAGGAAGTCAAGCAAAGATAAAGAGGGATGTAACACTAACAACCTAAGAAAAGAAATGCAATGCAATAAGTAAAGAAAGCAGTAAAGCAAGCAGCTCGACCAAGGACTCGAGTCGAGTGGGAACAGAGTAACCAAGCTCGATCGAGTTGAGGGTCGAGTTAGTAAAAAGCGATAAAGGCAGGAACTTTAACAAGCTAATGCGAATATTAGGGTCTAAGACAGGGTCTTACAATCAGGGAAGACTATACTTAATCAATCTTGCTCTTAAACAACTTGTATCAAGGTATCTCTTGATATTGAGCTTCTCAATGCCTAGCTAGCCCTTTCCCAAGGTGAAAGCTATCAACCAAGGCAATGATCTCAGAAACAGGGGGTTAGCCAGTGAGAATCAAGCCTTGGAGGCCATAGGATCATTGCTCAAACTAATCCATCCAACACCTATGAACTCCATTTCGAGAGCAAGGTTTATTGGAGCTCTTAGTGGACCTTTTCAAGCGATTTCCAACACTTCCATGTGGAAAATCGCCTATGACATACAAGCCAGGGGTAGTGGTCATGTAGCCTTAAGGTTTGTCCAAAAGAGAGAGATTTCTAGATTAAGAACATAAGCAAGAAGGATTAAGCATAAGATCCCCTAATCTAGCCCATCTTACCCTAAAGGAACTACTCACTACACATGAATGTAAACACAATCAAATGCAATGAAGAAACATTAAAAGAAGAAAGATAAAGATGAACAACTTTTATTGAAATAAGCAAGTGCAAATACAAAGAAATAACCTAGATCTAGGTTCAAGAGCAAGAGCTCAAGAACACAAAGAGAGGTTAGGGTTGCAAAAAGTAAAAGACAAAATTAAAAAAAGCTAAAACTAAAAATAAGCTAAAGATTGTTGTTTTTTCGTGGCTTAGAGCCTTTAAATACAAAGAGATTAGGTTTAGGGTCAAAGGGAAGTCAAGGGGGAAGCAACATTTTTCGGGTTTGACTGTTGACTTCTCAGCTCGATCGAGTTGAAGCTTGGCCGGTCGAGTTGAGGAACTCGACCGGATGGTCGAGTAGGTGGTCGAGCTGGTCTTCAAGATGACTTCCTCCTTCGTCCTTTGCGTGTCCAGTTGAGCTGCGTCCATGCACCAAGTCCTTCCTTGCTCCTCACGTCCCAAATGCTCCAAAGTGCTCCAAAAGACCTATTTCAAGGACCAAACATGCACATGTATGCAAATGCAACCTAAAACTACTATGAATGCACAAGAAGGGAAAAGGAACAAGATATGATGCTAATGGATGCTAAAACTATGCAAAAGATGCATAAAAGATGTACTAAAACCATGTAAAATGCAAGTACATCAGACCTCGACGCAATCAGCTCCAAAGTGCACGGCGCTATGAGCTCAGCACCCGAGATTGCCAAAGTCCTCGCCGAGATGAAAGAAGTCCTTTCACTCGTCGTATCGCCGCGATACCTCTAAGGGATCAAACGGTTCTCTGTCTTCAGTTCTACAACAAGGGTGACGATCCTCGAGGCTGGCTAAGAAACTTCGAGATCGTCATGAAAAGGCAAAAATATGCCTCCCCTGAAGAACAAGACGCAAATTACTGCCAAGTGTTCATCGAATATATGAACAAAGACGCGACGAGCTGGTTTTCAAATCTTCCCGCCGAGACCATCGACAGCTTCGACGATCTCAGCACGGCATTCATGAAACATTTTCGCATGTTTATATCAAAAGGCAGCACCAATCTTTTCACTATGGCATAGGGAAAAGATGAGCCTCTTCGCGAGTTCGTCAAGAGATTCAAAAATGCAGCAGCAGAGCACTCGGACATCCCCGACGAGATGGGAATCAAAGCTTTCGAAAATAGGCTTTGGTTCGAATCAAAGTTGAAAGAGAGTTTGATGCTCGACGAACCCGCAACCCTCCAGGACGCTTTGCACAGGTCCCAAAAAGACATCCGCGTCGAAGAAAGTAAGGCGCACCACTCAAAGATTCATGGAATGATGGAGTCTTCTCGACAAGCATCATCTCGTCAAGAGTCATCTCACCAAGAGAATAAAAGAAGGCCTCTTATGAGTCTTTTACGATGCAAAGAAGAGGGTAATGACGATACCAAATGGTGCAAGCTCTATGGACGAACCAATTATACTACAGAAGAATGTAGGCACGTCAACAACATGATACTGGAGTACAACAAAGGATATACTCCGTACTCCGCAAAGCCAAAGTGATGCTGAATGCTGCGACGAAAATCGCCGAGCTGCAAACCAGCGCTCACGTAAAAATCCATCTCGTCTCAACCACTCCCTCGCTCAGATGATCTGCCTCCGCCGCCAAAACGGCAAATCAGGTAAACATCTCGGCATACAAAAAACCGGTCTCGTCGAAGCGCGAGACCGAAAAAAAAATAAAAAATAAAAAATAAATAAAAAAACCGAGACTGCTCGTCAAATGAGCGTCGCGAAAAAAAAAAAAGGTGGAGTAATACTACCCTACTCGTCGCAACGAACTACGAATGGCTTGATCCCGGCATGGGTACGTAGGCAGCCTTTCCAAAAGTTCAGCTATAACTCCAATAAAATTTTATAATCCGTCTGACGAGATGAGCATTGTAGAATTTTATTCACCTTCAAAGGTACAGGTCCACGTTCTGGCCAAACGTCTCGACGAAACAAAACCGGGTCTTGTCAAAGCACAATCCCGAGATAACCGGCCTTGCCAAAGCGTCGAGCCCGAAAAAGCAATACCGTGTCCCGTCAAAGCACGATCACGAGAAAGCCGGTCTCGCCAAAGCGTCGAGCCCTAGAAAGCAATATCGGGTCTCGTCAAAGCACGATCCCGAGAAAACCGGTCTCGCCAAAGTGCCGAGCCCGAGAGAAACAAAAATCAAAGTAAACGGACTGATCATCCATGAGGAGTAAGCCGGCGCAAAGCCGTCGCGTCCGAACCGATGGGAATGCCTTCAGATTTTGGGTGAGCCCGAAAGGTCCGAGGTCTGGAGGACGAAGTCGAAGAAAGTCGAGATAAAACTTCGCATGTTTCTGATCTCTCAGACTCATAACACGGAATAAGTCGACGAAGTCATCGCGTCCAAACCGGCAAAAGTATTCCTTCAGATTTTGGAGGCCGACCAAAGTCGTCGCGTCCCAAATTCCGAAATCTGAAGTCCGAATTCCGAGATTCGAGAAAAAACTTCGCACTAAGGAATTTCTTCCCCACCATCTCGGCATGTGCGTACAATGCATCGCTTCGAACCCGGCCTAAAGCAAAATACTTCATCTCGGCATCGAATAGTGATTCGTCACAACTCTTTTAATGGAGAAGAAATCTTGCAAACCACTTCGGCGATGCGGTCTCGGCATAGCTACTTCATCTCGACATCGATGAAAGGTCAGTAAATTATTTCATCAATAGATTTAATTGTTGATAAGAGATACCATGCCGAAGTGAGTTCGTCATCTTTGACGAGCTGCTGTCAATGACGAGACGAACGATAATTACTCCTTGACAAGCTATTGTCAAGTCCAAAGATTGATCCTCCTTGAAGAGCATATGTCAAGTCCGAGAAAAACAAGTGTCGCCGAAGCGCGACCCAGACCGGTTTCGTCGAAGCACGATCCCGAGAAAAATAAGTGTTGCCAAAGCGCAACCCCAGTCGGTGTCGTCGAAGCACGACCCTAACCAATCTCGTCGAAGCACGAATCCGAGAAAAATCATCAGGAATCTATTCTCCTTGACGAGACAAAAGAGTCATCTCGTCAAGTCCAGAGAGAATTATCAAAAGCACATTTTATTTGCGGACAAGATTATGTCATCGTGGTCTTTTCCCTTTTTATGGTTTTTATCCCATAGGTTTTTCCATATCAAGGTTTTAACGAGGCGGTACGGATCTAAAGTCAATAACGCAACGCAACATCGCGTCAGCACAGCATCGGCATCGCGTCGGCATCACATAATTGTTATTAATTGCTCTTGAGCTCCTCTTTATACATGAAGTTCGCCGAGATTAAACTGCATTTATCTCGCCAAACTGGGGGGGACTTATTGTTAGAGGAGAAATTAGCACAATTTTCCTGAGCCGTCACAATTAATAATATTATGCAAGTCTGGTCCGCTTCCCACTTCCACCTCCTCAAAGAAAAGGAAGTACTTGGAGAAAAAGACTACTTCCAAGAAAAATGGAAAGAGATCAACACCAAAGAAGAATATTTCCAAAAGAAATATGGAAGAATATCTTGAAGAAGCCAACCTCCTCTCCATATAAATAGAAGACCCCCTATTCCTTGAAGATCATCAGAAATTCTCCACAATCACCGAGAGCAAGAGGCAAAACCCTAGTTATAATTCGTCTTTGTTCTTAGTTTCTTTATTCTTTTTGTATTCGTCTCGTCAAGCCTTTTCGTCGAGACGAATCACCCCTTGTACATCTTTGTCTTTGGTTGATCTAATAAAGAGTCTCTCCTAAACTTCACATCTCTTATCTTACTATTACTTTGCGATTTTGAGATTCAACAGGCTCCCGGTAGGGGTGTTCTCTTTCGAGTTTACCATGGTTGTATCTTCGTAAAAGTCGAGATACCTTCGAGATAAATAGCGAGAAGCGTTTCCAGCCCCACGGTGGGCACCAATTGTTGATTCTGAGATAGCACTCGTTAAGACGAGATATCAAAGCTGTGAGTTTAGGAAACTGGAGGCTTGATTAACTCGAAAAAATATCAAAGAGGTTACAAAAGAAGCAGCCTCGTCAATAGGTTTGACGAGACGACCGATGATAAACAAGAGGAGAACAAAGAGCAAAATAAAGGATGCTAAGTCTAGATTTCTTGGGAGTGATTGTAGATGATTCGATCTCTGTTCCACGAGTAGGGGTCTTCATTATATAGTGTTGATTTGTCGGCTCCTTGGTGTATATTTTCCCTTTGGCGAGATGGAAAATTTTCTCTTTAGCGATATGGAAAACTTCCTCATGTCCTTGATTTCCTTCTATTCTTCGAGTCGACATGAGTTTGTTTACATTTTCTCATGGATCGTGCTTTTCTCCTCAAGTCTTGCTATTTTGTTGAGGGGTTAGGCCTAAAATGGGCTTTGGCGATTTTACTAATGGTGATGGGCTCAGAGAAATGTGTTAATTTCTCCTCTAACTATTTTATAAACAAGGTGGTTGGCCCGCGCGCCTGCGCGGGCAACAGATGTTTTAGAATTCCAGATCCTTTCAATTAATATTAGATGAACGCATTTTCTTTTTAATTACTTTTCATATTTTTGTAATGTGTTTATTTTCCAAAGAATTAATAGTTTAACATTTTGTTAATTTGATATGAACTTATAAACAGTGAAAGATCTAGAAAAAAAAATTAGTTAAATTTTGTAATGGTCATTTTCTTCTCCCTCTTATTCTTTTTCACTGATCCCATCTTTTATTTTTCTTCCATTTATGTATTCGTTGTCATCATCTTTTTTTTCCCGCTTCTTCTTTTTCAATTTTTCGTTCTTCAATCATTTCTTGTGTCTTCATATCCTCCAACTTACTATTCTTCTTTTTCTTTCTATTTTTTTTATATTCTTTTTACGTTTTTTCTTCTTCCTCATTCCCCCTCACTCTCTATATTTATCATCTTCGTCTTCTCTGACATCATCTTATTCTAGTTTTTATTTCTTTCTTATTTGTCTTTTTTTTTCTTCACATTACATTTCTTCTTCTTTGTTTTATTTTTTCTCTTGAGTTTTCTTCTTCTTCTCGAAGTTTCTCATCTAGATGAAGACGGTTGAAATTTTCTTTTCCACCGTTTTCTTTTATTCTACTCGTGTTTTTATTTCTTCTTTTCTACGTCTTATATTTCACTCATTCAGTAATTTAGATTTTCAAGGATTCGAGATCTTTTTAAAATTTAATTAAGTTTGTTATCTTTTGATTATGGTTATCTTTCATTGTTTTATTTTTATTTTTCTATTTGTGAGTATATTTTAAAATGGTAGATATAAATTTATAATCAGTGATTTTTAATTTTGACATACTTTTATAAAATTCAAATTTTTAAAAATGCACCAAAAACTAAACCCTACACCCATCTATACAAACCCTAAACCCAAACTCCACATTATAAACCCCTCCTCCCCCTAATTAAAGAACCTACACCCTAAACCCAAAATCCACATTATAACTCCCTCAACTTCACACCTGAATCTCATATTACAAATTAGTTTTAGATTTGCTTTTATTTTTATTTTATTTATAAAAGTTTTTTTAATGGTTGTTTTCTTCTCCTTTTTATTCTTCTCTAGTTATTCTATCTTCTTCTTTTTTCTTCCATTTTTTATTCATTGTTATCATCTTCTTTTTTATGCTTCTTCTTCATCTTCCAATTTTTGTTCTTCAATCGGTTCTTATGTCTTTATATCCTCCAACTCAATATTCTTCTTTTTCTTTCTAATTTTCTTTACATTCTATTTCCGATTTTTCTTTTCCCTCATTCCCCCTCTCTCTCTCTATCTTTATCATCTTCGTCTTCTTTAACATCATCTTATTATAGTTTTTATTTATCTCTTCTTTGTCTTTTTTTTCTTCACATTCCATTTTTTCTTTTTCCTCGTGTTAAATTTTCTTCTTCCTCTCAAAGTTTCCTATCTTGTTTTCCATCGTCTTCTTTTCTCTTACTCTTGTTTTTCATTCTTGTCTACGTTTTGTATTTCACTTATCAATTCATTTGATAGTTAGATTTTGTTAATTCATGAATTCAATTAATATTAGATTAACGCGTTTTCTTTTTAATTACTTTTCATATTTTTGTAATGTGTTTATTTTCCATGGAAGTAATAGCTTTACATTTTGTTAATTTGATAAGAACTTATAAAATGTGAAAGCATAAAAAAAATTAGTTAAATTTTGTAATGGTTGTTTTCTTCTCCCTCTTATTCTTTTTTACTGATCCCATATTTTCTTTTTTTTTCTTCCATTTATTCATTCATTGTCATCATCTTTTTTTTTCAGCTTCTTCTTTTTCAAATTTTCGTTCTTCAATCCTTTCTTGTGTCTTCATATCCTCCAACTTACTATTCTTCTTTTTCTTTCTAATTTTCTTTACATTCTTTTTACGTTTTTCTTCTTCCTCATTCCCCTCACTCTCTAGCTTTATCATCTTCGTCTTCAGAGACATCATATTATTCTAGTTTTTATTTATCTCTTCTTTGTCTTTTTTTCTCTTTACATTCCATTTTTTCTCTTTGATTTATTTTTTCTCATATTCGAGTTTTCTTCTTTTTCCTCTCCATATTTTCCATCTTCTTTTCCATTGACTTCTTTTCTATTACTCGTATTTTTATTAGTTCTTGTGTACGTCTTGTATTCCACCTATCAATTCATCTGATACTTTAGATTTTCAAGGATTTATGATGTAGTTTTTTTTAATATTTATATAGTTGAGATCTTTTGAAAATCTTTGTTATCTTTCGATTCTGGATTTGCTTTAATTGTTGTAGTTTTTTTTCTATTTGTGAATGTAATTTTGAAAGGTAGATATCAAGTTATAATCAATGATTTATAATTGCGATTTTTATAATAATTCAAATTTTTAAAAATGCACCAAAATCTAAACCCTACACCCATCAATATAAACCCTAAACCCAAACTCCACATTATAAACCCTCCTCCCCCAAAATTAAAGAACCTACACCCTAAACCCACAAATCCACATTATAACTCCCCCTCAACTTCACACATGAACCTCATATTACAAATTAGTTTTAGATTTGCTTTTATTTTTATTTCATTTATAAAAGTTTTTTTTTAATTGTTGTTTTCTTCTCCCTTTTATTCTTCTCTAGTGATCCTATCTTCTTCTTTTTTCTTTCATTTTTTTATAGATTGTCATCATCTTCTTTTTTCTGCTTCTTCTTCATCTTCCAATTTTTGTTCTTCAATCGGTTCTTGTCCCTTTCTATCCTCCAACTCACTATTCTTCTTTTACGTTCTAATTTTCTTTACATTTTATTTCCGATTTTTCTTTTCCCTCATTCCCCCCCCTCTCTTTCTCTCTCTCCCTATCTTTATCATCTTTGTCTACTCATATTATAGTTTTTATTTATCTCTTCTTTGTCCTTTTTTTTCTTCACATTCCATTTTTTCTTTTTCCTCGTGTCAAATTTTTCTTCTTCCTCTCAAAGTTTCCTATCTTGTTTTCCATCGTCTTCTTTTCACTTACTCTTGTTTTTCGTTCTTGTCTACGTTTTGTATTTCATTTATCAATTCATTCTATGGTTTAGATTTTGTTAATTCATGAATTCAATTAATATTAGTTTAACACATTTTCTTTTTAATTATTTTTATATTTTTGTAATGTGTTTATTTTCCATGGAAGTAATAGCTTAACATTTTGTTCATTTGATAAGAACTTATAAATTGTGAAAGCATAAAAAAATAGTTAAATTTGGTAATGGTTGGTTTCTTCTACCTCTTATTATTTTTCATTGATCCCATCTTTTTTTTTTTTCCGTTTATTTATTCGTTGTCATCATTTTTTTCTTTTTCTTCTTCCTCTCAAAGTTTCCTATCTTGTTTTCCATCGTCTTCTTTTCTCTTACTCTTGTTTTTCATTCTTGTCTATGTTTTGTATTTCACTTATCAATTCATTTGATAGTTTAGATTTTGTTAATTCATGAATTCAATTAATATTAGATTAACGCGTTTTCTTTTTAATTACTTTTCATATTTTTGTAATGTGTTTATTTTCCATGGAAGTAATAGCTTAACATTTTGTTAATTTGATAAGAACTTATAAATTGTGAAAGCACAAAAAATAGTTAAATTTGGTAATGGTTGGTTTCTTCTACCTCTTATTATTTTTCATTGATCCCATCTTTTCTTTTTTCTTCCGTTTATTTATTCGTTGTCATCATTTTTTTTTCTTCTTCTTCCTCTCAAAGTTTCCTATCTTGTTTTCCATCGTCTTCTTTTCTCTTACTCTTGTTTTTCGTTCTTGTCTACGTTTTGTATTTCACTTATCAATTCATTCTATAGTTTAGATTTTGTTAATTCATGAATTCAATTAATATTAGATTAACGCATTTTCTTTTTAATTATTTTTCATATTTTTGTAATGTGTTTATTTTCTATGGAAGTAATAGCTTAACATTTTGTTAATTTGATAAGAACTTATAAATTGTGAAAGCACAAAAAAATAGTTAAATTTGGTAATGGTTGGTTTCTTCTACCTCTTATTATTTTTCATTGATCCCATCTTTTCTTTTTTCTTCCGTTTATTTATTCGTTATCATCATTTTTTTTTCTTCTTCTTCCTCTCAAAGTTTCCTATCTTGTTTTCCATCGTCTTCTTTTCTCTTACTCTTGTTTTTCGTTCTTGTCTACGTTTTGTATTTCACTTATCAATTCATTCTATAGTTTAGATTTTGTTAATTCATGAATTCAATTAATATTAGATTAACGCATTTTCTTTTTAATTATTTTTCATATTTTTGTAATGTGTTTATTTTCTATGGAAGTAATAGCTTAACATTTTGTTAATTTGATAAGAACTTATAAATTGTGAAAGCACAAAAAAATAGTTAAATTTGGTAATGGTTGGTTTCTTCTACCTCTTATTATTTTTCATTGATCCCATCTTTTCTTTTTTCTTCCGTTTATTTATTCGTTGTCATCATTTTTTTTCCCGCTTCTTCTTTTTCAAATTTTCGTTCTTCAATCCTTTCTTGTGTCTTCGTATCCTCCAATTTACTATTCTTCTTTTTCTTTCTAATTTTCTTTACATTCTTTTTACGTTTTTTCTTCTTCATCATTCACCTCACTCTCTATCTTTATCATCTTCGTCTCTGAGACATCATATTATTTTATTCTATTTTTATTTATCTCTTCTTTGTCTTTTTTTCTCTTTACATTCCATTTTTTCTTCTTTGATTTATTTTTCCTCATATTCGAGTTTTTTTCTTTTTCCTCTCCATATTTCCCATCTTCTTTTCCATTGACTTCTTTTCTTTTACTCGTATTTTTTTAGTTCTTGTGTACGTCTTGTATTCCACCTATCAATTCATCTTATAGTTTAGATTTTCAAAGATTTATGAAATAATTTTTTTTATCTTTATATAGTTGAGATCTTTTAAAAAAATTTGTTATCTTTCGATTCTGGATTTACTTTAATTGTTCTAGTTTTTTTTATATTTGTAAAAGTAATTTAGAAAGTAGATATAAAGTTATAATCAATGATTTATAATTCTGATTTATATAATCATTCAAATTTTTAAAAATGCACCAAAAACTAAACCCTACACCCTAAAACCTAAACCCCACATTGTAACACCCCTCCCCCCCAAAAGCAAACGACCCTAACCCTAAACCCAAACCCACGTTATAACTCCCCCCCAAACTACCCTACACCCTACACCGAAACCCCACGTTATAACTCTCCCCTAAACCGCATGGATTTGCTTTTATTCTTATTTTTTTCCTTAAAACATTTTTTTTTATCGGTAATGTAGTGTATTCAAATTTTTAAAAATGCAACAAAAATTAAACCTTACGCGAATCAATATAAACCGTACATCGTGTACCCCAACCCCTTTTTTAAATTGTTTTTTACTTCTTTCATATTTTTTCCTTCATTTTCTACCGTTTTTCCTTATTCTTATCAAAATTTATAATCTCTTTTTCTTTTCCTCTCTCTTCATCGATATCTTTTTATTTCCTGGTTTTTATTCGTTTTCTTCCTTTTATTTACAGTTTGTTTTTCAACTGGCTTTGTGTTCTTATTCTTCATTTTTATCTTTTGATTTTTCCACTTCTTTATTATTCACATATTCTTCAATTCTTTTCTTCTTTTGTTTTGTTTTTTTGTTCATTTTTCCCGTCTTCGTCTTCAAACTTTTGTCTTTCCTTATTTTTTATTCAATTTTTCCTTCTTATTTCAACTTGTACTTCATCATTTTGTAGTATCAGTATTTTTCTTTTTTGCAACATCTTATTTATCAGTTTCGTCTTCCTCTTTATTTTATTTTTATTTTTTTCTCGTCTTCTCATATTTCTTCTTCTTCATCTCCTCATACCTTTTTGCTATTTTTTTTCAGTTGTAGTTGTTTCATCTTCTTTATTTTATTTGTGTAACATCTTAATTTTCTGGTTTTCTTTGTCTTTATCTTCTCGTACTTTACTTTCGTCTTATTTATCTTCCGATTTTCTTCTTTCAAATTTTCCTTCTTATTCTCTGCTATTATGTTATTCTTCTTCTTCATTATATATGTCTTGTTATCTAAATGCATCTTTTCAGGTATTATACTTTGCTTCTTTTTCACGATGTTTTTCGTCTTCCTGGTAATATATTTCAGAGAAGATGATTAGAGGAGATAATCTTTCAAGTAAAGATTACAAACTCTTTGTTCACCCATCCTTTGAAATGGAGCTTGTCCAAGTCAGAAATCTTAGAGAGGAAGTGTTAAGGATAAATTCTATAATCAACAAACTTGAAAGGCTTTTGGAAACAGATTCGTAGACTCTTGATGAGGCATTCGAGAATTGACAGTTTCATTTTATTTCCCCATTAAAGAGACTGTCAGGAATCACGAAAGTATTTGACCATGACTCTCATTTGCGAAGGGTTCACTTACTCTTGTTGCCGCCACCATTTTAACATTGGAATGATTTGTGCATTCCTATATGTGAATATTTGGACTCTACAATGTATAATTTTAATCGGCAATGTTGATGTATTCAAATATTCTTCCATAATAATTGGTTTTGTATTTACTTTTATTTTTATTTAATCTTAAATGTAGTATTATTTTTTTATAATCGGTAATGCAGTGTATTCAATTTTTTAAAAATGCACCAAAACCTAAACCTTACACCCATCAATATAAATTGTACATCATAACCCCATTTTATCTTGTTCTTTTTTTACTTTGTCTATACTTCTTTTCTATTTTTTTCCTTCAATTTCTACCATCTTTTTATTCGTTTTCTTCTTTTTATTTACAATTTGTTTTTCAATTAGCTTTGTGTTCTTATTCTTCCTTTTTTTTATCTTAGATTTTGTTTCTTGGGGATCATTAACCATAATTAGAGACATAATGGATCTTGACATATACCACCACTAATCATTAACCATAAGTAGAGAGGATTTCTATTTAGATTACAACCCAGTCTATGCATACTCTTCATCTAGTCTTGTAGTTGCCGATTCCAAGAAAGCCTTAACTGTTTCTAGTTTTTTTTATTACCTTCTTTCTTTCCTCAGTGGCTGCTTTGATTTCTTGGCTTCACAGCTCCAGTTCGCCACCCCACAACATTCTCCGGCTGGAATCCCTCTAACTCCGACCCAGTGGGATGGCCTTACATCAGGTGTTCCTCCTCATACAAACTTGTTACAATGACCAATGTCGTCTCTGTTCAGATGGCTTTACCTTTCCCTTTTAACATCTCTTCGTTTAGCTCACTTTAGAAACTCGTTATCTCCAACACCACCCGAACTATCTCTTCCGATATCGAAGATTGCCCTGAACTTAGATTTATAGATTTAAGCTCAAACAGATTCATTGGTGAAATACCTTTGACTGTAGGGAAGCTCAAGAATCTCCAAGAACTCAGTCTGTTAGATTTATCAATATATCAACCACTGCTGTTACACCCTAACCTCACATTACAAACTGGTTCTGGATTTACTTTTATTGTTTTAGTTGTTTTTGTTTTAAATCAGCAATGTTAGTGTATTCAAAATTTGAAAAATGCATGAAAAACTAAACCCTACATCTAACAGTATAAACCCTACACCCTAAACCCTAACCCAACATTAACTCCCCCCTCTAAACCATACATCCTAACCCACATTATCCTCCCCCCCCCTCCTAAACCGTACATCCTAACCCCACCTTACAAAATGATTCAAGATTTATATATAATAGCAAACTGAATAAATGCCTTTTGTTGTTGTGCCTTTTCGTTTTTAACCGTTTTTTCTGTAACCGCTCACCTAAAGAGTTGCGTCTTTTCGAGTCCTATCTTTTCAGTGATAACTGCTAAATTTTCGAGTCCTATCTTTTCATTTTTTCATTCCACAATATTAAGTTTAGAATCCAAGTCATAGTTGGCCCTGCTATAGGTCCTTTTTCTCTCATAGTCACTGTTTAATCTTCTTACGCCATTGTCACTATAGTCTCCACCAGTCTATGTTTCTATAGTCGCCTTAGACATCCCCTCCCCAGTTTCCGCCTTCACTGTAGTTTTATTTGGTCT
Source organism: Microthlaspi erraticum (assembly GCA_902728155.2). NCBI lineage: Eukaryota > Viridiplantae > Streptophyta > Magnoliopsida > Brassicales > Brassicaceae > Microthlaspi > Microthlaspi erraticum. Next base: position 169,145 of record CACVBM020001695.1, on the reverse strand, counting down.
CCACCATCGACATGTAAATTAAGTTACCCAGCGTTGTTCCTTACGTTGAACAGCATATTGATTTACTATAATAGTAATTGTAGATCTTAAAAATGCTGTCTATTTTAGATAGAGATTTTAGTTAATCATAGTAAATTTTTCAATTTATGGTAAAAAAAGAATCAAGTCTAACGGTGGTGTTTGTTCATCTTTGGTAATCTAACATGTAGGATTTTCTTTCTTTAACACAATGTGAAGTCATGATCAATTGATTAAATCAACATGTATCTTCCTTCTCGAAATAATTTTTTTGTAATCATTTTTTTCGAAAGGAAACCAGTAGATGCCTGCGGTCCTACACTGTGCAGATTAAAAATAAACAAGTGAAAAGGCACGTCCGATAGTGTCCAGTGGCCAGAGAAAGAAAACAACATGCTGAATCATTAAGAGCGGTTCCCCCAAACCAACCGGCACAAACAAAACGACACGTCAAGGAGACGTGATGGTGATCAAAGGAATACATCCAAGCAAGAAATGATACTGCTTACCTACGAGAAAAAAATGGAGCAGGAAACGGTTATAGAAAATGTGGAGGAAAATTCACGCACGGGAGGACCGGAGGAGATAGGAACTGGTTACAGAGATAACCAAAGAAAACATGAGATGATTCACGCATGAGACGTCAAGGAAACGTGAAAAAGGCTCACGTGAGACTTGAAGGAGACAAGGAGCAGGCTTATACAGCAAATCAGAGAAAGTTTTAGAAAATTACCGGATCACATATGGTGAAGAAAGTATAAGTCAATGAGTGAGATAGAAACGAGACAATTGGTGGATTACGGAGATTCGGCTCAAGAACATAAAGCGAGTTTTAACGTATAGGAGAAACCACAATTATACTATGAAGCTTCTGAGAATATAGAATGGAGAGATGCCATGGAAGAAGAAATTAAAATGATCGAGAGAAAGAAAACCAAAGAAGAAGAACATCATTGGTGTGAAATGGATATATCGTATCAAGAAAGATGCGTATAGAAATTATACAAAGTACAAAGACAGGCACGGCTCTGATGAAAGGGCTCTCAAAAAGATGAAGAATAGTAAAGTTGAGGAAGCAAAGACGTTTAAATTTTAAAGGAACATGAATGGAGATTAAAAGTTCAAGATTAAAAGTTCATGGAAGGCATGAAGTCAGAGTTTGAAACGACGCAATTGGTGTTACCACCGACAACAATTTGTGCTCCTTCGAGTGGTTCAATTGCTTGGTAGAATATAGAGAGACATGAATTTCAAATGTAACATCGATTTAGCCTTGGTTTTTATTGTTAACTAGGTGGTTGTCCCGCACCTTGTGCGGGTACAATATTTTTTAAACACATTAATTAATTAAAGATTTTAATAATATAAGATAGTAGAAATTTGATTGTATTCATCGTTTTTTTTTGCCGATTTCTAATTTTTGTAATCATGATGTGTTAATTTTTTTTTTCTTTCTCATTCTTTTACATAATCTTCGCCATTCGCTTTCTTTAAAATATGCAAAAGATTTTCCACTTCTTGTTTTCTTCTCCAATTATCCCATCTTCTTCTTTTTCTTTTAAGTTTATATTCGTTCTCATCATTTTTCTTCTTCCAATTTTTGTTCTTTAATCTTTTCTTGTATCTTCATATTCTCCAACTCACTATTCTTTTTTTTTTCTTTCTAAATTTCTTACACACTTTCTCCGGTTTTTCTTCTTACTCAATCCTTCTCTCTATCTTTATCATCTTTGTCTTCTCTAACATCATATTATTGTAGTTTTTATTTATCTATTCTTTATCTTTTTTCTCCTCACATTCCATTTCTTCTTTGATTTCTATTTCCTCATGTTCGACTTTTATTCTTCTCCAAATTTTCTATCTTTTTTTCACTGTCTTTTTTTCTTTTACTTTTTTTTATTTGTTCTTGTCTACATCTTGTATTTCACCTATCATTTCATTCGATAAATTAAATTTTCAAAGATTTGTGAAATAGTTTCTATCTTTATTTAGTCGAGATCTTTTAAAAATCTATTGGTTTTGTTATCTTTCGATTCTGATTTGCTTTAACTGTTTTAGTTTTTTTCTATTTGTGAATGTAATTTATAAAGGTAGATATAAATTTATAACCCTTAATAATTCAAATTTTTAAAAATGCACCAAAAACTAAACCCTACACCCATCAATATAAACTACACCCTAACTCAAACCCCAGAGTGTAACACCACCACCATCCACCCCCACCACCTAAACAACCCTACACAGTAAACCCAAACCCACAATGTAATCCCCCTCTCCCCTAAACAACCCTACACCCTAAAGGTCTAAACCCATTACAACACCCCCCTTTCCCTCCCCCAGAAACCGCATACCCAAACCCCACATTTTACAAATTGGTTCTGAATTTGCTTTTATTTTTATCTTTTTTCTTAAAATAAGTTTTTTTTATTTAATCGGTAATGTAGTGTATTCAAATTTTTTTTAAAATGCACCAAAAACTAAACCTTACGCCATCAATATAAACCGTACATCGTAAACCCCAACCCCATTTTATCTTCTTCTTCTTTTACTCTGTCTTTTACTCATATTTTTTCCTTCATATTTTTTTCTTATCGAACTTTCTATTTTCTTTTTCTTTTCCTCTCTTCAATCTTCATCGTTATATTTTTATTTCCTGGTTTTATTCGTTTTCTTCCTTTTATTTACAATTTGTTTTACAATTGGCTTTGTTCTTATTCTTCGTTTTTTTTATCTTTTGATTTTTTCAACTTCTTTATTGTTCACATATATTCTTCAATTCTTTTCTTCTTTTGTTTTCTTTCTTTTGTTTTTTCCATCTTCGTCTTCCAATTTCGTCTTTTCCTTTTTGTTTCAGGTTTTTCTTCTTATTTCCTCTTGTATTCTTCATCAATTTATATTATCAATCTTTTTCTTTTTTTCAACATCTTATTTATCAATTTTTTCTTCCTCTTTATTTTTTTTTCTCATCTTCTCATATTTCTTCTTCTTCATCTCCTCATACATTTTTGTTATTTTTTATTTTAATTGTTTTAGTTTTTTCTATATGTGATTGTATTTTTGATTGGTAGATAGAAAGTTATCAATGATTTTTAATTTTAATATAATTCCATTCTATTATTCAAATTTTAAAAAATGCACCAAAAACTAAACCCTACACCCAACAATATAAATTCAACACCCTAAACCCAAACCCCACATTATAACCCCCCCCCCTCCCTAAACAACCCTACACCTTAAACCTAAACCCTCATTATAACCCCCCCTCCTCCCCCTCTAAACCGCACACTGAACCCCACATTACAAATTGTTCTAGATTTGTTTTTATTTTATTTAAAGAAGTTTTTTTTTGTTTTTAATCGTTAATGTAATGTATTCAAAAAATTTAAACCAAACACTAAACCTTACACCATCAATATAAACCGTGCATCAGAAATATCTCAACCCCATTTTATCTTCTTATTATTTTACTTTGACTTCTACTTCTTTCAGATTTTTTTCCTGCATTTTCTACCATTTTCTACCACCTGACACGCAGGAGATCCTAGCAAAAACTAAACCACACACCAACCAATACAAACCTTACCTTATAAACCCTAACTTTATAGTAAACCATCCAGAAACAGTATTCCATAAACACATATTATACTATTGTTTTCTATTTGCATAAAATGTTTTACTTTTATTTGAAGTAGTTTTTGTTGTTGTTGTATAAAATAGGCATTATTGATGTTGAATATTAAATCGAATAAGATGACCCAAACGTTTGGAGATATCCTTCTTATGTCCAAAATTATTTTAGCCATCTCACAATTCAAGTTGATAAAAGGCTCTCCAGAACAAAGATTCAACTGAGGATTTCAATATAGAGTCCCTCAAGCTCCGCCACTACAACCCACTCTATGCATACTCCTTCATCTAGGTCATGTGCTCTGTCATATATATCCATCCAAAGACTTTTCGAGTAGCTATTTTAACTTTACAACTATGATGTGTGCATTTATAGTAGCTCCGTGGAAATTAACTTCCTTGCACCGTATTTTCAAATAGACCACACTTCCTTGAAGAAAAAATTTAACAGCCAATGATGCATCTTTTCATCCTCTCTTGGAGCTTGATGATGTTGCATGATGAGGAACAGTTTGCCGGCTTATCTCACTTATGTCAATTGAGGAAGATGGTAAGTGTTTAATTTGTATATGTGGCCTTGGCTTTGGAATTAAAGTGGCGTTCCACTTCTGTGCTTATCTAGCTCTGCACAGGATTTGAGATAACAGAGCTGTTTTAGACAACTATACATCAGAACAATGAACAAAGATTACAAATAATTATTCAAATCTGTTAAGCAACCAAGGCGAAAGTTCATTATAATCCACATAGCGTTCTTTAGACATTACCAAGAAACATGAAGTCTAAACTCAAATTCTCTGAATTTTCTCTCGTCCAAGATATTATTATGTTCTTACTTTCTATTAGAACGTATTAGAGTGAATTACCTGAGATTTAAACAATTAACCAATAATAGGGGAAGGTTATCCCTGAAAAAAATAAATTCCATGATCCAATACTTATAAGCAACACACACAGAAAGGTTTTATTCTATGAATAAAATGAATGATAATCTGAGCCAAAATAATTAAACACTTGTATAACGTCATTAGTTTCTTTCAAAAGCACTTCCAAAAGATAGTAAAGAAACGAATATGGCATGGAAACAGAATGTCAATATGAAGAATCACATGTATCCAAGTAACCAAATAGCTAGACAAATAGTAACCAGATAAAATATCAACAAAGACCTTCTCAGTGTAAAATTGGCAAAAAAAATCGCCTCTCAAAAGGAAGATAATGTCTAAGAAAACACACTAACCTTGATATTGGACAAAAGAATAGTAGACTCCAGAAAAAAAGTCGAACATAAACCAAGAAGAATAGTGATGTAAGTTGATATAGAGATCCGAACTTTTGCCGAAGAAATCAGCTTGTACTCTGCCCCACCGCTTGCTGCCGCAATAGGATGATTTATGTCTTGACATGAGAACAAAGTCAAGATACAATACACATCGCCAATAATTAGAAAACATGATAACAAAGTTTAAAAGTTAAACATAGGTAGTAATCAATATACTCTTACCAAAATTCAAGTTATAAAAAACTGTTGAGCTGAGAACCACGTTTAAGATGAAGACGAACAATTTTTCGTGAATCTAACAGATCACCACATTCCTTTCATAACAATTCTCAACCTTAAACGTGTATGAATCAACATACGGTAGCACAGCTGGCATGAGTTGTTTAACCCCATGCGATAATATTACCACCTAGATTAAATCTTGTGCTCTTATTATTGGTCCCTAGAATAATTGACGAATATTATTACCACCTAGTTAGCCCTTTGTATGAAAATTGTCGCACGATTGCTGATGTTCTGATGATGATAGCACACTCTTGAATTGTTAGGGTTTAGGGTTTAAGGTATGCCTCAAAAATAACTTGTTACTACAGAACCACACAACCCGGCAAGGTTGAATGGTTAGTAGCCCTAAAACCTAAACCCAAAATATCCATCCACGAATCTCGTCAAGAAGAATCATAACGATCAAAATCACTAAACATATCAATACTCAAACACAAAGCTCCCTTCTGAATCATTAAGCAGATTGTGGCCTCTTACTATCGTAGTTCTAAACCCCACTTAAAAGAATCAATACTCGAACCTAGCTCCATAATTAATTCATTAAGCAGATCATGATCTTCTATTGTAATCGAATAAATAAACATCTTTCTTGCTACTTTATTCCTCCGATAAAGTTTGGTGGCGAAGAAGAAAAGATATGGTTGATTTTGTATACCACATATGAATTTATATGTCTAAATTTTAGATTTTTTGTTAGTTTTCTATTTATTTTATATATATTTTCGTTTTTTTTAAGGATCAAATTTTAATAAAATTATTAATATGACGATAATATTAATATTTTCTAGTTTAAAATATTAAATACATGAATAATAACAAAAAGGAAATTATGAAGATTTAATCTAGCTTTTCATTAAGGGTATGTGGGTAATCAACCATCTGAGATTGAATGTGGTGACTCTAAACGAAATTTTCACTTTGCAAATAATATATTAGATGGATCTGGGATTTTTGATCGAGAGAGAGACAGAGAGAGAGAGAGACAGAGAGAGAGAGATGTTCCATGTCAATGCTTTTATGATCAATTCAGCTTCGTGGGCTATGGTTCTCCTTGCCTATCTTGAATGTTTCTTAGCTTTTAAAAACTATCAAATTTCTGGATTAGGATTCTTTAAATTTAGGGTTTCTAATTTTCTAATTTTTGGTGATTGGTGCTTAAAAGGGGTTTTGATTATTAATTGGGTTTGTTTTTAGGTGCAATCAGGTCAAATTTCGATTTAATACTGGTATTACATGGTTAAGATTTGTTCGGTTAGATGTAGTTTTGGTTATATATGGTTTGGTATCCGGTTTAAATTATAAACCGACTTAAACCAAGTTTGATGGGGATATAAGCTTTTTTTTTTTTTGTCAACGATGGGGATACAAGCTTAAAACTATTTTTTCGGAGAGAAAGGCTTTTTAACGTTCATTGTATAGGTCGAGAAATAGAGCATAGTTCGATGGACATCTGATGCTATGTCATAGTTCTTGTGGGAAATAGATCGTTTTCCCCAAAATAACTAAGCAAACTTTGAGTAGCGAAAATCAATCAAAGGGAAGTGTTGGTTTCGAAACGAAGAGATGAGTGTTAGTCGTAACTTATCAAATGAGGTAGTTATTAAGTTATGAAAAGTTAGCATTACGAACAGTTAGGTCTGTTCTTTTTTTTCTTTTTTTTTTTTTGAACAACTTTTTTTAAAGTTAGGTCTGTTCAGTTAATTAATCTTGTGTAAATGTAAAATAGTCAAAGATAAAGAGAGGTTTTCCATGTTTTATACTCGTATAAATTGTACAAGAAGCAATAACTTAAAAAATGACAGAAGAGCATAAAACTCTGGATCAGTCGCCTGAAAATACAGCCTGGATACGGAATAATTAAGCAATATATGATGTATAGACTGGATTGATGATAGATAAACCACAGAATGATGAGGAAAGTAAAAATGGTTGGATATATTATGGTTTGGGATCAAAAAATTCCGTAAATATTTTGTTTCTATTGGGGTTATTTTGATAATTCAGTTTGAGTTTGGATTCGGGAACTTTAGGTTACGTTTGGGAATTTTGGTTCGGTTTGAAAATTTTACTCCTTATTTATGATTAATTTCTTTGCGAGATTTTTTTTTCTCTTTTCAGTTTTCTAAACCAAAAAGGCGATAAGAGGTTGGAACAATTTTGTCTATGTTAGTGATTAAATTTTTTAGAGTTTCTTGCAGTTGTGGTTTGAATATTTAACATGATTTGTGTGACTATGTCCCCTTGACACCTTTTCAATTATAAAGCTGAATGTTTGTGAATTACGTGCGGAACTTGAAATAGAACTGTACTTTACAATGCATGAGAAAACTCGTATATCCACTGCTATTGCTTGAAGGTATAACTTTCTTTTTGAATATCAACACATATCAATATTGTACCTCAAAACATTTATTTAGTAGAAGGGGATATGCAATGATAGAGAAGATCTAAGATAATTAATTAAGAAGATCTAGGATAATTAATTAATAAGTATATCTATAAAGTAATATTCGATAAAGTAGTAATCATTATAAGATAATAAATTTCGCAGATTCCAACTCGAGTCAGTGTAAAAATGAACAAAATGCGATAAAATGATTAGATAATAATATTTTTCAAACACCTATGTAAAAATATGGTCCCAAATATAAGTTAGCGTAATAATTATATAAAACTATACATTCTATATGACTAAGAAAATTATTAAACTATGAATTTAAATTTATCTCTAACTTTTTATTATATAAAAAACTCCTAATGCAATTTTTCTATACATATAAAAGTGTTAAATATGTTCTAAACACATTATTTCCAACTTAATTAGTAGCTATAATTTTTTCAAAACTTTTTAGTTTTTATCATGTATAAAATTGTTATATAACTATTTATATAAGCTAATAAAATATATGTTTTATTACGATATCCAAAAAACTTGATCATAAATTGAAGTTTATGTATGTTATATTAACAAATTCATTATTTTATATCTTTAATTCATTATCATTTAAAGAATAATTTTCGAAGATTATAAATTAAAAAATTATGTTTATATATTAATAAATATTAAATTTATTCATAAAGTAATGTCTCTATAAGATAATAAATTGTCAAAGTCCCAACATTAGTACTTTATAAATTTTTACCGTGGTAATATTCAATTAGGTCATAAGAGAGGCAAAAGAAGAAAAAATTGGTATTTTAAAGCATAAAAAAAATATAAATTTCGGGAATGATACCGTCAGTTCTTTTGCGTAAATATGTTTAGATGTTTAGCCTAATAAGTCCATAAAAATATGGTGTTAATAGAAAAAGAAAATACCAACCATGTGGAAATTCAAGAAAATACATTACAAAGAATATTTTATAAATCAAACCAAATTTGTTCATGGTTTTTCAAAACATCGAAAATTAATTAGATGGCGTTATGATTTATAACTTTTTACAGGTATTACTATAGTGTTATTGAACATATTCAATAAAAAAAAGTTATATAAAATGTGATTCCGCGCGATTTCGCGCGGGTTCAATTCCTAGTTTTCTTAAAAGAAGTAGTTGTTTTGTGGTTCTTTCTCTTATCTCTTTGTTCATTGGTATTTAGTGGATCTCCCGTTCTCTAGATTTGCTTTGAGTAAGTTACCCAATGGTTGCTAAACATGACATATGAAGCACCTACATTATTGTTATAGTTTCTTGATTTCGTGTGTATTACCTCCTACAAAAAAATTATGTTGAACCTCTTTGTAATGATATATGACTTACATTAACCTAAAATCTTCAGTGCGGTTTAATATGAGTTATAAATTTCTAATTAGGGTAAAACCAAGCTTCTTTAATACAGTCGAAGACTTTTCGACATCTATTTGGTCCACAATCTCCTGTTGCAAAGTAGTAATTTACATGTTATTTTACTTCTTGCACCAAAACATTATCTTCATACTATGCAAGTTTTTGGGTGGGGCTCATTCTAGAGCTAACATATATGCCTTTTTTTCAAACGGCAATTCAGAAATAGTGTTGAGAGAATTATTTTTTCCAAACCATATATTCGTTATACCATTAACTTAGCTTAGAAGTATCATAATGCTATTCTTTAAGGATTTCCATTATGCCCCAAACTTAGCTTACACTAAGACTCCTTACTTGTTGCTTGTAGGCCTCGGACTTTTAACTTTTAACCGATACCCAAAAATCTGAATTGTGCCAACTCTAAATTTCTATATCCGATTGGTTTCGGGTATAAATCAAATCTCCCATTGGATAAAATATTTTAATACTCATGGATATCAAATAATACCCGAACGGAATCGATACTTGATCTGAAGTATGAGTATTGTGAATTATTTTTGATATTATATGAATTAATTTTTCGGTTTTCCAGATTTTCTTTGGGATTTCGGATACATTTCCAGTATTTATATTTATTCTTTTGTAAAACAAAATTGGGTTAATGGATATTTTTCGGGTTTTTGGGTATTTTTCGGAGATTTTGGGTATATTTTTGGATTTTCGGGTGATAATAATCAGGATATCAAAACCTGAATCATAATAGGAAAATATCGAGTATAATTTGGTTTTTTAGACTTGGACCCGATATACCCAAACCCGAATAAAGATTTGTTTCGACTCACACCGGCTCTCTAACTTAAGAGATATATACAACCGCGAGACCATCTTAGTTTGAATTACAATTAAGTCCCCACTTTCACGTCCATCAACTCACATGTTAGTAAAACGTTCATCAAATAATAGTATATGCTAAGAGGTTGCCTTTGGTTGCTCCAATGGAGAATTTGATCTCATCACTTGATGAATACAAAACAATTTTTCTCATCAGTCGATTGGTATGAAGATAAACACTGTTAAGAAGTGGTTACAGGGAAAACTAAAAATTATTGAATATTGAATTAAAATAATGATCTCTATAAGTAAAGTATGGAACCATTAGAGCCATGAACTTTGACTTGCGCTTTGGCTTAATCACTAACGTTAATGATTCTATCAAGATGCATATATAATTAACAGTACAGTAAACATTCAAATAGCAATATGCATACAACTTTAGTAAAAGAAGATTCAGTGATTCACCACAAACCAAGATCAAAATAAGGCGATCGAACCTTCTCTGATTGCCCATATGACGTTTAACCGGTGCATCTTTTTTTTTTTTCTTCTAACCTTTGTTTTGACAATAACAATGTGGCATGCACTTGCATCAACATAATTGTATTATAATGCACATGAATTATTCATGAGCTGCAAACTTTTATTCTTAAATAATCATGGGGACATTCCTCCAGTTGCATAAGCTGAACATCTGGTAGAACACTAATCTTCACGTATAGTAAAAAAAAAATAGGAAAAGAAGAGAGAAACACATAAATTGTTGGGTAAAACGAAAAAGAAAAAAACTTAATTCAGAATATGAGTTTTGAAACCAAAGAGCAGCCCAAGTAGTTCTGTTTGTTATGGCTCTATGCCATCATTATCCACTAATTTAGTTGTTTGATACAAAGTTATAACGACCGCAATTTATGTTAATCAAGTATTTAGCTAGCTTTGGTTTCCAGCTTTTTCATACCTTTTTACCTTTGTTGACTTCATGACCTTTCAGAAATTTCATGATGGGCTCAAAGTTGTCCAGCAACGACCACACAGTATACATTTATATCCACTTCGTCTGTGTTTCAGTTTTCATCATTAACAAATCACTCTCTCAGTATGATGTCTCTGTTTCCTAAGTTTTGTTGCTTGCAAGCATATGAATGAAGAAGAAAAAAACGTTGGCTCACTTGAAAGCCTCAGCGATATTGGCAAGCTAACTCTTGAAAAATGCAACTCTATGCTTATCGTCAAGCATGTGATGGATAGAGGCAGATCCGTCTTCTTCATCATCCATACCTGCAGTGTTGGATGAAGAGATCTAAACAACAATTAGCGAAAGAACTCAGTACTACCAGAAACTTGAGTAAGAAATTTTACCAACAACTAATTCAGCAAAGGAAGATTACTCCATAGGTCGTGTTCTTTTCAAAGTCGCTGCACCTGCGACTGCGACTGAGAAAATAGTCATGATTACGAAATTATTCGGTGGTGGCGGAGGCATGTTGCGTCATGAGCGGAGTCGAGCCAATCGCAAGACATGAGAACTGTCGCCCATAAATTCCAGCGACTAAAAAAGACGTCATGGACAGCACCCGCGTTCATCTCGAGCGACAGTTCAGTGTTATTTTCTTTCCCTCATAGGCTATTTTCTCCATCGCATGTCGTAGCCGCTGGCGACTTTGAAAAGAACACGACCATAGTCAAATCCCAAAGCAGCTTAACATCTAAACCATTATATTAACTCAAAACTCTTGAAATCAGGAGCTGTAGCCTTTTATTCTTATTCTTTACTTGTGCAGTAAGCTTTTTTTTCCTATATCAAGGGTAAGGCTTTACTTCAACCACTTTACGTCTAGCAGAAAATTGAATTCTGAGCTACGATATACAGAGAGAGATTTAAATATGAATCAATAAAGTGTCATATTTATTAATCAACTGACACCACTAGACTACCAAAGGTTTTTGTTAAAAACAAGGGCCGATAAAATATATATTCAGGGCCAGGGCCGCAAGCTGCTGCTTGCTTTGCTGCTCCCAAGGACGGCTCTGCAGTTACTTAAGTGGTGTCTTTTAGGTTAAGAGGTGTTGGTTCTTGTAAGTCACAATGAAGAGACACAACTCTTAGTTGTGTGTTGTCTTAGTATATAACCATGTAACACGTGATGTAACCACACATCAAGTTTCAGTATAATGAAATCATTTCCTCGTTAATCTTCTTCTTCACAAGAGACTCTTACTCTGCTTTTGTCTCTCTTCTCATCTTTCTCTGTTTCAAATCAATATTTCAACATGGTATCAGAGCTTTAATGGTCATGGAACATGTTTAAAGCACAAGAAAAGAATGAGAGAAGTCCGCTGCAACAAGAAGAGAAAGATAGAGAGTAAACGGGAGAGAAGAAAGAAGAAGATGAAGAAGAAGAAGAATAAGAAGAAAAGAAGAAATAGAAGAGAAAGAGGAAGGCTCCAAAAGAGAAGGAGGAGATAAGAGATCTTCTCAAAAGTCGATGGAGTTGTGGGAGGAAAATCATGAAACTTGATCGACAACGTCTTGGTGAAGCACAAGGATGCGGAAAAGGCATCACTCAATGGAGGCATCACTGAAAGAAGACGAACGAGAAACCGGTGACACAGTCAACCGAAGAAGACGTGGAGAAGAAGATTCACGCAAAGCACAATACGGGAACCGGTGACACAGTCAACCGAAGAAGTCGTGGAGAAGAAGATTCACGCAAGGCACTATATGAGAACCCGTTACACAGATAGCCGGAGACGTGAGGAGATTCACGTTTATAACGTCAAGGAGACGTTGAAGCAACAAAGAGGATGCTTACCTCTATGAATAAAAAAATGGAGCAACAGGGGATGCTTACCTCAGAAAAAATGGAGCACAGACGGTTAGAGTTAACCGGAGACGTGAAGAGAGTCACGTTTATGATGTCACGGAGACGTTGATGGTGTTTAAAGAAGACTAAAGCAAGAGGAGCAACCTTAGTGAAAAAGAAAAGGTAGTCGAGACCGGTCACAATTAACCGGAGACGACGTGGAGAGAGGATCCATGCGCAAGAGACGTCGAGGAGACGTGATGGTGATCATCGGAACTCACCAAAGGAAACGCAGAGGCTACAATGGAGAAAGAATAAAGAGTTTCTACTCAAGAGCATCTGCAGAAAAGGAAGAAGCTTGGAGTGAAGCCGAGATATGATTAAGGGGGAGTGTTGAAACCATAATCATATCTCTAAACCAGAATTACATTTACTACATAAGTTAGAACCAACATTTACATTTGACAGTTACTTGACAGTTACTCAAGTGGTGTCTTTTAGGTGAAGAGGTGTTGGTTCTTGTAAGTCACAATGAAGAGACACAACTCTTAGTTGTGTGTTGTCTTAGTATATAACCATGTAACACGTGATGTAACCACACATCAAGTTTCAGTATAATGAAATCATTTCCTCGTTAATCTTCTTCTTCACAAGAGAAGAGACAAACTCTTGTCTCTTACTCTGCTTTTGTCTCTCTTCTCATCTTTCTCTGTTTCAAATCAATATTTCAACAATACCATCATACCATGTTGATTCAACAATGGTTGAAGAAGGAACAAAAATATAAAGTGAAGTCAAAGAGAAAGATCAGAGAGTATAAAAACAAAGGGAAAATATATTGCATTAGTTGTGTAAACTGTAAAGTGTTATGTATTTATGTTACGTACAGTTTATTCTGAGCTTATATATATATATATATATATATATATATATATATATATATATATATACATTTGCTTAACGTAAGCTCGATTTAACAATCTAGTCGTTAACTAAAAAAAAAAATCTTCAACAGGTTTTCAATTTTTGTTTTAAATGTTACTAGAATTGAGCCCGCGCTACGCGCAGGTGGTGTTGTAACTATCAATTTTTAATGTTTTAGATGGTTGTTCAATTGATATATAATTATCAAATAATCATATCAGTTTTTATTGTTTTGGAAGTTTCAATTGACATATGAATATCAAAATGTTTTATACGCAGCGTTTAACTTTCTTGTTTCTCATTTTTTTATTTGGTTACAAACACGCGAAGAACTTCATTTTAAGAATTTATTTCGCCTATTATTTGTCTCAAAATCGAGACATGACAAAGATAAATCCAAAATGTAGCAATGCTGTCGTGTATTCGAAATCAGAAGTTTAGTCCATGTCGTGGCGATGGTTCTGCCCCATCTTTGTTATTGTCGTGAAGGAGTTGCTGTAGTCCTTGCCTATGATCTCATCTGTTCTTGTTTGTTAAGCATTGTTCTCAAGTCAACTTGTAAACAGTCATATGTATTCCATTTTGCAAGCATTGCTATTCTTATACTTTTATAGTTGTTTGGAGTTTTGTCTTAACGCATAAATTTCAAGGTCGAATTAGTAAAAAAAATTGTTATAATTGCTTGACTGTATCCCTCCTCTTCGTTATTCATTGTTCTTCACACTTTGACTTTTCTGTGTATCATACATAGAAAACCCATGTTAAAATACATGCCATGTAGAGAAATTCAATTGTAGACGAATGCGCTATTTTTTCATCAAGTTTGATAAGCAGACTAATACTTATGAAAATTTGTTCTCACTCATGAACTTTTGAATATATATTCTGCTCATCGATAACTATTATAAAAATATAAGAAACCCTACTCTTTCGTTGGCTATCGTCAGTTCAAGAGGCTCACATGTTGTATCTCCCTTGCCATTTCTAAGTGTCCATTGTCTACGTTCTCTTTAAAAAAAACTATTTTGGGCACTCGTCTGTTCCAAATGTCATTTTGAATATTATAAAAGTTGAGCATCTTATATTCCACAAACTTTGTAGGTGAAACTTTGGATTGATAATGTTATGAAACAGAAGTTTAGAGTGTTTGTTTGGTCTGAGCTTCCTTTGAGATAACCAAACTCTACTCTCATGGGCACCTCTTCCAAAGCACAAACAATCAATAGCATCACAGAACTCCACCAACTTACTCTGCTTCTCCATTGATGGTGATTATAAGGCTTTATCTAGGATACATCATACATCATTCCAAGCAAAAGTGCAATGAAGGTGATATTGAGATATTCCTTTGTTGAAATACTTCTTACCGTTTTTTGTTGCAACCAGTGCATCAAACACCTGTTCAGGCTACCATGGATAGCTCATTTAGCCCAAACTAACTCCACATTTTCTTTCATTAGTTGAACCTGCCAGCTAAAAACATACTGTTCAGTTTTTTTGGTCCTTGCTTTACTAAGTCATCTCAATTTGTTTTCTCCCCGATATTTTTGTAGTCGGCATCAGAATCTTCGCTACTACAGAGATTTTCTTCCATATAAGAAATCTCCTGTTATGAGGCACAAAAAGAAGGTAAGTAAACCAAATAATCGTAGAGGACATAAGATGTTGGAAGAAAATCAACGATATGATATGATTGGGTCACTCGACTCTTTCCCGGTTTCTAGTTCTTCATCTTCTTGCTTGTTTGCTTTAGGCGTCTTAGGTTTTCTCTCTTTCTTCGTTGACTCACTCGCCTCTTTCACGGTTTCTTCTTCACTCCCCTGCTTCATTGATTTAGGCTTCTTAGGCTTTCTCTGTTTCTTTGTTGAGTTGAGTTAGATCTTCTTGAGTATAGAGCCTGTCCGTCTTCTCTCTTCTTTGGTAAGATTTTTTTTGGTTAGCTATTCTCAGTTTGAGCAACTTGCCTGAGGCCCTAAGATAGTAAGCTTCTGTTTTTGAAATACAGGTTCTATTGGGTCAATGTCTTTTCTTAATATTATTTTGGAGGTCATCAATAAGCTACGCGTGGGTAGTTTTGTTATTTTTTCTCATTTACTTGTTTAGAAGAGAAAAAAAATATATCATAGTTTTTCCTCGGTTTCTGACTTTTATGATTTTATCTGAAACCTCAACCCGAACTCGACCTAGAAAACCCGAACCAAACCTGAACTGAAACTTAAGAAAAAAAAACGAAATAATTTTTATATCTCTAAACTTGAAACAAAAAACCTGAAAAAATTACAAAAAACCCCGAAATCCGGAAAAACTCCAAACGAACCCAAAAAACCCGAAACAAATTCGGAAGTAAAACTTTGAAAAACCTATACAATTTCTTTATGTCTAAACGCGAAAACACACGAAACCCAAAAAACTTGACCCAAAACCAAAACCTGAAGTTCCATGTTTCAAAACTCTTATTTATTATTTTTATATTTAATGTAGATTTTTAATATGTTTAAAAACTCTTAAGAATTCTTCTTTTAAAAAGAGAGAAGGTATTTTTTTGTTGTGTTTGTTTTTGCTGAAATTTCTAAGATCTTAAATATGCAGCCTTCAAACCTAACAATTAGCAATGTCTATAGATTTTTGGAAGACTAACATAAAAATGATACCGTTTGAAGATACATCCGCCAGCATGGCAATTATGCGCGGGTTTTTTTGTAATGATATTTCCTTTTAAAAATTATTTTGAGTTTTCTTTTTTTAATTTAGTTTTTGATTTACACCGCTGCCGAAGGACTCGATATGAAAATAAACTGCAAATTCTCTAGTTGATCCAAAATGACCGAGCTGAGTTTCAGCCATATATCATGCGTGCGGTGAAAGTTAGGCTTTAGAGGGAATCAATGACCTTACAGTGTCATAACATTTAGTGAGGTTGAAAGGGTTTTCTTTTATCAAAATAAAATAAAATAAATAACGTTTAGTGATGTTGGTCAGTTCAGGCACATCACATTTTCATAACTTTGTCAGCATTTAACTTGTATTAATGAAAGTGAAGAGAATAATAGCGCTAAAACAAACTTTGAAAGTGAAGAGAATAACAGTGATGAAACAAACTTTGAAAATGTAACATTCTTGTTAAACTATTTCTTTGCTTATGTTTCTAGATGAAATTTTCTATTGCCGGATTCCCTCAAATATGATCATGTAAAAGCAAAGCAAAGGTTTACATATGAGAAATATACGTCTTCTTCCAAGGTGAATGGCTAATCTTTTGTTTGCACATGCTCTCTTTGCTGCTATCGTCCCACACCTTCCATCTCTTTTAGTTACTTTCTCTTTCGCTGCCACCTCAAAGTTTAAAGTTAACAAAACTAATCTTCAAGAATGTAAAAAAAAAACTAAGCAAAAGACCTGATTTAGTTTGGTAAAGACTTTCAAATAATAATAATCAAGTAAGAGGACATGAGTTAGGTTAATGTGCAGAAATACAAAATTAAGATCAAAGAAACGTAAATACTAAGTTTTGGCATGGAGGATACATACTGTAAATCCTGGTTTCTTAACGTCGCCCAATTCAACAACAAATAAAAGATTCATTAAAGCAGCTTGTTAGAGAATAATTAGAATCACGTGGGAAACATATACAACTATGACCCATTCATTTGTGTATTTAATTCCTCTTACTTGAGATTGTTGAAACTGGTTCTTGAATCTAAAACTTAGTCGTCGAACGTTGTAGGAAAAGATTAAAACAAACCAAAGGCACACTAACCAGACTTTTTCAAGGTAGATAGACCTGACCGAATTTTCGTCGAGAGCCGACTTCCATAACCATAACAGGTATGCAATGCGTCACAGCTTCAATGGCCAGATTGACGCTATTTGAACACAATCTGCGCCTATAGTTATCTTCTCCTATGTGGATCCACAATCATAAAGCATTCACGCAATATTTGTGGGGAGCAAGATCTTCTTTAGCCCAAAACTAACAATTAAAAACAAATACTTTTAGGTACCTAATCACAGACAACCAGCTCGAAAGTAAATTTACATGTTTTACATCATTTAAAAAGCACCGAAAATTTATTTCTAGAGAGGGAGGCAAAAGTCAAACATAATACATATATAATAAAATGGTTTCAGGATACTACTACATAAACTCATCTCATCAAAATTATACAGGCCAAGTGAAAATATTTGCAGCAAGACACCACTTTGTATTTACTTAAAGGCACGTCTGAATTGTCCTTTCTCCTTCACTTAGAAAAGGAGGAAGCAGAGCACAGTAACAAACAAACATATTTAAAAGAACCTGTATAAGATTGCTCACTTTTCCTGTCCCATTCCGTGTTTGACTCTGAAGCTCTTATCTAAGAAAATTTTCAGTTTTCAGAAGAAACAGATTGCTACCATGACACAAAAATCTACCAAACCAAACATATCTAGCAATTTATGATGGTAATGCATTGGAAAGATATGGTTCAAATAATCTAACATAGCTATCAATCTATGATGGTGCAATAAATGCAGTGGAAAGAAATGGTCCAAATAATCACAGAAGTAAGAACAAGAGAGAAGAGAATTAAGGCAAAGAATATACCTGCTATCATGACGAAGGTTGCGAACCAAAAGAGTGGGCGGGAGATAGTGTGATGCAGCAATTCATTTGCCTGGTTTGACACGATGAAGTTGCTCGGTAAGGTTTCAAAACGAAGTGATATAGAAATCAATCTAGACTCTGCAAAAAAGCACAGACAATGACCGGAATTAAACTGGACCTGAATGTCGATGTCAGTTTCACCACCCAAGTTGCCGATGGATATCTTTTTCCTATAGATTTACATATAAAGCTCAGCTCGCATCGGGGAACTGAAAATAATAGACTTAACTAAAGCTTGTACTAATTAAAGAAAGGATAAAGAGACTACCTTTGGTTCAGCAGCAAGCAGAGAAGGTCCCTACTGTTCAGAAGAAAAAGAACATAGAAGATAAGTCTTTGGTATTATAAAAATATCACAGTTTGAGCAACGCTATGTGTTTGACTGGTAAAGAACCCGAAAACCGGGGTTGGATATGCCTCATAGTATGTCGAAAGTGAGACGAACAACATTTGGACTTGCTCCGCCACTACCTAAAAAGCCTTCTGATTCTTGGCTTCTCCGTAATCTGTTTCATCCCCAAAAGAAGGATATTGAAGAAAACTCCAAAATCCCAGTCTCCATGAAAGAGTAGATGAACCTGCTTTGAAATTGAAACCCAATTTGAATTGGAACAATCGTGCAAGCATGAAAATCCCAGTCTTCGATTCATTGGAACATTCTTGCAAGCATGAAACTGTGTCTTAGATTAATCCCAATGTAAAAGCCAAAAATCATCGTCCACCATTTAATGCTTTGCCCTTTTGCAGTTGTTTCCTTCTACAAAATCATACCCATTTTCTATTCTTTATGTCGTTGATTAGGAAGGAGATGAGTCTCTGAAAAATGCTAGAACAATTAATTTGTTGAAACGTTTCGAGTAATGAAGAAGATCTGAAATCGGAGACAAAAAGAAGAGAGAAACCGGACAGGCTCGATAAGGTGTTATATGTGAATAGAAGATGAGTTAGATACACAAACCTGAGAATGTGTTAACAACAGAGTCTGAAGATATTCCACAAAGAGAGGAGCAGAAAATCAAACTCGAGCATCTCGGATGTGGAGTGTTCGACGAAAGCTCCGAAGTACAATCCGGAAATGATTTTCTCTAACAGTCTGGGAAAGAAAAGATGGAGTAATAGATTGTTAGGGGCATGATGTTGATGATTCTTTAAACCAAACCAAAACAATTTCAAGGTTACGATGACCTTGCCGAGCTTTTTCCATCTATACGATAGAAGCGGCGGCGGGAGATTACGAAGAAGATCAGAGGAATCGATGGAGAAGCTGAAATGTTAGAGACGGCGACGATGGGGATTTGCGGGTGGGTTTTCAGATCAGACGGCGAAGAGGAGAGAGACGATTTAGAGCATGATTGTCTAGAACAATCAAACCTGAGGAAATTAGGCCCAGCCTGATCCAAGACTTCTCTAGATGAGCAAGTTTTATAGCATAGGATTTGTAAGGTCAGATACTTTACGTTTCGAGGACCCGAAGAGGTTTCCCGTGGCGGCGTAGTCGAACGGTTTCGGAGGCAATGGAGAGACGCATTATGAGACGGGAGTTGATGAGCGAGATTTTTTTTTGTTTTTTTTAAGAAAATTGGAACATGCCACGTGTCTCTCTCTCTCCAGAGCTGACGTGTCAGCACACTGGAGAGAGATGAGCCAGTTTTATAGTATAGTATAGGATTTTACAGAACTTGAGAAAAACTTTAAAATTCCACCAGTTCCTGAAATTACATCTAAGAATTAAGAAGGTAAATTCCACTTATTCTTCAGTTCCTAAATTATGTTGCAACATTCTTTTCCACCAAAAACTTCACCAACTCCATTTTACTGATTAAAGCGGCTGAAATGTAAACAAAAGGCCCAATATGAGGCATATAATTTCTAGACCCGATGGCTGTTTGTTTGGAATTGTAGATCCCTCGTGGTTCTTGACTTCTTGGTCAGTTCCATTTGAAAACAACAGACCCAGATCATTGGTTGTCTTGTGAATTATGATAAAGTCTAGAACAAGTAATAGATTTTTGTTTTTGACCTTTATGGGAAATTGAGAGGCTGATGGATATCAACATATAAAGAACATGTTCCATCGTACCTGCAACATAATTTCTGCTTTGAATTTCAATGTTCAAACTTAAAAGAAAAGAAAAAAGAAAAATCAAAACAAAGATATAAAGAGAACAACAACATTTTTAGGTTTCTAAAGAAAGAGGCATTTCCTTCCTTTTTCCAAACTACTTCTTCTTCTTCTTCTTCTCCAAATGGATTTAACATCTACTAGTGAAGATCTCGTTGAAGAGAGAGAAGAGCTGATGGTGTTTCCAAGTGAGAATCATATCATCAAAAAAGCCCGTTTTCTAAAACCACAGGTCACCTCCAATGATGGGTCTGAAGCTAGGCTCCGTCCAGCTCCTTCTCCTACCTTAAAGGCGTCGTCTTTGTGTGTTTCCTTCTGTGGCTGGAGGTTACCGAACAAAAGATTCAAGTATTGGGCTCGAAAAATGGCTGCTTTACACAAACCCACTTGGATAAAAGCTGGGATTTTTGAAGCAATCGCAGCATCGACTTACAAAATCCATAAAGATCCGTCTTTGATTCTCTCCCTCGCTCAAAAATGGAGTCCAGAAACAAAATCCTTCTTTTTCCCTTGGGGCGAAGCAACGATAACCCTAGAGGATGTCACCGTGCTTCTGGGTTTTTCCGTTCTGGGTTCCTCTGTCTTTGCTCCTCTCGAAAGTTCAGAGATGGAAGAAGCCGTTGAGAAACTGGAGAAACAAAGACGGGAGAGTATAACGCAGGTTTCATGGATTTCGAGCTTTGTAGATGAACCATTGGAGCACGAAGCTTTCCTTGTGCTATGGCTTTCGAATTTCGTGTTTCCTGATGAGCATCGCCGTTCGATTTCGAAAGATGTTTTCCCAATCGCCGTTCGTCTAGCTAGAGGTGAAAAGATTGCTCTGGCTCCTGCTGTTCTCGCTTGCCTATACAGAGATTTGGGAAAAATCCATGCTTTAGCCTCTACAGAGAATGTTAAGCTTAGCTCTCTGTTTAAATTAGTGCAAGTGTGGATTTGGGAGAGATTCAAGAGCGTAAGACCAGAGGCTAAAGCTTTACCAAAGCGTAATAAACCAAGGATTGCTCAATGGAGTGGTGTGAAACAGAGATTTGACAACGTGGGACTGTTTCTTGCTGATGATTTTGATTGGCGTCCGTATACTAAACCCTTAGAGAATTGGAACCCACCTCAGTTTTACATCGAAGAAGCTAAGTGTGTGAGGATTGATGATGATGATGAGTTTGTTTCGTTTGCTCGATGTGTGAGAGTTTCTCAGCTTGTTGGGATCGGTTGTATGGAGAACTACTATCCGGATAGAGTGGCGATGCAATTTGGTTTGGCTCAAGATCTTCCTGGTTTGGTTACTAATCATAGCGGCAGCTTCACAAAAAAGGAAGCTTGGGAGGATTACAATAGGTCTGTTGATGGTTCAACGCTATACATTCCTTCTCGCCTTGCCACAGGTTCCGTTACTGACAGGTACAGAGAATGGTGGATGAAATCAGTTTCCGAAATGGGGGAAGAAGGAAGCGAAACTTTCAATGCAGGAAATACAGTTGATCACTATGATGATGATGATGATGATGATGATGATGATGTATCTCTTAAGGTACTGCCATTGAGCCAAGTCCTTGAGAAGTTGGGAGATGGAACGAAGAAAGTTGAGAAATTGACATACAAGAGACGCAAGCGAGCTCGTGAGGATGACAAGGAGAGTGCTATGGATTGTTGTCAGACACAAAGTGAAGAAGAAGATGATAGCATAACCATTGCTCAGATCATCAAATCAAGAAAGAGGTTCAATGATGTAGTGAATACTGGAGGAGGAGATGCTTATGGTGGACTTGTGGTGGATCACACTGTTGCAAGCTTTGCATCTGGAGATGAAACTGTAGCAAGACCAGAAATAGAGGCAAGGAGTGAAGAGAATGATGAAAACAAGTCTTCAGGTCCTTCTAATGGAGTAGCTGAGAAGGAAGAAGATGATAGCATAACCATTGCTCAGATCATCAAATCAAGAAAGAGGTTCAATGATGTAGAGAATACTGGAGGAGGAGATGTTTATGGTGGACTTGAGGTGGATCACAATGTTTCAGACCTTCCTCAAAAGCTTGCTTGTGGAGATGAAACTGTAACAATACCAAAAATAGAGCAACGCGGTGAAGAGAATATTGATGAAAACAAGTCTTCAGATCCTTCTAATGCAGTAGCTGAGAAGGAAGAAGATGATAGCCTTACCATTGCTCATGTAATCAAATCTAGAGAGCAGTGTGATGATGTTGTAGAGGATACTGAAGCTGAAGGAGGCGATGCTTCTGAAGAGCTCGAGGAAAGAAGTAGACTTGAGGTGCTTGACAACAATGATTCGGAACTTCCTCAAAAGCTTGCTTATGGAGATGAAACTGTAGCAGCAGCACCAGAGATAGAGCAAAGGAGCGAAGAGAATGATGAAAACAACTCTTGGAATCCTCCCGTTGCTTCTAATGGAGTAGCTGAGAAGGAAGAAGAAGAAGATGTCACTGATGATGAACGATTGAAGCAGAGAAAACTTGCGATAGATGAGCTAGTATTGAAGCTTGAAGCTCGTATATTGAAGGTGGAGAAGACTTTGGCAATGATTAAACAATGGAAAATCACGAGAAACCACACCAAAACTCAGTTTCTGCTTAGCTTCTTATCAAAATGATAACTTTGTATTTGAAAGACTTAAATACATCTAATTTAGTTTAAAGGACTTAAATAGCATTAGTACATTGACGTTTTTACCAAACTCATTTTCACATTTCTTCTTCGTCATCTTCTTCTCCGATGACTGCTCTCTCACTCACACTTCAATCATTACCTCTCGTATACGCGCTTTCCTCGACTACTTGCAAATCACGCGCCTCTCCTCCGTGTATCACCGCCTCTTTGTCTCTTTCGAGAAGACCGGAGCTTCTTCGACAGGATCGCCGGCGATCAGTTAAGGCCATGTCTCGTGACATCCGCAGTTCCGTTTTGCCGCAGCAGGTGGTGGAATTGGTAGATGAATCTGATTTCGATAAGCTTCTCTCTTCGGAGAATCGGATCTCCATCACTGGCTTCGGTTCTCTCCTCTCCGGTGCGTACATTTCAGCTTCGATTGATCACGAATCATGATCATCGGGAAGAACATGATTGATTGCTTTTGTTTTCTCGTTTTCGAATTAGAGAGAAGCGCGAGGAGCACTTTCCCAGAGTTGGAGAATTTCAGAATCGCGAAACTGGAAGGATTCCGGCGAGTTTTCGCCCACGCCGCTCCCATCTTCTTCGAACGCGGGATCGCGAATCCTGAAACTAAGGTCTCTCTTCGTCTTTTTTACTCTTTCTGAAATCGAAAATGGAGCTTCTAGAATAGCATGGAAACTGATTCTGAATCTCTAGAAATGGATCATGCCAAAAGGTTTCTTCCTTGTTCGTGTTTGGTTAGTCTGATACAATTCTGCAACAGGAGATCTCAAGCTTGAGTGTAGAGCCATGTGAAGGAGAGAGCCTTGTAGTGAGCGTCTTTGAGATCAAAAGAAGAGAGGTACAGAGATAACTTGAAAACTGCTTCCATTTACTTCAATCCTGTGAAAGACTCTGACGATTTCGATACACCAAACAAACAGATTCCAGCTTTTATACAGAGGGAGCTTGAGTTCCGGTTTCTTGCTGTGAGTCACTTAGTTCCTCTTCTTCATTCCCCTAGTTTTCTTGATATTGCCTTATTGTGTCACACTGCTCATTTCTTCCTCACGCATAGGTTCTTCCTCAAACAATGCAAGGCAAACCTTTCACCAATTCTGCGGTTCGTCCATAGTTCTCACTTCTCAGCGACATTTTTTCTGTTTTGCGACTTCTTTGTAAAGTCTGAGTTTTTTGAGGCGTGAACAGGTGCTTTGTGCTCGATACAGTGATGAGGAGTTTTTTCAGATTAGATGCAAAGGTTGGGGCCCTTCTCAGTGTATCTAAATGTCTCAAAAGTTTCAAACTTTTGATAAGGTGGGATATTTCTTTTACTGCAGGAAACAAAGAGATTTACTTTCAACATTATGGAAGATTCAACATCGACAAGATATGGCGGGACGACATCTTACCTTGTCGTCTCTATCTAAGACACTGGTACTGACTCCTTTTTCAGCTTCTCTCTCACTCCCAAATTTTCAAACTTGTTTCGAATGAAACGATATGTAGATTTATTGGTGAACAACTGATAATCTTTGCACTAAAACTTGGTTTCTTGAGTTACATGTGAATGAATTTCTAGCAAAGAATTTCATGTGCTGAAACCAATTTGTTTTTGTTCTTGTTTCAGCGTGTTGGCTGCAAAGAATCTGGGAGATGAAGCTTACAATAACTTTCTGGATCATACATTCTTGGGAGATCGAAAAACAACCATTAGAGAGTTTTTAAGCAGCACAGGTTCTGGTATCATGGAAGAAGAACCACCAGAAGCTCTCAAGTCCAGATATGGCGGTTGATCAACAACCAAGAAAAACAAAAGAAGATTACTTGGCTTGTGTATTCATCAACGCTAAGTGAGGCCATATGCTTCTCCATGCTTAAATCAACTCTCTTCTGCATTAACTTGTGGGTTCAAGTTGCATTAACTTGTTGGTACTGACTCCTTTCTTCCGTCGCCTTCAACCAGACCAATGATACAGCAAATTAGATGCGGATTGATAAGAAAGAAAGTATCTCACTAATAAGAACCTATATCAAAAGTTATCTCAGCTGTGCATCCAAAAAGGTCGAATATGTATGATCTATTCAAGTAACAAAAAAAGGGTGGTTTCACTTTTGTAGTCCTGGCATGAGCAAGATATGAACAAAACCTGTGAAAGCATACACACATCCAACATACCCTTTTTGGTGGGGGGGACTTGGTCTGCAAATGTGATGTAGAACCCTGTCGTCCAACTTGGGTCGACATTTGCCCACATGATATGATCTACTTTCACAGAGGGCTCTCTCGGTGGTGCTCGGCAGTGATAACAAGTCTATTCATCATCTGGAAAGCTTTAATCAATTTCATTGGTCTAAATTTTGAACCTAAAGTTCACAAAACTAACAATTGGACTAAAACAGATTTGTAAGATCTGTGTATAATAAATATTTTATAATGTACAGTTGTTGATGAAGGTGTGTGAAGCTCATGACGAGTGTTTGTCACACTCGAGCTCAGTAATCAAGAGTTCCATCATCTTTTTATACATTGGCATATAATGATCATTTATCATTGTTCTCGAAAGCCTCATCTTTCTGTACAATTCTCTTGGCGTCTCGTATAATCTCACACGCTCCACCGTCGTCGTCGTTGCTCCCACCACCATTACCTCGTCACACTCTGTTTCAGACTCTGTTTCGGTCACCGCCACTATGTGCATTATCTTACCCGGCGGGTAGAACCGCTGGCTCTCTATAAAGTCCGTTGAAGATGCTGAAACCGGACTCTGGTTTTCTCCCGTGGAGGAGTCACCGCCGCCACCGGTAATGACAGTCTCTTCCTCTGTTATCTCCTTTGCTGCTGCCGCTTCTTCCTCCATGGCTTCACTGTTTCTTTCGTTTTCATGTCGTGTCAACTCTTTGTCTATTTCGTCCCATAGCTCACCTTCTGTCACGTCTTCTTCTACTGAAGATGTTTCTGTAATGACTTGGTCGATTGAGATCAACGGCTCTTCTTCATCTTCATCTTCTTCTTCTGGATCATCGCGATCAGAATCGCTGCTGCTTGAAGAACAATGCTCTATTCTCTTGTTACCTTTACGGCCTATCACTACGGTTTCAGCCAGTAGAGCTTCTGTGCTCCTTCTGTCGGGTATAATAGCAGATGCTTCGGGCAAGTCTGTGACTTTAGAGTTAAGTTGAGAGCTAATAGCTCTGCGACGTGGTCCCATGCAAGACCATGATGAAAGAGTTGAACGGGTCTGCACAACGGCCTGAGCTACGTCCTGTGCACGCTTTAGCATGACCTGGACAAATTTACCAACATGACAAGATAAAGACTTGTCGAGGAAGCTCAAATACACCTATTCACTCATAGAAGCCACAACCATTTACTCATGATGGTAACTAATCGTCAACCACAAAATTTACCTGAGTACCGCTTGAGACAGGCCGCAGAATTGCCCCAGCACCAGCCACTTTTGCTTTTGCGCTGGCTATAGAGGGCAAACGAGATCCTATGGCAGTTGCAGACCGATAAACAACACTAAGGACCCTAGTGTGTTCGACCTGATCACGCAGGTCATTTGACCAAGAGGACGATGTGACCTGCCAACAAATGAAAGAAAAGGAGATCTTATTTGTAGGTTAATGAGTGTGCACTTCGTAATATTCATGAGGAAAGTCGAATCAGGGTTGCATGACTCATGAGATGCCTAGAAATCTTTTGATAAAGTGACAAAAAAAAGGTCAATAACTAAGTTGCCTGAAGCAATCATTACCAGAGGCAAGATGATTTCTCTATAGATACCTTGGTACAACAGCTTCTAATAAAACTCGCAGGCTTGTATCCACTATTTGACATTACCAAGTTTAGTTATATATTGTACCATTACAAAATCAGGACCATTTAATCTTTAGGTGGACAGGGAGAAATTATGTAACATTAGCATCACATAGAGATAAAGCAAGTCACGTACCTCAGAACGAAGGTCATCAACTGAAGCAGCAGAGAATGTTGGGACTAGATCAGATCCATTGATAATTGTAGTAATGAAGTGCTTGCCTGATTCTGCTAAATCCCAAGTCATACAAGCAGCTGCGAGTTGTTCATAAAATTTCAGTGCAAAGCATATGATTTGCGACACTTGGAACTATTTGACATGTATATAGTTTGGCATTAAAATTGGGTGTACCTGGTGCAAAAGTGAAGCAAATAGCCGAGGCAAACTCCTTTTGCTCCCGAAGAATATACGTTAAAAGTGCAGCTGTCCCACCCCCAAGAGAATGACCCACAATCTGAAACAAACTATGCTCCTTAGACACGAAGCAGTAGGTAAAGGACTTCCTATTTCAACAGTATAATTTTCAGGATAAAATACTTATCATTTGAAAACTAACAATTATCCCATAAACACAGATGTTCAAATGAGTTGGAATAAATTGAATTGATCTGATGTTTGTACATGTTACCATATGCCTATATAATTTATAGGAATGCTATTGGCAAAAATGATTGTGTACCATCCAAAAGTTCAGAGAAATTATCATCTGAATAGTCATATAAGTAAAACCATATTCTTTTTCCAGGACATCTACACCTAGTGTTATACAACGACACAAGAGAACAAATTGTAAAACCAAAACGCAATAGTAAACTGTGAATCAAGAATGTATCACCAAATGGCACAGAGCATTACCTGAACCTTGTAACCGGGATTCTCATCAAGGGCCTTAATGAGGCAAGGAACACTAAGTTTAGCAATCCATCGAGCAGCAGCAACCATTCCACAATGTGCATAACCTAAAACTAAATTGCTTAGCCCACCATCATGCAGAACTGAATGATGGAAAGGGACCACTGCGCCTGTTGCTGCTGTTAATGTATCTTTAATGCTATGAGTGCCGCGGATCAATAGCAGCAAACATTTTGAATTGGTATCACGTATGATCGTGAAGGCAGGCTGCAAAATCTGCAGGGTTCCCAGAATAAATTGGTCATGGTTCCCAAAATAAAATAAAACAACAAATCCAAACTCAAAAGTATCAAAACTTCAATCAGGCTAAAATACTTGGCGCTAATCTCTTATCAAGCTTCCACTATGCTTTTAGTTTCCGTTAAGCCAGCATTAAGACAAATGAACGAATTGAACTCTTTGTAACAAGCTAGGTCCAATCTTAAATACACGAATAGGTCATAAGACCAATCATAACTAGGATTGTATACTGTTACTAGTCTATCCATGAGAGACAAACTCTTGGTAGGCTCCCAAACATATCTTCCTAAGAGATTATTCAAAAGGTATGAATACATTGTGCTTCAATAATGGATCTCTAGTCTGGAAAAGAAACTATACAGTTACTGCAAACAAGCTAATCAGGAGTAATACCACGAAAAATAATCACATTGACATGACCTACCCCTGCTTTAGGCTTCTGAAGAAGGACATCTTCATGAGTATAACCGGCAGTCTCCAGAAAAACGGGAAATGGTTTCTTGGAGAAAAGCATACATAGGGTCAAAAATCTCAGTAATTCCGTCAACTCCATGATAACCTCTGGTCCTTTCAACTCTATACAGTTACTTCCAGCATAAACACTGGCAGTTTGAAAGCTCCCCTGAAAAATAAAATAAAAAAGCAAGCAAGCGATGTCACTTGCTACACAGACACTGGCCACTGTCTCTGATTACATTGAAAAAGCAAATCACACACGAGGTCGCATCAATATTCACTAGTCATCAGATTACATGCGTGACTTGACATTTTCCCACAAGTAGGATGATCAACTAAACCATCGTACAATATAATGAAATTACACGGAAGACAAAAGTCCACACATTTCTCAATATAGCTCAAATATGACTTATCAGGAAAGTAAAAGGATATAGGATTCCTCAGAATAGCCAGCACAAAGATGAAAGAACAGAGAGTATATTGAAAACAAAACAACTCGTGAAACGTCTGGAAAATTTCAATCCTTTACTCGAATGAAAACCCAGAAGAAGAAGATTAAGAATGAGATCAAAAGCGCAAACCTGCCTACGCATCAAATAGTTAATACCAAACGCCAGATCGGCAATGGGCCATTTGCCCAGAGTCTCTGAATACGTAAACCGTAACGTCTCCGACAAAGTTGAAATAGTCTCAAGCCAAGTCGCCGGAGCTTGAGCCGGCCTCCTCACAATCCTCCTCCTTCCGGATCTCCCCGATTTCGCCAACTCGCCTCCTGAATCATCTTCCCCATCTCTCGGCCACACGATCCGCCGGCTCAGTAAATACAGAACCACCACTGCTCCCGTGGCAGTCACCATCGCACCCGCCGCCATTCCGATCCTCCTCCTAATCGCAAATCGTTAAAAAACAAACCAATTTCACTCCTTGCGGAATCTAGAAACGCAACACGATTCAGGAAATCTATCTCTCGCTGAAACGAAACGCGATAACGAAGATTCTCCACAAACTTCGAAACCGTTCAACAGAAATCCGTCGCAATACATGAATCGAAGCTCCGATTTATCCAAAAATCAACCGATTTGTGCATCCCAGGAACGTTTCCGCAGAGAAGGAAAGTACTAGAAAGGTTATGAACACGTCAGCATCTATTCAGGTGAGTCAGGGGCATTACCGTCATTATTGGCTGACGTGGAATTTTTTGGGGAAGATAAGTAGGTAAACCATTTAAGGTTAGTCAAAGAAAAGAAGAAAGGAGAAGGCACGTTAGGAATTTTATAGATTTTATTCATATGCTTAAAGCAATCCATTGAGATTCCCACTCTAATCAGGATCATTAGCCACTAATTCGTTTATTAAGCTAAAAACAGTAAGCTCCAAATCCAATTGCATTTGCAATAATGGTGTTGGAAGATGGGAGTATGGGACACGATCAAACACGATTGCTTTTGATTATAAAACTGTGTTTCTTGTGTATTATTAACAAAACAAGTTCGTTACTTTCACGACTTTACAATCAAATTTGTTTCTTAAAAGCTAAATTAGAAAGATGAAATGACAATCTTGAGTTTCTTACCACTTTGCATGAAAGGTCTCAGAATACCAGTTTTGAAATTTTAGTAAACCTGTATGAAACTCTTTTCTAAATCTACAGTCATTATAATTACTAGTTTAAAACACCAATACAAAGAAAATACAAAAATACAAAAATGGTTACCAAAAAGGATGTATTATGAATACTATATGATCAAAAACTCAAATGCATGGTGGTCTCGAACGATGGATTTGTGGGGAAGATGAAAATATGTTAAGCTGTCGAATTCTACTCTCTATAATTAAAAGTAGACTAATTATATTGACCATCAATACTCATGAACACTCATTTGGTACTAGAAGCAACAATTATAACATGTAGACTTCATCTACTTAGGTTGTACTATATAAACTTTTCTCTCTCTCTCTCTCTCTCTCTCTCTCTCTCTAACTTCTCTATTTCAACCCAATCCCAAAATAATAGATAAACTTCTCTGCTGCTTACAATAGCAGAAGACTAAAGCTAGAAGGATCAGAAGATGCATGATATGTTGTGTTGGGAAAGTGGAAAACAGTGGACGACAAGACAAAGACGCGGGAGCGGACATAGGCTTACATGAATAACAAATGTTCGTTGCAACTGTATTGGAAATGATAAACATGGAAAATAAGTGTATGGTTGGACTTGGAGGTTCCATAAACACTTAGAAACATCACAAGATGAGGGATCGTGACTTTGAAGCTTTTCAACTGGCAAGCTTAGATGTGAGTGTCATTCGGTCATTCTCATTGATTTACGATTGGGTGAGTGGTACTTTGTCAGTGTAGAAGTTAGTTGGTTAGAACGAACTATAGTTTTGGTATTGTATCACACCAGTTTAAACTTTAGTAAAATTAAATTTATCAAAATGATTTCTAGTGAATAAAGCATTGGATTTTTTTTTGATAAAAGAATAAAGCATTGGAGTTTTTTTTGCTTTCCAATTCATAGAAATTATTGTTGTTAAATTTCTTGTTACTTACTCACTCTATTCTCCAATAAGTGGCATTTTAGTGCACGTAGATTAAGAAATCAATAAATTTTTATTTTTTCAAAATAAAACATGTTTTATCATAATTCCAACATAATCCAATAAAAAGCTAATCTGCATAATTCAAACAGTCAAAATAACAAAAATTAATTTTTGAACTGATTTATGAAAAATCCACTTATTTGTCAACAAATAAAATTCTCTAAAAGGTCATTTATTAGAGAAGAGAGCTAGTATTTGTTTATTTTCTTTCAACATTAACAAAAAAACATAGAGAGAGAATTTAGAAGAAAAAAACTGATAAGAGTAGTACTTTCCAACTATTGTTTGCTCAAACTAAATCTCAAAAGTTATTAGTAGGACTTAAAAAATCAATTTGCTAACAATAAATGAAAAACCAATAAATTAAATACGAAATTAAATGCATCACGATCTTCACCTTTATATCCAGCAATATTACAGTAAAATTGATGGCATCCCTAAACACTTTCGTAATGTATTTATGACCATAAATGCAATAATGGTACAAGTCAAATAAGTTAGGACGAGTCCTTCTCCAACAGAGATTTTGTGGCACCATGAATGATGTGTCCTCTTTCCATAGGACATCCCACTGTAATATCAGTAAAGTGTTAAACGAACCAATGACACGCATATATTATAGACTTATAGTACCCTTTCTTAGCGGTCACTATTGAATCCAAATAGGCCATTAGTTCAACGTATTGTGATGAATACAGAGGACATAACTAGAGCTCCACATTCACATATAGACGAAACGTTTGTTTTCTTGGCCCAAATCACATGGATCGCGATAAATAGGAGTCCCCTTAAACGTTTAAATTGCAATTTTATGAGATGAACATTATCTATGAAATTCATTCTTGCATCTTGTAGCATCTCGCAAAAATGGGCTAATATTGACCGGATGAATTATTGTTACGATAGACTATTGTTACAAATGCGTCTTTTTCAGAATTATTAGTAGCATCCAAATTCACACCGACAACCTTTAACGAAATCATTTACCCATTTTAGGCAAGTGCTCTATTATTAAAGCTTGGTCCCAACAAAAACTTATTCTCTTTCTCTTCTAGAACATTATCTATTGTAGTAAATTGCTATATTCTTACGAAAAAGAAAAACAATTTCTCTTGGTGATAAGAAGATCAGCACAGCCACTGAATTCTCTATATGCGAAATCAACATCAATTTTTTAACATTTTATTATCGTATTATTATTCTGTAGATAAATATAATCTATAGATTATCTTCTTAATGAACTCAACAAATGACTTCTTTTTGTTTTACGCTAAGACATTTTTTTCTTCTGTAGTGGCCCAAATAATAAATGGATAATGTAATATAGTGGGTGTGTAATAAATTACACCAACTTTATAAGATGTCCCGATCAAACGAGAAGCACTTGCTTGCAGCGATATCCGTCGCTTTCAATTATTATCGTTTTAAACGAAGAATTCTTTACATCTCACGATATCTCAAGCTTCCCTTAATATTTTGAAAATTTCTCCGATATGATCTTTAACGTCTCGCGAAAACAATAGTCCAAGTCATTTTCACCCAAAAAGGCAACAACAAGCGGACGCCACGTCACTCTATTAAATATAGTTGAATTTCATATTTCGGGTGCAACTGGATGTGTCTTTTGTGAGATAAAACTTTGTGAAATGTCTCATTCTTGTAAATTCCAAAAAACATCTATCATTTAAGTGGAATAATAAAAAAAAATTATCCATATAATTCCAGTGGGATAAACAATAAGGGATATAGTTAAAAATCATTCATGATAAAAATGGCTTATGAATAAACAGAATGGAACAAATGAATAAAAGAAATATATTTATTTTTCATTCCACTCAATTCCTTTAAATTGTTACCATTTATTATCATATTTATATTTCTCTGCAATTGTTCATTTCATTCATTTATTTATGTAACTGCCAACATTCCATATTCTCATTCATTAGAATCCCATTTTTCTTAATTTATCCTAAATTTGAATTCCAATTAGACCCTTCGATTCCGCGCGATTCCCAAACAAGTCACAATCTGGTATTTCACAAATCAAACTCGAAACAAATACCGGCGAAATCTCTGAATAATTTTTTTTATTACAGAAAATATAATCTGAATAATCGACACGATAATGTTTCGTATTTTACTTTTCTTTGGTGGCATTTATCTTGCCACTGTCAACTCAACCACTAAAGACGTATTTTCTAAGAAAAAAATTCAAAACACTTTCTTTTCCAATTAAACAATCAAATAATGTTTTTTTATTCGAGATTAATATGAGTTTTTAATAACTTATCGTTGTTTGGCTAGTCAAAATGATACTACTACTTATTATATAAAATGGTACACGCGTCACACGTGGTCCATTTATAACTAATAGGATCGCAATATTATTAAATTTTTAATAAATATATTATGTCACTTTTATTTATTTCTATGTAAATTAAGAAAAAATCCAAATAGATTTAATTTATTTTCCAAACACCCAAAATCTCTAGTAAAGATAAATAAATAAATCTAAGGTCAGGTATGTAAAAAATTTTAAAATCAGGAAAAGATTCTTCTCGTCCACTCCTGCTTCAGTGGGCTGAGCTGTAGGGGAAAAACGCGAAGGGCATAGCGATGAGAACAAGCGGTTCCGACAAACGAGGTTATCATCCTTCATTTGATAAGAGAGTGTGCCTATATATGATAAGGGATCCTACTTATCAAATCACAGTCGGTGTTAGAAAAACCCTGCAAAACGCATCGAAGAAAGTGGAGAACAAGTCACACTTTTTTCTTTTTAAAAAAAGAAAAGAGAAAGAAAAGAGGAAATTTTAAATTTGAATTGATTTATTTATTTCCCTTTGGGTCAGAGCTTTTCTTCTTTAGTTTCGAGACGCGAAGAAATCGAAACCACAAACCCTAGAAATCCATTTCTACTACGACCACCGATCTGAGAAAATCAGCGTGACCGTCTCTCGCGACTACCTAGATCCCCTAAATTCTCACAATCCCGATTCGCTGCCTGGAGAATTGACGAAATGTCATCTCTGAGCAGAGAGTTAGTTTTCTTAATCCTTCAGTTCTTAGATGAAGAAAAGTTCAAGGAATCTGTCCACAAGTAAGTCCTGCTTTCGTGTTTAATCACAGCCTCCAGAAATTTCTCGTGAAATTTCGCCTTTGGAGTAAGATTTTCGCTACTTTTGTTTGGATATGCGAAATTTCTAATGGGTTTTTGCCTTTGCTGGTGCAGGCTTGAGCAGGAATCAGGCTACTTTTTCAATTTGAAGTATTTTGAAGAGAAAGCTCTCCTCGGAGAGTGGGACGAAGTGGAGAAGTATCTTTCTGGCTTCACCAAGGTTGATGATAATCGATACTCGATGAAAATTTTCTTCGAGATCAGGAAGCAAAAGTACCTCGAAGCTCTAGATCGGTAACTCGGAATTTCTATTGGCTGCTCTTTCAAGTGCTTTTGTTCTGATTGGCTTAGAGCTCGTTTAAGGAATTTTCGTTAGGGTGGATTGTTGATTTTCTTCTCGTGTTTCCGGTTGAGGATGGTCTTTTCATTATCTTATACATTTGTTTTGCTGTTCTTGTTTCCAGACATGACAGGGCAAAAGCTGTTGAGATATTAGCTAAGGACTTGAAAGTATTTGCGACATTCAACGAGGAGCTTTACAAGGAAATCACTCAGCTTCTAACTCTGGAGAACTTTAGGTATAATCTTATTTATCTGTGTATTTGATTGTTTAAAGCTCAACGGTATCAATGGCAGCCATCTGGAGTTGAAATGTGGTGCTTTTCTTTCCAGGGAAAATGAACAGTTGTCGAAATATGGTGATACTAAATCAGCCAGGGGTATAATGCTTGGGGAGTTGAGAAAATTGATTGAGGCAAATCCTCTGTTTAGAGAGAAGCTTGCTTTACCCACTTTCAAGGCTTCACGCCTGCGAACCTTGATCAATCAAAGGTATCACATACTTGGTTTTGATTGTTCTAGTGTATGGTGACCATGTGAACCAAATTGTTCGTGTAGCTTCCATGTTAAAACAGTTTAAGTTTGTAAATATGCCACTTTTCTGGTGATTTGCATCACTCACAGAAGTGGTACTTAGAAAACTATGATATCGAACTCTGCTATTACTTTAACTTTCTTGTTTTTAACTACCTGGAAATAGAAAACCGTCATTAGGTTGGATTTAGAACATGTCCGTTTCATTATACTTAACGAGTGGAATGGTTGAAGCCAGTTTATCTTGGCAGTCATCCGAACCGGCCAATGAACTAAAGGTGTCATATTAGTCTTTGACATCAGCTAAGGTTTTATGATTTTTGTAATTTGCAGCTTGAATTGGCAACACCAGCTATGTAAAAACCCAAGGCCTAACCCAGACATCAAAACATTGTTCACTGATCACACTTGCTCACCACAAAATGGTGCTCGAGCACCCACTCCTGTGACTCTTCCAGTTTCTGCTGTAGCAAAGCCTTCAACATATGCTCCTCTTGGGGTACATGGTGGAGTACGTTCACATACCACACAATAACATTATTTGTACATATTCAGTAACCTACAAACATATTTGTTAGCTTGATCTAATTTATGTATCCATATTACGTACAGCCGTTTCAGCCTAATGCTCCGACTCCTAATCCAAATGCTTTAGCTGGATGGATGGCAAACCCAAATCCATCTGCATCAGTTCCTTGCGGTGTTGCAGCCTCTTCCCCATTTCCTATGCAACCAAATCAAGGTAAGTTTTGTTGTTCCAATGTTTAGGCGGGTGGTAATATACTGCTGGTAATGATGTGCAGAGTTAATATTTTGGTCATGAATAATACTGTATGAAGAGCACTTGTCATGGTTTAAATAGTTGTTTATCTACTTTTCGTATTGGAAAGTGAAGTTTAGTAGTTTATTCTTAGCTCTGAATTCTTCTTGCTATATTTCGTGGCAGTTGCTTTGCTGAAACACCCTCGGCCACCCTCTAACTCCCTTGGAATGATGGATTATCAAAGTGCCGATCATGAACAACTTATGAAACGTTTACGTTCTGGACCAACTGGTGATGAGGTGATTGTTTTTCTTATGGTTGGCGATTTACTTGATATAACCAACATTTGTAAAAAAAAAAGGAATCATTCAGGATTGTGATAGTAAGATTCATGCCTAGTACGAAAAGAAAACTCTCTTGTTTTGGCATGTCTGTATGACGTCAAGTATATGCCTCGTCTTTCTTGTATTGCAGGTCACATATCCTGCTCATTCTCAGCCTGGTGCCTCAATCGATGACCTCCCTAGAAATGTAGTTAGTACTATGCGGCAAGGGTCGGTGGTGTTAAGCATGGATTTTCACCCTATCCATCATACGTTGCTCACTGGTTAGTGTAATGCACCCGTGTAGAGACTAATAGACTTGAGCTTTGTTTGGCTCATGTTTCTGCTTATAACTGTTTGTTACTTTTAGTTGGTTGTTCCAACGGCGAAGTCACCTTATGGGAAGTTGGATCCAGGGAGAAGGTTGTCACAGAGCCTTTCAAGATATGGAATATGGCGACTTGTTCTGTGATGTTCCAGGTTGATTTTCACTCTCTTTTTTTTTCAAATTTTTTATCAAGACTCTCATCTTCCTTTCATAATTTATTATTTGTACCTTATACTTGTGGCCTAACTAACCTGTGCACAGCGAAAGATGCTTTATTTCTGATACATGACTGAGTGATTTATGTTCTGTTCTATGAGAAAAAGTTTTAGTAATGCACCATCAGTCTTTTATGTGATGATGACATCTTCGCATGTCCAATTTTCCAGGGTTCTATTGTCAAAGACCCATCAATCTCCGTTAGTCGTGTATCATGGAGTCCAGATGGAAATTTGATTGGTACGCTATTTGAAGATCATCATCTATAATTGCATTTTCAATTTGACACAGATGTTTGAGTCTGATACCTATCCTCTCTCTTGTACAGGGGTTGCGTTTACTAAACATCTGATCCATGTATATGCTTACCAAGGGTCTGACTTACGTCAACATCTAGAGGCATGTCTATCCTTTTTCTTTTCTTAGTTTAACGTTGTTATTGCATCTGCATGACGTGAACAAAGATTTTTTTCTGCCTATAGGTGGACGCTCATGTAGGCTGTGTGAATGACTTGGCCTTTGCGCACCCAAACAAGCAGCTCTGTGTTGTTACTTGTGGGGATGATAAACTTATAAAGGTAAGTATTGAAAGAAAAAACAGGGAAATTTCTGAGGCTGTTGTATGATTTCTCTCAGTGGCTTTTCTCTTCTTTTAGCTGTCTGACAGATACTTTACGATTCAGGTCTGGGACTTGAGTGGAAAGAAACTTTACACCTTTGAAGGGCACGAGGCACCAGTTTACTCCATTTGCCCTCACCAGAAGGAAAATATCCAGGTAAAGCCATCTCTGGTTGCTAAGTCTAGAAGAAATATTTTCTCTCCATTAATTATAGCGATCTCGTCCATTTTGGCTACATCGGACTGAGTATCATATTAATTATCTTTTCTTTTATTTCATGCAGTTTATATTCTCAACCGCTCTTGATGGTAAGATCAAGGCTTGGCTCTATGATAATGTGGGGTCTAGAGTTGACTATGATGCACCAGGACAATGGTGTACAACTATGCTATACAGTGCTGATGGTAGCAGGTACGGTCTTCTTACTTTAAAGAGCTAGAACTTGAAACCTAGATTAGATATCCCTTGATTCGCAACCTTGTGTTGAAAAACTATAGAAAAGACTCCGTAAGCTGACGTAGCTCATGTAAGACGGCTTTTTTATATGAAAGAAGATAATAAATTGCGTTATTTCCTGGTTGGAGGGTTATTTTTATAATGATTTTAGTTACCTATTGAACTATAAAGAAGTTAACAGGTCATCTGCTGCAAATTCTAGCCATAGTATATGATAACGCTTGCCATTGTTTCAGATTATTTTCTTGTGGAACAAGTAAAGACGGAGATTCTTTCCTGGTTGAGTGGAATGAGAGTGAAGGTGCCATAAAGAGGACATATTTGGGCTTTAGAAAGAAATCCGCAGGGGTGGTTCAATTTGATACAACACGGAACCGAGTTTTGGCTGTTGGAGAAGATACCCAAATAAAATTCTGGGATATGGACAGTACTAATCTCTTGACAACTGTAGAGGCTGATGGAGGACTTCCGGTATAAAATTCTAGCCATTGATCTTGGCTCCTTGTATATAATCTTTTCTCTTTTTCCTTTTTTTTTGTGATTTCATATGTTTGCTAGTTCCTTATTGTGCAATGTAATGCCTGTATCAGAGCCTTCCCCGTTTGAGGTTCAACAAGGAAGGAAACCTTCTTGCTGTTACTACTGCTGATAATGGATTCAAGATCCTTGCTAATGTGGATGGTCTTAGAACCTTAAGGGTCATGGAAGCTCGTTCCTTCGAAGCATCCAGAGCATCGACAGAGATGAAGGTTAATATTATTCCTTATGCGCTTTTCTTACATTTTATATTCTTTTCATACCTTTTGTCCAACGGAATTTACAATTTCTAAAGCCAATGCTGGGGTATCAGGTATCCACACCCGCAATGATTACAAGCATCAACCCATCTATCGGTAAAATGGAACAAATGGATATTGGCTCTCCTGCGAGGCTAACCCCTATTCCTGTATGGTTTACTATCTTTCACTTTATTTCTCATCTTTCAGCGGCGATAGATAAATATAGGCGTATCTTGGCTGTACAATTTAGCCTGATATGATTACATCGCCCAAATGCACAGATTTTATTAAAAGTTCAAAACAAATCCTTTATCCATGCACTTAGTCTCACTACTAAACTTAGTGATCTGGGTAATGAGAACCATGGCCAAACTGAAAAATGCATCATGTTGTGTACAATTCATTTCTCTCTGTAGATACAAATGCGGTGTTGTCATCCAAGTTTGGTTTTATTATCTGTACAGAATGGAATTGATGCAATGTCAAGAACTATGGACAAGCCTAGAAACTTGGAGTCTGTTGAAAAGTCCAAACCTTTGGAGCTCGTGGAAGTTATTGATCCCGCTCAGTGCCGACAAGTGACCTTTGCAGATGGCAAGGATTCTGTTGGCAAGGTTCGTTAGTCATTTCCTAAATAAATATAGTCAGCTGGGGACTTCCATCAGCGATCCTATTTTTTTATATAACTAATGGGATTATCATTTACCAATTTCATTTCTAAGGTTGCTCGGCTTCTTTATACAAATTCTGGTGTTGGCATTTTGGCTCTTGGAACAAATGGTCTCCAGAGACTATGGAAGTGGAGGTGCAGCGAGCAAAATTCATCTGGAAAGGTAAACGCAAGCCTTATCACCTTCACCTTGTATGTACTCAAATCACTTCTATGTTATCCCTTCCAAGTTGCTGAAAGCTTTTTTTCTCTTTTTTCTTCAAGGCTACCGCTAGTGTCGCTCCACACCATTGGCAACCTAACAGTGGTCTCTTAATGACGAACGATGTTCCGGAGAATCCTGAGGGAACTATTCCGTGCATAGCTCTTTCTAAGAATGACTCATATGTAATGTCTGCTTGTGGTGGAAAGGTTTCGTTGTTTAATATGATGACTTTCAAGGTAAGCAGCCTATCTTCTTCTTTTTTGGTCCTGTGCGCAAACAATTACGTTTCTTTGCCAGTGACGCCACAACAATATAACTTTGTTAACGGAAGCATCTTTGTAACAAACAACTTGTCTGTGTCGAATATTTGAGCTGAGTGGCAGCATCTTCACTTTGTTCACAGGTAATGACCACTTTCATGCCACCTCCTCCTGCCTCAACGTTCCTGGCATTTCATCCTCAAGATAATAACATAATTGCAATTGGGATGGAGGATTCAACTATCCATATTTACAACGTCAGGGTAGATGAGGTAATTAATTCATTTGAGTATCCCTATTGAAATTTTGGTTTAGTATTGCTGTAAAGATTGTGTTGAGCCGATTGCTATTATATATATCTTTTGCACTCTAGGGTCTTCTTTTTAACTTTGGAGAATTATATATCTTTTGCACTCTAGGGTCTTCTTTTTAACTTTGGAGAATTGGTAATAATATCTCGCTTTACTATCGACAGGTGAAAACAAAGTTGAAAGGCCACCAAAAGCACATCACTGGTTTAGCCTTCTCTGCTGCTCTCAATCTTCTGGTTTCCTCTGGTGCTGATGCTCAGGTACACTAAAGCTTCTTATTATCTCAGAATTGCTATTGAGCTTTCACCGAACTTGGCTGTAACTTTGTTGACCTCTCTATGCTACAGCTCTTCTTCTGGAGTGCTGACTCATGGGAAAAGAAGAAATCTTCAGCTATCCAACTACCAGCTGGAAAGTCACCAGTAGGCGACACACGGGTCCAGTTCCACAATGACCAGGTCCATTTACTGGTTTCTCACGAGACACAGATAGCCATATATGACGGTTCAAAGATGGAGTGCATTCAAAAGGTACAATTTTTCGCCAATCTTGGAATCAAATAGCAACAAGAAGTCTTGTTCCTCACTTTGTTATTCCCGTTGTTGTTGCAGTGGGTGCCACAAGAATCGCTATCTTCACCCATAACCTGCGCAACTTACTCGTGCAACAGCCAGTTAGTGTATGCATCATTCGCCGATGGAAACATCGGAATCTTCGACGCTGAATACTTGAGGCTCAGATGTCGTATTGCGCCATCAGCCTATATGCCTCAACCATCACCGAACAGGTTAAACCCTTAAAAAGCTAATTCAACATGAGGTTTATACTTACTAGAAGCAATCGTTCTAACACAAATCTTGTTTCTTTATGCAATAGTGCTCCAATCATGCCGCTGGTAATCACAGCTCATCCTCAAGAACCGAATCAAATAGCTCTTGGACTCTCTGATGGGTCGGTTAAAGTGATTGAAACCCCGGATCCTTTTAGAAGATGGGGCATTGCAGACAAAGCGGGAACCGAAAATGGCCGGCCTTCGAGTTCGTCAGCGGCTAATAACTCTGGTTCAGATCAGATTCAAAGGTAGAAACAGAGAAGGAAGAGGAAATGATGACAGTTTTAAGTTAGTTGGGCAGACTTCGTTGTTAGTGTAAATCTGTAATAGCCTTTTGGTCTTTTGTGTTGGACAAGTAAAACTGCTTTTAGACTAAAAATCAGTGCTCAATAGGTGTTAGTTTTTAATGAATGCATTTTGTCAAAAGTCTTTTGTTTCAGTCATGTCTGAGACTAAAATACCGCTTGGTCCTGATATGTTCTTAGCTTAGTCAAATTCAATTATCCTTGCTTTAAGTGAATTTTTTCGGATTTCATGTTCTTTGTCCATTCATTTTTGTAAAACTATAACTTACACGAAAACGAAACAAATCACCATTGGCCACCACAGGTGTGAATCACTCTATCTATGTAAAGAAAAGATTTTACAAACGAACTGTGTTTACATTTGGTTTATAACACATGTTTTCGCATTTTCAAATGAAAATAGAAAATGAAATAAATATTAATACAAAATTTGACTTCGTTTGATGTTGATTGGTATGTAAGAATTGATTTGACAAAGTAAGAAGACATCGACGTCATCTTATAAATTTGTTTGGCAACAACAGTGAGTCTCTACGACTACAGAATCTGCCGGACAATTAGTTATGTCCCGAAGCTCAATTAGTTCTGTAGTTATTACATGATGACTTTATTGTATCTTCAAATGATTAAACACATATTGGAACAACAACAGCCCACAAGGCCCAACGGAAAGTAAAGAGAAAATTAAATTATGTGCACGAATATAACGCGTTACCGTTTTAATCAACTCAATAATGAATAAATCCATCCAAACCACAAAATCAAAAAACCAATCTTGTCCATCTCAAAGCATCTTTGACTGCTCTTAATTCACTAAAAAATAAAGTCTTAAAACCCTAACATCGTCAATTTTTTCAAACTGCGTGAGACAGAAGAAGAAGAAGAAGAAGAAGAAGAAGAAGACGAA
The DNA here is from genome assembly GCA_902728155.2 of Microthlaspi erraticum. NCBI lineage: Eukaryota > Viridiplantae > Streptophyta > Magnoliopsida > Brassicales > Brassicaceae > Microthlaspi > Microthlaspi erraticum. The sequence goes on along the minus strand of CACVBM020001695.1, from coordinate 127,210 downwards.
CGCTAACCTCTGCAGACGCGTACGACCACAGCAACTACCTTTTTCAATCGCCGGCTAGAAGAATGTCGACTACCCGTAGGATCCGCGGCGAGGATCGGTTTTACAACCCGCCTCCGATGAGGAAACTGCAACAGGAGCGGGAGAAGAAGAGACTTGAAGCCGAGGAAGAAGAGAGGAGAGCGAAGGAGATTCTCGATCAACAGATTTCGGCGTCGGAGAAGGAGAAGGAGAAGGAGATGAATCGCCCTTTATCCACTGCTGAATCGCCTGACGAGTGCTCGACCTCCGATTGTTCTCAGCCGGGTCGGGTCACCACCGAAATTTCGTCAAATTTGGGCCGGTTTCTGGATTGCACCACTCCCCTTGTTCATACGCAATACTTGCCTATGGTAACTACTCCCAATTTTGAAACTTTTACTTAAGGGGAAACGAGAAATTTGAGTATCAAGCGTGGGTTTTAGTCAATATTTCAATTTGATTAGGGAAGATTAAGAAGAACACGAATCACAATGCTAGTAACTACTAACTAGTGGGCGTTGCAAGTTCAAATTCCCTTTGTATTTGTGCAGTTTTTCTTATTTAAAGCCAAAACGATGAGAAACGTTGTGATCCTTGACTAAAATTATCCCCAGAATTTTAGGATTTATTGGATAGAGTTAGGGGCAAAATATGAAGTTGAGACTCACAAGTATTATGCTTTGTTAAGAAGAAAACTTATGAGATGCTTTTGTTCTTGATTCAGACAAGCATCAAGGGGTGGAGAACCCGGGAACCAGAGTACTGTCCTTACTTCTTGCTGAATGATTTGTGGGATTCGTTTGAGGAATGGAGCGCCTATGGTGTTGGTGTTCCTCTTCTCTTAAATGGGACCGATTCGGTTGTTCAGTATTATGTTCCCTATCTCTCTGGAATTCAGCTCTATGAAGATCCATCTAGAGCCTGCACAAGTAGGAGGTGAGAGTTTGTTTCCTATCAACCATTAGCCAAATCCTTCCTGTGTTTGTTCTTATCATTCGGAATAAGCAACTCCTAAGCGTTATTCAGATCACAAAAACATGAAGTCGATGTAGGAAAATAGGAACTAAAGTTTTAAGTTTATTTTGGTGTTGAATTCCAAAAAAAAAAAAAGGGTTTTGCTTTGATGTGTGATGTTGAACAGGAGGGCTGGTGAAGAAAGTGATGGTGATTCGCCTAGAGACATGAGTAGCGATGGAAGCAATGACTGTAGAGAGCTTTCTCAGAGTTTATACAGAGCCTCTTTGGAAGAGAAACCTTTTGTTGGTTCATCGAGTGATGAGAGTGAAGTCAGTAGTAACTCTCCTGGTGACCTTGTCTATGAGTATCTTGAGGCTGCTATGCCATTTGGCCGTGAACCATTGGCAGACAAGGCAAGTCATATTTTCTTTAACTAAGTTAACCTTATGAAACTTTGTGTTACTGTGTTGAGCCTAGGTCATCTTAAAATAACTATGTTGAGCCTTGAAAACTGCAGATCTCAAACCTGTCATCGCAATTCCCAGCACTCAGAACATACCGGAGCTGTGATCTATCTCCTTCGAGTTGGGTCTCTGTTGCTTGGTACTGTACCTAACCCGTCCACTTTCACAGTTTCTTTTTCCAAAATCTCTCTCTCTATATATATATATATAATGTTTGTCTTCTTACTTTCTTGAAGGTACCCAATATACCGAATACCATTAGGTCAATCGTTACAAAACCTGGATGCTTGCTTCTTAACATTCCACTCCTTATCAACACCCTCTCGAGGTAAAAGCATCTCTCTGCATATACAACACATTGCTCTCAAAACCGGGCTTGTTCGTTAAACTCAAAGCACTCTTTTTATTATCTGGTAAGGTACAAGCAATGAGGACGGTCAAAGCTCAAGCAAATCGGTTGCACCATCTAAGCTTCCGTTGCCCACATTCGGCCTCGCGTCCTACAAGTTTAAACGGTCGGTTTGGAGTCCAGATAGCGACGTGGACGAGAACCAGAGAGCCGGGGCGCTGCTAGGAGCAGCTGAAGAGTGGCTGAGGCGGTTGAAGGTTGTGCTACCGGACTTTAGACACTTCGTATCACACAGTGGTTCCGGGTGGAGATGATATAATTTATAAGTCATTTCTCCAACTCTGAAACTGATAAATAAGGAGTGATATATAGCAAAAGTGAAACATTTTTAAGCCTGCTTTTGTTTGTTTTTGAAGGGGAAATGAGAAATTTGTATAGACAGTGAATAGTACATTTGGTACTTTACTGTGGAGGCTTGTTATGTAATTGACACTTATTTGGAGGAAAAAAAAAAGAGAGCATTTAGTTCAGATGGTTATTGACTCTTATCATTGTAGTTTTGTTGTCAGTGTTCTTGTTGATGATACTGTAAAATGTATTTTTTTGCTATAAGTATTTTATGTTTGTATGAATTAGCATATCAAGAAGCTCTCGTAGCTCAGTTGGTTAGAGCACCCGTTTAGTAAGCGGGAGGTCTTGAGTTCAACTCTCAACGAAAGCATCTTCATTTACGTAGTTAGTATTTTTTTCCTCCTTCTGATGTGATTTACGTAGTGGCCCTTCTTTTTGTTTGCTTTTCAGTTTCCATATACATTGTTTGTTCTTTTCTTGAAGAGTTACGTATAATAATTGCCATTCTTTTGATAGACACGTACGTACGGCCTCTTTTCTCAAACGTCAAAACATGGTTCCTATTATTATACGCATTTATCAATTTTTGTTCTTTATGGTGAAAAGGGTTTGGAAATATAAAATACCTGAGGGTGCCAATGATATATACAGTAGAGTAATTTGGAGTAGACGGAAAAAACTTTAGTTCCAACAACATCTACGATAATAGAGTACGTAAATGGAGAAAGTTAGACGAAACTAAAATATCTCGTTTAGTAAAACAATTAACAAAAACACAAACATACTAAGCTCAAAAATCAGGATTAAGTTTTCCATCGTGAATATCACCAAATTGTACAGGATGCAAGCCATCACCTCAGGACCGAAGTCCATATCCGTTTTATGGTTGTTGTCTGAGCAAAACAGAGCTTGTAGACTTGACCGAAAACGTCCAGATGTGGGGGTCACTTGAAAATTTGTGATGATCCTCGTTTCACTTTCAACCAGCAAAACATTCATTCTCTTAATGAACTCCTTTGTTGTGCAATGAATCACTTGATTCTGGGTATAACAAAGATAGCAATGTTAATATTTAATTAATCTACATAAATACGTGTGAGAAAGACAAAACAGTAGATATTACCTTCTCATCGACAACGACCATTTCCATTGTTTCAACACCATTCATGTGCTGATTTCAACTCTTCAAAATCTTCACACGGATTCTCCAGTGGGACTTGAAAGGCTTCACGGAGTAGACGTCAACAATGGTTGCCATGGCTTCGAGTTTTTCTGCTTTTGGTATAAGCTTTCTGATGGTAAATGGAAAAGACAGATGTGAGTGAAACCTAGAGATGATCTAGATTTATAGGGGAATGAGATACATGTAGCTTGTTTAGGTTAAGCCACTCACTCAATATACCTGAGTAAATGCAATATCTTGAATGATATAGCTGAATTAGCTATAGTAAGCGAGATTTAGATTTTTTTTTTTTTTTTTTTTTTTTTGGGACAACTAGCGAGATTTAGAAATAATATACATTATTTGAGTAACAAACGCATATGATTTTACCTATCCCAAATGTTACGCATAATTGTAATTTCTTCGAGACTCATATTAGGGTAATAGATACTCCATCTGTCCCATATTATAAGCTGTTTTGGCATAATGTATCTGTAATTTTCTGGATATATCTGGATAAGGAATATGTTATAATACCCCAACGGTCTTGATTACAACTTTCCTATCCGACTACAACCACGTCGAATATGTAAAGGAAGATATTATCATTTGTCTGCGTAATAAATAATATATATTCGATAACATTTAAATGGGCTCTATGACCTCACTCGTGCATTTAGGGATGACTGAAGGCCCACTACTATTGTTTTTAAAAAGGTATTTTGGGAAGAAAAATGCACGACCCGACCCGGAAGGAGATCCGCGTATTTATCCGATTTGTAAGTAAATAATTTATTTAAAAAAATAAAAAATAGTCAAAAAATTGAGAGTTTGCCACATCAGCAAAAATGTATGATCTTTAATATATTGTAGGATACTGTATATATAAACATTTCCAGAATTAAATTTAAAAATTATTAACAAAACCTCTTATAAAAAAAAAGAATTCAGAAACAGAGAAATCGAGCTTGCAGCTGAGAGACAACTCCATGCTCTCTTCAATAGGCCTCGGCGTTTGGGTTTCGGTTTGGTTTGGGTTTATTCAGGTTCGGGTCTTCTTGGGTTGCTAAATTTTAGACCCGTTCGGATTTAGGAAAATTTCGGTTCGGGGCTAAATTTTATGGACCGTTTGGGTTTATACAAATTTCGGTTCTTATCCGGATCTCATTCGGTTCTAATTCAGGTAGATTTTTATCCGTTTTTGTACCAAATATCCAAAATTCTACAAAAATAATCGAAAAAACTTGTCTTTACTTCATCTTCTACTAAATGTTTTTGGACTTTTTGAACATTTTGGTTATTTTGTTCTAAATATAACTATTATTTTAGATTTATAATTGTAATTTTAGTTTTTTATTATTATTATAAGTCTAAAAAATAACTAATATTTTAGATATTTCAAGTACCCATGCGGTTCTTGGTTCAGTTCCTGTTCGGGTTCGGTTTTTTCGGGTATAAACAATTTGAACCCATCGGATATTCGTCTCGATTCCAGTTTGGTTCAATTCCATCTTTGGGTCGAGTTCGGGTCATTCGGGTCCGGGTAAAATTCCCAGGCCTACTCTTCAACTCTCACATCTCATCTCACCGTCCCAACAAGCATAATTCTTTGAACTAATTTCTTTTCCTTCTGAGCATATATTCTCTTATTGTTCAGACTTTTGTGTCTCTTCTTCCCTCATCGTCCGCTTTATCGAACGGCGATGATGAATCCGGATCACGGAAGAGGACCCGATTAAATGTTGGTTCTCTCTGGTCTCTAATCTTTGGTATGTAAATGCAGAAGCGGTTCCTACGAAGATCTTGGAGATGATGAATGTGCCTGGACTAACCCGAGAAAACGTAGCCAGTCACCTCCAGGTAGAGAGATTTGTTAAGATTCTTAAGATTTGAACAGTATTGTTAGGATTTGTTCTGTTTCTTGATGAGTTCTTGATATGTTCTTGATGTATTGTTAGGATTTGTTCTGTTTCTTGATGTGTTGTTAAGAATTGGTGACATTTTTTGGGGATTGCAGAAGTACAGCATCTATCTAAGAAGGCTTGGAGGAGTATCGCAGCACCAAGGCAACATGAACCATTCATTTATGACCGGTCAAGAACCGAGTTTCGGTCCATTGAACGGGTTTGACCATCTTCAAGCGCTAGCTGCTGCGAGTCACCTCCCTGCTCAGAGCCTTGGCCTTTACGAGCAGTATCATCAAGAAGATCTCATGAGCGCTCTTCTCAAGCAGGTTTGATTCTTATGGCTAAGTACACTATTTACAAATATTTACTTCATTTCTCGTGTTTATCAAATTTGCAGGAAGGCATTCCATCGGAGTATGCGTCGGCGTATTTGTCGGATTCCGTCATCGACATGAGGCTCGGGGAACTTGCTTTTTTTGTTTACTTGTTCTATTTAAACTTTAAACATCCGTTTTTATTAATTTTGGCAAGAATTAACAAATTCGTCAAAACATAACCAAATCAATAAAACAATTAGAAAAGGTTCACGTATACTCGGGATTGATAACATGATATATTAAAATAAGTGAAAAAATGTATAATACAAAATCAAATAACCTAAAATATATTATCACTTTTAAAAATAAAATCACATTAAGAACGTCACTAGAAAAATTCTTGCGGATAGAAAAGCCTAACATATTTGTAATTTTTTTTTTCTAATTCTGTTTGGTTGCTTAATCACCAATACCTTATTTTATTATTCTTTTTAAATTAAATTATTTTTTTACTATTTATCTATTCATATATCTATACTATATAAAAGTTGAGGCTATAAGCCTCTGAGAGCGTCCACATAGGATTTAAAGACGATCTCATTGGTCCACGTAAGCATCTTAAAGATTAAGAAAGTTTCCGAAATTTTAAAAGACCAATAGTATAATTCCACATCACCATATAAAATAAGGTAATTTCTTTTTTCTTTTTCAAGAAAGTTTCCTAATTCAAAAATAATATAGACTTTTTGTATTAAAGAGTTTATAAAATAAAATATATATTTTTAATACCAAGCAAAAAGAAACTAACTTAACATGTTTAATTTTTTATTAACTAATATATATATAACAACAATCAAAATATAACAAGATTGGAATTAAAAACATCACAAATAAAATCCAAAGATTAAACAAAATTCTTTGATTTTTGTTAAAAATTGACGTTGATTTAATAACTAAATTTGAAAGATTTATATAAAAACATTTGGAGAACTACAAAATTAGTTATGAAGAATTATATAGATCATGAGTTAGTTTTTTTAATCACAAAAACGAAAGTTACACCATAATAAGGAGAATTGTTCATAGCGAACTTAACAAATTTTGTAAGTGGATCACATTACATAGTCTAAAAATAAAATAAAAGAAGATAAAAAAATGTCTCATGTCATGTAGAAAGACATTTTAGCTCATATGTAGTTTTTTTAGATGATGAGAGAGATCAACTTTGAGAGTGTCATTATTACATTAATGGAAGTAAAACATGCATCTAGCCCACTAGATAACACTTTGTTCATCGCAAAAGTTTCAACAATAATGGCCAAAGAAGTAAACATTATACTTGCATTGCTTTGGAGAAGAGTAGATTTGATCATTCAGTTCATACCATATGTTTATGAGGAAACATTTCAAGTTGCATGATCAAAACAAAAGTTTTGTTCGAGAGATAATGCCGACCAAATGGACAGGGAAAGGAGAATCTGACTTATTTATAGGCATCATTCACAGTGTTAACGAGGATTTCATCTTAATGTAAATCACAATTCTTTTAAATAAGAAGAGATTACATGCCTTTTACATATGTCAATAAATTTAAGAGTAGATGTCAATAAACCTATTGATACAGAGTAATCATCTTTGTTGCACATTGAAGGGGTTTCAAAGAGGGATGTTCGCTTGCCAAAATTTTGTTGAGGAAAGGGTTAACTCCTAGACGTACTTGACTGTAAAAATGAAGATATGGAGACTGTTTGTTTGCTGGCACATCGTCTTCAAAAAGTGTTCGCAACAATTCTATAAGAGACCAAAGCTTGATCCACCGGCAAAGCCTTTGCCATCGATTCCATTTTTTTGTGATATACAAACTTGGCGAAATAATGGTTGCCAGATTAGAAACGGACAATCTTTGTAAGTGATATAAGGTGAGGTAATGACCATTTTTCAATTAAAGAAATTCTCATCGATTATGCATTTTTTTTAACAAATATGTAACTAAAAATATTTTGAACAAGAATATGTTCTCAAAACATCAACCAAATATTTCTAAATAAGTCTAAGATGTAATGAAAATAGAAAAATAACGCATAGAAAAAACGTAGTAAATTCATTTACAGAAAATATTAACATTAAATAAATAATTATTTAAGGTTTCTCAAGGCTATAAGAAAATAACATAAATTATTTATGTTTTATTTATTAACATTGAATCAAAGTTTATAAACTAAAACATGTGTTAAGTTAAAATTATTGATAAATTAAACAAAAGAGCATTTGAAGTTTTAATACATATAAAAGTTCATTTTAATAATTTAAAATAATAAATATGTTAAATACAACTATTTACTGATATCTTAACATTCATACAAAAAAAACGCTTTCACGATATTTAATTTTAAAGATTTCTCTATACAAATTTAAAGAAAATATTTGCTAATATTTAATTTAAATATTTCTATATACAAACTTAAAGAAAATTTTCTTTTTATAATAAAATTGACACTGTTAAAACAGCACACAACTTATTCCGCAAGAAATAATTCATCAAAGAAATTAAAGAACAAGAAGAAAGATGAACATATAGGAGAAGTATAGTAAGAGAATGAAACCGAAAAATGAATTTTTTTCGGATGATCATTACGGAGAACTATCATGATCATTTTTCAAGTAACATATAGATTCATCTCGAACTATCATGATCATTTTTCACCTTTAGGAGAAGTACGTAAGAGGATTGAAACCGAAAAACAGGGAAGATGGAGATACTAAAGTAGGAAGAAAAAAAGAAAGCCAAAGAAGAACATCGATGAAGACAGAAAAACCGAATAAAAAACAATGAAGATGAAACTGAAAAAGAAAAAAAAAAATCAAATAAGAATGAAAGAGAAGAAACCAGACAAGAAAAAAAATAGGATGCAATACGAGTGGAAGAAAAATAGCAAAGTAGAAGACAAGTAGATCAGTGAATATGAAGAATAAATCGAATAAGAATGACGCAAAGAAAAAGAAGACACCGACTAAAAAAACAAAAAAGAAAAGAACTTCAAGCATAAAGAAATCAAATAAGAAAAAAAAAAAAAATAGATTAAAGAAGAAAGCAAGACGGATGAATAAATTGAATTTCAAGAATGTGTATTTGTTTTTGCTTTTCTTCAAATGAAATTCTATTTAAAGTATATTCGAGATCTATCACCGAATATAGTAATTTCAAATAAATAAAGATGATTATTTTATAAAAAGTGATGCTACTAGGGTATCAGAATTCTATACTAAAAACATTTAAAAATAAATTATGAAACAAATTGAAGTTGATGTGGTCTAAAAATAATTTATTTTTTGTCATAAACAATACAAATTAATTGAATAGGTTATTCTCAAACAAAGTTAAAGGCTGTTATAATCTACAATATTAAAATTTTATTGGTTTAGTAAAAACAAGACAAACTACAAATTTGTTGTTCACAACTTTCTAATTCAGTTCATTAAAAATAATGTTTGTTTAGGCCGATCATGTTGTCATATTGTTGAAAGATCAAAGTTTATGCAATGTTCTTATGCCAAATTTTGTGAAGCAATGGACAAAACATAAAAAAATATTTATGAAAATGTATGTCGAGTCATGTCTAATGAAGACATCTAAGATTTATACATCCAATTTTATGATGAGTTTTGTCAAACGACGAAGTCTAGGATTCTAATCATAAAACAAAACTGATTATGGATTTTTGTACGAAAGTTTAACACAAGATAACAATATATTAAGGTTTTAAATCAGTATCCGCTTGATGATGTCATTACGCCCATTTTCAAAATTCGAATTGAAATATACTAATTTTTATGCAGATAGTTGACAATTATGAAAGTAACTATCAAATTTTTTTTAAAGATTTCAGAGGTTCCTACAAATCTCCATAGAATATTACAGAAATCAACAAAGATTCTTTACTGAAATTAAGTAAATTAGTATTTTAGTGAGGTAAAATTATTGGAAAGTTGCTAAAATGATCTATGAATTGAACTCAAAATCAAATGTAACCTACATTTATCCCTTTCAATTGCTTTATTATTATTATTCTTAAAAATATCTATAATCTTATAAAAGAATGAAAATAATCAATTCTTTTTAAGTACATTAAAAAAAATGCACAAGATTTGATAATTTTAAAGTTATTAGTTGATTAAATAAAATTATTAACCGAGACCCGCGCGTGCGCGGGTTAAAAACCTAGTATTTTAGAAAACTTTAACGAATTGATTCTGAAGGTTATACCTTATTATATAGAAATACACAACTAAGTTTTGAAAATTATACCTTATTATATAGAGTTTGATATAACATTGAATATACTTTTTTTGTTACAATATCAAACTTTTTTTTTCTTAGAATATAAGGCATGCATTTTTTTTTCCTTTTTCTGTTAGAATGTGTAACATTTATTTTAGGAAGGTATGCAAAAAAAATAATTTTTTATTTTTTATTTCTGTTAGAATGTAGAACTATATTTTTTCCCTCCCTACACACCCATTTAATTAGTTTTTTTTTCACTTTTTATTATTTTTGCATTAGAATATATAATTTTTTCTCATAGTATATGAAGCATGCAATTTTTTTTTTTTTTTTGTTAGAATATGAAACATTTTTCTGTCAGAATATGGAAAATGTTATCTTTTCCTTTTAAAAATATTTTTAATTAGTTTTTTTTTCAAAACACATCAAAATCTTAATAGCTATATAATAAAAAATAACAGCGATCTTAGAAATTATAAAATCTTACGTGTCGCAACAACATCGTGCATCCAACTTTTTTTTTTTTTTTTTTTTTGACAACAGCCTAAATTCCTAACGCAGTTCGGGAAGCGAGACCGGTGGAACTGAGTTGATAAAATACACATCGTAAGGCTGAGCTCGTGCACTTCGTGCTAACTTGTATAGTAAAATGTAATATTTCTAATATATTTAATTTATATCATAAGCATTTTGATACAACTTCTCTAAATAAAATGGTAACACTATATTGCAACACTTTCACTAGACAAGTTAAACATTTCAGAATGTGAAAATGTTAAACAAAATGTTAAACATTTCAGAAAAAACCTTTTAATTAGTTCGATCTATCTCGTAAAAATAATTTTAGTCTGCACTCTCGTGGTCCAATGGTAAGGGGAAGCCTTGGTGAAAGGTGAAATTCCTAGAACTGGGTTTAATCAATTTGATTCTTCCTGAAAACAAAATCACATTTGTGTGAAAATTATGTGAGTTGGGCTTAGGCTCAAATGGTTTACATAGTAATCAGAAATACATGCACTCTGATTATCTATTGGCATTAGTCAGAAGACACTCAAAATTCAAGACAAATAGTGTGGTAGCCAAAAATTTGGATCTTATGGATCTTATGGCTTGTGTCCGTTGAATCGTTGAACGAAAGGAAAAATCCACTTTATAGCACTTTGGTGTATTCCTTCCAGGGTTAACCAGAACCGATAGAATCTATAAAAAAAAACAACTTCGATTGTGCTAACAATATAACACCATAGTTACGTACATAACCGATATTGTTTTTCGTTAGAGATTTAATATCATTAGAGACTATATTTCAAACAAAAATGACAGTCTTAAGACGACAACGCGTTAAATACAACAAAACAAAAATACGAGTATTCAACATTTCAACATAAACGAAGAGACAGACAAACATGTAAAAAACAAAGCAAAGACAATTTCGAGGAACACTTAAATTTTATTGTATATCTTTTCTTTTTCTTTTTTTTTTGTTAAAATATATTTTCTTTGTCTTTCTAGTAACTAAGTTCGATTGCGACTACAAATAGAATTGTGAGCATATATATCGACATTGAGTAAGTTTGGATCATTTGGCAAAATACAATATTGGACTATGAATTTTATTAATATAGTGTAACATGTAACTGTTGTTGTTGTAGTGTGATAATTCGAATTCAAATACGTAATATGTATAGGAAAAAGCAGCCTTATAATCTCTTAGAAATATATATAAAACCATAACTTCACAATTTGTTTGTTTTTTTTTTTCACAATTGTTCTGTTGCATGTCTATTTTACGTTTTGTTGGTACTCCATAACCTAAACCGACTTTTTTTTTTTGGTCGGCCAATCCTAATCCTACTGTAAACCTATAAAGATTGCAACGGTTTTGTGTTTTGGTCGAAGTTTTTTCAGTGGTTAAAGTTTAAAACCAAAGGCATTGGTTTGGGCGTATCTATGTCGACAACGGTTTCACAGTACTCGATGGACACGTGTGGACAATCTATGCACGTGCCGCCAGGTGTTCACTAAAAGCAATACAGACCGTTGGATATCTGATCTGACGGTCTTAAACGTCTCTTCCTCAACCTTTCATAACTCTAACCCAATCGGCAAATGTATCGGAATTACCAAAAAAGCCAACTGGTCCCACGTGTCTTTTGGAGTTTCCTTCTCTCTTTGCAGGGGTTTTTTAGTACTTTAACCTGAACCCCTTTGGTTCACCTAAAAAGTCACGGCCACATGGCTGGTGAGACAGACATGCAACCAATTTTCTGCTCCATCTGAATCGTCGATTTAATCAAACGCAGCTCTGGATCTCTCCACGTGTCACTTTGATTGAGGAAACTCGTCACAGTCGCGTGAGTGCAGAGTCACCCAGATACTAAACAGCTGCAAGCTTTTGAAACCATCTCATCATCCTCCTCAAGCCTCCTCTTTCTCTTGATACTACTCACTATGAAAGTTTGAGGACAAAACAGAGGTCAAATTTGGTCAGCACAGATCTTTACGAATATGGTTTCGGTGGAGGATCCGTTATCTCATTCAAATTCCACTCGGTTTCCGTTAACGACTGACTTCTACGGTTCATCGTCGCCGTCAGCGGCGAGGATACATCGTCAAACCGGCCGGTCGATGAGGACGGTGAAATCTAATTTCTACCAAAGTGGAGATCAATCTTGCTCATTCGCCGGCTCTGTCGGCGATAAATCGGAGTATGCGTCGGAGTATTTGTCGGATTCAATTATCGACATGAGGCTCGGTGAGCTTGCTTTGAAGAACAGCAATTCACTCAATTCAAGCGCTTCCTCGGTTAAAGAGGAAATGTTTCTCGACATTTCTCAGGCGTTTAGTGATTTCTCCGCATGTAGTAGTGATATCTCCGGCGAGCTGCACCGTCTCGCTTGCTTGTCGTCGCCGGAGACAGAGGGAAAAGAGAACGTCGGAGAAAACCAAGCGCAGGGTCCAGAGCTAGAGATGGAACCATGTCTAGGGTTTCTGCAGAGAGAAAACTTCTCCACGGAGATAATCGAGTGTATTTCTCCCGAAGATCTCCAGCCGACGGTGAAACTCTGCATCGACGGACTTCGCTCCTCTTCGGTGGCGATAAAGCGGTCTGCTGCGGCGAAGCTGCGGCTCCTGGCAAAGAATCGAGCGGATAACCGGGTGCTGATTGGGGAATCTGGAGCCATTCAAGCTCTCATCCCACTTCTCCGTTGCAACGATCCATGGACACAGGAGCACGCAGTCACAGCTCTCTTGAATCTCTCACTTGACGACCAGAACAAAACCGTGATCGCCGCCGGAGGAGCAATCAAATCTCTCGTGTGGGTACTCAAAACCGGCACGGAGACTTCAAAGCAGAACGCCGCGTGTGCGTTGCTCAGCCTAGCCCTCCTGGAAGAGAACAAAGGTTCGATCGGAGCCTGCGGCGCGATTCCGCCGCTGGTTTCTCTTCTGCTGAACGGATCTTGCAGGGGCAAGAAGGACGCTCTGACGACGCTTTACAAGCTGTGTACTATTCAGCAAAACAAAGAGAGAGCCGTCACCGCCGGAGCGGTGAAGCCTCTGGTGGACCTTGTTGCGGAGGAAGGGACTGGAATGGCGGAGAAGGCGATGGTGGTTCTGAGCAGCCTGGCGGCAATCGAAGAAGGCAGAGAGGCCATTGTTGAGGAAGGAGGGATCGCAGCGCTAGTGGAGGCCATCGAGGATGGATCAGTGAAAGGCAAAGAATTTGCAATCTTGACGCTGTTGCAGCTTTGTGCTGATAGCGTCAGAAACCGTGGGTTGCTTGTGAGGGAAGGCGCGATTCCTCCGCTTGTTGGTCTCTCTCAGAGCAGATCCGTCAGCGTTAGAGCTAAGCGCAAGGTAATAAAACTTCTCTAAATCTTTTTTCTTTTGGCTACAAAACACTTAAATAGTCTTCTTCTACGGATCATAGTTTCGATTATTTCTTCTTAAGCAGTGGTGTCTCTGTATTCGGTTTTGCTTAGTGTATTGGGAACTATCAGATCTAGTATTTGGTCCATTTGATGATGTGCTGTGAATCTGATCAGTTGTGATCGTTTTGTGTCCTGCAGGCAGAAAAACTTCTGGAGTATCTTAGGGAGCCAAGGAATGAGGGATGTTGTTTATCAAGCCCCATCAATTGAATTTGCATGGTTTCTTTGATTGCAACCATGTGGACTTTTCATCAGTCTTAGTATGTATATACCGAGTGTATGTTTGGTGGTTTTGTATAGCAAGTGTCTTTGTGTAGACTGTAAAGAGAATTTGATCTTTCATATATTGATGTCTAAGCTTAGTTTTTGAGGGGGTTTCAAGGGGAGTGCTATTTGATTTACAAGTCTAGCATTAAGGTTTTTGGGTGGAATATGCTGATTTTTAAGGCAAAAAGCTTTGTAGTATCTGCAAGAGAAAAATAAATGGTCTCTTGTTTCCTCCAAGGCTCCACATAAAACGCAATCTGTTCTCTTCAATGGGACCGATTCGGTTGTATTATGTTCCCTATCTCTCCGGGATTCAGCTCTATGAAGATCCATCTAGAGCCTGCACAAGTAGGAGGTGAGAGTTTGTTTCCTATCAACCATTAGCCAAATCTTTCCTGTGTTGTTCTTATTATTCGGAATAAGCAACTCCTAAGCGTTATTCAGATCACAAAAACATGAAGTCGATGTAGGAAAATAGGAACTAAAGTTTTAAGTTTATTTTGGTGTTGAATTCCAAATTTGTCTCTGTTTTTAGAGAAAAAAAAAAGGTTTTGGTTTGATGTGTGTTCTTGAACAGGAGGGCTGGTGAAAGAGAAACCTTTTGTTGGTTCATCGAGTGAAGTCAGCAGCAACTCTCCTGGTGACCTTGTCTATGAGTATCTTGAGGCTGCTATGCCATTTGGCCGTGAACCATTGGCAGACAAGGCAAGTTGTATTCTCTTCAACTAGTAAACCTTACGAACTTTGTGTTACTCGGGTCATCTTAACATTCCACTCCTTATCAACACCCTCTCGAGGTAAAAGCATCTCTGCATATACAACACATTGCTCTCAATACCGTTAAACTCAAAGCACTCTTTGTATTATCTGGTAAGGTACAAGCAATGAGGACGGTCAAAGCTCAAGCAAATCGGTTGCTGCACCATCTAAGCTTCCGTTGCCCACTTTCGGTCTCGCGTCCTACAAGTTTAAACGGTCAGTGTGGAGCCCAGATAGCGACGTGGACGAGAACCAGAGAGCCGGGGCGCTGCTAGGAGCAGCTGAAGAGTGGCTGAGGCGGTTGAAGGTTGTGCTACCGGACTTTAGACACTTCGTATCACACAGTGGTTCCGGGTGGAGATGATATAATTTATAAAATCATTTCTCAACTCTGAATACTGATAAATAAGGAGTGATATATAGCAAAAGTGAAACATTTTTAAGGTGCTTTTGTTTGTTTTTGAAGGGGAAATGAGAAATTTGTATAGACAGTGAATAGTACATTTGGTACTTTACTGTGGAGGCTTGTTATGTAATTGACACTTATTTGGAGGAAAAAAAAAAGAGAGCATTTAGTTCAGATGGTTATTGACTCTTATCATTGTAGTTTTGTTGTCAGTGTTCTTGTTGATGATACTGTAAAATGTATTTTTTTGCTATAAGTATTTTATGTTTGTATGAATTAGCATATCAAGAAGCTCTCGTAGCTCAGTTGGTTAGAGCACCCGTTTAGTAAGCGGGAGGTCTTGAGTTCAACTCCAACGAAAGCATATTCAGTCTTCAGTAACGTAGTTAATTTTTTTCCTCCTTCTGAAGTGCAATTACATAGTTGGCCTTCATTTTTGTTTGCTTTTCAGTTTCCATATACATTGTTTGTTTTTTCTCGAAGAGTTGCGTATAATAATTGCCTTTCTTTTGATAGACACGTACGTACGGCCTCTTTTTTCGGACAGACCATGACACACCTCAAACGTCAAAACATGGTTCCTATTATTATACGCATTTATCAATTTTTGTTCTTTTGGTGAAAAGGGTTTGGAAATATAAAATATTTGAGGTGTCAATGATATACACTAGAGTACTCCAATATTTGAGGTGTCAATAAGTAGTAATTTGGAGTAGATGGAAAAAAATAACTAAGAGGGAAATAAAATTGATGAATTAGAGTAAAATAGCAAAAAAAAAAAAAAAGATGTTCTAAGAGCATCCGCATCGCACAAGTGGATATGGAGCTCTTTAAATTTGTAAAAGTGTAATTATATTAATAAACTAATTGTAGAACCTGTTTATAATTTTTTCACTTTGTAGCTCCACATTGCATAACTAAAATGGGGTTCTCAAAATCTGAATTTTTTTTTTCAAAGTTAAAGAAAACAACTAATTTGACAATTAGATCAATTAAAAACCAGTATCTAACCAAATTTTAACAAACATATCATCAGCATCTTCGATCGCATGTGTAGTTTACATAGACTTTGTAAATAGACCAAATCCCACACATCTATAAAAGCTTTAACAAATTCGGAGAAGAAGAAGTCTCGGCGGTGGCGAAGAGAAGAAGGAAAACGTCGTATGAAGGAGAAAAGAGACCAACGAGAAAGAGAATAACAATGACAAGAACAACGTCAAACAACGACGAGAAAACCAGCCGGCGATCGAAGAAGAAAGAATTCGAGCATCGGATCGGAGAAGGAGACGGAGCGTACGATGAAAACTCAATTTAGAAGAATGAAAAATAAACAAAGTAAAAATATAACGAGAAAAATAAATTATGGCGGGTCTCTCTAGTGCCGACATGTGACAAGTAGAGCCGTCTCCACAGGCCCTTCCGCGAGAGTCGTCTCTCAAATTTATTTGTGCCACATGTGTAATTTTTTTATTTAATCTTTAATTTTATAGAGTAGAGTCGCAGAGAAATCCTGCAATGCGGATGCTCTAAGGCTTTTGAATTGTAAAAAAATAGTATTAAAATGAAGAAATAAAAAGTAGAAGAAAATTAACACAAACTCACTATTATTAGCGATATATTTTCAATATTTTCTATGTGGAGAAAGGTTTTCAGTTCAAAAACAAATAAAACACTTGAAATAATTTTAATCACTTTATTCAAGTTGGTTTACGAGTCTGAAAAAGGATTGAAGAGTCCGTGTAAAAAGATCATATGTAATGTTATTGGATGGAAAAAATATTCTTCCACTTTTCAGTTGATTGGTTAACAGTAGAATAAGTGATAGTAAAAATATTTTCCACCAAATTTCTTACGCTAAAATAGGAGCATTCATTCACACCCTGAACATTTGGTACCAAAATAAAGAAACAGGACCATTTAGTAATTACTCAAACATTAGATGTACAGACTTCAGCTCGATAGTTGCAAATAATGTCAATATCCAAAAAAGTTGGGTCAAAGATGGTTTCAATTGGTTAAAGAGGTGGTTGGATTCACGAGTGATTTACACAATGAGTGACTTTTGTCACTTAATGTTAATCAAACTAAATTAAACTTTAACTTTAACATTCAAAATTAAACAATCCAAAACTTTTATAAAACATAATGTGATAACTCAATAGAATTGCTTGATTATATTGATGTTCGAGAAATTTTATAAAATACACCTCTTGAGATGCAAATTTTCAAAACTACATCTATAGTGTGAAAATTTTCAAAAATACACTTTTCCCCAATTTTAATATATATGTTTGGGTTCACTAATCCTATATTAGGGTTTAGATTTTGGGGTTTAGGGTTTAGATTTAAGGGTTCAATGTTAGATTTTAGGGTTTTGGATTTATATTTTAGGGGTTAGAGTTCTTTTACTAAATGAAAAAAGTGTAGTTTTGAAAATTGGCACTATAGAGGTGTATTTTTGAAAATTTGCACCTCAAGAGGTGTAGTTTTGAAATTTTCCCTTGATGTTCTGTACTCTGTTTATATACAGAGCGTGAGCTTGCTCTACAAGGAAAAGAGAATATACACTAGTAAATACATAATATCTATAGAATCATTTAGATGATTCAGTTTGACTAGCCGTTGGTGTTTCCATATTCTACACACCCCCTCAAGACGGACGGCCATTGGAAAGTCCGACCGTAAGCGATTGAAACCGAGTGCGTGGGAGTGGTTTTGTGAGAGCATTGGCCAATTGGTCATCAGAAGTAACATGAGTGACCCGAAGCTGTCCTCCTTGAACAAATTGGCGCACAAAATGATAGTCCAAGGTAATATGCTTCATTCTGGAGTGGAAGACGGGATTAGCCGCAAGGTAAGTGGCTCCAATATTGTCACAATAAATGACTGGTGTGGTGGTGTTGGTGATGCCCAGTTCAGAGAGAAGTGACATAGTCCAGAAAATCTCGGATGTGGTGGATGCTAGAGCTCGATACTCAGCCTCGGTAGATGATCGAGCTACTCCCGTTTGCTTTTTAGACGACCATGCCACAGGATGACTTCCAAGATAGACGACGTAGGCACTTGTAGAGGTATAATCATCTTTGTTACCTGCCCAGTCAGCATCTGTGAATGCATGTAGAGTTGGAGTGTTCTTGGCGGGAAGAAAAATGCCATGTGTTTTGGTTCCCAAGAGATATCGGAGAACACGTTTCACTGCAGCCCAATGTTCATTCGTCGGTCGGTGCATGAATTGTGATAACTTGTTGACGGCAAACGAGATATCCGGACGTGTAAGAGACAAATATTGGAGACTGCCCACCACCATGCGATATTCCGTAGCATCATCTAAGGCCGTACCCGAGTGTAAGGTGAGTAAAGAGTTGGCCTCCATTGGTGTGGCTACTGTTTTTGCATTCGTCATATTCACCTTATGAAGTAAGTATGCAATATAACGATATTGTGTCAAGTGTAATCCATGTTTAGTGTGAGTAACCTCAATACCTAAGAAATAAGATAAAGCGCCTAAATCTTTAAGGGAAAAGCGTTGAGAGAGAGAAGCGATAAACCGGGAAATATGTGGTGGACTGTTGCCGGTGATGATTATGTCATCGACATAGACAAGCATGTAAAGGAGGATCCCATTCTGGTTGTAGATGAACAAAGAAGCATCCACAACTGAATTTGTAAATCCAGCTTGTAATAAGAACATGCGCAACTCATTGTACCATGCCCGTGGGGCTTGCTTGAGCCCATATATCGCCTTATTGAGTTTGCAAACTGCATCAGGATTGTCTTTATCTTGAAAACCCATGGGTTGCTTCATGTAAACCTCATCCTCTAATTTGCCTTGTAAAAATGCGTTGTTGACGTCAAGTTGTCTAAGGGGCCACTCGCGAGAAACGGCGGTGCTGAGAACAATACATATGGTAGCTGGTTTGACCACGGACTAAACGTCTCATGGTAATCTATTCCGGGTCGTTGATTGTAGTCTTGTGCGACAAGCCTGGCCTTATAGCGTTCGATGGAGCCATCGGGTTTTCTCTTGATAGTAAATATCCACTTGTTACCTACAAGATTAGAAACATCAATGTTACGAACCAGATGCCATGTATGATTTCTAATATGGGAATTGATTTCTTCAAGCATGGCTTTACGCCAAAGAGGATCCTTAAGAGCCTCGGCAACCGATTGTGGAATATAATCTCGCAATGGTGTAACAGTGGTGTGGAGATTAAGCTTTTGAACTGGTTTGCGTATGCGGTTGCTTGTGCGAGTCGGTGCGGGTGGAGGAGGTGGCGGTGATGGAGAAACTGGAGCTGGAGACGAAATTGGTGAGTCAGAAGTTGTTTCTAACGAGGAGGCGGACGACTGATCCTCAGAGGCAGTGGTGGTATGTTCTGTTCTCGGTGTCACATGCACCTCTGGTTGAGGAAGTAAGGTGTTGGTGGACTCCGTTTGAGCGGGTAATGATGTTACAACTTCCACCGGTATAGCTGTTGAGATTGCGGCTGAGAGATAATCTGAACAGCAGGAGTGGTCACCGGTGCATATTCATTCTCTTCAGATACGGAAGAATGTGAACTTTGAATCGGAGATGGTGCTGCAAAAGGGAAGACAGTTTCGTGAAAGACAACATGTCTAGAAGTATAGATGCGTGAATTGGTTTGGTCAAGACAAAAATATGCACTTTGAGAAATAGAGTAACCAATAAAAACACATGGTGTTGATCGTGTATCAAGTTTGTTACTAGCATATGGTTTTAACCAAGGAAAACATAAGCACCCAAAGACTCTTAAATTTTCATAGTTAGGAGATATACCATATAAAATTTGAAAAGGGTTTTTAAAATCTGATGTGGGAGTTGGCATACGATTAATAAGATAGACCGCCGTACCAAAAGCATATGTCCAATAGGACTTTGGCATAGATGCGTGAGACAAGAGGGCTAAGCCTGTTTCGACTATATGTCGATGTCTTCTTTCCGCAATGCCATTATGCTCTGGTGTATGAGGCGGACTTGTCATATGTGATATACCTTGGCTCGCAAGAAATGTCCGGAGACCAATGTATTCACCCCCATTATCAGTATACAAAGTTCTTAACTTGAGTGAAAATCGATTTTCCACCAAGTTCTTGAACGTTTGAAACACATTAAAAACTTGAGATTTTTGTTTTAAAGGGTACAACCATGTGTATCTAGTAAAATGATCTACAAAAATAACATAATATTTGAAACCATCTATAGATATAAGGGGTGAAGTCCACACATCAGAAAATACAATATCAAGAGGTCTAACAGATTGCAAAATTGAACTAGAAAATGGTAACTTATGCATTTTATTGATAGAGCAAGCAGAGCATGGCTGAGCCATCAAAACATTAGAGAAAAGTGGTAAATTAAATTGTGAAATTGTTTTATTGAGAATAGCTATGGCCGGATGGCCTAAACGAGAATGCCAATCAGTTAAACTAGTTTTAACTGTGGATGCAAATGCAAGAGTGGGAGACTTTGAAGAAGAAGATAGTTTCAGCCACTCATAAGTGCCGTCTTTAGGTTTGCCTTCCAAACGAAGAGCTCCCGTTATTAAATCCCTGACCTGAAAGTATGTGGGTGTGAAGGTAACAGCAACATCATTAGTTTTGCATAATTGGAAAACAGAGATAAGATTTTTGTCAAGAGAAGGAACGCATAAAACATTATTAATGAAGAATGGACGAGTGTAAGAGGGGATAGAAAAAGAACCCTGGTACGTTATTGGTAATGCTGATCCATCACCAAGAAGCACATCATCACCTCCACGATATGGGTTATGAGCAGCAAGGTTTGCCAAGTCAGACGTCATGTGATGAGACGCTCCTGAATCGAGCAGCCACGTTGACGGATCCGACAACATCACAACGTTGGCTCTTGGTTGCCATGGCTGAACTTGTTGATTTTGTTGCCACGGCTGGAACGAGGGCTGTTGCGGTGGAAACTGAGGTGATGACTGAGGCTGAGAAGAGCTAGGAACAATACGGAAACGTGGACAGTATTTGGCGCTGTGCCCAACTTCACCACACGCCTGACATCGACCAAGATAAGGTTTGGAGAACCTGTTCTGGTTATTGTTGTTGTTGGGAGTGAATTGAGGCTGAGAGTTGTTGTTGTTGCTGCGATTCTGGTTGTAGTTGTTGCGGTTTTGGTAACGGGGACGAGTGTCCGTAGCATTAGCGACAATCGGAGCATGAGATTGAACAGAAGAGGCTGTTTCATTACAGAGAAGCATAGCTTCTCGGTTCAACAAGCGCTCATAGAGTTCTGTATATGAGATCGTGTTGTCACGACCATTGATTGCGTCTATCTCCGGCTTGTATTCATCACCAAGGCCCGCCAGAATCTGCTCCGTGAGATCTTCTGGATCTAGAGGTTTGCCGAGAAGTGCGAGATCATCTGCTTTTGCCTTGATGAGGCGTAGGTATTCGCTGATAGATTTGGTGCCTTTGACACAGGTTTTAATCTGATGTTTGAGTTGGCGTATGTGACCTCGTGTAGGATTGCCCAAAGTTGTTGCGAGAGTGTCCCAAACTTCTTTTGTTGTTGTCGCTGTGGAGATAAGCGATTGGGTTGATTGCGAAATCGCACCAATCATAGCGCAATAGAGAAGATGATCTTGTCTGTGCCATGGAGCATAAGCGGGATTTGATACAGATGCACCGTTCACCAGTGTTGTGGCTGATGGTGCGGAGTCATCAATGAACTGTTGGAGCTCATGACCTTCGAGTAAGGCACGGACTTGACGTTGCCACATGAGATAGTTTTGAGTTGTGAGTTTGGTAACACTCACCATGTTTACCGACAACAGTGTGCTCTGTGGATCTTGAGCATTAAACACTGTTGTTTGTGATGCCGTAGCTTCTGACATAGTTGAAACAACCGGAGAAGAGTAAAGGTGAGAGATCGAGTGATCTGAAGAAATGAGTAATCAAGAAAGAAGAGAAGAAGAAGAAGAAGAAGAAGAAGAAGAGAAAGGAGGCGGATCGAAAAAAAATAGGTCAAAGCCTATTTGTGCTCTGATACCATGATAACTCAATAGAATTGCTTGATTATATTGATGTTCTGTACTCTGTTTATATACAGAGCGTGAGCTTGCTCTACAAGGAAAGGAGAATATACACAAGTAAATACATAATATCTATAGAATCATTTAGATGATTCAGTTTGACTAGCCATTGGTGTTTCCATATTCTACATAATGTTACCAAAGTTGTCAAGTTCTCTCTGAAACATAACAATCAATTCCTGCAACAAAATAAGAAAATTTCTCAAAAAATGAGACTTGAAGTTACAAAACAGCATCAGAAGATTTAAAGAGAACTACTCACCTCACACACTTGAGCTGCTTGCAACATTTGTAGAACCGTCTTTTTCTTCATCAAAATAATCATCAATGTCACCTGAATTTTGAAGATGTAAATTATGGGTTTTCAATGCACTATGCAGCCATAAAACAATAGAAAAAAAATATTCACTTACCATCAAAATCTGCAAATCCCCTTAATCAGTTCCGAGTACAAAGCAACGCCTGAACCGTTGCGGGAAGGAGACGGCTCCTGTACGGGTTCTAAACCCTACCTCCCATACTGAAAGCCGATTCTGCTGGACTGTGGTTATAGGAATACTCAGAAAATCAGAAGCAAGGGCATTAAGTTCACCATAAAGAAATCTATATCAGTTTTATCTTCCTTTCGATACCTCTTAAAGAGCAGACGAATTGGGTTGAAATTCATCAACGTGAGAGCAGACAAACACACCAATTTCTATTTTGCAAAAGATTACGTAACAACTTGGTAAAAGTAAATACGGTAGAAATGCTAACCGGAAAATGGAAAAAAAAAAAAAAAGCTTAGAAAATGACACAACACATAACCTTGTAAAGAATTCGTGATCCGGATGATGGGCCTTAAAAAGGCTTGAAACCAACCATAGGGCGCGTCACTCTTATGGAGGTCTAGCTCCATGACACGTTGACGTGAGAGGAGAGAGAAACACTCCGAATCCAGAGCTTGGTGGAGCCGTGGTGGTGCTTCCACGCGAATCTCGCAACTCCACTCGCCTTCCTCGTCCCTTGCCTTCTCTTCTTCGTATGCTGTTTTTGAATATCTAATTATCAATTCCTGAAAGGTAAAGTATCCGTTCGTTCGTTGATACTCTCTCTTCGTGTAATTAGCGATCTGGATGTTCTTAGACAGAGTTTTCAGCTTCCTGTTAGATCATTTTTCAGGTCGCTGTGAATTTGAATTTTGTTTTGTTGTAATTTCTGAAAAACTCTGACTTTCCGATTCGGATTTGGTTCATGAATGGTTGAAAATTTTATTGAATTGTTTAGTATCAATGATTAGCGAACTTGTCAGGAGGCATTCTTAATATTTTTCTTTTTTTTAAATTGAGGAATTAAGAAACTGGTAATCAATAACATTTCTATCTTATTTTCTTGCTATATTGTAAAACACACGAAGCTACTGAAATTTGTGATGATGTTATTAACTCGTAGCTTACAGCTTTTATATATGATTACAAAATCTCTTGCGTATCTACCCAAACTAATTTCATCTTTATCTACAAAGTATCAAACAGAATCAAGTTAAGATGCGCAAAGATATTCAGAGAGAATATCTCGGACAACACCCCCCCCCCCTCAAGCTGAAGCATATGGATTACAAATGCCAAGCTTGACAACAATGGTCTGAAACTCTCGCTTCCCCAGAGCCTTGGTGAACACGTCAGCTAGTTGATCACGAGTATCGACCTTCCTTGTGCGAATAGTCCCATCTTTGACTGCATCACGAACTGTGTGACAGTCTATTTCGACTTGTTTAGTCCGTTCATGGAACACAGGGTTTGCTGCAATGTACACAGCTGCTTGATTATCACAATGTAGATCCATGGCTTGATCACAAGACACTCCAAACTCACCAGGTAGACCTTTTAACCATTTAAGTTCGCCTGTAGTCAACGCCATGGCACGATACTCAGCCTCTGCAGACGACTGTGAGACCGCATCCTGCTTCTTAGTTTTCCAAGACACCGGTGAATCACCAAGTGTCACAAGCCATCCAGTGACAGATCTCCGTGTTGTTGGACAACCTGCATAATCTGAATCACTCCAACCATGTAACTTTAAGTCACATTCAGATTTAAGAAAAATCCCTTGTCCCGCTGTACTCTTCAAGTATCGGACAACACGCAAAGCTGCGTTCCAATGATCCTCACGCGGTTCTTGCATGAACTGAGACAAAACATGAACCGAGTATGCCAAGTCGGGTCGAGTTGCGAGCAAGTAAATAAGCCTTCCGACTAACCTCCGATAGCGAGTTGGATCCTTTAACAAAGGTCCATCAGAAAGTGACAAACGATGTTGTTGCTCCATTGGAGATGTAGCCGGTTTACTTCCTAACAGACCCACTTCGCTCACAATATCCAGAATATACTTCCTCTGACACAAAAACAGTCCTTCTCTTCTTCGTGCCACTTCAATCCCCAAGAAGTACTTCAGTACTCCGAGATCTTTCATGTGAAAGCATGTTCCCAAATACTCTTTAAACTCTGCAATTAACTCTGCATCATTTCCTCCTACGATCAGATCGTCGACATACACCAAAACGTAAATTTCAGACTTCCCTTTACGCATTGAGAACAGAGAATAATCACGATAAGATTGTGAAAAACCATAGTCCACAAGAGCTGATCGTAACTTGGCAAACCAACACCTTGGTGCTTGTTTCAATCCATAGAGAGATTTCTTTAAGCGAACTACTTTACCAGGTTCGTTGGTGCGAAATCCTGGAGGCATTTTCATATAAACCTCTTCGTCCAAATCACCGTGTAAGAACGCGTTGTGGACGTCCATTTGGTGAAATTCCCAGTCCCTAGCTGCTCCTACACTGAGAAACAAACGAACCGTAGTCATCTTGATGACAGGTGCAAAGGTCTCGTCATAATCAACCCCTTCCTTTTGATTGTTTCCAAGCACCACTAGTCGAGCTTTAAATCTTTCAGTCTCTCCATCTGACCGGTATTTGATCATGTATATCCACATACAGCCCAAAGCTTTCTTTCCCGGTGGAAGCTCTGTCACTTCCCACGTATCATTAAGCTCAAGCGCACCAATTTCTTTCTGCATAGCCTCACACCACTCCTTGATTGCAACCGCATCACGAAAGTGTTTTGGCTCAACCCCTTTAGTGATAGCTGCTAAAAATGCCTTGTGTTTTGCAGAGAATTTGCTGGTATCGATGTACTTCATTATCGAATACCCATTGTCTTCATCACAGTCTACGTCAACCTCAGCTAAGGTACACAAAACATAGTCTCGCAGCTTTTCAGGGACTTTCTTTGATTTCTTCCCACGACCCAGATTCTCTGTCTCTACTTCTTCTGTTTCTGAAGCTGCAGGCTCTGTTTCCACTATTGCAGGTTCTGTTTCCACAGCTTCAGTTTCTGTCTCCGCAGCTGTAGGTTCTGTTTCTGTGACCTCAACTGACCTCAAAGCTGCAGGTTCCGTTTCTGCAATCTCAGTAACCTCAACTTCTGACACTGTTTCTGGAATATTTGTTCGTTCATCTTCTTCCTCAAAAACACCAAAATCAGACACTTCTTTCACTCTCTCAGCCAGTGTTTCTTCTTCAGCCAAGGATGGAAAAGTGTTTTCCACGAAAACAACATCTCGAGACACAAACACTTCACCACTATCCATATCGTAAAGACTCCATCCCTTTTTACCAAAAGGATATCCAACAAACAAGCATTTTCTACTCCTTGTTTCAAATTTATCTCCACCTCTTTTCTGATTGTGCGCATAAGCCAAACACCCAAACACCCTGAGATTATCGTATGTTGGAACCGCACATGAATTATCTCATACGGTGTCTTTCCTTCCAACAACCGGCTCGGTGTTCTATTGATCAGATACGTTGCAGTCAACACACTTTCTCCCCAGAATTTGGTTGAAAGTGAGGATTGGAAAAGCAACGCTCTTGCCACATTCAATATGTGACGATGCTTCCTCTCTACTCTTCCGTTCTGTTGCGGCGTTCCCACACACGAAGTCTGATGTTGGATCCCTTGTTCTCGAAGCTCAGAGGTGAGACAAGTGAACTCAGTACCATTGTCGCTTCTCACAATCTTGATTTGTTTCCCAAACTGTCTCTGAACCATCGCCATAAACAACCTCAGATTCTTCCCCTTTTGTGTTTTATCATGGAGCAAGTAGGCCCAAACTACTCTGGACTTATCATCTACTATCGTCAGAAAGTAATAGGAGTTGCAGAGAGTAGGTTTTCGATAAGGACCCCACAGATCAACATGTATCATTTCAAAAACATCGGCGCTTTTATTATTAATTGAAACAAATACATCACGACACTGTTTAGCTCTTAAACAAGTGTCACAAGTAGAAAAATCCATGGTTCTACTACCAACAGTAGGAAGCAAATCGAAAGCAGTGTTTGATAGATGTCCTAGCCGTTGATGCCAAACATCTTCAGCTCCATCCTTATTCATACGCAAAGCAGAAAACTCAGTTACACGCCGGAAGAAGTACAGTCCATCCTTGAGCTCACCCGCTCCAGTCAGGTTCCTCGTTAAACGGTCCTGAATCACACATCCCTTGTTAGCAATTTGCATCACAACATCGGACTCATCAATGAGTTGAGATACAGAAATCAAATGACATCTCAAATCTGGCACAAACAGCACGTTTGTGAGCTTAAACCCATCATCAAAAACAACCGTTCCTTTCTTTCTGGCCACACTGCTAGAACCATTCGGCAATCCAACAGAGCAAGGCAATATGTATTTCGTATCAACAATCAAATCTTCACAACCTGTCATATGGTTAGAAGCCCCTGTATCAAGTACCCAATCCAAGGAGACACACTTACCGCTGAGACGAGAAGTAGTTCCTTTCTTTTCGTCCAACAGCTTGATAAGAGTTGTCCACTGCTCATTAGTCAAGCCCGTGTAGCCGTTTCTCTCGGCCTCCTTGGTTGCACCGCCTTCTTCTAAGGGACTCACGGAGACAGCATTTGCTCGGAAGTTACCGCGACCACGGCCACCTCCTCTGCCTCCTCCACGACCTCCTTCACCGCGACCTCCGTCTTTGGCTTTATCTCCCCACCAAGTCGCGATGATTTGGAAACACGTCTCCGTCGTGTGTCCCGTCTTTTTGCAACTTGTGCAAAACAGCTTACTTTTGTCTTCTCTTGCAGTCACTGCTACACCACTGGTTTGAGCTACAAAAGCTACTTGTCCCCCTTCTGCTTCTCTTCCCCTCATCACGGTGTTGATCCTCTCAATGGACTTCACCTTGATTCATATTTGGCATCGGTTCAGTGCTGATTATGGAGGCACGAACAGAGCCAAACACATCGTTATCCAATCCTAAGAGGAATTGATGGATTCGATCCTCTTCCCTCTTCTTCTCGAGTTGCACGTTCAAGTCGCATTTGCAGCCGCTACACTTGCAAACTACCAGTTTGTCATAGTTTTGCAAATCCTCCCACAAGACTTGCAACTTTCCATAGTAATCGATCACACATCTTTCCTTGTCGACAAGCTGCAAGCTCTGCCTTAATCTCCTGAAATCTGGGACCATTTCCTTCAGAAAAACGGTCTTTGATTTCCTTCCACAACTCGTGTGGATCTTCCTTGTTCATCAAGGTTCTTCGGATCTTAGGTTCCACTGTGTTTAGGATCCACAGCGAAACCATAGATGTCACCGACACCCAATCTTCATATTCAGGTGCGTCGGTCTTTGGCTTGGTCACCGATCCTTCAACGAAGCCAAACTTCTTCTTCACAAGTAACGCCGATCTCAAAGCCTGTGCCCACTCGTCGAAGTTCTCTCCATTGAACTGGACTTGAGCGATCACAGCACCAGGATTTTCGTTTGTTGCCAATTGGTAAATTGATGCAACGCTTTTCGCAAGCTCAGTAGCCATCGTGTGTTTTCAGATCGATTTTTAACAAAGCTCTGATACCATGTAAAACACAAGAAGCTACTGAAATTTGTGATGATGTTATTAACTCGTAGCTTACAGCTTTTATACATGATTACAAAATCTCTTGCGTATCTACCCAAACTAACTTCATCTTTATCTACAAAGTATCAAACAGAATCAAGTTAAGATGTGCAAAGATATTCAGAGAGAATATCTCGGACAACATATATAAAAAAAATTGAGGAATTTAGATTCTTAGCATGATGGTGGTGGTTTCACCCATTGTTTCTTTAATCATTGTCGTTTGAATGTTGGGTGAAGCACGTTGCTTTTGTGATTATTTGTGATCTTGCGTAGCTGAAGAAGAAACCGAACATCTCTTGTGGAAAATGCCGTCTCTACAAACGTCTCTGCCCAACAGTGTGGTTAGGGTCAGTATCACTTGTTCGATTTTGTTACAGTGTCTTAATTAACTTGTTGTTTTTTTCCTCTTTTCTTTCTTTCCTTAATGCTTATTTGGCAGTTGTACCGAGAATGCCTTCGTAGAGCTAAATTTATTGGTAAGCAGGTGAGATTTCTCTCAACTTGTTTTTGTTTGTATCTGAAGTTGCTTTGTCATGATTGGTATGATTGCCATTATTGTTTATAGTATAATGTTTGGATAAAATAATTTCATTTTTATTGATATGATGCATCCAGCAAATTTTGAGTTTGATAATCTACTATCATCACTTATTCATTTCTGTTTTGATTCTAGATTTGGTAAAGGAAATGAACATTTGTTCTGTTTACCCGTCTTGTGTCTTGCAGCAATACAACACTGAGCTGGTGGTTGGTATGGTGAGACAGCAATTTAAGAAACACATGAATGAGACAGACCCTGAGACGATTCACAAGTTAAAGGATGAGTGAGTTTTCTTTTTCTCCCTTAGTTCTAGTTAATGCCTGTAACTTAAAAACCTTGTTCATTGAGTCACATGTGCAACTTGTTCTTCGTTGATGCATGTATTGAAAAATGAAAATGATGTTTCACACATACACACACACATGAACAGCTGCATGATACCATTGATGCATATATTACAAAGCACTCTTGGGATTTATACAACTGAAAATTTTGGAATGACTCAAACAGTGTTGATGTTGGTGTTTGGCAGTGCTGCTCGGGGACTTATCAATCACATGTTGTTTGAGTCGGAGAAGCTAGTAGGACGCAAGGTTAGCCAGAGATCCTGATGCAGACTCTCACTCGAAATCCTTATGCTCTCTCTGGTTTTCATTCTAGGCTAATATTGCAGCGAAGTTGGCTTTATAAAATATAAAGACTTTGTCTTCGAGTACCTTCAATGATGATTTTGATTTTGCAAATCAGTCGAGTGGTTCTATACTTTCAAATAAAATAATACACTTCTTTGACTCTAGTTTATAACTTTATGTACGTTTTGTTAGACACTTCATAAAAATCATGATTTTGACAAAATTAGTCAAAACAAGAACCGTTTTCTGACTGAGACATTCTTAAAACAGAGAGAAGAATGTAAAGTTGATAGGCCAAGAAAACAAATTTAGAAAAAGTTGCTGCTATTAAAAACCCGATAAAAGATTTATAAATAATATTAGATTGGTAATCTTTTTACATTTTTATTATATTTGACATATTTTTCTGAACTCATGATACGAAAAATGAATTAATTTGCTTTTTTTAATCTAAAATAGAAAGACTTACTTATAGTGCATGAAATACGTTACTTTAGGTCAATTGGATCGAAATCTAAATTATCGCCATACTATACATATTATTCGAAAGTGGGTAAGTAGAAATTCTAAAGAAAATAATATCCTTATGTGAGTTGAACTTCTATTACTTGGTGAAATGGTAAATAATGGGAATGTAAAAATCTTAAAGAAAATAATATCTTTATGGGAGTTGAACTTCTATTATTTAATGAAAAGGTTAATAATATATTATATTAATATATATATATATATATATATATATATATCTTATTAAGAAAAGGAAAAAAAATCTCATTAGAGAAAAGGAAAAAGAAACGAAAATAAAAAAAAACGAAAGAAAAAAAAAATTGTTACATCCATTACAAAAGGAAAAGTAAAACATATTCCCAAGACGGAAATGAAAAAATAATAATATATAGTAGACTATAGCCTTCATTATTTAATTGTCTGGTTTTATCTTTTATTTAAACTACTCTCTCATTAAGAAACATATTTTTGTTACTCTAAATCAAACACTTAACGGACGTAACACTAAAAGTGACACATGTCACGATCCTATAAATTATAAAAATTCTACGAACCATATCGCGCGCATCCAACTTTATTATATAAGATTTGAGGTTGTCTAGAGTAATTTGGAATAGATGGAAAAATGTAATTAGATAAATAAAATTAATAATTAGAGTAAAATAACAAAAAAGAAAAAAATATGTTTTACTCTAAGGCTTTAAATTGTAAACAGTTAGGAGTAAAATGATGGAATAAAATTAACACAGGCTCTATTATCACCAATATATTTCCAATCTTTTTTTATGTGGATAACAAAAAAAAATAAAACACTTGTTAACAAAAAAAATTTAATCAGTTTATTCAAGTTAGTTCCTGAAAAAATATAGAAGAATAAATAAAACCAATGTAACTTTATTAGAAGGGACATTTATTCTTCCATTTTTCACTTGATTGGTTAACAATAGAGTAAGTGATAATGGAAATATTTTCCACCAAATGTTTTACTCTAATATGAATTGAGCATTCATTCAGAGTTTCAGACCCTGAATATATGGTACCAAAATCAAGAAACAGGACCATTTAGTAATTACTCAAAAATTAGATGTACAGACTTCAGGTCGATAATTGCAAATAATGTCATTATCCAGAAAAGTTGGGTTAAAGATGGTTTCAATTGGTTAAAGAGGTGGCTGGATTCACATGTGACACTTAATTTTCAAATAATGTTTTGATACTTCTTATCCACACTTACCATGGACACGTTGCATCACGGGGAAGCTCCTCCGCAAATTGACACTACAACAACTATTAATTTCGTGGTCACTAACTTTGAGTCTTGTTTAACATTCATGGCAGAATAAACTGCATAAAAAATTAATTTTTCAAAAAATAAAAAATTAATTTTCAGTTTAATTAAAAAATAAGATGATACAAACAAATAAAACCACTTGATTTTTGGGTGTTTAGAATTGCATCAGTTTGAAGAGAAAAACATTTCCATAATCAATTCAGTACGACAGAATCACAGAACACAACAAAAGTCATCTTATTTAACACCCATAAATGAAAACATCAAAATAAATACAGATTTCATGAGGTCGCGATATTCAAAAAACTTTCCTTAACGAGTAAAATTTTACCATGAAAGGGATCGTTAAATTACAAATGTTTTTGTTGTATCAGGCTTTATACATTGCCGTCAAAAACAAAACAAAAATCTATATACATTTTCCTCCTGCATACAATGGAAGTTGCTCAAACCTTTTAACAAAAAATACAATGGAAGTTGCTCGTCAGACAATTATTATGTTTCCTACCAGGTTGTATTCCAATAAGTAGGGATAATTTATAAAAAAAAATGTAACTAATATTTTACATAGTATTTGTGGTTAAAGAAAAGGGTTGATGAGTGTTATAGTGGAAAGCAAACATATGAGGAGATCCACCAATATCACTTACGAAAGTGCGTTGCTGCCACTTTTCTCAATACTATTGGACACGTACATTACACAAATGTGATATACTGATATGTGTCTCTTAAGTTTATTATTTTTATCATTATAAGTTTCGACCATGCAAATGGCAACGCAGTTGTGAGATTCTTTTTGTTTTGCTTCTTTTTTCTTTTCGTTTTCATATGCTTAAT
Organism: Microthlaspi erraticum; assembly: GCA_902728155.2. Lineage (NCBI taxonomy): Eukaryota > Viridiplantae > Streptophyta > Magnoliopsida > Brassicales > Brassicaceae > Microthlaspi > Microthlaspi erraticum. The sequence continues at coordinate 95,181 of CACVBM020001695.1, read as the reverse complement.
ACGAAAACCTCTTAAAAAAATCGGATGCTATTATTTGACCACTAAGAATTTGGTATTATCGAACAAAACAAATTGTTTAAAAAAATTATAACTCCTAAATGTTTAGTTGGATTTAGGCATTTAAATCTAGCTAATATATTTTAAACTGAATTACTAATTATAAGAAAACAAAAACTTAAATGAATGAGTAGATTTTAAACATTGGTAACAAACAATTGATTACTTATCCATCGTGGTGGACTAAAGAAACATGTACTGATCATGTACTTTCATCTGCCTAAGTCGAAATCTAATCTCTTCCTAGTTTAGGTGAGCAATCAAATACGTCTTTGACTATTTTGATACTTGGTTATATGTTTAATTTAAACCAAAGCATATATCTTCGAGACTATTAGACTAAAGGAATTTATGTTAACTATATGCAGAGCAAATTGTACCCCTTCTCTGGTATTAACTGCGTTAAGCTTGGTATGCTCCATTTCTTTTGTGCATTGGTCCTGTTCCACATCATACTCGCTTAAAGTTCATTGTGCATTGTTCTTGCTTGTTGAATATTCCATCAACAAGCAAGAGTATTAAGCAACCTTTCTGAAGCAACATTGATGATGAAAAAGGTTGAACAATAGAGCGAATTCCTAGAGAAGTAGATCATTCTTCTGCAATATGTGCTTATAATTAAATTTCATTTCATTGTACCTATGCAGAATCTACACGGAATGCTGGACAAAAATGTGTTTGAACATGACTTAGGGACATGTCTAATAGTTGGAAGGTAAGCAAACTAACCCATTACGGCATTTCCAGTGTATTCTAGGTTAATTGAACTATATGTCTCTTATATAACACTACCAGCATAAGTGTATTACTTTCATAAGTGTATTACTTTCATATATTACTTTTTGGTTAGATGGCTGCTGTGTGACCGGTGGAACTACAAAGATTGGGTTTGTCTTCTCCTCTCAGAGTGCTCTGTTTCCTAGTTTCTTTGTGTGGTTTTGATCAATGAAATAATGTTGAATTAAGAAGGGAAACATGATATTTGTACTTAATTTCAGGTATGCAATAGTAGATGAATTTGTTGAAGATGTAAAAGTGCATACATGAGAGAAAGACCGAGGTACAGGCATGAGCACTTTATGTGAATGGCAAACAGAACAATTCATTGAAGATATATCAAGTAATCAGGTAATAAATTTATATCTCTACTGTATTGTACTCATCTTTTTTTTTTCAGGCAAATGACCATACAAGAGTTGCAGACTTGCAGTTTGAAGCTTTTGAAGTTTAATATTATGAACTGTAATCAAGAGGCAGTTATGCTTGTATAGTTATATGTAAACATGTTATATTTGGCTAATAAAATTTGTATTTTACCAGTTTTCCAAATTTCGTTAATTTAATTATTAGTTAGAACAAAATAAAATTGCTGTAAAGAAAAAAAGAAAAAAAGAAATTAGCTTCAGTTGTTAAGTGTCAAACCCAAAGTGTCGCAAAATTGCCAAAAAAACCGACGTTAATGATTCGACGTTAAACATGACGTCGTTTTTCCAATTGACGTTAAAAAATTTAGTGTCATTGAATGTTACGACGGTTTTCAAACCGACGGTAATATTTTTGCATCGCTTTATAAGTGACGTTAACCAGGAATATAACCGACGTTATAAGCCTTCTTTCTTGTAGTGTGATGTACAGAGTACTTAATAAACGGTTGAACAGCAAAGGATAAACGGTCGAGATATTATGGTTTGAGTCTTTGAGACTAGACTCTATTTAATATGATACACATTTGGTGAGGACAAATGTCACAAATCTGTCCCTGTCTCTTTTAAGATATGATTCATTACGTGTATCTTAATAGGTTTTATCTTATCAGGTTAACCTTCCGGCCGGTCGCTGGCTCGGAGGCTCCCGTCATGTGGCATCCGTAGACAGAAGTTTGATGAAGACATCTTTGACGTAGTCGGTGAATCTAGTTTACTTTATATAACTTGGAGAGATATGATGATGATGAATTGATGATGCTCTGCTTTACGTACTATATATATACGAATAGGCATGCATACATGACTTAGAGAGAAACGAATCAATGATGGTTCGCGTACTAGAGCTTTTCAAGCATATGAACTTCAGCCTGCCATGTATAATGTATTTAATACTTTTGTGTTGGCTCTAAACGTCAGCCAGTCTCGGGAAGGTCCTCACTCTTGTCTCTTAGGAGGAGTATGATACCAAAAGAGTTAAGAGTTAGTAATAGAATGGGAAAACGCACAAAAAAATCCTATATGAAATTTTACGTTTTATTCTTTTTGATTGCACAAATAATTCCTCAAAATATTGTTGACTTTACCAAATTGGGTTTCAATTCCTTTTGATTGCACAAATAATTCCTCAAAATATTGTTGACTTTACCAAATTGGGTTTCAATTAGTCAACCGTTAACATGAAAATTGATTCCTTTAAATTTGTAACATTATCCGTCGGGATTTTCAATTTCAAACTCAAAATTTCCAAACTTAAAAACATTAAGGGAATTTTCTGGCAAACTTCGACGATTTTTAGCAAATTCCAACATATTTTAGTGATTGTATCAATTCAAATTCCGAAACTGGATGAAAATTGCTAAAAATTTCCGGAGAAAACCGGAAATTCCCTTAAAAAATTTAGATTTGGAAATTCTGAATTTAGAACTAAAAATCCCGGCGGATAATGTTTCTTATTTAGAGAATCCATTTCCATGTTAATAGTTGACTAATTGAAACCCGATTTGGTAAAATCAACAATACTTTGAGGAATTATTGTACAATCAAGAGTTGGAGAATAAAACGTGAAATTTCATATAGTTCAGCATTTTTTGTGCGTTTTCCCATAACAGAATACTATATTAGTTTAGGAAGTGCTTTGAGAAATTAATTAGTTATGCATTCAGTGATAATATTTTAGTACAACACATTGAGTATATATATATTTTTAATTATATGTTATATTGTTATTGTTCTTGTTTTTTTTTTTTTTTTTTTTTTTTTTTTTTTTGTAAAAGGATATTATTGTCTCTTGTTGAGAAATCTTTTTTTGTTTTTAAATACGATTAAACGGCTTTTGGGATTTTGCCATTTTCATATTTTTGTTAACGAATAATTTTACGAGAAAATATATATACCTTAAGAAGAAGAAAACATATACATATACGTGGTTATGTTATTCTGTATACATGTATACATGTAGTGTTGTTATAAAATACTTATTAAATATATGATTATTTATATTTTTTTTACATTTATTGATATTTATAAAAAATACAAATAAATTAATTAATTAATAGAAAGTGTGTGATAATTTGATGTTAAAAGTTATCAAAAAGTTGGAATATAAAATAAAGACGGAGTAAAGAAATATTTAACTTCAAATAGTATATATTTACCTTTTTACTGAAAGAATTATCCTATTTAAAAATGTTATAATGTGTTTACAAGTTAAAGAGTTGAATATAAATTAATTAAGATAATAGAAAGCTAATAAAATTAGAGTTAGAGTTTGTTTTTCTAAAAAATAAAATGAATTTTTATATGTAAATTTAATTTGTAGTGAAAAATAAGAATATATTTACAAATTTTAACCATCAGTCAAATGACTAATAAAAAATTAGAGTTAGAGTTTGTTTTTTAAACAAATAGAAATTGAGTTTTATATGTAAATTTATTTTTGTAGTGAAAAACAAGAATGCGTTTACAAATTTTAACCTTCAGTCAAATATCATAATAAATTAAAAAAAAAAAAGCAAATTATTCATATTTTCTAGTGTTTGTGGTTGAGTTAATTCAAAACATAACAAACACATGAAAGTTAATACAAAATCATTATAATTTAAATCAACGAGTATAAATAAAATTAAACAGATAAATAACTCCGCGCTTGCGCTTACACTTGCGTGGGGCTTCAAACCTAGTACTATTATAATTAGTTAAGGTTGGATGTATAAAATGAGTTATTTTTATGTTTTCATGTATGAGCTGGATCCACGCATCAAGGGCAGGCCACTTTCTTCTCAATTATTGTAAGTTCCGTACCCCAAAGTTTAATATAATTGAACATCAGCCTCACATATTTTGATATCTTACCAAAACAACCCATGTTTTGAGCTATACTATACGGAAGCGACATTATCGACTATCGTTATGTTTTGTTTTTAGTCACATTTTCTTTTTTAATGATCGAGAGAGGTGATTCGGGTTCTTACATCCGACTAATATCTCCATTGTGAATGTAATAGTTGAGTAGCATATTCATTGGCGTTATGAGTAAGTCTAAAACATGATATTATTTCAAACTAGTTAAGGGGAAACTCTTTAGATAATTTCACGTTAAAAGAGAATTGATCTTTGACCTACACTAACATATATGCATGGCTGGCTGACATGAGAAACTGCCATTGCTTCCGAGTGCAAATCTCATCTTTCATAACTTAGGTCATAGTTTTCTTATATATATTTATTATTTTTCTTATAAATAAATGAAAATCTATATTAAAAAGTTCTAATGAATATTTTTGTATTTATATTAACAAAATCTATTTAAAAAAAAATCATTTTTATAGAAAAATTACTAAACTGATCAAAATACATTAACTTAAAGAGGTTCAATTTAATAATACGAATTAGGGTCTATTAAATCAATAGTAAATATTTACATATTGATCTAATAGTAAATATTTTTTTAACTAGAACATAATTCATCTTATAGTCTGGGACCAATATTCTCTGCTGATATAGTAATACCTTATGTCATGGCAGAAAACATATTTCCCATCTGAAATCAAAGTAGGAGCACAATAAAACTAATCTATGCGCTTAAACTACTATTTCACACCATCCGCTAATAAATTATAGCTATAGTTCTATCATTTTTCTATTATTAGTATAGACATTTAAATCAAATAATTTATACATCTTTTAAAAGTAGACTTAGAGATTAGTCCAAGTGTGGCTATAGTCCTGTAGATTCGAGCTAATTTATCAAATGATGCATTTAAAAAAATGGACATAGGATGTAAAGTTAAAAAAGTATACGGTCTATATTTGGAGAAGAGTTAAAAATAAAGGGCATCTCTGCACCACGTATATACACACATACAGAGACATGTATCATATATAACTATATAATACTGTATATATAAACATTTCCAGATTTAAATTTAAAAACTATTAACAGAACCTCTTATTAAAAAAAAAAGAATTCCGAAACAGAGAAATCGAGCTTGCAGCTGAGAGACAACTCCATGCTCTCTTCAACTCTCACATCTCATCTCACCTTCCCAACAAGCATAATAATTCTTTGAAACTATTTGTTTTATTCCAAATTTTCACCACAAATTCTCATCATCTGGGTATCAAATTTTCTCTTGCTTTTGTTCTTGTTATCCTCAAATCATTCGAATCAAAAACCACGTCAATTTCTTTTCCTTCGGAGCATATATTCTCTTATTGTTCAGACTTTTGTGTCTCTTCTTCCCTCATCGTCCGCTTTATTGAACGGCGATGATGAATCCGGGTCACGGAAGAGGACCCGATTCGGGTGTTGTTGGTGGTGGGTCGAACTCCGACCCGTTTCCGGCGGGTCTCCGAGTTCTCGTCGTCGACGATGACCCAACTTGTCTCATGATCTTAGAGAGGATGCTCAGGACTTGTCTCTACAGAGGTATTTAATTCTTCAAAATTTGATCTTGATTTATTTTAATTTCAGGTTCATGGCCTTTCTTGATATTTCTTCTGTGGTCCAATTTGGGAAATTTATTTGGTAATTTTTTGTGGTTTTTAAGATAAGGATTGACTAAGCCGAAAATGGAAAAACGAGGTTTGAAGATTGAAATTGACTAGAAAATTTTCGCCAACTGTTAAATCACTGTTAGATTCTTAGTATATATATAGCTCAGTGTTCTGTTCCCAAATCATTCGTGTTAGATTTTGATTTGGAGTAATCTTCTTAAGAGATCTCTTACTTCTTAAGAAAAGTCTCTTTAAAATTTCTTAATCCGTCAAAAAAATAAAAATAAATCAAGAGATCCTTCTTACTGAGTTGGTTTGTGATTTCTGGGTTCGATTTTGTGTGTTTATTCTCGTTCTTTAGATTTTTTTTTTTGTCTCTAAAGCTTTACTTTTGACAAAGTTTAATAATTTGAGTCTGATTCTGTTTTGATTAACAGTAACGAAGTGTAACAGAGCAGAGATCGCATTGTCTCTGCTTCGGATCCTTCTTACTGAGTTGGTTTGTGATTTCTGGGTTCGATTTTGTGTGTTTATTCTCGTTCTTTAGATTTTTTTTTTTGTCTCTAAAGCTTTACTTTTGACAAAGTTTAATAATTTGAGTCTGATTCTGTTTTGATTAACAGTAACGAAGTGTAACAGAGCAGAGATCGCATTGTCTCTGCTTCGGAAGAACAAGAACGGTTTTGATATAGTCATCAGCGATGTCCACATGCCTGACATGGATGGCTTCAAGCTCCTCGAACACGTTGGTCTAGAGATGGATCTACCTGTTATCAGTACGTGTTTTTCATTAATCGCTAAACATTTTAATTTACTCTAATTGTGTTCTCTCTTGAGATCTGAAAAGTTTGATCTTTTTTCAGTGATGTCTGCGGATGATTCAAAGAGCGTTGTGTTGAAAGGAGTGACTCACGGTGCGGTCGATTACCTAATCAAACCGGTTCGCATCGAGGCACTGAAGAACATTTGGCAGCATGTTGTGCGGAAGAAGCGTAACGACAGGAATGTCTCTGAACAATCCGGTGGAAGTATTGAAGAGACGACTGGTGGCGGTGGTGGAGAGAGAGAGAGACAGCAACACCAACAGCAGGAGAGGGATGATGATGATGCTGATAACAACTCGTCTTCGGCTAACGAAGGCACATGGAAGAGCTCGAGGAAGCGGAAAGAAGAGGAAGTAGACGAACAGGGCGATGATAAAGAAGACTCGTCGAGCTTGAAGAAGCCACGCGTGGTTTGGTCTGTTGAGTTGCATCAACAGTTCGTCGCTGCTGTGAATCATCTCGGCGTTGACAGTAAGAAAGCAAAAAAACACTTATTTTCTTGGTGCATTTGTGTGTTATTGTGTTTGCAATGTTAGTTTAATCTTTGGTATGTAAATGCAGAAGCGGTTCCTAAGAAGATCTTGGAGATGATGAATGTGCCTGGACTAACCCGAGAAAACGTAGCCAGTCACCTCCAGGTAAAAAGATATGCGACTGAACAGTATTGTTTAGATTTGTTCTGTTTATTGATGTGTTGTTGATATTTGGTGTTAAGATTTGTTCTGTTTCTTGATGTGTTGTTAAAATTTTGGTGACGTTTTGTGGGATATTGCAGAAGTACAGGATCTATCTGAGACGGCTTGGAGGAGTATCGCAGCACCAAGGGAACATGAACCATTCGTTTATGACCGGTCAAGATCCGAGTTTCGTTCCTTTGAGCGGGTTTGACCATCTTCAAGCTCTAGCTGCTGCGAGTCACCTCCCTGCTCAGAGCCTTGCACAGCTTCAAGCAACCGGCCTTGGCCGTCCTTCACTCACTAAACCGGTGATGTCGCCACTCGTAGACCAGAGAAGCGTCTTCAGCTTCGAGAACCCGAAGATGAGATTCGGAGATGGACACGTCGGCGGTAATAAGCAGACGAGTCTGCTTCACGGTGTTCCAACGGCTATGGAACCGAAACAGTTTGCAGGTAGTAGTAGCAGAATGCTGATGCCACCATCAATGTTACCGTCTCTCGGGCAACAGCAGCAGCAGATGTTGTCAAGCAGCAGCAGAGTGGTGTTACCAGCAACGCACTCGGTCTTCAACAACTTCCCTTCAGAGCTACAGAGAAACAGCTTCCCGTTGGCGAGTGCACCGACTTGTTACCAAGAAGAAGTCAACAGCTCGGATGCGAGAGGGTTTGCTAATAACCCTAGCTACGACGTTTTCAACGACTTTCCGCAGCAGCAGCAACATCACAACAACGACAACAACAAGATGAACGATTGGGATCTGCGGAATATCGGTTTGGCCTTCAATTCTCATCAGGAAAACACAGCAGCTTTTTCCGCTTCGGAAGCGTACTCTTCTTCGCAGAGGAAAAGGCGTGATACAGACGTAACATTCGTGGCCGAGCATTCTCAGAATCAGAACCAGCCGCCACAGAACCGGAGTCTACATCAGATGAACCAGATTTACATGGGTGGTGGTGGTCCGGTTAGGGTGAAGACAGAGGCAGTGACTTGTCCTCCGCCAACAACAACACTGTTTCACGAGCAGTATCATCAAGAAGATCTCATGAGCGCTCTTCTCAAGCAGGTTTGACTCTTATGGCTAAGTACACTATTTACAAATATGTGTATTGAAAGGAAAGCTTGAGATTTACTTCATTTCTCGTGTATGAAATTTGCAGGAAGGCATTCCAAACGAGTTCGATTTTGACGGATACTCCATCGATAATATTCCGGTCTGACCTCAGAGAAACTCTTAAGAGTAGACGACTGCAGGATTCTTTGTTTGTTCTTCTCCCTCCCGCTGCTGGGAATGTAGAAGGGATCATGTATTGTATCTTTTAGATGATATAATCTGCAGGAAATTCAATAGCAGATTATAGCAGACAAAATAATTACTTTTTTTTTCCTTCTTTTTTCTTCTGGTTTATTAGGAGTAATTTGAGTTTCCTCAAGATGTTTTGTAATCTTGTACTCAGGCTTACATAAAGCCTGCGTACATTTAGGGGTTCTTGATCGTCTAATTCTACAGTAAGCAATGTTTTGCTTCTCTTTCTTTCTTTCTTTTCGAGTTTTAGGAACATGTGTAAATATGTTTCCATGCCTTGTTGCTTCATAATAATAAAGATACGGTATTGATCCCGATCAATGAATCCATCCTCAAAACTCAGTCTTGACCGGTTATTGCTCTTCAAACAAGAACTGGTTGGTTCGGTTTGGACTTTGGAGAGAGAGAGAGTAAACAAAAATACAGTATACATAGTGAATAGTGATTACAGATACTCTTCTCTTCTCATCACAAACAATACAAGAATTGTAACATATCTTCATACCTATATATAAAGCTTCTTCCAACACTCATCACAGGTTGAAAAAGAATCGATTGATTCCGGAACTGACCGGTTTTCAGGTAAACCAGTACAGTACACAATCAAGATCAAGAAGAGACTGCAACGCCAACCCCAAGGGAGGGCTTCAATGCAGCTACACCCGGAGTATCAAGAGAGCCAAAACCGGTAACACCAAGAACAAAGCAGAGACGTGTCTCCGGTGGTGGTGGCTGTTGCTCGTTGGGAGTATAGACGGAAGAGAACACTCCTCGCCGTTGAAGAACACTTTGCTCGGGAAGCCATCTCCGCTACGGACACTGATCCCAGGAGTCAGTTTCTTGGTGAAGGAGATTACAGACTGCTGCTTCCCCGGAACCCGAGGGTTCTTCAACGGATTCTCACCGTCTCTTTCCGCCACGAGATAGTTCAATCCAGGAAGACCTTCCATGAAGATAGTGTTGTTGTTCTCTCCCTCGATACTAAGTGTAGACGCGTTGAACGAGTAGGCTTTCTCGAAACCAGCCGCAGCGTTGTTTTTCATCTGAACCGCTGTAAACCAATCCACAAAGTCTGTCTCTCCCCAGTTGAAGACGGTGACACGTGCCGACCAACCGCCTCGGTAGTCTGTAGCCAAGTGCCAGTTGATGCTAACTCCACAGTTGTCCCCACAAGGCATTGGGTTCGGCACGGGGCGGTGTTTTAGATAAGACCAAGCCATGGTGAGTCCGGTTCGGTTCTCAAACGGAACGAGAAGAGCTTGCTGCGGTAGAAGCAGAGCCGGGGTGGTTGTGCTGCACGTGCGAGGTGTTTTCTTGTTGTCACACCCGCAAGCGCAAGTCTTGCAGGGGATGATGGAGTCGTTGAAGTAGGCGGAGAAGGACACACAGCATCTAGGGCTCGCGTCTTTCGGCTGAGTGATGTTGCAGACCACTTGCCAGCTGGCGAAAGCCGTCCGGTTCGAAGGTAATCCGCTGGGATCGGTGAACTGGCTGGCGCTGACTCTAACGGGAGGACCGCATTTGTAGTCAGGGTTTAGTGTGCCGTTGATACGCCAGTTCTGAGGCGGTGAGAGAGCAGAGATGTTAAGATCCGGAGGCATTTTGTAAACCTGCATCTGGAAAGCTGAGATGGACTTGCTCGGATCCATAGACCGCGGCAGGATGATTCCGTCTCTGCAGCAAAACGGGATAAGACCGAACGTGGAATCGTTGTATTTGGTGAGAGGGAGGTCTATGATGGTTGGTCGTCTTGCACAGGTCAACACGTTTGAGAAATCAAGTTCTTGATAGTATTTCGCCTGAGGGCCGTCGATACAGTCCGATGAGTCGACGAGATTCGGGTAAGCACCTTTCATGGTGTAGATGAACTCGTCACGCATCCAGTCGAAACTTAAATTCCAGTTATCAAGCCGGCCTAGCGGGTTGTGATTCTCCATGGTCACTTGCGCCATGTAGTTCGATGAGTACGATCTTATCACATCGTACATGATTGTGAGATCTCCGTTTTGTCGAGGAAGGTACTCGTTGTCAATGATCTCTGTGTTGTTGAAGTCTGGATCCGGCTTGCAACACACTTGCAGAACATTTTTACCTGGCAAACAAACACAGAAAATCTTAATACTCCTATGATTAATCAAGAACCTTTAAATCCTGATCAATGACAAATGTGTTACTAAGAATCTCCATTTGACTAATTCAAACATTAGGTGTCAAAAAGAAGTTAAACAAAACATAAGACTTCTTCCATGAATGAGCACATGGGAACTAAATAATGCAATTGTTGCTGGAGATTTTGACTCTATTTACTATTTAGTAGTCTAGGCATTGCATAAATCTCTCCGTGATTATAGGGATCTACAGTGGATACTTCATCCTTGACATAGCAAAACCAAGATCAGTCAACAGAGCTTCAATTACTAGAAAATTTGAGCCAGAAATCAAGGAAATGCAAACAAATTTTCAGATTTGAGAGACAAATTCTCGGAAACTAAGATATTTATACCTTTTACGGTGGCTTTGGGACACTTCCATCCATCAGTAGCGAGAGTGATGTTCTTCGGGAGCGGCGCATTCGGCGGCGCGACGCCGAACTGCGTCCCGACGAGCTCGACGCGCGCTTGCATCTGCGTGACGTCACCCGCCGTCTGAATAGCCGACTTCAAATCCGAGGAGGGATAGCCGGCGAATACGGTGCCGTTTTCGACGCTCGCTGGGAGGCTCGAGCCGTCTGAGAGCACGGCGTTGGAGGCGGACACGAGGATCTCGCGGTGGGCGAATTTGACGAAGACGCGCCATGATTTGAGCTCGTCGCGGCCGTTGTTGAGCACCGTTATCACAGATTCGAACCGGTACGGCTGGTTGGCGGAGTCGTTGGGCGGGATCTTAGATCCTTTCGTGTGAGTGTAGGAGACGAAGACGCCGTTGCATAGATCGGAATCAGAAGGCGGCGACGGTGGTGGCTTCGTATCGGCGGCGGTCTGAGATGCTGTTAGGGGAATTGACGCGACGAGAATGGAGAGTAGAAGTAAGCGTGGAATGAAGTTGGGACCTGAATCCATTGAACCCTAAATCTAGCTGTTGAATTTTTGAAATATTTTGAAACTGTGAGAGAGGAGAGGAATTGGAAGCTTTTGAAGAGATGATGAAGCGAAAAAGCGACCGCGTGAGTGAGCTGTAATGAAAATGTGCGTTTTGCAAATTCAAATTCTCTGGAGCCTGAATTGCTTTTTGTTTGTTTGGTCCTTTTCTTTTTCCAATACCATGTTGGCCTTTTTTACTTGTTGGTAATTGCATTTTATTTACTCAAACCGCTGTATCTATCAGTACATGTCTTCATAGACCGTACTCGTGATTGTAGTGTGTTTTGTAGCTGTTGTAGCAAGTACCAACCCTCCAATAAACCTAAACAACAGCATGGTTGGTTAAACAAGTAGCAACCATCTTATCGAAATCAAATCAGAAGATGAGAAACAATATTTCAAAGCAAAGCCCAAACAAGATGAAAAGCCCAAAACCAAAATAAAACGTAAGCCCAATACAAGAGAGGTTCATCACTAACTACTGAATTAGATCCTTGAATTGTTTGCTTGGTCTTTTACTTTTAAGCAACCAATGAGATATCTTTATGCCAGATTAGATCCTGAATAATTAACCTCAAAATACCAGTTTTTACCTTTTACTTTTTAGTATCCACTTCACTCCTGAAGCTAAAATCCTCCGACCACACAAGAATATTGAACCCCGGTCTTATTCCTTATCCGTAGTCTCCTTTTTGCTGCACAAATATTCGAGTCATCATCTCTTCTCTCCCTATATCTCTCTTGACAATCTCATCTATCCCCCTATTTTCTTCTATTTTATGGCCATTTATTTTTAATTCGAAAAACGAGTAAAAGACAACAATATCCAGGAAAAGTTGTAGTAATTACAGATCCGACCACCAATTATCCGGATCCAACGGGTTATATCCATCTGAAATCGGGATAACCCTAAATCCCTAAAATCGCGTTCTCTTTCTCGCTTCACCGTTTCAGTTTCTTTCGCGTTTCTGAGAAAGAATTCAAAATTCGAAAGAGAATCGAACTCCGAAGAGAGTGAGAGTTTGAAGAGTGAGTTTGAACGAGAATTTCGAAATGAAGATGGTACTCACGAGAAATCTCGAGAAGGTGTTGGGGAAGAAAAAAAGAAAGAATGTCGAAAGAAAAAGAAAGATGTCGAATCAGCGTCACCCGAGATCGGCGCGGAAAAGCAACGGGCTCGAGGTGAGGAGAGTGAGAAAGAGAACGAGAACTCAGAGGAAACTAGGAGTGAAAGAGAACTCAGAGGAGACCCTCCGACTGAAGAAGGAGCAGAAGATGGAGTCGGGAGCGACGGAGGGAGTCAAAGTTTGAGAGACCCTCCGACTGGAGAAGGAGCTTGTGACGGGAGCGACGGAGGGAGGAGACAAAGTGAGAGTGACCCCGATTCAAGCGTAAGTACTCTGACAATCAAGAGCAACTGAATTAGGGAAAAATGTTGTTGAATTGGATTTTGGTTGTTAGTATATGATAGTTAGTTTATCTCTGATTCCGGGTTTGTTTAACTCGCATTTCCTGTGAGATTGTTGAGGATTGAAGAGGAGAGTGTCAGGATTGATTAGGAGTTTCCTCGTTTAACTCTCATTTCGTTTTTGTTGGTTATGAAAGAGTAATACTGGTATAACTTGGTAAAACTATATTTAGATATGAAAGTACAACTAGGTAATACTTGGTACATGTGTTTTGCAGTACTCGGGCGAGGAAGAGGAAGAGGAAGTGGAACCAATGAGACCTTTGAGGATGTATTTTCCGCCGACAGAGTACATTAAGAAAATGAAGATATCGACGAGGTGTTATTTGCATGACTTGTTCGAGACCTTCCGACTCACCCGCAGTTCAAACACATCTTCCACATGTCAAGGGACCGAAACCACAAGCTTCAGGGAATTTGGACGCTGCTTCTTCGAACCGCATGCATTGAGAAGAAAAAAGAAGTTTGGTTCATTGTAAATGGCGTGCCTATCCGTTATGGTCTAAGGGAACATGCCTTGATATCGGGATTGTATTCCCATAACTATCCAAGCGGTTTTGCGGAAAATAAATCTGGGAAAATGGCATTTGTGGAGAAGTATTTTAAGCTGGGTTCAACAGTAAGATATCAAGATCTTAAGCCAATGTTAGAGAAGATGAAGCCTCCTCCGAATTCTGATGACAGGCTGAGGATGCTGATATTGTACTTTTTAGCTAGCATTATCAAAGGGCAGACGAAGACTGGAAAAAAGCTAGTTCCGTGGACCCATTCTTGTTAAGAGCCGTGGGTGATCTGAGTTTGTGTAGGACATTTCCTTGGGGGAGATTGTCCTATGATCACATGTTAGAAGGGATCTCCAAGACAATGACCCATTTCAATGGGGCTGTTCCAGGACTTGAAAAGCAGACCAACCATGGCCGATTCCAGGTTTCATTTTACCTCTTGAGGTAATATTTATTTCAATTTCGATTGTCTTTTAAACTTTTAATATTTTAAGTCTAATGCTTTCTAACTGTACCTCATTGTTCTCTGTGTAGTTCTTAGCTTTCGAGGCTATTCCACAGTTAGGTGAACGATTTCTACAACCTTTTCCAGGCGCAGATGAGGAATGTCCGAAGATGTGCAAGTCAATGTTCAAAAAATGCGACATGAAAGGAATTCCTTTCGAGAGAATAAGTGCATATTTTACCTCTTGAGGTAATATTTATTTCAATTTCGAATTGTCTTTTACTTTTAATATTTTAAGTCTAATGCTTTCTAACTGTACCTCATTGTTCTCTGTGTAGTTCTTAGCTTTCGAGGCTATTCCACAGTTAGGTGAACGATTTCTACAACCTTTTCCAGGCGCAGATGAGGAATGTCCGAAGATGTGCAAGTCAATGTTCAAAAAATGCGACATGAAAGGAATTCCTTTCGAGAGAATAAGTGCACAACTTGGTACAACTAAGGTCAGTTATACTTTTGCATATAAGCCTATAAATTTTACTGTAAATTATTAACCTAGTAATCTTTACTCGTTTATTGTATTTGCAGGACATTGATAATATCCTAACTGCAAACGCTAGTGAGAAGCGTCTTCTGGAAAGAATCACAGAACCTGAGGACGACGTTGATGAGCATTGTGTCGTTGTCGAGAGTTGGATGAAGCTCGCAAAGCGATCGCAGGTCGTATTTTTGAAGGATATGTACGACGAAGATGTGGCAAGATTAGCAGAAGCTCCTCCTCAGAACCATGAAGCGGTGAACACCGAAGCGGTGAACCCGGAAGCTGTTAACACGCCATCCTCAGAATTGATAGAGCTTATCCAGAGCATGAAGAAGGAGATGGAAGAGCGTATGACGACAATTGAGAAGAAAGTTGATCGGTTGGAGGTAAGGATAGCTCCGATTGAAGCTTATGTGAATGAGCAAACTGCTCATATGAGGATGGAGGATGACAACATTTGCCATGACATCTCACAGGTAACAAACTATGTGTTTTCAGATTTTAGAACAAAAGTAACACTTGGTGAAACTGAGTATAACTATTTTTTATTGTAGGGTTCAAAAGAGAGAGACGGTAATGAAAGTGGTGACAGGGATCTCGAAGACGTGGCAGAGGGACTTCGAGACCCGCCACAGGTCAGAGACCCTTTCGCAGGACAAGGGTTTAGAAGAACCGCCACAGGTCAGAGACCCTTTGCAGGACAAGGGAGAGGAAGAACCGCCACATGCCGATGAAACTCGAGAAGAAGCCATGGAGGGAGCCATGGCCGATGAAAGTAGAGAAGAAGCCATGGAAAGTCGAGAAGAAGCCATGGCCGATGAAAGTCGAGAAGAAGCCATGGAGGAAGAAGATGGCAGAGATAAATCGCAGGAAAAGGAAGTTGATGATGTCTCTGGCAAAGAGAAAGAAAGCGAGCCCGAAAAGGTAATAGTTGCAATTCTTTTAGTATATTTTTGCTTAATATTATTTTTAATATTTTTTCTTTGTTGGATTATAGGAGAAAGAAGGAGGTGAAAGTCTCGACAGTGTGGTCGCTTCTCCTGAAGGCAATGTGGAGAAAGAAGGAGGTGAAAGTCTCGGCAGTGTGGTCGCTTCTCCTAAACGACCAATTTCTCATCGCCCTAAGCTGAAAGTCCATCTAAAACGGGATCGAGATGGAATGAACGAGAAGCGGGACGAGGGTAAAAGGCAGAAGCGGGAGAAGCTCTTGGAGGAGGCTAACCAGCCGAGGGTGTCTACAAGGGTAGCTGGGAAGATAGAGAAGAAGGCAGCAGAAAAGGTAGAGAAGGAAAGGAAGAATGCAGAAGAAAAGCTAGAGAAGGAAAGGAAGAAGGCAGAAGAAAAGGCTGAGAAAGAAAGGAAGAAGGCAGAAGAAAAGGCTGAGAAAGAAAGGAAGAAGGCAGAAGTGAAGGCTGAGAAAGAAAAGAAGAAGGCTGAGATGGAAAAGAAGAAGGCGAAAAAGGGAGAGGTTTCGAGAGAGGATGAGAAGAACTAAGTTTGTTTTGTGTCTTCTATGTCAAACTGGGAGTTTTTGTATTACAATGATTAAGTTTGTTTTGTGTCTTCTATGTCAAACTATGTCAAACTGAATGTTGTCAAACTAAATGTTTTTTATTTTGTATTACTAGTAAAACTATGTCAAACTAAATGTTTTACTTTGTATTACTAGTAAAACTATGTCAAACTGAGTGTTTTCAACTTTGTATTACTAGTAAAACTAAGTAAAACTAAGTTGTTTCATTTTGTATTACTAGTAAAACTAAGTAAAACTAAGTTGTTTCAGTTTGTATTACTAGTACAACAAAAAAATAGATAATGATGACGATGATGATAATAGATAATAATCTTACATAGGTTTATGTCTCATGAAACAAACACACTGACAAAGAAGTTTTGAGAACACACTTGAAATAAGAAATAGGTTATCGATGTTTATTACTCCAATGAACTACCATCCGTCAAAGATGGTCTTCACCACATGGTCAACTAAGTCCTTCAGTTTTTCAAGCATTCCACGGTGTTTTTTCAGCTCCTCACTCATTCGCTTCACTTGTGCTTCAAGATCCGACAGTTTTTGACTCTGTTTATCCTTCTGCTCCTCTATCTCTTCCCTTAACTTGTCGAACTCTTCCTCAACTCCGTGAAACCAAGGGATGCGCCAGTGGAAGCGGTCATTCTGCATATATCATCACGAATGAGAACTCAGAACTCAGACACTCATAAAGCTCAAATAATCTGGAGTGAAATCCTCGTATAACTCATAACTCTTACCTTATATGCCGAGCATGTAAAGTATCTGTTTCCCAAGTCTCCTTCGATTTTCGAAATCTCGTGAACGATGCGTGCACCACATGGACATTCCTTTGGGATCCCACGTTGACCATCAGCGACGAGAGTGATGTAGTCCATCTCCCTCATCATTGCCTTCATCGTAGCTTTGTCTGGTGATCCCCACATAACTCCGAAATTCAAAAGAACAAAAGGAGAAAGCACTAAAATTAGTAAGACTGAAATTCCATCCCAGATTCGTTACAGCTACTAAAACCCAAATACAATCGAGCCCAGATTCGCCCATCGATCTCAGATTCGCTACAACTACTAAAACGAAACCCGAATATGCAAGAAAGAGCGAATCGGAAGAAGAAGAGAAATTAGTTGTACTTACTTAAGTCGGATATACAAGGAAGAGCGAATCGGAATAGGAAGAGAAATTATTGAGAATTTGCAGATCTGGTCTCGGAGACTCGGGCTCAGATCTAGGGTTCGAAGGAAGAAGGGGAGGAGCGTCGGGAGGAGAGAGGACAAGAGGAGAGAGAACGAAAATGGAAAAATGAGAAGAGAGAGAAAATAAGGTCCTTTTATATTTGTATAAATTTTTCGTAAATTTTTTTCTTTTCCTGAACCACACACGAAACACGTGCGTGGCGCCGTCGCGCCGTCTTTCATACAAAATTAGCGCCGTTTTTCATTCAGAAAAATACACTTAGTTATACCAAGGTTCTAGTTGTACCACCACTGCAAATAGTTGTACTTTGGCTGGTTTTTATATTAAATCAGTATTACTTAACCTTGTATGTATTTTTTCTAGTTTTACAGAAGATTTTAACGGATTAACATATGATGTTTATCACTTTATCCATTAATATGTCCACACAATTGATTTCTGCGAATCTCGCATCCGGAATTGCTTGTTCTTAGCAAAGTGACCTTAGAAGTATATGGTTGACATAGTGTCCAATACTTGCAAACAAACTATTTTCTTCTAATTGTGTTATTTTTTCCCAGAGACACAAATTATATTTAAAAGTTGTGGATTTACAGAAGTTATAACTATTCTCTTTTCATATAAACCAGTTTTACATATGATTGTAAACCTAAACAAGCTAAGTAATACAAAGTACATAGTTTTACCCAACAAAAAACCAGTTTTACATATGATTGTGAAACCTGAAACAAGCTAAGTAATACAAAGTACATAGTTTTACCCAACAAAAAACCAGTTTTACATATGATTGTGAAACCTGAAACAAGCTAAGTAATACAAAGTACATAGTTTTACACAACAAAAAACCAGTTTTACATAGTTATCCAAACCTGAAACAAACTAATTAATACAAAGTACATAGGTTCCGGATCTGGACCTGAAACAAAAACCAGTTTTACACAACTTCCGGATCTGGACTTGGCTGAGAACCTTTCTCTAGGTCCCCCCACACGATTCCTTGTCTTTTCCGCCTTTTGTTTGCTGTCCTTGGACGCCGGTATTCTCCGGGACCAAAAAGTCTCTTCGTTCTCTTTCTTCCCTTTTTCGGGATAGGTTGCAACGGTATGATTTTCTTTGCCTTCACGTCTTCAGGGACCTTCCATTCCGATTCATGAGGCACGAGAAAAATCGTCCTCCAATACGCCAATTGCCACACCTCGATCAAGTAATAATGTGAGACCAGCTCAATCAATTGCATAGGATATCGAGAACTATCTACATTGCTGGTGTTGAATTCCATGAAAGCGGCTAGTGCGTGGACACAAGGAATCTTCTCAAAATCAAACACCCTGCAACTGCAACTTTTCCTGATTAAGTCCACACTGTAATTCTTACTCTCTGGGTCAGCGGTGCCGTCGGATTTCTTAGCTACTACATCATAAAGAAGCTCGAAACTGTTTAACTCCGTCGCATGTAATTTCTCAGCCTCCTTCCACATATCGTGCATTAGGTTTTCCACCAGAGGTACCAACTTATGCGCTTCTGATCCAGCAGCGGCCTCCTTCCGATGTTCATTAAACCATTTAGAAATTTGTGCAATAATCGCATCAAGCATGGGTATCAAGGCGTATCTCCTTGCAGGCCTAAAAGTACTGTTTAAAGACTCCACACAGTTGCTTGTGTCTAGGTTGTACCTTACTCCCGGAAAATGAACCCTTGCCCAAGTTTCCTTCCTATTGTTCGTAGTCTTTACTAGATACGCAGCTGCAGAAGGAAATCTCGCTTCAAATGAACTGTAAGCCGCCTCAAACGCAGCCACCGTGTAATGCCTGCTCATCTCCCTGAAATAAAATGAAACCACGCCTTTGTTGACATTAAAGGCATGATCCTTCACATTTTGAGACAAATGCCATACACAATACCCATGATGAGCCCTTGGATACACATAAGCTACGGCATTGATGAGGCTCTCATTTCTGTCAGTCATAAACACCAATTCGGACGAGTCTGGTATAACAGATTTCAGCAACTCGAAAAACCAATTCCAGCTATCATTGTTCTCACTATCAAGTACACCAAACGCCAGGGGATAGTTGTGCCTATTAGGATCTTGAGCTGAAGCAAAGACTAGCACACCACGATACCCATTCTTCAGATGCGTTGCATCCACAGTTATCACCTTCCTCATACATTGAAACCCTTCAATGGTAGCTCCCAAAGCAATGAATAGGTACAGAATTTTCCGGCTTCATCCAATTTCACACTTGTCTTTGTACCTTCGTTCACCTTCTCTAGCATATGCAAATAACAATACAATTTCTTGTAGCTCTCTCCTGGATCACCACGCAGATCATAAGCATGACGATTTTTCCCTCTCAACGCCGTGGAGTAGGATATCTTCACACCAAATCTGGTCTGAACAAGCTTCTGGATAGTTCCAGGATTTGGTGTCTCCATTGATCCTGGATAATCTCCATGCAATAAACATGCAACTAAATCTGGAGTGCCTTTCCTCTTCTTTACTGTACTCTGACTAGCCCGGGAGCATGTATGCATCTTGTGGTGCGTTCTAATTGAGAAACAAAACCGTGTATTTAGTACCTTTGCAGCTCGTAATTTCCACTCACACCTTTTATCTTGACATTTCACCACATATCGTTCCTTATCTGATTTCACTAGCACAAAACCAAAAGAGTTCTCAAATGCAGCTTTATCCACCATTCTCTGCACTGCCTTCTTATTTGGAAACTCTTGAAGTAATCTGACATTCAAACCATCTTCCCATGGCTCTGTATACTGACTAGCTAGTACAACAGGTGGTTCATCATATTCGTTGTGCCTATATTCGCCTGTAACATCATCCTCATCCATCTCCTGAGCTTCTTTTTCTCCTTCCTCTTCATGCTCTGCATTCTCCTCCTCTTCATGCTTGCATTCTCCTCCTCTTCTTGTTCTGCCTCCTCTTCTTGTTCTGCTTCGACGTTGTTGCCTACATATAGAGCCACGGCATTACCTCCAATTTCATCATCATTATAGTTCACACCAACAGAACTTTCCTTCTCTGCTCTAGATACTTGCGCTGTGGGCTGTGTTGAGGAAGCCGTGACCTCTACATGCAACATACATCTACAGCCTTGGGGATCAACTGAACTTAGATAGCACCTGAGATCGTCATCAGAAGCTACGGTCGTGTATTCGTCGCATCTCACAATCAGGGGAATGTATCTCAATTTCAATTCCACCATTTTTTCATCCCACCCAAACTTCTTGCATATCAAAGCTTTTACCATCAATAGTGTTATCTCGTTCGTTGATGTCTTCACCAATAAACTGTACAAGATACCTTTGCATTTGAAATGTAAGCTGACGTCGTCACCCATCATATCCTACCAAAACAAAGTCAAAACTTTATCAGTATTACTAGTTTTACACAGTTATGCATTTTTACATCACATAGTTATACCAGTTCTACCAAGTTTCACGATTTTGGGCTAAACCAATTCTGATAAATCAATGCAATTATTTGCCAAATATAACTTTTAATTATCCAAAAACTGTGATATAAAAGAGTAAAACACAAGATATGATTTTTGAAGCTGCAAATTCATCGTAGTTATACTTAGTTTACCTAGTTATACTATCACAATTAGTTATACGAGTTATACTCAGTTGTACTATCGGCGGAGATTCCCAAAACTAGCTCACTCTTCTACTTACGGTTCGCTTCGATTCAAGCCCTGCATTACGTTCTTTGCTAATGCAGAGTACTAATCGAACAAAAAAGCATTGCTAAACACCTAATTGTCTGATTTATTCGAGTTATTCAAGAGAAAATGACGAATTCCAACTATGAACAACTGAACATACCTGAGTTGTTTTTTTCTCCCTGCGGCTGCGAATTACGCCGACTACGGTACCGAAGCAACGAGATTATGATTGACAGGGAAAAGAAGGAGCTTGGGACGACCGGGATAAGCTTCAGAGAGCTCGATTTGGAAGATGGAGGAGAGCCCGAGGAGAGAGGAGCGGGAGACTCGAGAGGAGAGAGAGTAGGCCTGAGAATTTAGCCCGTAACCGAAACCCGTACCCGGTTCCGACCTGAGAAAACCGACCCGAGCCGGGTTCGGTTTTGACTAAATAACCGATCGGTTTCGATGTAGATTTGAGTTCGGTTTCGGGTTCGGTTCGGTTTAACCCGATAACCGAATTAATAACCGCAAACCGATTGTTTTGGCAAATAACCACATATTTACATAACTAAAAACCTAAAACGACAACATCTCTTGTTCAACTCAAACACAGCTTGTCGGTTCCGATTTCCAGCAAAAATTGAAAACCCTAAATGACTAAAGTCCCAAATCTTTCTCACAATCTGGAAAACACCACAAACACAAACCTTGAAGCTTCTCATCGGCTCCCGACTCTCCACCAGAAGTTTCGACACATCAATCACAGGTAATCTTAATTTTGAAGCTTCTCATGGTCGCTCTACACCAGAGCTATGATTTTGTGGCCTAATTTGGGGTCTGTTAATTTCGATTTGTTTTGATTTCGGTTATGTTTCTTCGAATGCGATTTTGTCTTTGATTCTTTGTCTTAGTCTCTTTGGCTTTCTTAGCTTTCTTAGATTTCGGGTCTGTTTGTTCGAGTGCGATTTTGTTAATGGTTATGGTGACTTTAGTTTTTGATAATTACTAGTAACTGTTTGGTTTAATTGAATGCTTGAGCTTTCAATTTAAGAATTAGGCTCTGCTCATATGTTTAATACTATTATGTCGTTTGTTTGAAACTCTTCTCCGTAATGTGTTCGTAGTTGCAGAAATATTTTGATGATACTTCCTTGTTTTTGTGTTTTGTTGTTCACCACAAACAGAAACTGATTTCTTCATGTTATTAAGAAATTGAGTTGTCATTGCTGTCATGAAACACTTAGTGAGTGTTTCATTGCAACAGAAAAGTCTCTGTTCTAAGTTCTAAGTTCTAACTGTATTTTTTTTTTGATGGTTATTTTTGTTTTAGATGGATTCTAGTTCAAACCTTGAAAGTTCAAAGAACAATAACCAAACTGCAGAAGATAATGAAGAAGATCATGTGACTGCAGAAACTCAACATAAAAGAAAGGAACCAGAAACAGCAAGTGGAGCAACATCTCAACCAAAAGTAAAAAAGACAAAGAGCACAAGGTTTGAAGTATGGGATCATTTCGACAAGATTGGTATTAACAAAGAAAAATGTGTTTGCTCATATTGCCAAAAAACTTTCGCTTGTTCGTCAAAATCAGGTATTAGTTTCATACTTACTTAGTCAGTTTTAATTTAATTACTTACTTTAGTCATTTTCTTATGTCTTACATGGATTTGTTAAACTTTATGAAGTAGGCACTTCAAGCCTCAAGTATCATCTAAAAATTTGCAAGGAGTACATAGCACTAGGTCCAAAACAGACTGTTATAGATGATGATGGAGGTTTAAAGCCATTCAAAGTGCCTGAGTCCGTTATCAGAGAAGCCACCAATGAGATGCTTGTATTAGGACAGTTGCCACTATCTTTCATTGAGGGTATTGCTTGGAAACACTTCTGCAAAAAGGTATAAATTATATTGTTCTATTGTCTTAGTTCTGTTGTAGTTCTGTCTTTGTATCACTGTGAATCTAACTGAGTTTTACTTATTTTTTTTGTATAAGGCGCAACTGTACAAGCCTAAATGCAGGAAAACTGCTACTACGGATATAGTGAAGATGTATATCCGCAAGAAAGAAGAATTGAAGAACTGGATCGCTGCTAACAAGTTCAGAGTCTCTCTAACAACTGATATTTGGGTTGCTCAAGTTACAGGTATAGTATAATTGATTCATAGCTGAATTGTTTTTATTCATTACATTGCATTATTTCAGGTGCTAATAATGTTATTGTTCTTTGTTTACGTGAATCTTTACATAGCATATTTATCTCTTGACAATTATTCTTACGTTGCATTATTTTCTTTTCATTTTCTCAGGCGCTAGTTACATGGCTATTACACTTCATGTAATTGATCGTAATTGGCACTTGAAGAAACTGATCATAGGCTTCAAGAATATCTGCGATCATAAAGCTGACACCATTAACACTGTTTTGCTAGAATGTTTAGCTGATTGGGGAATAGAGAAAGTGTTCTGCATTACGGTAGACAATGCTAATGCTAATACCGCTGCTTTGAAGATGTTTCGTAGAGATTTTAGTCTAGGATCTGATGAAGCGTTTGTATTGGGTGGAAAGTTCTTACATATGAGATGTTGTGCTCATATAATCAATCTGATTGCAAATGAGGGTTTAGCTGACTTAGGTGAGAATGTGGATGCTATCCGAAATGCAATTGTGTATGTGAGAGCATCTCCTCATAGGCTGCATGCTTTTGAGTCTAAAGTTGACTCAGGCAAGATGACTCGTGGGAGTTTACCATTGGATGTGACGACAAGGTGGAACTCAACTTTTCTGATGTTGACAAGAGCAATGCAGTTTAGGTTAGCTTTTGAGAAGATGAGGACACAAGATTTGCTCTACCTTGACTACTTTGGGGAGCATGTGAATGGGATTAAACGGACTGGACCTCCTGTAAGTATGGATTGGGAAGCAGTGAATAGGTTAGCTGGTTTCTTGGTCATGTTCTACGATAGTACTTTGGTTGTCTCTGCTTCTACTGTGGTCAATTCATGCAAGTGCTATTGTGAAATCGTGACAATAGAGAGTAATCTGAAGTTAAAGGCTAATAGCTCAGATCTTCAACTGAAGGAGAAAGCTACTGAAATGTTAGAGAAGTTTCGTAAGTATTGGGAAGGGATGAAAAAGCTCAACAAGATGTTGATTGTAGCTAGTATATTCGATCCTAGACAGAAAATGAATTTTGCTAAGTTGTGCTTTGAGAGATTGCATGGGATAGATACTGAAGATGCCGTAGCATTGTACGATTCAGTTTATGATTTTCTTGGCTTGATGTTTAAAGAGTACAAGGCTCGTGCTGAAGGAGTGACTAGTACTGTGCCGACTACATCAAATCCGAGTCAGTCTGCTCAAGCATCTGTTTCCAGTGGCCAAGACCAAGCAACAAACAGAATGGAGTTGAATTATGAGAAATTCAGTTATGAGAGGATGGATTTTGTGTACAAGGAGATGGTCCAAGGCACAGGATTTGCTGATCCAAGGGATGAATTGGATATATATTTAAAGGAGCCATGCGAGAATCCAATTATTATGCTAGGGACTGAGTACGAGATACTTGATTACTGGAAACATAATCAAGGGAGATTTCCAGTCTTATGTGAAATGGCCAAGGATCTCCTTGCAATGCAAGTGTCATCTGTGGCATCAGAAAGTGCTTTTAGCACTAGTGGAAGGGTCGTAGATCCATATAGGAGTTGTCTTACTCACTACACGATTGAGGTTCTGATGTGTACAGAGCAATGGATCAAAGCAGAAATTCGATTATCTGAAAAAACTATGGTCACAAATGAACAAATGTTGGCTGCCATTGAAGAGCTAGATGAGCTTGAAAAAGGTAAGCATTGCTTGACATTATTTGTTTGTATTTTGTGTGTTAACATACTTAACATTTACATTTGATTGTCTTTTGTAGAGTTTCAAGACAAAAGAGCCCAAGACTTGCAAGAAAATGATGATGATTGATGCGTAAGGTTTGTTCAAACAACATCGCATTGTTTCTCTTCTTCACCTAAAACTCAAGTGCACTTTTGTCTTCTCTTTCCTTTTTCACTCTTTTGAATCAAACTTTAAGTACTTGTTTTGTCATATGAGTTTTTACTTCAGATGTTAGATGTTAAAGTTGAAACTTTGTGATTTGCATGTTTGTCATGATGTATTTTCAAGTTGACACTTTGGTTCCTTCTTCTTTCTCACAAAACCAATTGTGTTTTTTGATTTTCGGGTTTGTGGATCGGGTTCGGGTATAAAAAACCCGAAAACCCGAGAATTATCCGAAACCGAAAAAAGTTCGGGTTTTTGTCGGGTTTTAAGTTGAACCCGAAAACCAACCCGAACCCGAAAATTCAAACCCGAACCGACCCGAACCCGATCAAATACCCGAACGGTTAACAGACTTCCAAACCCGAATAACCGAAACCCGATTTAACCGACCCGAACCCGACCGGTTAACCGAATTCGCAGGCCTAAGAGAGAGAGTAAAGGCGGGAGGAAAGAGGAGAGAGAGAAAGCAAACGCGGGTTCTGAAATCCCGATGCCAAACGCCAATTCAACCAAAATGCCAAACTTGTTTTTGTTTTTTCAATTTTGAATTAATTTTTCATAATTCATTAAGGGTATTTTCGTCAATGCACAAGGAGAGGGATAAAAGAGATTAAGTCGGAAGATTTGTGATTGTCATAAGAGATGGATGGAGAGGAGAGATGATGACTCCAAATATTCGGCCAAATAGCAGGGCGGGTGCATTATTTTAGAAATAAATAAATCATGGATAATACTATGTTGACTTCACAAGTGATTTACGTTTCTTGGTTGTCACAGAAATCATCTGCCTCGTCAGAAAGGTGAAGGAGATAAATTAAATGGTGACCTTATCTGCAACCGCAACTCGTGCAACTTGGTACAAATTAAAATGCTAACCTATTGCTACCGCTACAGATAGTTTTTTTTTCTGTGTTGAAAAATGCATTTTTTTTTACTTTTTTAACATGAAATTCAGATTTGTACTACGGTGATATTTGTACTACGGTTATAAATATCAAACATTAAGATATTACAACGATGGAAATGTTTTATGAGGATTGGCTTTGGATTGAATCACGTTACAATGACGATGATCATATCAGTATTTGAGGATAAGATCAATTGTAGTTACACGTCCAAATCGGCAAATCCTATACATTTTTAGATTGTTTTTCTTCCCTTTTCTTATTTCCCTGTTTAAGATAAGAAAACATACTGTATTACCTTTTTATAATTTATGCAATCCAAGTTTTGAACACTGCAATTTTTAGTTGAAACGTAGTTGGAATTACATCTATTTATGATAATACTGAGAAGTTAGGACACACACAGTGACACAGACAAGACATTTGTATTTTTATCCCTCTTCTCGAATTGCGAGATCGTTTACGTAATCTTCGCAATTTTGATAAAAAAAAATAATAATAAATGAGGTATTGAGGAAGAAGACAAAATTAATTTCGGTTGGGTTCAGATTTTGAGAACAAAATTGCAAAACCTCCCCATTATAATTGGAGATTTAGGCCCTCTTCTTCTTCCTTCGAATCAGTCAATTACCAGACTCTCAGAGATCGCCGGAGAGACTAGTTTCCGTCGAAGAAAATGAGAATTGATGAGAACGAAGGCGTCTCTGCTTCGAGCAAGCACTTGGTCTTCGCTTACTACGTCACTGGACATGGCTTCGGTCACGCCACTCGCGTCGTCGAGGTCTTCTCTCACTCTCTGCTTCGGTTTCATCTGTTAAATCATCCTCCATCGTTCGATCGTGGTTAATCCAGCTAATTCATGGCATTTCAGGTTGTTCGTCACCTGATCGCGGCGGGGCACGATGTTCACGTCGTCACCGGCGCGCCTGATTTTGTCTTCACATCCGAAATTAAGTCCCCGAGGCTCTTTATTCGAAAGGTTTGTTACACACTCTCTCTTTCTCTCTTCTTCTTCTGGTGATGATCACTTGCTTGACCTTTTAAAGTAAACAAGGGATCCTAATTCGTTGTTTCTGGCGATATTTAGGTTCTGTTGGATTGTGGAGCTGTGCAAGCTGATGCATTGACAGTCGATCGTCTTGCCTCGTTAGAAAAGGTTTACTGATTTTTTATCACTTCAATGATCCTTGAATGTTGCTTTTTTGACTTTGATGACATTTGGATGATGGTGTGGTTTAGTATGTAGAAACAGCTGTGGTTCCTCGAGCTGCAATATTGGAAACAGAAGTGGAGTGGCTTCATTCTGTCAAAGCCGATTTCGTGGTAATTTTTTTTTCTTCATAGTGTTACTGTTACTTCCTCAGGACTTTTGCTTTGTACTTCATCATTTACTTTAGTTAGAGAAATTTAACCATTTGTTAAAAACAGGTGTCTGATGTCGTCCCGGTCGCGTGCCGTGCAGCGGCTGATGCTGGGATACGTTCTGTCTGTGTCACCAATTTCAGGTGACCATTTTTGTTAGCATTTCCATCCATTTTTTTGTAACCCTGTCTCTAACATTTTATTTACTTTTGGTTTGTTTGTGTTACTTTTAGCTGGGATTTTATCTATGCTGAGTATGTGATGGCTGCTGGATATCACCATCGCTCCATCGTTTGGCAGGTAGAATTCTTTCTAAACTATCTTTTATTGGCTCTACTAGGAGCTGATCAGTTTTTATTGGCGTGTAAATTGTATTTAGTACTGAATTTACCAAGCTGTAAATAATACTTTTCCGTCCCTGACATAGATAGCTGAAGATTATTCTCACTGCGAGTTCCTAATTCGCCTTCCAGGATACTGTCCAAGTATGCATCATTTCTAGTTACCATCCCTTTTTTTAACTTTTCTTCCATTTCTTCCAAGTGTAATCTTTATTTTCCT
Source organism: Microthlaspi erraticum (assembly GCA_902728155.2). Taxonomy (NCBI): domain Eukaryota; kingdom Viridiplantae; phylum Streptophyta; class Magnoliopsida; order Brassicales; family Brassicaceae; genus Microthlaspi; species Microthlaspi erraticum. Next base: position 67,311 of record CACVBM020001695.1, on the reverse strand, counting down.
TGTGATCTCGCAGTGCCTGCTTTTCGTGATGTCATCGATGTGCCATTAGTCGTGAGAAGACTTCATAAATCTCGAAAGGAGGTTGGTCAACAACATTTCATTTATCTTGACTTCAGCCAGTAAAAATATTCCAAATAACATCTGTTGACCCTTTTGGTTCAGGTGAGGAAAGAACTCGGGATTGCTGAAGATGTGAATGTTGTTATACTCAATTTTGGTGGACAGGTTTGGCTGTTTGTTCTTTTCCATTTGATAGTTTCGTGAATTTTTATTTATTTCTCCAAACCAACGCTCTGGTTTTATATTTAGTGAGTAATTGACATTGTTGTTCATTGATCATAGACATGCTTATTGTTCATGTCTGTTACTCTTTATTTTGGACTGCGTGAAAGACCTAATTCTCATTGCAGCTGTCTTTCTCATGTGCAGCCTTCAGGGTGGAATTTGAAGGAAGAGTCATTACCAACTGGCTGGCTGTGTCTGGTATTTAATTACATTTACCCTGCGTTTGTTTATGTACACTCTCAAGTTGAAAAAACTGTGCTGGTGACTGATCTTATGAATGTGTTGTTCAGGTTTGTGGCGCATCTGAGACCCAGGAGCTTCCACCAAATTTTGTAAAGCTTGCTAAGGATGCTTATACACCTGATATTATAGCTGCATCTGACTGTATGCTTGGTCAGTATCTAACCTGATTAAGAATTTTAGTCAGTTAGATTACACAGCTAGTGGTGTTTCTGTAACAACTGTTTCCATGGGTTCAGGGAAAATTGGTTATGGCACTGTCAGTGAAGCCCTTTCTTTCAAGGTGCCGTTTGTCTTTGTACGCAGAGACTATTTCAATGAAGAACCTTTCCTGAGAAATATGCTCGAGGTAATCAATTCCTCTTTTCATTCTGAATTTCTAGTCCTTAATTGCATCAGTTCTTCAGTTTAAATATTTGGACCGTATGTTCACATATTCTGGTCAAAAATTGTTGGGCAGTTTTATCAATGTGGTGTTGAGATGATCAGGAGAGACCTATTAATGGGCCAATGGAAGCCATATCTTGAACGTGCAGTTAGCTTGAAACCTTGCTACGAGGGTGGCATCAATGGTGGTGAGGTAGATGGCTCCATCTTGTTTTCATTTATCTCTTAAGCTGTAAGATTCTGAGAATGTAAACTAACTTTTCTTTTTGCACGCTGGTGCAATGATAGATTGCAGCTCACATTTTACAGGAGACAGCCATTGGAAGACATTGCGCATCTGATAAGGTAAACTTCATATCTAAATATTTTAATTTGAATCATCGTGATATCACTAGGTATCTTGTGCTTGGGATTCTTTGGTATCTTGTCAGAAGAATCCTTCTTTAACGAAAATTATGCTGAAGATGTTCAGTTGGCTCTTCTGTGTGTTTTACAGTTAAGTGGTGCAAGAAGATTACGTGATGCGATAATCCTGGGATATCAGCTACAGAGAGTCCCTGGAAGGGACATTGCTATTCCGGAGTGGTATTCAAGGGCTGAAAATGAACTAGGTCAATCTGCTGGATCATCGCCTACAGTTCAAGCGAACGAAAACAACTCATTGGTGGAGTCGTGAGTATTTTTGCTGTCTAGCTATAATATATATTTCTTCTTCTTCTTCTTTTTTTTCCTTATACTGTATCTTCTCTTATTTTGCAGGTGCACCGATGATTTTGATATCCTTGAAGGTGATGTCCAAGGTCTTTCTGATACATGGGCTTTCCTTAAGAGTTTAGCCAAGCTAGATGCTGTTCATGATTCTGAAAATAGTGTGGAGAAGAAAACCATGCGTGAGCGTAAAGCTGCTGGTGGGCTCTTCAATTGGGAGGTAGCTTATATTTTGTTTTTCCTCGACTTCTTTTTGTAGCTCCAGTAAGCATTCTAATAAGAGGATATAGAAAATCATAATTTCCTGAGATCATGGCTGGTACCTTGCAAAAGAATGGTTTTATTACGCGTTGTTCTTGGAATCATCATTTCTTTTAATTGGTGCAGGAAGAAATCTTTGTTGCCAGAGCACCTGGAAGGTTAGATGTGATGGGTGGAATTGCTGACTACTCAGGAAGCCTTGTCTTGCAGGTAAAAAATCTCTAGTATTCGTTTTTCTGGTCACTTGAGTCTTAATTTCCTATTTTTCTCTTGGAATCTATTGAGCAATTAAGCATTTATCTATGACCCTCTAGCACAAAACGTCATTCTGTTTGATTGACTACCTAACTTCCTTATCTCTATTCCCACAAATTCAGATGCCAATAAGGGAAGCTTGCCATGTAGCTTTGCAAAGAAACCGTCCTGGCAAGCAGAGACTGTGGAAACATACACAAGCCAGGCAGCAAGCTAAAGGACAAGTAGCAACACCAGTTCTGCAAATTGTAAGATTACTTGCTGAAGTTTTCATATGGACATTATGAGCTTCTTCTTTCAACATTGTGGATAACCCTAGCTGAAGACTTTTCTGTGTGGTCGTGCTGAGATTTCCTGAACTTTGTGTGTTTATAGGTCTCGTATGGATCAGAGATCAGCAATCGTGCCCCTACGTTTGACATGGATATGTCTGATTTTATGGATGGAGATAAACCAATTTCTTATGAAAAAGCAAGGAAGTTCTTTGCTCAGGATCCAGCACAGAAGTGAGTCTCTCCTCTTTTGTTTGGACTACTTCATTGATTTTTTTCTCTGTTAACAATAAATAATGTAATCCAGGTGGGCAGCATATGTTGCTGGGACAATCTTGGTGCTGATGACAGAACTTGGTGTGCGTTTTGAGGATAGCATCAGCTTGCTGGTGCGCTCTTCTTCATCCTTTTGTTAGAATCCCTCCTGATTCATGTTTGCTTCTTTGCGATTCTGAAATTTGAATGTACTTCTATCTGTCGATCAAATTGTTGGCCTGTTACTTTTTCTGATGCACATACTTTAGTTGATACATATTCTAGGAGTGAAGCTATCAAAACGGTAAAGGAAGTTAGCACTTGTTTATAAGGCTAGAGCTGTGATGCCTCTCAGTTATAGTTCTGGCAAACAGTTATCTTTTAGACTTGCGTCCATCATTTAGTTCTTGGTGTTATGCATATAAGATGAATTTGAGAACTGAGTGGTTATTTGTTTTCTTAGGTGTCTTCTGCAGTGCCTGAAGGTAAAGGTGTATCTTCATCTGCTGCTGTGGAGGTGGCGAGCATGTCAGCAATAGCTGCTGCTCATGGTAATTCACTTTTCTTATTGTCTCATAAATGAGAGTCATATAGAATAATAGAAACACAGAAGTTTTGATTCTTGGCATCTTTGTTTTCTCTATTCCTACAAATGTGCAGGACTGACTATCGGCCCCCGAGATCTTGCTATCCTCTGCCAAAAGGTTCTATGTCCAGCATCATATACTATAGCTGATTCCCCGACTTTGTGAAATGTGCTCCTTTTCTAATTCTTTCCTCTTGTCTTTTAGGTGGAGAATCACATTGTTGGAGCTCCATGTGGTGTTATGGATCAGATGACTTCCTCCTGTGGGGAAGCCAACAAACTCTTGGCCATGATCTGCCAAGTAGGTCTTCGTAATGCCTAAGCTAGACTTATAAGATCACTATTATTTGTAGCACATATGATATCTCCTTTTCTTTCCGGACATAACAAGATATGATCTACTCCTTTTGTTTTTAACCTATTTCAAAAAAAAAAAAACATGTAGCCTGCAGAAGTAGTTGGGCTAGTTGAGATTCCCAACCATGTCAGATTTTGGGGTATTGATTCTGGAATTCGACACAGGTAAATGGGTTTTTCTCTATCAATATCGTCTCTGTTTTCCTCTCAATCATTCACACACTTGATATTTTTAAACTTCACTAGACGTAACAACTTAATTTAACTCAAAATATTGCAAGTTCACTATGAGCTTTCAAGTCTCATTTCTGTTGAATAATTGGCTTTTATCTCTTGCAGCGTTGGAGGCGCAGACTACGGGTCGGTCAGAGTTGGCGCCTACATGGGGAGAAAGATGATAAAGTCAGTGGCGTCTTCGATTCTGTCACAGTCAACGTCAAGTGCTAATGGAGGCAACCCGGAAGAACTAGAGGATGAAGGGATCGATCTACTTGAGACCGAAGCTTCATTAGACTATCTGTGCAATCTGTCGCCTCACAGGTGAGAAACTGAGAACACAAGTTGCATATCAATAATATCATCAGCTAGCTAATCCACACTGCTCTGGTTATGTTGCAGATATGAAGCCCGCTATGCGGATAAGCTTCCAGATTTCATGGTGGGTCAGAAATTCATTGAGGAATACGCAGACCATGATGATCCGGTCACAGTCATTGATCAAAAGCGTTCTTACAGTGTTAGAGCTCCTGCCAGACACCCTATCTACGAAAACTTCCGTGTCAAGGTCCGTCTTTACATCCTCCATTAACAATTCTCTGGTTTGGTTAATATCTATGTTTTTAGTCTATAATCCATACTTACTGTGAAATGCTTATTTTTGTAGACTTTTAAAGCGCTTTTGACTTCTGCAACATCGGATGAGCAGCTTACTGCTCTTGGGGGTCTTCTTTATCAGGTAGCACTTCAAAACTAGTGTATTTCGTCCAGACCAAGACTTGTCGCCAAGTTATTAATGTCACAGATTAAGTTTGTTGATCATGATGGAATATTTAACATGTTGATGCTCTTTTGGCTATCCTTGTTTGTTTCAGTGTCACTATAGCTACAGCGCGTGTGGACTAGGATCCGATGGCACCAACCGGCTGGTCCAGTTAGTACAAGGGATGCAGCATAACAAGTCTAAAACCGACGACGGAACTTTATACGGAGCCAAAATCACCGGTGGTGGCTCCGGCGGAACAGTCTGCGTCATAGGCCGTAACTCATTGCGCAGCAGCCAACAAATTCTCGATGTATGTATACACAATCTAGATTCCAATATTTACTTCAAGCCCTTGTTTTTGTATATGTATAAATTGGTGGTGAAATTTGAATGTAACAGATTCAGCAGAGATACAAAGCTGCGACAGGGTATTTGCCACTGATATTCGAAGGTTCGTCACCTGGAGCTGGCAAGTTTGGTTACCTCCGGATCCGGCGTCGTATCTCTCTCTGATTCCTACTACTCGGTCTCTCCCTAAATTGGTATACTTTTAATTATCCTCACGACACGTTTCTTTAGCTAGCAAAATGCATCATATCCATAGAATATAGGAGTTTCGTCTCAAAAATAATTAGTTCGTTTGTTATCCGTTTTCAAAATAATAATGATGATAAAATGTGATATCTTAATAACAATTTGGTTAAGATATGTAAATGCATTCGTATACTAGAACGTTAAATTTAATCAAATATCTTATGCAAAGGGAAACAGTTACTCTTCACTTTCTATTGATAGTAACTGTTCTTTGTGTGTGTTCCTTTTGACTTCATTTGTGTAAATTATTATTCGTCAGATGTGAAGCTTATTTAAACCGGAAGATTGAACATATTTGTATTGATGAGATTTTAGTTACACTATTAGCATCATTTAAAAAGGCAAAGTAAAAGTACTAATAGGGGATGAGTGATGGGTATGCAAAGCAATTAAAAGTCACATGAGCAATAGTAATAGTAAGATCCTTCCTCGGGCACTGTGCTATAAATGATACTGTATCATTGATACTACTCAGAACCTTCACCCATTCTCTCTTACCATGCCCCACTGGCCACTACCCTTCAACTTGTTTTTTCTCAAGCGTATTTACTTCCATATTCAATTCCTATTTTCATTCAACTTATTCCAATAAACCTTTCTAGCAAAAACTTACACACATTTGTGACACAAATCTTGAAAGATACACGAGTATAACACGAGGCATCATCTCGTCTGTCCCTCAATCTCTAAAGCTAATCACATTTGTCCCAAGTTAATCTTCAATATCCTTAAACTTGTAATACCGAAAATAACCTTTCTTTTTTATTTTAAATATTAAAAATATAAAAATTAAATTAATAATAAAAAAACGTAATTTTAAAACAGAACGCAAAAATAAAGCGATTGGCGTTTGGCTTTCTTCTTCCCAGATCTGGTTCTCTGAAATCTCCTCAAATTTTCTCTTCGATCTTCTCTTCATTCGTTTTCACTATGAACTCGAATCAACTTCGTTTCTTCCATCATCAAGTTCTTCATCACTCATTACAAACGAAAGTAAATTAAAGAATTGAACCCAAAATCATCTGATTTAGATTTTTCGAAATATCTGATTTTGGATTTTCGCGATAGGATTACTAGTATAACTAGTATTACTGATAATGAGATATAACTAGTAAAACTAGTATTACTGAATGAAATGCATCTTTAAATCATTGTTTTGCAATACATATTGTGTATTTTTACCATAATTTCCTAAATCGATTAGGACTTTGAATAGATAATAAATGGAGTATAATGGTTGATACTAGTATTAGTGATCTGTTTTTATATTTTTACATATGATCAAATACAAAAATTGCATATATATAGCTTATTGCTGAAACATCACACATTAGTAAATAAACATATTATTGCTTGTAAACTTAACAAAAAATGTTATAAACATGTATTTAGTAGCCAATTACAAAAATATAGCAAAATGATTTCTTATAAAATATTTTACACAACATTACCTTATACTTTTAAGGTCACTTTGTTAAGAATAACATTTTTAGAATGAAAAAGTTACATAAATCAATTTTTACATATTAAAAATGGATAAACAATAGTAATCATATGTTAATTAACTAAAATCAAATGTAAAACTAGAAAATCAAAATTTAAAATCGGGTAATACTAATTATAATCGAAAACGTCGAAAGTACAACTATTTACAAATTTGGTATAACTAGTATATTGGGTATAACTATGTGCAAATTTGGCGGCGCCCATGTGAGAAAAGACGGCGCATGTGCGAGTAAAAAGCGGCGCATGTGGTTCTCGTATGTTTTCCACCATTATTGACGAATATATTAATTCAAAAATCCCCAAAAATCTTTTTTTTGCAAAAAAAAAAAAAGTTCTAGGGTTTTTTCATTTCTTGGTTCTCTTTTCTCTTTTCTCATAGTTTTTGTGCATTAGATTCGAGAAACTTCTTATCTATTTTGAGTTTCTTGTCGTTTTAAAGTTTTGTGAATCAAATCCTATTGATTTCGGATATCTAGGGTTCTTGCGGAAGTTTTCTGGGTTTGGCATTTAATTTTACTTGGTAATACGAATATAGTTTTACGTAGTTATACCAGTATTACATTTAGTTTTACCTAGTTATACTAGTATTACGATTAGTTTTACCTAGTTATACCAGTATTACCCAGAAACGGAAAAAAATCAAGCAAAAATGCAAAATCAACAAAATGACGAATCAAGAGCATAAAAGGCGATAATTGTGCCCAGAAACTCCCGATTTGGTGAAGGGAAGATAGAGATAAATTAAAATTTCGTTTTCAAATTCATTTTCTTTGAATCTCGCTTGATATAACAAAGAGATCGTGAAAATCTCAGAAATGCGATTTTGGTTTAGATCTGGGATATCCGATTTCAGATGGATCTTATCCATTGGGTCTGGATATCAGCTGGTCGGATATGTAATATTGAAAATTTTATGAGGATAACTTTGTACTTTATTTGTTTTTCGAATTAAAAATAAATATTCAGAAAATACAAGAAAATAGAAGGAGAAATGAGATTATCTTGAGAAATATAGGAAGATAAGAGATGATGCCCCAGTCAAAAGGGAAAGAAGAATAAATCGTAGTTGCGTTTCTTTATAAACATTAAAGAGAGAAGAGAGTAGAGAGATCCGAACAATATGAAAAGGCACTTTACTTACTTTACATTGTACTGGTAATTGGTAAACGAGCCGACATGCACGTGCTCCCTTCTTTTCTTCCGCCTTCTCATCGGATCCTATTTTCTTCTTTCATCCAACCGTCCCTCTTCTTCCACGTGTCTTCTCTGCAGTCAACTCCGCTCATCATATGGAAAAAGATTTTACTAGTTCAAAAAGTAAAAAACAACCGTGCAAAACAGAAAAAACAATCGAAATATTAAGTTATCTTTTAGAGCAGAATTTGTTTATTTCTTGATTGAATAAGAGCAATTTGTTGTTTCTTACTCTATGGACAAAAAACTGATTTTTAAAACTATAAACTAGTGATGGAATCTACTGAAAGATCATCATTTTGCAGAACCTAGATCAATGTATTTCATGTATAATATATTTGGTACCGTAAACCACGCGGAATACGTAATGCTATTGGATTATATGGCTTCCGTCAAAGTACAGAATATAGACACACAAATAATTTTCCTTTCAGATTAATAATATTTGGTAAATGTGGTAAAGATTGTTTGTCTTACCGTATTTCCAAATTAACAAAATGTGTTAACCTTTCTCTTCAATAACTTTTTACATCTTTCCTTTATATATTTGGTCAACTATTTCAAGATCATTTCAACAGTGGAGAGTCCACAACTTAAAAAAAAAAACTTTACACGTTTATATATGTGAAAATGTGATATAAGATTCCTTTCTGACGCATTTATATCTATAAAGTTTTACGTAAAAATATGTAAGAAATAAAAAACAAATGGTGGGAAATTAAAGGGTTTACTGGATACAATCAACACGTTCCTCTGCTTCACTCCAACACTTGTGGCTCCTTCTCTTCTTTGTCTTCTTTCTTTCTTCCTTCTCCCTCAAATTTGCTTCATTTCCACTTTCAGACTCTCTCACCAGACACAAACTCCAGATTCATCCCGACAATGGAAGCGTTTAGAACATTCCATCTTTTTCTTTTTCTTTTTCACCTCCTTTTCTTCACTCACGTTACCGTGACGTTAGCAATATCTCAGACCGTAGACTGTACAATGTGCACTTCTTGCGACAACCCTTGTCAGCCAAACCCTTCTCCTCCTCCGCCGACTCCATCTCTGCCGCCTCCAACCACCACCGCCTCTCCTCCACCTCCTAGCTCCGGCGGTAGTGGTGGTGGTCCTTACTACTACTACCCACCTCCTCAATCTGGCTCTTACCATCCACCGCCGTCTTCCTCAGGCGGTGGTGGCTACTACTACCCGCCGCCGAAAAGTGGAGGAAACTACCCTTATACGTCGCCGCCGAACCCCATCGTTCCGTATTTTCCGTTTTACTACTACAACCCTCCACCACAATCTATAATGTCCGGATCCGACGCGAAGATCGGATTCTCTTACGGAGTTTCTTTTGTCTTAATTTTATCTCTTTATTTCGGTTGCTTTTAGTTTAAATGATACCGGTTAATAGAGGTTATTGTAACAACAAGAAATCCTCAGATCTTTGCATTTGCAGACCAGGCTATAGATTTTTGCAGAGAAGAAGCCTATCTTCTCTGTGCATGAGAGATCTACACGCTACAAATTTTAAGACGGTGAATAATTGATTCTCCTATGTTTTTACTACTTTTTTGCTTGTACAAGTAGAAATATATTTGTACTTCTAGCTTTTCTTTTTTAACGATTTGTATCATTATGAATGTAGTTTTTATTTTCAGTTTACAGTAATAAAAATAAATAAATGGGTTTTCTTAGCCTGCATTATATTATAATCTCATCAAACTATTTCATACTATAGTTTAGTAAGAAAGGACAAAACCAAATCATCATTTTCTAAGAATAATTCTACCTATCGTATGAAATGAGCATTTGTTATGACTACAAAATGAAGAAGAACCTAGTAGTTACGTAGATTTGAAGAATATATATGAAATGAGTATTTCGGTATTTGTTATGGAAGGATGGATGTAGAGAAGGAAAATGAGCCCCACACACATACAAAGGTAGTGACTAGTGCACTAATGCCACTAATGCTGAATAAACCACTCGACGCTCTCTAGGGTCCTACATTTCTCTTCGTGATTCGGAAAAGCCCAAAACTGATATAAATGATTTTGGGCCTACACGATCGTATCCGATGTAAGTTGTTTAGTCGATGTTTAATTTTGGTTTTTCTTTTCATCCTCGTTTGTTTACCTAATTAGAAGTCAAACCAGGTTAAAGGTTTGATGAATTAATTAGAGTTAGTTCATTGTATGACCAATGCCTATTATTGGGTGGTTTCTTTCCATTAAATAGCTTTGATATCGACTACATCGAAGCTTTACTCCTCAGTTTTATCAAACAAGAGACCTTTAGATAATCGGCTTATGGTGAAGATGCATGTAAAAAAAAATCCTTCACTGTCATTGCTTCATAACCTTTTATTGTACTGTAAATTTAAAAATTGAAAAACAAAGTGGGACATGAAAATCGGAAAAAAGAATCGCATGAAAATGAGAAGAGAGAGGCGCGTGGATTGGGTTGTCTCCATCACCGACTCTTTTTATTTTTTTTCACAAACAAAAGCCCAAGAGTGAGCTGTTTTATAGCTGGCCCGTTTCTATATCACGCGCTTTGAGAGCGCGTCGAGGTGGGGTCACATCGAGTGTACGAGAGATAAGAGCGACCAGCTGGATTTTTTTAGGGAATTTTGAAATATGTTACAGATTTTCAAATTCAATTTGTTCCCTTTCTAACTCGTGAATATTTAACATTCTAATTAAATAATGTTAAGTCCATTAGTTTTCTCTTTATATTTTGACGGCAAGCTCATTAGTTCATGCTCCGTCATCATTCAAACAAATTATTAATGGTTTAAACAACCTTAAATATCATACTACTATTAAGAGTAAAAACATATGGAACCAATGTTATCAGTTTTAAAACATTTTTGTAAAGAATACAACTAAGGCTTAAAATAAACACACACCTTAGTAGAAATCACTCACGAATGAACTTATATTAGAATGAAAACAAATAATTAATTAATTAGTAATAGCATTATAACATTAGCTTGGCCTAGAATACAATTCCGACCAAATTACATATATATTTTTATATAAATCTCTCTTGATCATTTCCTCACTAACTTATTTCTCCCTAAATCTCTCAACCACTCAGACAAAAACACAAAACTCAACCACAAGAAAGAGTCATAAGGAGTACCGCGGCTCGTTCCTCTTCCCCAAGTTTCTTCCATAGCCTCTTCTTCTCCACCGAAGATCTCTTCATCGCCGGAACTTTAAACCCGAAATCCAAAAATCTACTAACCCTTTTCACATCCTTCTTGTTACCGCTACTGTTCTTGTCATCCTCCTCAGGATCTGTTGTCTTGATCCTGTTCTTGACATTTTCTGGATCCTCTCTTCCGATCTTCACACTCTCCAGAGCTAGATCGTTATTAGTTTTGTTCTTGATCTTTTTCTCTTCTTGTCTAGGTCCAAGAGCTGCTTGCCTCTTCTTCCTGCTCTTGATCCCACACGCATTGCACAATGACTGCAAAAGGCACAACCTTTGATCAGACCAGAGAACACAATTGATATCATCAGGCAGATCTAAAGCTAAAGACTCAGATGATCATCAAAGCAATTAAGCTGATCATTTGGTATTAAGACTCCAGACACAGAACCAAACAATCTAAAACAAAACATATAGATCAACTAGCTATGTTCTTCTTCTATGAACATGATCACACTACTAGATGCTGGAACAAGTTGCAAACAGAGCTAAGAATACAAGATCAAGCCACACTTGAGTGAATTAAAGTACCCATTTGAGTAGATCTACTAAAAGAGGGACTTCAAAGTTTGGATTTTTAGGGTTTCAAAATTATACGAGGAAGAGATGATGATGATCTTACTTTAGGACCAGCTGGGCCACCGCGCCAAAGTGGGGTCCGGCTAGTTCCGCAATCAACGCATGTCTTCTTCGTATCGCCTCCGCTTCCGCTACTGCTACAGTTTCCGTTGTCTACATCGGACGAATCTCCCGCTGATTCGAGCTTCGTCGCTTTCGTTTCTTCGGTCGTTGACATCTACGATCAAAAAGAAACAGACAAAGTTTAGTCTTTAGTGAAAAACACGCGATCGAAGAGAAAAAAGAAGGATCAAGCGATCGGAAAACTCACATTGGTTCACTTTGAGGAGAGTGGAAACCTCTCTAGCTTGGCTGAAGAATCAGAGAAACAGAACTGATAGAAATGGCGGGGGATGATCAGAAATCTCTGCTAGAAAGACTGAAGCGTAGAGAGAGTGTGTGATGATGATGATAAGGCAGAGAGAGAGAGAAAGACGCCGCAGACGAGTAACGGATAAAACAAACAGAGAGGCATTTTATAATGTAGGAGGAGGCGGGGACTAAAAACCCTAGATTTCGATTTTATGTTTACTTTATTACCCTTGAGCGCGGTATTTTATTACACTCCAACCACCCGCCAAAAAGACAAACAAGAAATAAACTGAAAAAAAGAAGAGGGAAAATTAAATTTTTACAACTCGTAGCTTAATCAAGTAACAAATCGAATTGTCGTGGGAAGGGGGTTTTTTGGTATCTTGGTACGAAATTTGAATGTTTTCAAAGCTCGCACACAAATTACTGGACTTTGCTTATTACAAAATTTTACAGTTGTTCGATTTCTAGGCCAACATTATTTGCCAAATTAGGGCTTAGAGAGATGCATGCATTTTTATCTACTGTCTTTTATATATTCTGTCTAAACATTACTCTATTGTAAATTAATTATTCTTGTATGATATTTAACAGCTTTCATATATTTTAATTCCTTTCTAGGTTATATTCGTATTTCATACAGTATATTTTAACAGCTTTCTTAGATATTTTTTTTTTGCTTGTACAAGGCTATATATGCCTATAACGACAGACTTTCCACAAAACATTTGATTTCATTATTTTATAACACTAAACCCTACTTGAGGTTGACGATAAGCATTAATAACATCGATTTATGGGTGAAAATCACAAATAAAAATAGATAAGCGTGCATAAGCAGACAACAATAGCCCAAAATGACTTGGACCGCACATGAAGTTGATTAAAAAAAGCAAATATTAACAATAAAGAAACGCACCAATTGGGCTTTTTTTGTCACAAAATAAGACCAAATAAAGTTTGACCAACTTTTTATGTTTTTGACTTTGCAGTGTTGTGTAGTACAAATGTAAACAAAACAAAACCCCACAGACTTCTCACCACGCTTAACTATTTAAAGTTTTAAACCCTTTCCCAAATTTCCCATTTTAAGTTTCTTATAAAAATCTCACCCTCTGATGACTCCTACCCAACTCCCCAACAAAGCTTATTCCCATGACTCAAACCCACCCAACCACTGACTCTGACCTGACCAGACCAGACCAGGACAGACAAAGGCACCCTCTGACTTTTACACAGAAGACCAGACTCAATTCAGACTCCTTTACCCAGTGCCCCGAAACTCTTTAACCCTCCTTCAACTCTTCATGCTCAGCTCCTGTTTAAACAAAACCACACTCACAGGTTTACAACATGCAAGACACAAAGACAAGACTTATCTCTGCTTCCTAGTCTACGCCTTTAAAAGCTCAGACATTTGGACAAGATTAGTGAGTTATGAGTTCCCTTACCTTCACTTGAAGTTGAATCCTCCGGGCGGTGCAACTGCATCATTTCCTCCAAACTGGAAGCCTTGTGCGGAACCATCACCAGGTGGTAAAGTCTCATCCTCCTCTTCCAACCAGTACGTTTCAAGAATCTTCACTGCCTTCTCATAGATTTCGCTGTTGTCGTGACTCTGCAGATTCTCTATCTTCTCTAATCCTTCAGCATCATCAATTAGCTGCGCGTAGAAGTTCACATCCCCGGTGTTGCCAGTGGCCTTTTCAGCTTCCCCGACTTTCAGAATGTTCTCCAATCCTTCAAGACAGACGGTGATAATCCTTGGATCCGGGCACACCAAAAGATCACACAGTGGTTTCACGACTCCCTGTTCCACCATGTACCTAAACCAGGCAACAAGGGAAGATAGAATGTTATCATTTGAACAATAGCTACATAGGATTTTGAAAACGGAAACGAGAATCGACAGAAGAAGGGGCTGCTATAAAATAATCTTACTTGATTTGGTCAGGAGAACCACCGGAAGTGGCATTTGATATCGCCCATGCAGCTTCTTTCTTTATGTCAAACTCTGCGTTTTGAAGCAAATTGACAAGAGGGATAATCAAACCAGCTTCACATACAGCCTGCATTACAGAACGAATTAAATTAGACAACAAAAACACAGAGAAAGTCTTTCTTCAAACAACGAAAGTCTTCTGAAACTGATAAAATCAACTTTCAGTAAAAGTTCACCTGAATCTGGTCCCTGTTTCCAGCAGTGATATTTGAGATTGTCCAGCAAGCTTCCTTTTTAATGCTCTTCTTATGGTTGTGAGTCAGAAGGCTCAAAAGGCTAAGGAGTGCACCGTGGCTAATTACACACTGCAGGAGAAATTCTCATCAGATCAGAACCAATAAAAAAATAAAGCAAACTATGATGCAAGAAACGGTGAAATGCTCGAGAGTCTCTCGAGAGCATTAAACATCAAGTGCATAATCTGGGAGAAGCTTTGTACTAGGGTGGCTACGTAAAAGAATATGCTCGATACTAGGGTAAACATAAGTTAGAAAGAAAGGATAGATCCCGTTCCAGAGGTACAGCTAACATTCTAACATTCTTAAGGTTATTTAATCTGATGAGTAGAAAGCTATAGAAGACCAAGTATACCTGTGTCTGTGCATCATCACCAGTGACAATGTTTCCGATACTACGAAGCGCAGGAATAAGCACAGATGGTGATGGATGCCTACAGGGAACCAAAATTCAATGATATTACTTAACACATCATCTTGTCCAAAACTAAAAGCAATGTGAATCACAGGATAAAAAAAACTCACTGGAGAAGCTCCACAAGTCGAGGAACAACACCCGCCTCAATGACAGATTGGATTTTGTCATTTGTGCCATCAGAGAGATAAGAGAGGGCCCAACAGGCATCCGTTAACACTTCCTCATCAGTCGAATGAATCAGGCGCTCAAGGGCCGGAAGTGCTGGACTAACCTGTTCTTGAGAGATCAGAGATATTACAAAATCTTCCTCAATCAAAAAGTAAACCCAGGCAGAGAATAAGACTGAAATATGAGACAAACCTGGTCAAAAGGAGGCTGTGGCTTTCCCCTGCAGAAGTTTGAAAGGGTCCAAGTAGCATTTCTCAGCATTGAGAGTTTGGCATGCTCATTCAGCTGAGAGAGCAGTGGTAACAAAGCTCCCTGACTTAGTACAAGATCTCTGCATCGTGGAGAGTCACCAGCAACATTCCCTAACGCCCAAACAGCCTTACACATAAACAGATAACGAACATAAACTTAAGAAGATATTTAGTCTCTGAGATTCTATAATGAGCGAAAACCACAGACGCATATTTTACCTGCTCACGGACATCATCACTCTGAGAAACCAACAGTCTAACGAAGATCGGAACAGCACCTTGCTCAATGACCACCTTCGTGTTCTCTGAAGTCCCAGAAGCAATGTTCGTCAATGCCCAAGCAGCTTCAAACTGTAGCCACACAGAGACACACATACAAAGTATATAAGTATCAGACGATAATTGTACAAAGATGTGACAGATACATGATGGATGCACAAAAACCTGGAGCTGTGGATAATCCTCCCTCATGAGAAATTCCACAAACCGAGGCACAACACCAGCTTCTATCACCTCTTCGATTGGAGGACTACGCTCTACCAAAGTAAATCACACACAAAAGATTCATCTCAAGAACTTGTGGAATCGAATCTAAGCTTAAACCGCCATACAGATATTAGCAAAATTTACCAATAGAAAGCAGTTTCCGGAACTGAGTAGTCGCTTCGAGCTGTAAGTTTCTGTCCTCTGACCATACACCACCAATCATCGAAGGCAAACTCTCCAACTACGAATACAAAATCGGAAACGATCTAAATTAGTTCAAAATCCAGCACAAATCCCTAGAATCGGACTCCAGATCCACACTAATTTCACCTTTTTCTCGACGGTAGAAGCAGCAGAAACGGCGGAAGGAGCGAATTGAGGCTGCTGCGTGGCTTGAAGACCTTCGCGACGCTTCTTCTGCAAGCTCTCTTCACGCTTGCTCTTACGGATCTCGACCATGTTGTCCTCTCTCCTCCTCCGTCCTTCATCGGCGTCCACGGCCACCTTGTAGCGGTTCCGGCGAACCTCAGTCCTAGCGTTGGGTCTCAAAGACATGGCTGCTTCAAAATCGTTCGCTTCTTCGCTTCGTGCCGGTGGATGATTAAAGTTCACTGAAATAAGCCGATGAAAAGACTGTAATATATATTAAAAAAAATGAATAAAGTGTAAGTATAGAATCGGCGGATAGATAGAGGATAAACCCTAGACGGAGTAGAAAAGGGGAGCGAGAAAAGAGGAAAAAAGTAGAGAACTAGAGAGATTGAATTTCGTTGGTTTACAAATAGATTTGGTAAATCTTTAAAACAATTTAGGATTACAGTCTCTTAGAGGAGACCAAGTTGACTTATTATTGATTCTAGTCTCCTAACACTAAATACTTCATAATTTTAAACTACAACTATCATAAAGAAACATTATTAGCAAACTTGGATTTGAATGGTATGCATATACGAATTAAAAAGTACTCAGTTTGGTTTGAGAGTAACAAATAGTATCATAAACACAATCATCATCACTCAATTAAGCTTATAGCCAAGTTTAGACTTTACGAGGTATACACATATTATATATGTACGGCTGAGAAGACATTTGATCTCTGAGGTATATTGTATGTAATGTGTGTTTCTTTCAAAGTTAAAAGCTCTCAATGGGAAAATAAGAAGATGGTGATGATGTATTTAGCGGAGGTCGAGGACTTCGTATTTGAGTTTGGCATTGAGGAAGACGTGTGAGCAATGCTCGTAGATCGGGTTGCCGTCTTCTGATTCTTCGTGCGGGTGGAAGCCTCGTTGCTGGCAGTTACGTATCACTGATACTCCCGACGGATCCGAGAGGTGGAATATGCCGTGAGGTGTTGATTCGTCTGTTGGAGCCATCACGATTGCAACTGCCTCCGGTAGCATTATCTGCCGGGACATTGATAGAGAGATATAAAGAGAGATAGATAGAAATATAAGTGATGAAGATAAGAGAGATATTGAAAGGGGAAATTTGTTACCTGATACGAGTAGTGTGTGTGAAGATCAACTGATGACATGAAGCAAGTTTGTGTAGGGTGTGTCTGAAACCAAAAAACAGAAAATGTTATTAGCCAGAGAAAAATGATAACCAAATTCAGAACTGTTCCCAGTAGCTTTTTAGTAAAGTCAAAATCCGGAAGAGAAAACTACAAGTGGAACAATAAGCGTGAAGTAGATGATATGAATTTGCTGGTCGATGAGGCTGAGAGAACTTACATGAATCCAACCCAAAGGAAATAGAGAGAGTCTGTCTTGTACTTCGAATATTTCTTCTTCGTTTAGTGTTTGGCACTGTGGATTAACAAATGAAGGTATAGACCATGTGAGAGAAGAATCCCAGAGGAGAATAAAGAATATCGTTAATGATGTAACTGGTTAAGAGAAATGAGGAACATACAGAATCTGAGGTAGATTCCTGCTTTGGGATTATGAGAGTAGTTATATGAAAAACCCTGTTTTTCTGCAAACACAGAAAGAAAAAACAAATGAATATAAGCATGACAAGATAATCTCAGCTGATATGAAATTTAACTGCAAAAGGTTCTGTATACTCACCAGAGAGCCAGCAAGCACTCCACAAGTTTCTAGATTCCTTTCTGTGTTTGACCGAGCTAGCCTTAAGAAGTCTTCCATTATGCGCACAGGCTTCCCCAAATTTAAACAAAGGGAGACGACATTAGTGATTAGTATTAAATAAACAAACAGGGCTAATTCCAGCAAAGCTTATGAGAGAGTTGTTTAATGGGCATGAATCCGATACTTCAACTATAACAACATAATTTCCTTACAATAGTTTCAGGATTATTAATGTGTTGATTCTTGAACACATACAGAGTTAGAATAATCAGGGATTCTCATCTCAAATTTTCTACTTGAAACGCATGTAAGAAGATGAAAAAGCTGGAACTTACAACATGCAAATGCTGATAAGAATTGCTGCCCTCTTTTTCTTCTAAAGGAGGAAGTGCAGGTCCTGGTCTTGGATCAGCTACTCTAGATGGGCAAATTTGAGCTACCTCTTGATGCACTTGAGCAAGCACAGGAGGAGGGGTAGGTTGCTTCATGCCAACAAACTGAAAGGGGTCTTCAGTTGCGTCACTGATAAACTGGGAAGTTACCGCCTCGGAATGACGCTGCCATCGACCATCATCTAAGGAGAGCACAGAATTCAGCGTTAAAACACCTTGAGAATCACCATCAATTGACGCTGAGGAACCGCTAGGTCCAGCATCAATCAGACTGTAGGAACACATGGAGTCAGTTAGTGATAGCCATGGCTTCTATAAAGAGATTCTTAAAAGGGGAACAAAAGATAAGTACTTACCCTGAGTTTTCAACAGAACCCAAACCGGTATTACTCGGATAATGAACCTGTCATTTCATACAGAATTAAGATTTTTCTCAGCTCCTTTACAATCTAAACCCAAATTAATATTGGATTGGACCAAGAAGAAAAAGAAAGAATGAGAAAATGTGGAAAATATAACAAACGATCAGCAAGTTTTACCTTAACCTCCGACTTGGGTGCAACCCATTGACTTTTAAGACCATTTGGACCAAGAAATGAATGTCTAGACAAGGTTGCTTGGTTTGGAGGCAGAAAATCAAAAGATCTGCAGGTTCAGGAGCACAATTAAACTCTCAGTGATCATCTCGGAATAATATGCATAAGAAATTGTGTCATAAATACCCATATTTTGTTCTGATATTTCAAAACTAAAGATAAATTTAACATAACGCAAACAGCAAGTATCATCATCAAACATGATACCATAAAATAGAATATCTACGCAGCATTAGCAGTTTCGTCCATCAGAATTGCAATTTGTTTTTGGTAATGATGAACCAAACATCATCAAATTTATTGAGGAAGCAAGAGAACCAATGCCCCTATTTCTCAGGATTTCCAAATGCTCAGAGAACTTATGGTGTTTGGATTCCTATTAAACAGAATTACTGACAACTATACTAAGGGAGAATACTCACAGCTTCTGGAATTGCTGATCAATCTGTGTAATATTTGAAGATGAAGTCGGATTGTTGTTATAAGTCCATGAAGGTTGAGATGTTGTCGGTAAGGCTGTCTGCATCACAGAGAGATAAAGAAAAGAAAAGACAATGCTGGTAAGAAAGCACATGGTTCTAAAGCTTTAGGAGCATGGATTTTGAAGATGGAATGATTAAGTCAACAAAGTAACTAAATATGTAGTAAATGCAAATATCAAGTCTTTAGACCTTCTGAATATCAGGTCTGTAGTATGAAGCTCTGTGGACAGGAGGCCATTCAACAGCATCTGAACTATATGATACAATCGGGAAATCACTTCCAAGCTGATGTGATTCATCGTCAGTTCTGTTCAGCTTATCCACTAACCGGTCGAATTCCGGTTTCAGAGACTCGAGCTCGTTGACCACAGCGCGCAACCTCTGTTGTACGTACAAAGAAGGCCACTTTTGAGCACAATACTATGTCTGGTGACACTAAACAAACACTTGAAAGAGAAACTAGAAATACCTGACCTTCCTACTCCCAAGTCTTTCTTGCGGAAGCGTAGCCTGGTAATCTCGATGGAACGGAATTGTTTCAGAAATCAAACTGTAAAAAAAAAAGAACAAATTTGTAGCTTTTGCAAATCTCGAAAATACATATAGTGATACTTTGCAAATTGCATCTCACCTTGAATATCTAAGAAGCATGATATACAAATCAACAACATTCTTCTCTTCTCGATATATGCTTGCCTGAGAAATGTTCAAACAAGTTTTTATTGATTTTGTAGAAAGTTAAAACTGATTCTGCTTGAATCTTCCCAGAAACTCTGAACAATCTAAACCAGGCAACAAGACGATCATTCAATTGGAACGATAGTACCATGTTTCTCTACAAGATCATTTGAACTAAAACCTAAGGAACTATGAATCAATCAATCAATGATCCAATAGACTTCAAATCTAATTGATGAACTAAACGTCTAGAAACCCGTAGTAACCTTTAAAACAAAAATTACATTCTCCAGTTCCTAAACTTGCTAGCGCGAGATCAAAATCCTAGAAACGCTTAACATGAATTTGAGCCGGAGACTCGAATTATCGGTTTCGAAATCGGAACATACCTGTCGGAGAAGATTATCGGCGATGCGGTAGTAGTTACGGATAGGGATACGATTATCCACCTCGATCTTACGAGCCACCTTATTTAGATCAATCTTCATATCTTCGCCGGTATTTGAGTATACAGAGCTTAATCTTTTCCGATTCCAATTACTTTTCCGGCCAAAGGATCAATTTGCGCTGAGAAAACGTAATGAATCAGATACAGAACAAAACTGTGTCGTTTGTTAAAGGAAAACCAATGTCGACATGATGATGATCCTGCAAAATTAATCCGTCTCTTTTCTTTAATTCAAAGCACTGTTAAAGGATAGTCAATATGAGCCCAATAAACTTACTGGGCAGTTTGCTTTTGAGCCCAGGGGCATAATTGTATTTTTGCATAGTAGACTAAAAAGAATTGAAGTCTGTGTTTATGATAGATAACTTGTATTTTTTTTTGGTAGAATGATAGATAACTTGTATTGTAGGTGCCTAAATTGTCTTAAAAATACTCATTTCTCTCCGATGATCCGATCTCAAATAGCTGATGAACATTTGAATGTTTTGTTTGGTGTTACTAATTTATATCTGTAGTTCTGTTTTATTTTGATATCTTGCTTGTATGATTGTGAACTTATAAAAAGAAGTGTTTATCAAAACACTAGTACTCTCTTCTGAGTCTTCTCTCCCATGCATGTCTTTGTGAGAGATAGAGAGTGATACTAGTTCTTCAAATTTACGATTAGATTCAGCGTTTTAATATAGTGTTAAAGTAAATCATGTTTGGCTCTTGTTTCAATTCTCTTTTTTTGTCATGCCCAGAAATTTTTACTCGTCTTGATGAATTTGGAATAGTCTCTTTAACCTATGTCCACAAGATTAACGGTGAGATCGGTAAAACTCAAAGCACTGGTAAAATAGTGCAATTATGACTGTATGAGCCCAAATAAATTTACTGGACACGTTGCTGTTATGCTTGTCTTTTGCTTTATAAACCCTAAAAAGAAATGAATATTAATGATAAATAATTTCAGAAAACCCTATACATATCTCTCACATCTCAAAATAGCGGATTTAAGGATGTTATGGTGCTTAAATGAAATCTTTACTTAGAGCAGTTTCAATCCGTGTTAGAGCATCTCCAACCCAGCCTCATATTTCACCTTTATTGCTATTTTAGAGTTAATTTTGCTCCAAACCCAACTTCATTTTCAATCTCAAAATGGAAAAATGCCATATTTTTTTCCAAATTGGGGTTGATCTCATTTTCATTTCTATTTTGGAGTTGAAGTTTTTAAATTTATAACAGTCCTTAAAATTTTAAACTATTTCAGTTTATATATAAGTAATTATTTTGATGTTTATTTTTACCCTAAAATACAAATAAGACATATTTAATAAGAAAATAAACTATTTAAGAAGAAAGGAAAATATTCATAATTAATTTAAATAATTATAATAAATTGTGAAAGTTTTGAAGAAAAAAAACTTATGGGGTAATTTGTAATATATATAAATATACAATGTAAATTTAGTAATTAATAAAAGGTTTTGAAGTAAAAAATGAGGCAATACATTGGAGCAAAATCCAACTCCATTTTGAGATTTCTTCATTTTGGAGTCAAATATGGGGCAATACATTGGAGATGCCCTTATCTCACTAAATTTCTCACCACCAAAAAGAATATTAATAAAATATATGAGAAACTCATGAAAATCGAAATCTTCGATATAGTCAAGTATTTTAGACGCTTAGCCATGGAAAACGATCCAATCCATTCGGGGCTTCGGGCAGTCACAACACCACTAATTCATGCCAATGTAATTCTTTCTCAAAAAAATAATATATATATATATATATATGAGAAACTCTTAAATGAACATTTATCGTTGGAGATGTTCTTAATGAATACTGAGCAAAATTTAAACAAGATTTTATACAAGCACAACAAAAAAAAACCACAAAATATAACCAATCTTAAATTTAATTTTAAAAAATGCTTCAAACCTAAATATTTCGAGGCATCATGTTTGTTTTCAGCCGCAAAATTATCAAGATACACTTAATAAAAATCTAAATAATATTTTTAAAATTCTATTTTTATTATTAATTCGTTTTCTTAACTAAAAACAAATATTATAGAATTTATTATTTTCAAATTAAACACTTTATTCTTAAATATTTAAACATATTATTGTCTTTTTAAAATCATCCATAAATTTATTTCACAAAATATTAAAAGAACTAAACCCTAACTACAATATGATCGTGCTACAATATTAGATTTCTTAACCGACCATCTAATATATTAAGAAATAGTGACAACATCACAACAAACGCTTCTTCATTAATAACTCTATAAATTAATAACTCGATATATTAATAACTCGATATATTAACATATTTTTCCGGTCCCAAACTAAGTTTTTGTTACATATGATCTCTTGATAAATTAACAATTCGTTAAATCAATAAAATATATTGGTCCCCACAATCCAACATTATTAATTTATAAAGTTTCTACTGTATATACCTTCGTTCTGTTAGCTCTAGTGAGTTACTCCTTATTCATTATTTTTTTCGTAATTTTTATGTAAACATCCTTATCTAATATTTAGTTCTATGATATTTGGAACAGTTTCTATGCTGGAAATTTAACAGTACATGCTTTTGTAGCTAATGGAATTTGGAAGATTTGATACGATACCATCGATAAACAATTATTCACAAAAAGTAAATAAACGGTTGTACATTTTTTCTATTTACATACAACTTAAAACTCATGAAACCTTAAATCTAATAAGGGTATCTACTAATATTTGCTATCTTAGATTTAGATATATATCTTAGATCCGTGATATGAGTTTCATGTTTCATACTAGATCGTTAGTGTTGAATCACTTGATTATACATAAATAGGTTTATTCTGTATTGTAAAGATCCATAAGTAATGATTGCTTTTTAAACTTCTTTGAATCATGATGTTACACAAAACTTATTACATATGATGAGGCCTTTAAGAAGAAATTTAATGTCTCGTGACTTGGGCCAACGAGACACGATGCTGGTGTTTTTGTAAAGATTTTGCGTTTCTTTGTGTTAGAGGAGAAATTAACACATTTCCTTGAGTCCGTTATCATTAGTAAAGTCACAAGGTCCAATCCGACTTTAGGTCTAACTTCCTCATCAAAAAGGGAAAGCTTGAGGAGGAAGGCACAATCCAGGAAGAAATGTGAATAAACCCTCATGCCGACCTGAAGAATGGAAGGAAATCAAGAACAGGAGGAAGTTTTCTATATCGCAAAAGAGAAAGTTTTCCATCTCGCCCGAAGGAGAATATTCATCATTCAGCCGACTTATTAACACTATATATTGAAGACCCCCCATTGGGGAAAAGGCATCCGAGATCATCTAGAATTACTAGGCTTTTGCACCCACTTTACTTTCTCTTCTTGTTCATCATCATTATCTCGATAAGCTTGTTAGCGAGATAATTACTTTGTAACTTTCTTGATATCCTTTGAGTTGAATTAATCTTCCAGTTTCCTAAACTCACATCTTTGATAGCCCGTCTTGACGAGTGCTATCTCGGATTCAACAATTGGCGCCCACCGTGGGACTACGAATCTTCGGTAAAAGACTAGAGATGATTTTCTGTGATGAGTAGGTAAATAAAAATAGCTACACATAAATTCTTTATAGCCTACTATTATATTACATTTGAATTCTATTGTCTTTCTATGATATGAAAAAAAATGACATGAGAAGTAAATTCAGGCAACGATTCATGTTTCCATTTATGATGCCTATGATTGCAAACTAAACGGAGATTAGATTCACATCAAGAATTTTTATGTCACTACTCAGACAGGACATTGTAGAGGTACTTGGCATATAAAAAGAATATTTCCTTCCAACAACAATCATTATGAAGATATTTTATCCTTGTGTAAGAAACTTCTTAGATTTCGTGGATTTCCAAACAATTATAGATCATACACAACGATGATTATTTAGTAGATACATATATTATCTTCAAACTAGAGATTATTCTCTGTGATGAGTAGATAAATAAAAATAGCTATACATAAATTCTATATAACCTAATATTAGATTACATTCAAACTCTATTCGTCTTTCTATATGATATGAAAAAAATGACACGGGAAGTAAATTCATGCAACGGTTCATGTTTAGTTTACCCAAACTAAACGAAGGAGATTGGATTCACATCAATGATTTTGATGTCACTACTCAGACAGGACATTCCGACATTGTAGAGGTACTTGGCATATTAATAGAATATTTTTCCTTCCAACAACAATCATTATGAAGATATTTTATCCTTGTGTAAGAAACTTCTTAGGTTTCATGGATTTCCAAACAATTATAGATCATACACACAGCGATGATTATTTAGTAGATACATATATTATCTTCAAACATTTAAACGCACATTCCGAAACTAGATATGTCATTACCATTTAAGAATCTAAACTCTCTTTTGTGTTTACTTTTCTTACATGATTTAGTTCGAGAAGTAATCATATTGGTAAATCTACAATTTGGAAGGAGATTATGTTGGAAAAAACCAAAGAATTATGTGAGAGATAGTATCTACCCTATCATCCAGTTTCAACTCAGTAACCGTATATATACTAGAATCCGAATAGTAAAGTATTATAATAATATTCCAAATATATGTTTTTTAAATTGTTACAACGATTAAAAAACCTAAAATTTAAACCTAACGTAAAAGGAAAAACACTAAAAACTCTTAGAAACTCTAAAAAAACTAACGTAAAAGGAAAAACAGTAAAACTCTTAGAATCCTTAAACCCAGTGGCGGAGATAGAAAAAACATCTTCTGGGGTCAAAATTTGAAAGATTCAAAATAGCTTCATCATTCCTTCATTTGAAAATGATTAGTTGACGAATCTTGGACAAAAAATTAGTTGTTTATTGGCTGAGGGATTGGAGTAGACCTACCTTCATCCATAACTGGTTAAGCGGATCCTGGTTAGCCTACGAATCTTCTTCTAGTCAATCCTTTGTAATCCAAGCCAACCCACATTACTGGCTAACGGCGGATAATCATATTTCTTAGAGGTACTAAATACAACTCCATGAATGAGCAACCTCCATGGAGTTGGATTACAACCGGGTACTTAGCGGCCGAACAGTACCCAGTTGTAATCCAAGCTACTGTTCTAACAACCAGGTACTTAGCGGCTTCTCTTCCAACTGCTGCCTACCCGGCATCATATATATCCAATCATGGAAATTCCGAAAAAGAGTTCCACCTTTTTTAGTACTCCTTGAGCTAATTTCTTATTGTTTTACCTATTATTATGAAAGATTCCATTTGCATTTCATTTAGGAACCGGGCTTGTACCATGTCTCCCGAACAATCTCAATGACCACTTCGAGAAGAACCTATTTGAAAACAGTCTAATGCCACATCTGACTCAACAGCTCCGAAAAGGTCTTGCATTGCCCTTCTCAATCCGACAGAGAGTGGTAGTATTAGCGATCCTCTTGAGGTGTTTATCGCACATCCATGCACCTCCGAACCAGGAAAGGAGCGACTACGGCTACTACTCCTATTTCTGCGATGAATATCCGAAACTTCTATTTCTCATTCACAAATCCATCTTTGTTCATGCTGCTAACTCTGGGTTTTAGGTTAGGAAGTCCTTCCGGCCCTAGCAACACCCCCTGTTCTAACAATCACTTTAAGCAGTGGAAATAACAAAAGATGTGCTCCAAGTCCTTGGGCGAACAGGGTCAAACCATTAAAACTTAGCCAGTGCTTCAGTGATATACCTATATAAAATCAAAAATTTAGGAATTAACCATATTTCGTGTCAGTTGCATGGCATATCTGGTTCGTGTTATCTGAGAACAACTATTTTGTTCTTTATCGGTCACATTATCTAGTACAATATAAAACTTATTGTTTCGAATTTTCGACTTCTAAAAATCTACAGAGGAGTTTCTCCTGAAAATGACTTAAGTGATGCCATTCCAACTCATTGTAACCATCGTCAACGAATTGTACGCATCCAATTGTCAGCACGTTTTACCTATGGTATCAGCAACCATTGATGGATGATATCAATTCATATCCAGTTTCCTTACTTATTATATGCATAAGATCCTGCATCTCAAGCCGATTATGAGAAACGACCAAACACTTGTCTTCAAGATCTTTTTCACATATGTAGTATTGACTTAATGATGTAGCTATGGTTTGGAGTGGTACTATCAATGATGTAACTATGGCTTAAGTAGGGTGTTTGAAAGTTCTGTGAATATGGGAAAGAACTCCTCGCTATATAACAAAACACTTTAAGCAAACAACAACTTGACGGATTTATCCAAACACATTAAGCAAACAACAAGTGAATAAACGTACGTTCTTGTTTTATTATTTCTCATAATTAAACCTCTTTCCCACAAAAACAAACGACTTGCTCTCCATAAGAAAAACGTTCGTACCATAAGTAATCCAAAAATAAGCATACCAATACCAGATATAGCTAAACAATCTCCTAATGCATTTCCTCTTCTTACAGATGATTAAAATATTACACAATCAAAAGGAAAATAGTCAAACTTCTTTGCCGCCTGAAGTGTCAAAATACCAATTTACCAATACACTAAACTTATTCATCAACTGTCGATTTTCTTCGAAAACAATTTTTCTTTGTTAAGAGTCAAAGTGATCGATCACCAAAATTTTGATATATCATTTGATTGTTTCAAGGAAAACTAAAACACAAAAAGATATATACTGGAGGAAATTAAAAGAAAAGAAAATAAAATAAAAGAAAAGAAAAGAAAGAAACTAAAACAGAAAAAGGTCTCTTCAAATGGAGGAAAATAAAAGAAAAGAAAAGAAACAGCAAGAATTGTCAAGAAATGTATTGAAACGACAACAATTGTCTGGAATAAAAGACAAAATAGCACAACTTTGCATAAACTGCATAAATGTTTTTGATAGGAAACATGAAACACGTGAGTAGGCTCTCACCAAACAAACCACGTTCCGTTTCCATACCAAAGCATTATCGTTGTACCCTAAAAGCGCGAATCCGTCTGCAAATTAAAACAAAAATTTATAAATATCTGTAAAAAATAAGTCGCATTTAGATAAAACAACACATTAATAATCCTACTAATTACTATTTTCTCACCTGGTTCTCTTGTCCAGTTCCACAGTTGAGATTCCTAGGTGGAAGTTGCTTGTGAGGCGTTCTCTGAAAATTGAATTAAATTTAAAGAAATTAAATGAAGTACGAGCTATATGGTACTTGTATATGTACTTAGATTTAAAACGTTACCACTAGTTTGGGTTTCAGATTTTCAATTGCCGCTATTCTTCTCTCATCTACAACTGCTTCTTGCTGTAGAATATGTCATAATTGAAATAAATAAATAAATTATAACATGACAAGGGAAAGGGAAATGTCAACTGAAATAACGAATTTAAAGTCACATAGATTGTATAAAACTGATGTACCTTCTGCAAAGCCCAATCTGCTGAATCAAAGAAAGCACGTTTGAGATCCTGCATTGGGTTTATATCAATGATATTAACAGCTGACATCATATGTTAAAAACAAAACAAAAAAACAGTAACTCAAATCATACGAATGTAAGAAACATATTGGTTGGTTAGAGATTTTCACCTTCGTGATGAGTGGCTTCTTCCTTGGCACAAGTCCTCCATACTTGTTTGCACCAGGAGTAGCAGCCTAAGGACAAAACAAAAGGCATCGAAACAAATAATTTCATTAAATATTCAAACGCCCTAAGGTCAAACTAATAGTAGCTCTTTATTTGGTTACAGAATCTAGATATAGCTTTAGTAGTTTCATTGAGTCAAGAAGATAATGATCATCTTGCCCACAAATTCTAAACAGAAAAGCAATTTCAAACAGGAAAGAGTTTATAATGTCATAAACTGATTGTCAATAATCAGAGAAGATTCACTGTACCAATCACACAATCAGACAAAACAAAGATTACGGAAAAGAAGAACAAACAATGTAAAATTGAGGCGAAGATCTCGATGGAGGACAAGTGTCGGAAACTGTCATGTGGAAGTTCAAGAAACCGTTGATTTCATGAAAAGGTGCAAGTGAAGATGAGTCTATCGTTTTCAGCCGTCCATGTCATTAAGATATCTCTAAATTAAAAAAAATTAAAACAAAATTGTTGTGTTCCTATGTCCTATTAGAAATATCTTCCTCCCGACAAAAGTAATTTAAAGCTTTTCCGCATATTTAATTATTTAATTTTGACCAGAACAAAAAGTAAAACAAAAAAACCTGTGTTTGAATGGTAGACGTAAGAGACATGAAAACAAACGTGTACGCCGTCGTTACTATGCCGACGATTAGGTTTAGCAATTTACCAAAAAATGAAAAAAATATTTTTGACTCGTTGACTAAAAAGACTTACCAAACCGACATAAACATGGAGTTATTCATAAATATTCTATTGTTTTCTAGTCAAAACGTTTCTTCTAATTACAATTAATGGAATTTTACCCCTGCAAAGAGAGATTTTAATTCCAGCCCAGATTTAATGAAAACAATCAACCAAACCCAGATAAAACACACAAAAGCGAAGACTCTCTTGCTGCTAATTGCACCAACCATGAAACTCTAGGGAATCAATTAAAACATGAATCGTAAACTGAATTGAGTTAATTTACCTCTTGTTCTTGAGAAAGCACGACATCGTCGACGCTCTTGCAATCAGTCGCCATTTTTCACGAACCTTCAAATTTCTTCTGCTCCTAATCGAATTGAAACAAACAAAAAAACAATCAGATGATGAAACCAAAACACAAACTGACTCTGCATTGACGAGTGAGTCTCTCTTGTGTACCCGAAAACCTAATTATGCCTACAGAAGAAGAGAATTAGAGAGAAAGAGACATACGAGAGGAAGAGGAAGACGATGATTGAGACGAGAGGAGGACGATGAGATAAGATTAGGAGAGGTGTTTAGGGAGCCAGATTATATATATACACGTACATAAGATGATTGATACATGTG
Organism: Microthlaspi erraticum; assembly: GCA_902728155.2. Classification (NCBI taxonomy): domain Eukaryota; kingdom Viridiplantae; phylum Streptophyta; class Magnoliopsida; order Brassicales; family Brassicaceae; genus Microthlaspi; species Microthlaspi erraticum. The sequence goes on along the minus strand of CACVBM020001695.1, from coordinate 38,042 downwards.
TAGCTACACATCACACGTACACACGTGCGTAAATAGTTGGGCCACCTAGGCTAAGCACAACATACACGTGTGTGAGCCTCTTAGATATTTTTGTTCGTGTTAAGCTTAAAAATCTTATTATGTTATCACTTAACAAGATTTCGGTAGTCTTATGTACGGCCATGTGGACTTAAACCTGATTTTATGATAATATAAGCCTTGTAAGCATATCCCTACGAGGGGGTGGGTAAAATCATATCTTTTTTTTATATATAATTAATTTAATTGAGTATAATATGAGATACTATATAAGTTGTTAAAAAAATTAGCATTATTCATATTCAAAATTTTATTTAAGTCCAATTAATTAACTTTCTTTATTTATAAAATAGCTATGTTATATATTTTCAATAATTAAAAAAAAAAAATCAAGAACTTACTATAATGTAGTGATTTGTATTAATATTGTTGCTCTGTTATCATCCAGATTTAAATCCCCATCAATCTATGATATATGTTGTTGCCAAAAAGAAGTTCTTGATCTAAAGATAAATTAAATAATTTGTATGATTTTGGTGGATCTTATGAACAAGCAAAACATGAAAAAAAAAAGACTGGAACGAAATAACTTTCAATAGTTTTTTTAATTAAATATCTTAGAAATGAATACAATTTTGAAATACTATTTTGTTGTAATAATCTGTCAAAACTCGATAAAAATACAAATCATAAATATTATGTTTCTATCTATATCTTGTGGTAAACCCTAGTCAAAGTTCGGTATAGGGTAAGTCAACTAAACATGAAATGATGAAAATTAGTTGAAATGAATTTAGTTTTGTATCTGTAAACGATGTATGTATATTTCGTGAAGTTTGAGACGAATTGTTTTAGTTTGGTGAAGATGATGGCTAAACTTGAAGACCGATTGACATTCTCAAGTCTATCAAAAGAAGTTAGAAAATATTTCATTCCTTTTCCATAACACATATACCAAAAATAAAGAATCTAAAGGGAGAAAAGCTAACACGGAGTTTCGAGATTGTCCTTATGATTTGTGTATTATGTACATTATGTTTCAACAATTTAGATTCTCAGTTCTAGTAACATAAGTTGTGGACAAAAAAAACAATAGTCTAATTTTTAAAAACTCGCTTATACGACATTTAAAAAAAAACTTGCCTTTTCCATTGTGGAAACTCACATTTTCATTGTGGAAATTTATGCTTTCTTGTAAAATAAAGAAGTAGAAAGAATTTTTGATGAATTGAAAACTAGTATAATAGTTTGGCATTTGTGTACGTACTAATTATCGTCTTTAACATATAAGTAGTGTTGCTTAATTAGTATAATGTTTAGAACATATGTAAGATAATGAAAATACTAATTTCACTAATTGAAATGAGATTATACTTGAGTTTTGTAGTTTTTTATTTTATTTTTACAACATAGAGTTTGAGGCGGTAATGGAACTACGAAAATGAGAATGAAGATGGTATTTATTCAAATCCAACATGTATCCGCTTTCTTATTAGAAAATACTAGAAGAGCACCCGCGCAATGCGCAGGTTGTATTATTATTTTACTGACTTTTTTAAACCAAAGAGTTTATAATTACAAAGTATATTTGTTAATTAATTTGATGTCATTAGTTATGAATCTTATGTTAGTTTAACTATTAGTATTTATTTGCTTGTTGACCAGATTTTCAATTGTTACAACTAACGAAATATATAATCTTAAAATATAATTATATAAGAAATTATATACTCTTTATGTTTTACATTATAAGGGATTCTAGAGTTTTTTTTGTTTCATATTATAAGGTGTTTTGAGGTTTATATGCAAAATTAATTATTATTTTGTTGCTTTTTTTATTCTTTAGTTGATGCATATTGATTTTTCATTGGTTGAATTGTATTGGAATTAATGATCAAACATACTTTATTTTGAAAGCTTAAAAAATTAAATGATTTTTAATCTTTGTGTCAAACTCTAAAATCCCCTATAAAATGAAACATAGGGAGTACTACTCATCCACTATTACAATCTGTTTTGCTTTTTTTTTTTTTGACTATTACATATTTTATGCTTCTATAGACTTATAATTCAAGTAATGATTTGTTTTGCCCGAATTTGTTCTAAGGATATTGTGTATTTGAATACGCAGCCAATAAGTAATGTATATGTGATAAAAAAATCTTTACGGAGAATGTAAATTGTGGTGTTTAGTATATATGTACATCACAAGTCCAGGGTATGACATGACATAAGAGGCCAAATTTCATCACAAACGTGGAGACCGCTAGAAAATCAATAAAGGAAGAAAAAGGTTTAGCAGTATAGATTTTGTATCTGATCGTTTTCTTCTTCGCCTTTGTCAAAACCATAATATCCGACATGTATATATATTGAAGACTACAAAATTATTTGATCAGAAATCCATACAAAAATAAACAAAATCTTCGACAAACTCACTATTAGTTTCATTGTCTCACAAAATAAACCTGAAACAGGAAAAAAACAAAAAACAAAATATCTCATTTTTGTAAAACTCAGATCATAACTCATTCCCATTATTTTCCATAACTACAACAGAAGGAGAAGAGACATCTACAGTGACGAGGTGCTATATATACATACGCCTACGGAGCAGAACTAAAAACAGAGTCTTGTCTTTTTGGACCTACGAGAAGCTCCTGTTCATGGAAATGAAGCTATAGTCATGGTGATCATGAACATAAAGCTGTTTCAGCCAAGATAAACCGCTGCACTTCGAAGATAAACCAGCCGTCCTAGGTCATATGATTCTTGGTTTCCCCACTAATCTGCTTGCAATTTGTTAGTAACTAAACGAAAAGGAGCAAAAGGAAGTCTCTTGATCACTGGTTCATCATCACACCACAATGTTTCTTTATTCTCATTGTTTCCCTCTACCAAATTCCCCAACAAATCGAACATAAAAAAGCTTAGACGTTTCTACAGTTTGAAACCAAGATAATGTCTCAAAGCTAAAAGTTTTGTAAAAGTTCTTGACAAGAACATAAGTAAACATATACCTTGGAGAGCCCAAGATAGAGTATGACAACTTAAGAAACACGTCATCAAGTCTTTCTCGGTCTTTCTAAATGGAATATGGTATATCGGATACCTAAACGCCCAAAAAAATATCAAGACTTTATCATCATACGCTTGCAGATTATATAAGCAGACGAATTCTATACTTACCAAGCAATGGCCATCCAACTTGCCGGAGACAAATCAACACTCCTTAAAGTCATCAGTCCTGAATACTTCTCAGCCAATTCATTTACCTAAAAATCTACATAATCTCAATTCAGAGACTTCTCTAAGTTTCTTTGAGCAAGAATATAAAGAGAATGTGATCGATCACAAGAAATGAAGTGAATGAGAACCATGGAGGTAATAGGAACCCGCAAGTGCGGTTTAGCTGATTCATAGTACTGAAAATCAGTGTAACCAAGCCTGTCTCGCATCAGCGAAGAAATGCCATCCATTTCGTAAGCGGAGTCATCGGATACAGAGCCCCATATTTTGCTAGAACCACTGCTCACTGACCTTGACAACTTCTCAATCTCACTATCATCACTCCAACATTCACTCTCAACATCAAACACCTCACTGTGGTTCCTGCAACCAACCATATATAGATTCCACTCCTCAAATTCCCTCAACACATATAGAACACTCTTGTCCAAACTAAATTTACCACAACTGATCAAACCTGGAAATGTCTGGAGATTTGAATGGCGGATAGGTAAGGGACATAGTATTGCATAACGGATTCGCCATTGTTTAAATCGACCCTTGTTCCGAGTCCATATGCGCTTAGCTCATCAAAATAGTCCCAAAGATCACTAAGCCTGAAATATTCAATCTCATCTTTGCTCTCTTGGATCCACAAACTGTTCAAATCTTTCTCGCAGCTCTGCAAATTCACAACAAAGATCAAAATTTTAGTAGCTTATAAACAGTAAAACCCCATGTTTTAATGATAATCCTAGTGAAAGTCTTCCAACTCTACAATATCGAGATAGGACCATAACCAAACAGATGACAATAACAAAAAGAAGATCAAATCATCGGATATATGTAAAAGCCGAAACAGATGAAAGGTTTGAAAATTTACTTATTTACATACCCATGAAATCTTCCAATACGTAGACGGCGTCCTCGGATCCAGTTTCCCGGAAGAACAGCTTCTATGAGGGATTCTTGGAGATGAACAGTGATGCCGGAGTTAATTGGAGAAACTGGAAGGCAGAGGTGGTAAACGACCAAATCTTCGAAGGAGCGGGAGGGCGGTGGTGAAACCATGATGAAAGACGGCGAAATTGGGGGGAACGAAAGAGCGCCGAAGACAGCGGATCGGAAATCGGAAAGGAAATGAGAGGAAAAAAAATTTAGGAGCTCGAAGGGGTTTCTATAATGAGATTCGATTTGGGGGAGTCTATCGGGAAATCAGGGCTTTGAATGCATAGCATTGAAACGATTTCAAACCGAAACGGAAGAGGATATCCGAACAGTCTCGCCGTAGGCGGATGCGGATGAGGGAGGAGGTGGGACGAAGCCGTCGAAGTGAAATCGGAGACGACGTCGTGTTGGTCCCAAGGAAGAGAAAAAAAAAAAAAAAAGGCAAAACACTAAACGACGTCGTTTTGGTGTTACACGGAAAAAAAATAGTGAGAACGCCAAACGACGTCGTTTTGCCACGTATCCCGATTTGGAGAGTGTCCAAGCCTTATTAGTTATGTAGATTTCTTCTATTCGTTTCTAATGTTTTGTAACCTAATTTTGTATAATTTGTAGTAATTAATAGCAATAATTACTAGTGTTTGGGGATTAATTATGGTAGACTAGACACTTCCCACGCGATACATGTGTGTAGCATGTAATTTTTGCATCAATGTCGTGTAACAGACCAATAACTAGGTCGAATCTTGGTAAATTAGTTTTGTGTTTATATCAATATTTAGATAAACTTTCTTTTAAAGTTGATATAATATGTTTATTCAATTATTCGTATTGTTAGCAGTTGTAGTAGATTGAAATTTAGCGCAATGCGCAGATATAAACCTAGCTAGTTTATACAAAGAAGAGAATAATTGAACACCCACATTTACTATAGAAGTTTGTTGAATATCACAATTCACAAGAATCTGACACATGCAAAACTGTGTATGTTGATCGGTTAAAATATATTTTTCTTTATCCAAATGATTCACCACTCCCACACTGATTCCCTCTCCTGCAAGCTTCTAAGACAGTTACCAAGTCTTGTTTCCTGAAAATGGTCGAGTTCATGATTTTTAGCGTAGCTCTCCGTTATTGCTGTCCCGTTTTCTCCGTTTCTACAAGTCTTTGCACTCAGCACACATGGTTTCTTTAAAGTTCTTGTTAAGTCTCCCTGCTACAACCTACATGAGCCGGATGCTTTGATATCCACGACTTCAAAGATACAAGAAAAGGTGCTACCATGCATAATGAAGTTGAGACCAGCAACTTCATGAGTTATCACGTTCTTAGTTATTGAATATTTACTGATAATAATTTTATTATGTTGTAAAGTGCTAATACATATGAAGTGTTTTGAAGAATATAAGAAGTTGATCTATTATCAATATTGTTTTTAGAGAAATTGCAAAATACGAACCTCAATAATCAAAATTGACAACTTTTTGATATTATTATTCATCATTAGAAGATTATTTTGCCATTTTTCTATTTTGTGACAAATTGTTTTTTGCTTTCTCTTTAATTAAATGAACGAAAGGAAGAAAAAATGAAAGGGAAAGAAGAAGAAGAAAAAGAAAGAAGATGATGGAGAAGGAAGGAGAAGAAGGAAGAAGAATGAGAATGGTGATGACCATGCAATGGTGGCAGGTAATTGTGGCGACTTTGGTGATGGTGGCGATGGTAACGTTGATAGATAGTGACAACAACAACATTGATAACGGTAACAACAACAAAGTTATAAAGTTAGTCAAGTAATTATTCATTTCAAGAAATGATAACAAATTTAACACAATAATTATTGTTCGAGCGTTATATCTAGATCGATTCACTCAGCTCATACTTGAATCCACTCAAAGAAGTAAGAAAACAGAATTGAGAATGCTGAAAGAAGAAGACATGATTTGGTAACTGATGTGGAGTCAGGTTTTACCAAACTCCTAGACCTCTGCAAGTGCACAGATCGCGGAAGTATGGGTATCGAACACAAGGACTGGCTATTGAGTACACTTTGAAACTATGGATTTTGGATCAAGCTAAAACAAAAGTATGATTGAGGTTGTAATGGTGAACCGAACTAGCAAGTATAACGAGGTTGTAAACAATAAAGGAAAAGCGCTAGGTCATAGGGGCTATCGCAGAGAAGCAAGCAATGATCAATGAAACAATGATAGATGAATTGATTAGGGATATTGGGATATTAAGAACCGTCTAGAACACAGATCACGAATATAAAACCATTCCACTTTCGAGGCTCCGGCTCCTTTGTTAATCTACCTAGTCGCTAAACTTTTGGTATGTCCCTAGGTGATTAAATCAAGCTTTAGAATGAATAGGTTCTGATACAGTTCACTAGATTATAGTAGATCAACTTTCGCAGTCTAAGAAACCTAGCTTGTCAAAGAATATGTCCGGCGAATGATACAACACTGTCGAGGCTCAAATCAACCTAAGATCGGATTACTAGATGCGCGGTAAAGCAATCAGCATTAGTTAAGTGCACAAGACGAGACAAAGACTCTAATATAATCCCTAGCTAATCATCGAAATCAAAGATCATGCAAGCAACTCATTGAATAGTAACCCTAGCAACCTAACTAGTGGATTACTCAGACATGATCAAAGCAAACACACATAGAGATGAAGAAAACATGATTGCAATAAAACTTAGAGTAGGAAATCGAAATACAAGGGCGGCTCTCTTTTCACAAGAGGCTAAAAAGCTATATATATAGTGCTAGGTCTAGAGGCGGCTTAGGGTTAAGCCGGGCTTGAAAATAGTGAAACGGGCTTCAAAACGGGCTTCGGGTCGACCGCGGCGTTGGGACGGTCGGGACGATCGGCCGGAGATCGGGTCATGGCCGAGTCGGAACGGTCGTGGCCGGACGGATTCGTGGTCGGCCGCTGTGGTCGGACGGTGAAGATTGGCCGATGAATTCTCGGCCGGACGCGGGACGTAGCTTCCCGGCTCGGACGGCGCATCGGCCGTGGTACGCGAGAAGGTTGCGCGGCCGCGAGGCTTGCTTCCCGGCTCGCGCGCATGGTCGTGCGCGGCATGGCGTGAGCGGTTGTGGCGTGGCCGACCGCGGGACATTGTTTCCCGGGTCGTGATGCGTGATCGGCCGGACGGTTTGAACTTTGGCCGAGACTTCAGACGGACGGATGTGATTTGGCCGAGCGGAAACATTCGTTCTCTCGGCCAGCCGGACTGCGCGGTTTGGGCGCTGATTCTCGATAGAGCCGTCTGGACAGTCTTCACTCTTTTGGTTGTAACTCCTTTTCTACTCATCCAAATGAGGCCATTCCAGTTGCGTTGGAAAGTTAACTCAATCAGAGCACGCAGGGAACTGGTCTTGATGAAATCCATTGAGTAGATCTTTTTCTGGGCCCTCTTAAAGTTGTGCTTGTGCATGGAGCGGCTTGAAGTGCAAATCCTATGGTTTTGCTCCAAAATGCATCATTTCACCTGTTTAGACTCTAGACACTATAAACACAGTAAAACTACCTTTTTAGATAGAAAACCTGCCAAAAACCATTAGAAAACAATACTAAAACAGTATAAAAAGCATGTAAAATAGAGGTATATCAATAACCCAGGAGTTCCTTGCGTACATCTCTTGGGGCACAGACTTAGGTCGCAAACTCACTATCACGGCAAACCTCGCTGCTATGTTACAATCGCCAATAGAGCCTCTCTCTCTACCTTATCCTCTAATTCTTCCCATTAACTGGTTCCTGTATTACGATCGTCCCTGACCGAGAAGAAAACACTTTAGCTTTCCATCCTCTCAAGTTAAGTTTTTCATTTTTGATTTAGCCTTTCTGATTAAGCATTCTTATTTTAGGGATTAGATTGACATGTCTTCGATTTTTGTTTGCTGCTTGCTCGATTGAGGTTGTCTTTAACATATCTACGCAGTTAATTGATTCCACTCATAATTCGTTCTTATTATTTTTAATAAATATGAAGAAGAATTTTGCTTTGTCTTCCACATTTGATATTAATTTTTCAGTGATTTGTTCTGCTTCAGAAATGGAACCGGGGAGAGTCATTGTCTGCGGACTCCCAGCAAATGGAATCATACCACAGCTCCACCAACAACCAGATGACAATCAAGCCACGAGACACATCAACAGACACATCGTTTGCGGACTGCCGGCAAAAGGAATCGTACCACAGCTCCATCCACAGCCACAACAAGAAGCAGATGATGATCCACCAGTCAATGAAGAACCAACTGCTGATCAAGATGACGATGTGGTGGAGCTCACAGAGGTACAGTACCGGAAAGCTAGGAAACTCTTAATCCGCATTGAGGAAGACGAAGCAGACATCGAGCCAATGTTCAGAATAGCCCTCGAGAAAATGCTAACCTATGCACGGGAATCCGCACAACTGAGACCCCCCAAACAAGAACAAGGAGAGTCCTCCCGAGGCAAGACTCATCGTCGACAGTAGTTGAAGAGCAGTTTTATTGAAATTCAATGTCGTCTACTCTGTTTCTTCTAAAAATGTAATTTGTACCAGAAAAATCAATTAAATTTTACCCTTTCTGCTAAATTTACTAATTAAGAAATTTACAAATAAATTAGATTTTAAAATCAATTAAATTTAATTAAATTTTGGTCCAAATTGCAATAATCAAATTAAAATAACGTTTCTAGCAAAATAAAATTATATTAGGGTCGAAATTGCAATAACGAGATCTCAATGATATACCAAAATGCTATGAAATAGCATTTTTCAAAATATGAAATAGATGACATTTTGCTACTGCTATAATAGACATAATTTATAACAATTTGCAAATGCTATTGTAGAGTTTCCTATTACGCACAGAAACCGCTATTGTATATTAAACTACAGCGTAAATAAAACGCTATTGTATATTAACCTACAGCATACATTAAACGCTATCTTAAAAAACCATATTATAGCATATATAGAAAACCCTATCCGATCATACTCTTCGTCTTATGGCTGGCAGAGTATCGTCTCAGCTCGACCTCTGGTATACAAAGGACTTATTAAAAGAGTTGGTTCAGGTTCATCTATCTCTGTATGGTATGATCCCTGGATTTCTGACTCTCACCCGAGGCCAGCTATCTGCAAAGGAGTTAATTACTATCCCCATCTGACGGTGAATCAGTTAATTAATTCCCAGACATCAACGTGGAATCGTCCACTATTGCATCAATTGTTCGAGAGTGAGGAAATCACTCGCATCACGGGTATCCCTGTGGCCACTGGCTACAAACCGGATCATTGGGGATGGTTTTATACAACAACGGGTCGGTATACGGTCAAATCGGGATATAGTGTTTTACAGGAGCTCTCAGATGAGGGGACACTGCCAGTATTGGACCGGACATTCGGCGGTTGCAAGCGCAATCCTGGAAGGTCAAATGTACTACAAAACTCCAACATTTCCTTTGGCAAATTATTACCGGGTGTTATCGGTTGGCGCGCGTTATGCAGTCGGGGAATGCGGTGGACCCGCAGTGTGTGAGATGTGGTATGGGAGAGGAGACTATCAACCATATGCTCTTTGAGTGTCCTCCGGCGCGCCAGGCATGGGCACTCTCCCCCATACCTACACCTCCTCAACATTTTCCTACGGACGCACTTTTTTCAAATATGGCACATCTATTTTGGAACCTCCCAGATGATGATGATATGTGATGTACCCATGGTTGCTATGGTTCATTTGGAAAGCTCGGAATTACAAAGTTTTCTCAAATGATGATCAAAACCCACAGGAGGTAATGGAATCCGCGATAACGGAAGCAAGAGCATGGGCAGCGCCCAAACAGACCGCTCCACACACTCCGGATCAGCCCCACCGGGGGAACGGTGTCAGATTGATGGAGCATGGAAAGTGACGGAAAGTCGGGCAGGACTTGGATGGTACAATGTTGATCCGGTATCAGGGTCAATTTTGATTGGATCCAGCAACCTACGGCGGGGTTTGTCCCCTCTCCAGACAGAATTGGAGGCACTAATTTGGGCTATGCATAGTATGCTAGCTCATGATAAACGACGGATAAATTTCCAAACAGACTGTGCTCAGTTGGTGAAGATGGTGTCCAAACCGGCAGAGTGGCCAGCTTTTGCGATCTTACTTGAAGAAGTGGAGAAATACAGAGGGATGTTCCAGGAGTTCTCGCTCACACACATCCCCAGGACGAAGAACACGAAGGCAGACAAGCTAGCACGGAGTGCTCGAGCTCAGCCTCATGATGTGTACTACATAAACTCAGTTCCACCGGCCCCGCTTCCCGGACCGGCTTAGGAATTTAGGCTGTTGACAAAAAAAAAAAAAAAGAAAACGCTATCTAAAGTTTCAGACTTTTTATCGCGGGCGATGACATAGCGTTTTTAAAAACGCTCTCGTTTTCTACGATAGCGTTTTTTGGGCGCCATTAATACTCGTATTTCCTGTAGTGACAAACACCAACTTCCGTTAGCTCATTAAAAGCATGTGTGGTAAAACACACTTAGCCTATGAAAGAGAGACACCTGGACTTATAGTGAGCTTCTTATACTTCAGCTTGATGTGAGCTAAAACAAGACTTGAGCTAAACCTTAGCTACAACTTCCTTGAGATCTTCATAGCTCAGAGACCCTTTGCAACTAACCGAGCTTTAAACCTCGGATTCTCAACTCCAGCAATTCCTGGTTTTCTAGTGACTATCCATTTACACCCAATGGTTTTCTGAACTGGCCTTGCAATTAGAACCCAAGTCATATTCTTCATCAGCGAGTGATACTCGTCACCTGCTACTTCCATCCATTTATCACTGTTAGTATCAATCATTGTTGCCTGAAAGTCTTGAAGTTCTGAACTTCCATCTTCAGATAACAAACGTAAGAAACCTGTAAAATCTTCTTCAGCAAAATCACTTTCTTCGTCTAATGTTTCTTCCCATGTACAGTCATAATCTTTAAGCGTCACTGGAGGCTTAGTTGTCCTTATCATTCTGTCTCTCCCTAGCTGATAACCACTGAGCTCGGTTGGCACTGACACTGCGGATTCCTTTTCTGAACTGTTCTCACTTGTAGATCATGTCTGCGTCTCTGTGGTTACTCTACCTTGAACGTTTGATCTTGTATCCCCTGATTCTCCACTTTCAATGTCTAAGCTCACAACATTTTGTCTCGAAATTCCTCCACTTGAGCTTGACATGATGTCTTTGAAGACCAAATCTTCCCTGAATACTACGCTCCTGCTGATTACAACTTAAAGCTCTTAACGCCTTCAGGGTATCCAGTGAAGATACCCTTTTTAGCTCTCGGGTTTAGCTTACCATCACTTGAATGTACATAAGCAACACATCCAAACCGTTTGAGATCCATTAGACTTGGCATAACTGAAGTCCAAAGTTCCTTTGGAATCGCAAAATCAACAATTGAAGAAGGAGAACGGTTGATGAGAAAAACTACAGTAGATATTGCTTCTGCCCAAAACTTTTGGCTTAGTACGCTCTTGCTCAACATACTCCAAACCTTGTTCTTTATGGTTCTGTTAAGCCTTTGTGCAACTCCGTTTTGTTGGGATGTATACGCACACGTCTTGTGTCTCACTACACCTTCATCTTTCCAGAAGTCATTAAACTAGTGGTTACAAAACTCCAAGCCATTATCTGTTCTGAGTTTCTTGACCTTTCTCCCACTTTGAGTTTCCACCATTTTCTTTCAATTCACAAAACATTTGAATGCTTCGTCTTTGAACCTTAAGAAGCTAACCCATACCTTCCTCGAGTAATCATCAGTAAGCGAGATGAAATACTGACATTTACTCAAGCTATGAGGTACGTTTGGTGCACCCCAGAAGTCAGAATGAATGTAGTCTATCTTGTTTCTTGTATTGTATTGAACTGGACCGAAGCTAACCTTATGCGTCTTTCCCTTTACACAATCTTCACAGAACTGAATATCTAAAACTTTGCTGTCGCCAAAACAACCCTTCTTTCCTAGTAAATCCAAACCATTCTGACCGATGTGACCTAACCTGCTGTTCCATAACTGATTCTTATCCTCCTTTACCGCTGCATTTGTCTGATAGCTACTGGAACCTGAAACTGCTGATGAACCTTGAAGAATGTACATAAATGACCTTCTTGGCCCTTTCATAATGCCCGTGCAGCCCTTGATAACCTTCAGGGTTCCTCCAGAACCTTTTCAACTCGCATCCTTTACTTTCCAAAGTACCCATGGACATCAAATTCTTGGAGATTCCTTGCATGTATCTGACTTCATTTAGAACGAACGTTGTACCATCATGATTCTTGAATCTGACTGAACCTATTCCCTTCACTTCTGACAAAGAATCATTCGCCATTCTAACTTTTCCATTTGACAGCTCCTTAAACTCCAAGAATATATCTCTTCTTGGTGTCATGTGGAAAGAACAGCCAATATCCATAATCCATTCTTCTAGGTCCTCTTCTTCCCTTGACATGTTCACTTCTGCCACTAGAAGACCCAACAAATCTTTCACGCCATCCTTAGGCACACATGATTCCCCTGAATCCTGAGAGTAACCTTTTCCTTTGTTCCTCTCTTGCCACTTGTAGCATTGTTTCTTTAGATGCCCCTCTTTACCACAGATCCAACAAACTCTCTTACCGTCTCTTGACTAAGATCTTGAGCGATTGTTCTTGTTCTTACCTGAAACGTTAGTATTCCTAGAAAAATTTCTACCTCTAGCAAAGTGACCTTCCCCGATAGTCTTAGATACTCCAGTTCCTTAGATTTAGCATGACTAACAATATCATCCACCTTAATGGCTTATCTACCATATTTCAAAGGTTCTATCAATGAATCATATTTAGAAGGGAACGAATTAAGGAGGAGGATAGCTTGTACCTCTTCTGGAATGTCAATTTTAAGGTTCTCTACGATGAGCTTGAGGAAGTCGTCTACGTTCTGGTCAATGATCTTTGCATCCTGCATCTTGAATGAATACACCTCTGCGTATGAATCCGATTCGGCAATGACTGCGTCATGTAGAGGCAATCTAGAGCTTCCCATGCCTGAGCCGCCATAACGCACTTTTCGAGCTTCCTCAGTACTTTATCCGCAACGCAGGTGAAATAAGATTGAGTGCTTTATCATCACGCTCCAATATGGTGGTTTCTTCTTGGATCCTTGCTTCTCTCACTTCCGGCGTCTCCTCCGCCACAAAGGCTTCTCCTTCAAGAGATCTTTCAGTCCTTGTATGGTGATGTGTGCAAGAAATCTCTTCCTTCAGATTACGAAGTCGCTAGATCCATCGAATTGAACGATCTTGTCATCTTCTCCGATTTGAAACTTGAGCTGTTCCTTGGCCTGAACCTTGCTCTGATACCACTTTGTTCGATCTAACGCTCTATATCGATTCACTCAGCTCACACTTGAATCCACTTAAAGAAGTAAGAAAACAGAATTGAGAATGCATGAAAGAAGAAGACACAATTTGGTAACCCATGAGTTCCTTGCGTACATCTCCTGGGGCACGGACTTAGCCGACAAACTCACTATCATGGCAAACCTCGCCGTCTCTGATCGTCTATGTTACAATCGCCAATCAAGCCTCTCTCTCTCTACCTTATCCTCTAATCTTGTTTCCTATTCCGTTACAACCTCTTAACTAGAATAGTGAGGATAAGACTTAAGCTATATACAAATACCAGCTTCTCAATTTTTTCCTATTAGGTTCTCAATTTTTTTTCATAGAAATTCATAAAAGTGACTTGTCATCCACATTCGATACACCATCAGTATTTGCAGTACCGGCCCGTGGTCATATGGAGCCTAAAACCTACTAAATTTTTTGGCTTATTTTATCTGTAGAATAAATTAAAAATGACAAAAACAAAAAAGGAAACGTTGGAAGGATTCGAACCCTACACATGAGATATTTTATAGCAACACACAATACACTAGACTAAAGGAACTTGTCATAATTTTTTGCCCCTAAATTGTTTATATTATTTGGCGTCTAAAGCCTTTGCTTTACGGGCTTTAGCTACGAGCCGGCCTGAGTATTTGTATCATCTCCGAGATGCACTAATTATATCTCTAGAAAATAAAATAAAGTTAAAGTCAACCAACATCATAGACATCGAAGCAATAATCAATGTTAGAACTTTGTATTAGTCTACTACATCCCGTAAATTTCTTAACTAGATTTTTGACTTTAATTGGAAAATATAATCATATATATGAAAAGAGACCAACTCTCTCCATATGATTGGCATGTGGACATTCATTGGATTGACACATGGCAAAGCTTTTAAAGAGAGTAGTCTCTTCATATTCTTAACCGTTGCAGTCATTACAGACATGTTTTCCAAAACCGTCGATTACTTCACCTTCCACTACTTCACCTTCCACGTTGTATTAACCCTCAATTAATTGACATATGACATGACTTTTCCTCTTCCTTCCAATTTGATAGCTCTAAATCTTATTTATTTACTAAATATTTCTATTTCTAAACAAAGACGGGAAATCAAAGTTCGCTCTATGTGGTAGTAAGTAAACAAAGAGAGTTGATGGCAAATAGACGTGTAGTATATAATGCAAAATATAGATTTGAAAATCAATTTGCGAACCAGATAAGTTGAAATTAAAATGCGGGTATTATTTGGATTATAGTTTATACTATTAATAATCGCAAATCTAAAATTATTTGAACATTTTTAAAAAACTATAACAATTGGAAAAACCCGCGCGTATGCGCGGGCATTAGTCTAGTCTTAATTGAACTAAGAAGACAAAGTCTACATAAAGAAAAATTATCTATAACTAAAAATCAAACTTTAATATACATATCGGTTTGAACATGAAAATTAAACCACCTTCTCTTATGGCTTCAAGTTCATCAAGTCCTCAACTCTTAATCTTCTTCTCGTGTTTATCTTTATGTGGTTATGAATTTACGAGTTACGACATTATATTTGATTATCAATCGATTAGGAGAAGAAAATATCCCCACGTTTCTTGAAACAGGTTCAATCATGTTTCCATTTTAGAAACGAACGTATCCAACACGTTTCCAAATAGGCAAATTCAAGAAACCTGTTTCCGTCACGTTTCCGATTTCGAAATGTATCTAAACGTGAAACGTAAGGTGAATAGTTTTCGGAGAAAAGTACCGCGATGTTTATGTTCTAAGAAAGTCAATGTAGAAATTAAAGAATGTAGAACATAAGTTTCTTCTTGCCGTTCGGACATCACTTACATTGGTTGGTCCCTCACACATGCATGTTCAACCGACATAATTTTCTCCATATGGGTCATTGTCTAAATGACATTATACAAGTGATAAAATTAATACCATGGCATTGTTATTCTTAATTATTCTTTGATGTGTTCGATATATTGTTTTTCTTACTTAGCAGCTATATGTGGGTTGAAAGTTAAAAACATAAGAGTTAAACACAACCCAACTCACTTGGAGAACATGAAAGGATTATCTCATAAGAAGCTTATGAATGTGTAGCATTTCAAAACTGACTCCTCTCTAGGAAAGTTTAACATAACATTTGAGTTCATTGCTTCTAAACATACAAACAATTACTCATGTAAGTATGTATCAGCATATCCTCCTTTCTAATTTTGAAAAATTGATAGTTCTTATGTAATTTATGTTTCTCCAGAAATAGAGTTATAGATATAATGTCTTAAGAAATTATACTCTCGTTACGAATGCCTGGTTCAAAAAAAAAGAAAAAATTACACTCTCGTCATAACGTAATACAGTAGTTCGGAAAGCAACAATTAGTAACAAAACTAAAGATAGAGAGAATGACTGACTCTGATTAGATAGAGGAAACAGTGATACAAGAAAAAAAGGAACAATCAAATTTACTAATGAAATTAAAAAAGTTAAATATTTCGTGTAAAATTGAACTTAGATTTTATGTATAACTTTCTCTAAAACCGTGAATAGTGAAAAAAAAGCTGAAACTGTTTTCTAGACAGGGTCATAAATAAAACCTAAGTTCAAGTCTGGTTTTGGAAGGTTCCATTCGTTAGTTTCTTATGAGGGAATCTTTTAATGTTCACAGAGTGTCGTGTGCTACGATAGAGTGGTCCGTTGTTGTACCCTTGGTTGGGGTTTAATTAAGCTCTATGTACGGTCATTCTCACACTAGTAAAGATAATTCATTGTTCCAAGTAGCTGTCTTCGGAGTTGCATGGGACCTTAAATAGTTCATATCTCTTTAAATGATTTTGTTATCTTTCCAGTTTCCACAATAAAAAACAGCTGATTACTCCTTCGGAGTTTCTTTTTTTTTTTTTTTATGATAAATTGGAATAAATGTCATTTCATGCTTAAAGATTATTAATATTTGGTTGGTAAATTCGATAATTTTTTTTTTAGTAATAACCTTTTGGAGACAGAGTATATTAGAATTGTCTTTGTAAATAATTTTGGACTATAATTTACTTAAGAATCTATGTTACATGGAAATGGAAATGGAAGTGCAGAAGCGAAACATTTCTAAAACTCGAAACATACATTTTGAAATTTATAAGTTTGGAAAGGCGTGTATATATATATATTTATTTAATTTGTTTTAACTAATAATAAATATTATCTTTAATGTCAAAAATTTATAATTATGTTCTATTATCATTGTTTTGAGATCCGAAACTGAGGAGAAAGTGATATTCAAACTCAACAATGATAAGATTAATCAAATTAATCATTAGTTTACTGTAAATAATCAAATTAATCAACTAATTGTATTATTTATTCATAATTATTTAATAATAGTATTATCAAAAATAAGAATAAGTTTATGTTGAGTTTTCAAAATGGAAACTCGAAAAAATGAGTTTCCGACAAGTCTCCGAGAGTTTCCGTTTTGGGAAACACACCTTAGACGAAGTTTCCATGCAACATATTAAAAAACATTGTTTACCACATATATATAATCGACAAAAAACGCAAGCGAACGGGAAAAAAACTTAAGTAGAATTCGAATCTAACAAGAAGTAAAGAAGTGCACCTAATTTTCAATTTCACAATAAAAAAATTTGACTCATCAATTCAAACTTGAAATACGGCACTCGTATTTTGGTATGGGCCAAATATCCAATAATATAGTATGGCCCATTATTATTGTATGGAAACAAATAAAAAATGTGAAAAGTTGTTTTTTATAAAATACTAAAACATATGATAAAACTTAAAAGTTCGTGAAGTGATATCACAGATTCCAAAAATGTATTATATTTTTGAATCATAGAAGTATCTTATTATATAAATTTGGATCCGCGCGATGTGGTTGTGATACGTAAGTTTTTTATAATTTATAGAATCGCGACATGTGTCAGTCCGTTAAGATCGTGACACGTGTCTTGGGAAAACAAAATGTTAGGAAAAAGAAAATTTTTAAAATTGAAATTTTAATCTATTATAGTAAATTATTGTTGGATCAAAATTAAAATTATTGTTGTTAACTGTGTTTAATATTTGATCAGGTGAAGATATGTGTTAATACAAGAAAATTAGAAAAATGTAAAAGTTAAAAAATAAAAAAATAATTGGAAACCAACTAAGAAATAATAAAAAGGAAAACTTATAATGGTCTGCGGCAAAAACAAAACTGAAAAAGAAACAATATAAATAGAAAACTAACAAAATAATTATCAAGCAACTAACTAATATTAAAAAGAAAAAATTATAATGAACTGATATTCTAACTTTAATAGTTTAATTTTTCAATATTTTTTTTAGATAAAAAAAATTAAAAAATGATTTCATCAACTCAAATATCTTGAATGGAATAATTAAAGTTTCACGAATTAATCAATCGATCAGACTTATGTGTAAGTCTCATGTGTAAGTCTTTCTATTTTAGATAAAAATAAAAATATAACAAATTAATTTATTTTTCTTATCATGAATTCAGAAAAATATGTCAATTATAATAAAAATGTAAAAAGAATACCAATCTAATTTTATTCAGAGATTTATTATCGGGTTTTTTTATATTATTTTACTTACTTTTAAAATGTAAAATTTTATTTAATATTTATCCATGATTTTTTTTTAAAATTATATAATAAACCCGCGTATACGTGAGGCCTAATCTAGTTATATTAGTTTTTCGATATAATTAAATATTTATACATTCTCTCGGACCATCGATTTTCTTCTCAAATATGTTCTTCGGTCCAAAAATTATTCCAAAATTATAACATTAAAACAACTTTTTTTAATTGGCTGCATTGTCAAAGTTTGAACAAATGACATGATATTGTAAACCACTCTTAACTACATCAAATATGACATTACATTATCAACTAGATTAGGCCGCAGGTTTATTTTAAGATTTTTGAAATAAATCATGAAATAATAATAAATAAAATCTGATCACTTAAAAAGTAAGTAGAATAATATTAAAAATCAGATATCAAATCTCTAAATAAAGATACATTGGTAATCTTTTTATATTTTAATTATAATTGACCTGTTTTTTTAATTGATGATATGAAAAATGAATTCATTTGTTTTCTTTTTATTTTTATGTAATATAGAAAGATTTATACGTGTCTAAATGATCATAAGACATGATTTTTCGTTGGAAGGTAAACATTCTTCGTTGATATCTTGAACTTTCAAAGACATGATTTTTTTATTTCTTAATGAGAGAGAAAGTTTAAACAAAAGATAGAAGTACACAATTAAATCATGAAGACTATATATATATTTTCTCGTAATCGGAATCTGTTTTTTTTTTCTTTTTTTAATGGATGTAACAACTTTTTTAATTACTCGTTTCATGTTTTTCTGATTTTTGCTTTTTTCTTTTTGGTAATGGGGATAAGATTTTTTTTAATTGTTTGTTTCCTGTTTTTTTTCCTGATTTTCTGTTGGTCTTATATATATTAACTTTTTTTTCTTATTTCATGACGTACGTTACAATCTTAATAATTTCAGAATTAAGAAAACACATATCGCAATCCTATGATTTATAAAAATCTTTTGTGTCACAACCACGTCGCGTGGATCCAACTTTCTATAATAAGATATTTCTATAATAAGATATCAAGTTAATTCTAAAACCCTTTCCTACACTTGAGATTTAGGTAAGAGCCAAAGCCTCTCTTCCTTCTATAATATTTACCCAAAACCGAGCCAATACTTCACAACTGGAAAGGATTAACTGCTACAGTTACATTATTTTTGTTTTTGGTTAGAAAATATGCACTATCTTTCTATATTAGATCAGTTTTATACATTGTTATACTTATATAGTCAATATGTTATTTCGTTGTTAAGCAAACAAAATATATAACAATGTCAACAATCATATTCGCACCTCTTTTCTAGCTATGCTTATCTGATTTAAAGATAAGTCTATGAAAAAAAACAAAAACAAAACATTAGTAGACCCAATTATGGATTATTAGTTGACTTAGTCTTCAAACTTCCATACAACAAATGAAATGAAATGTTTCGTTGAGTTATATTCTATCCAAATAGCATTAGAAGGGAAAAAAACCCTATCCAAATTGTGATTTATGTGAGAGTGACATATGAAGTTAAACCCCAACTACTATACGGGATCCCACTAGTCACTACTACACATGATTTCATGACATGTACTGATTTGATCTACATTCATTAATATTATTATAAGGTGAGCAAGTTTGATTTGCGTTTTTTAAATTATAATATCCCAATCATTTTGTCAATTCAGCCATCGAAGTTAGAGGGGTCTTTTCTTCGCCATACTAGACTAGTTCAGTGCTACTTAAAATTGCTGATCGTTTTATTTATTTACTTATTTCTGTAAAAAGGACGAGACAAACGAAGTTGGATGCAAATGGAATCCAGTTCCACATAATGATTGGAAAAAAATAACTTCATAAAGAAATGTTTATTATTTTTTCACACTGAAAGCCAATACATATTTTCTTAGCGAAAGACGGAAAGTAATACTTCTACACGGCTGTAAAATTAAGTTTTTAAGGAAATTTAAGTGTAGCTTTCGGTCATCCTTATTAATTGGCTACAACATGAGATATTTTTGTTACTTGCTAGGGAGAAATTGGCCTCCTCTACACAAGGCTGATCTGAACTCGGGTTTTTGGTTATTTCCCCTTATTCATTTTTGGTAAATAGTGCATCCGATCCCTTTGCTGGTGATGCTTGTAAATTGTAGTAGAACTTAAATTCTTATATGTGAATATTCAGATGAGGAAAATTGGTGATGGGATTAATGGATTATTTCAGTTTAGTGGCCGGAGGTTCTTGATATCCAATTTTTTGTTGTAACACGGTTATGATAATTGGCGATAACGATTTAAGAGAGAAAGTAAGTTGTTATATGAGACGTGGCAGTGAACAACATACAAAGATCCAACCGAATAGAATTGTAAAAATCGTCAACATACAAAGAGATCATTAGGTGATATAAAGACTTTTTTTTTTAGTTACTGTCATTTTGTTACATAGTTAAGGCAAACTAGGTCCGACTTTTTTAGCTGAATTTTTCTTTACCTTGATTTATATTTGTATAAGGCTTAAACTAACTAACTAAACATATTAAATACGTGAAAAGAGATTCTCCTAATCTATATAACTAATAAGGTTTGGACACTCTCAAGCTTTGACACGTGGCACTCACTTTTTATTTTTTTATTTTATTTTTTTTTCTTTCGCCTAACACCAAAACGACGTCGTTTTGCGCTTTATCTTTTTTTTTTTTCGTCTTACACCAAAACGACGTCGTTTTCGTATAAAAAAAAAAATTCTAAATCAAAATTATGATTATGTGTAATACTGTTCGTTTTGATGGGTTTGATTATTTATCGGACCTCTTCTTTTCCATGATAGCTTTAAATGGACTTACTGACTAATTAACTCATTTCATTTCCTTTTAAAAAGGATTGCAATTATTATTATCTATGAGTCTGTAGGATAATAATCAATCTATAATGATTGTTAGTATAAGGAAAATTAGAAGAACTCAACTCCAGTCGATAAATTATTGTATAAAAGAACAAAAAACATATGAAACTATTCACTATGAGTCTATATAAGATTTCACGTAAATAACAACTAAATTTTAAAACTATATGAAAAAAAACAAAATGCAAAACTTACAGAATCTAATATATTCGAGTAAAAAACAAATGATATATTCGAATCTAATGTTCTGAATAATTAAATTAAAAATATTTGGTTTAATAAACCCGCGCATTGCGCGGGTTAGTCTTATTATAAAACTTGATATTAAGAACTTTTGAAAAGGTATGTAGATTTATTCTAAAATAAATCAGAAGTCGATCTAAACAAATAATATTTTAACCAAAACACAGTTTCTTGATAAAAGCATAGCTTAAAACAAATAAAACCAAATATAATCTATGTCTAATTGTTAAAAACTGTAAGTATTCAAATATTTACCACAATTGTTAAAATTCTCGAAATTCTGTGTTATGTTGATGAAATTGTCATTTTATAAATTTCTATGTATCTAACGAGACATGTATTTGCAAATTTGATAGTATATCAGACAATATACAATTTGAGTCAAGGAATTACATTTGTTTTTGTTAAAGGAGTCAAGGAACTACATGTGAATTATTTGCCTGCCATAGCCATAATGCTACTAGTCTACTACCAATAATTTTACTAATACTCCCTCCGTTTTTTAAAGATAAATTTTCTAATTTTTTCACACGGATTAAGAAAAAGTTGATTTTCAATCATTAGTGCATAGATTTCTGCAATAAAACAACTTTTTATAATTTTAAACCAATAAAAATCCAACAAATACAATCAATGTTTTTTGAAAACTGAAAAAGTGCTTCAAAAAGGTAAAAAATTTATCTTTGTGAAACAACACATAATTGCTAGAAAATTCATCTTAAAAAAACGGAGGGAGTATTAGATTTTTTTGTTTTGTATATATTTTTTTTAACAACTTTGGTCGGTCTCAGTGTATCTTCTCGAAAAGGAACAGTTTTATTTATATAATAACACTGTGTACAAAGCTCGATCCCCATTGCTTCAATCATTCACGAGAAAGTGAAGAAAAGGTTCTTTATTGATTAAACAAGTGCTAAGCATTTTATTTTATTTTTCAGTCTTTATTGAAGACCATTAGAGAATTTCAACACTAGTTGTTACTTGTTAGTTATTTAACGAAAGCATATAAAACAAAACACGTTGTAAATTAGAAGTCGGTAACCAAATTCAATTGGCTAGAACAGTAGCTTAACTAGTAAGTCAAATTAAAAACCGGAAAATCGTAATCTTTAACAAGCTGTAATTTTCTTCAAAAGAATTTGGTCCGTCCGGTTAAAATGTCTTTTTCGCTGTTCTTATATTTTTTGGCTTCTTTCGAAACAGTCCTTACTGTACATCGTATATTTCAGTATTTGTCAACTAGTTAAAGGGGCAAGTTCATCACTGGGACCCACTTGTTTTGTCAGCCAATCCAACCTCGCCACGTTTTTTACAGTATAAGTTTTTGTCACAGGCGGAAAATGAGAAATATTCGTGAAGGATGCCATTTTTTCCTTAATGAAATGCTTTCACCTATTCCTTTCCACTGAGTTCTCGAATTAACAATTTACTTAACCCAACCCGATTGAAAGAAACCAGATGGTTTGATTTGTAAAAAGTAAAAAACAATAACACTGAAAAATATGTGTTTGTTTTACTAGTCTTCAGTTTTTTAAATATATGCGAGAAAATTGATACTATATACATTTTATAGAAACATATAATATAATTTCTGGAAGTGTTGTAGATTTTGACTATTTACGGAAGATACTTTAAACTATTTTTTTGGGGTGAAAAAGGAGAAGAACAAAATGTAATGGTAAAAAAAACAAAATTGTTTCATGAGAGTTTAAAAGCAGAGCATACCATTTCCGTTGAAGCGTCAACGCAGACAAATTTATCTCAAAATTAATTAAAATCTAGCGAATAGCTCAAAATCGGAATTTTCCGTGTTTTTTTCTTTCTTCTCTCTCTCATCATTTCTTCGCAAAACTCAATTTCTGTGTTTACACTCTCCATCGACTTGTGTAATTCACTTTCTTAGGGTTCTTCGCCGGAACTTTTTTTACGCGGAAGAGGATCATCGGACGTGTCTGTAAACGTAGATGGCCGGCGGCGTCGATTCCGGCAGGCTTGTCGGCTCTGAGATTCATGGATTCCATACTTTGCAAGGTTCTTGTTTGAGCTGATCGTTCGTTTTGATTCATAAGAAAAGGCTCTGAGACTGTTTTTGTGCTTTCTTAAATTCGTACGGAAATCGCTATTCCGAGTATTTATTCACCGATTTTTCCCCTCCATTTTGTCTGGGTTTTGGACTTATCCGATTGCTCTTGATTCTCGCAGCTATTGAACTAGAATTTGCAGATAGTTGTGGAATTGGAGGTTCCTTTGTGTTCTAATGTGGTGAATCGAATGAGAATTCACGGACATTTAGGTTGATTGATAGGTTAGAAATCGAAGCAGATAAATTGGTCATCAGGAGCCATTTCGCAGCTGTTTAACTTCGTTTTATCTTTTCTTAAGAATTGTTGATGAGCATGTCTCAGTATATTCAGAGTTATCCTTTATTCACCTGAAAAGAAAATTGGGGAAGAATATTGAAAAGATACATGAGTTTGTGCTTAAAGTTTTTCCTTGAGGTTTTCTTGTCGATAATTTGACAGTGTTGGTTGTGTGTTGCAGATCTGGATATACAAACGATGCTGGAGGAAGCATACAGTAGGTGGCTCAGGCCAAATGAGATCCATGCTCTTCTCTGTAACCATAGATACTTCACCATCAACGTCAAGCCAGTGAACTTACCCAAAAGTAATTAATTTTGCCATGGCCTTTTTTGCCTCCTCAGAAGTTATTTTTTTCTTCAAAATTTTGCTTTTTGGGTTCTTCTCTCAAGCTTTGGACTTGATCCTTCTTGTTAGGAACTTGTTAATGGCATATGTAACGTTAACTTAGATAAATCTCTAGTCAGACTCTCATTTGTTCATATTTGGCAGGTGGCACGATTGTGTTGTTCGACCGTAAGATGCTGAGGAACTTCAGAAAGGATGGTCACAACTGGAAAAAGAAAAAGGATGGAAAGACAATTAAGGAAGCTCATGAACACCTAAAAGTGAGTTTTCTTTAGTGTCTTTGAGTTCATACCTGCGTTTGTCTCTTCTATAGCACATATATAAGTTCTTTTCTGATCTCTATATATTATTGTTGCCATCTCTAGGTTGGTAACGAGGAAAGGATTCATGTTTACTATGCCCACGGTGATGATAACCCTACATTTGTTCGAAGGTGTTACTGGTTATTGGATAAGTATGTGGCAACAAATGATTGATTAAATGCCTTCTTTCCTCTGCTTTATTTCTTAAGGTTATGAGAATAAATCACCTCTTTCTATAATGGCAGGTCTCAGGAGCACATAGTTCTTGTCCACTATCGTGAGACGCATGAGGTTTTCTATCTGTTCCCAGCTTATTCTTATGTTTTTAACTATGTTAGAAGTGCTTATGGATTAGGATGATGTATTTTTGTTGTTGAATAGCTTACAGCCTTCTCTTGGCAGTTTTTAGTTACAAAAGAGAGTATTCGTTTGCAGCCCTCTGAGGAATTTTGGTAAAACAGGTTCAGGCAGCTCCAGCAACACCTGGGAACTCGTACTCAAGTTCGATCACTGAACACTTATCACCAAAACCTGTGGCTGAAGATATCAATTCTGGTGTTCGTAATGCTGGTAATACAGGTGAGAAGGAGTCTCTTGGTGATCTTGAGCTTTTGCGATTCAAACTTTTGATGTATATTGGCAACTCTTCCGGATTTTGTTCAGAATTTTTTTAGGAATTATAATAAAATTTTGAATATCTCTTAGAAAGCTAGATATTTATCACACTTTTCTTTTTAAGGGTTTGAAGTTCGAAGCAACAGTCTGGGTTCTAGAAACCATGATATTAGCCTTCATGAGATCAACACACTTGATTGGGATGAACTTCTAGTACCAGCAGATATTGGCAACCAGTCTTTACCAACAGAAGGTACTTATACATCCCCATCCTTCACAAGTAGAATATCTGCTTGTTGTTAAAAGGATGCAATGAAATGATGCTGAAAAACACCTGACTTTTTATTTTCATTGCTCTCTGCTTACAGACGATGTGCTATACTTCACAGAACAGCTCCAAAGTGCGCCTAGAGGCTCTGGAAATCATGTGAGTGCAATTGATTTTTTCAAGCCTGTAAGTTGCTTTTGCTATCTTTTTGTTCACCATTTTGCTGTCTTGTTCATTGTGCAGGGAAATCACCTCGCAGGCTACAATGGATCAGCAGATATACCATCATTTCTCGGTCTTGGAGATCCTGTTTATCAAAATAATAATTCATGTGGTGCAGGAGAATTTTCTAGTCAGCATACGCACTGTGTAGTAGATCCAAATCTACAGAGAAGGGATTCCAACGCAGCAGTTGCTGATGAACCGGGTGATGCTTTGCTTAATAACGGTTATGGAAGTCAGGATAGTTTTGGAAAGTGGGTAAACAACTTCATAAGTGACTCTCCTGGTTCAGTGGAGGATCCTTCCCAAGACGCTGTATATACACCTGGGCAGGAATCATCTGCTCCTCCTACTGTATATCATTCTCCGTCTAACATACCTGAGCAAGTATTCAACATTACTGATGTTTCACCTGCCTGGGCCTATTCGACAGAGAAAACAAAGGTTTCTTTCCTTTTCTTTGCTTTCCCAATATACGTTTTTTTTTCTATATCATGGCACCACTGGTTGGTTCTATCCTATAACCGAACAAAACCTTGCTTTCACAGAATTTTTGTTTCGGTCATGATGCCGAAGGGAAAAAGAGTAAAAAAACTGCACACCTTAGACCTTTGTTTAAAAAGAGGAGCTTAATAATTATCTTAAAGTCTCACTTTTTGTGTGTGTTTGTTGAGGTCTTACGCATGCGATTAGTATGTTTGCAGTATGAAATTGTGTATAGTGTGATTCACAATATGAATTATAGATGAAGCTTGGAGCATTACTTTGTGATATTGCGTCTCTGTTACATATTGTGTCTTAATTCTACGAGTCAGGATCTAAAGCATTTCTTGCTGTAAAGAGCTAAATTTTTTTGCATGTTTATTTTGCAGATTCTTGTAACTGGGTTCTTTCACGAAAGCTTCCAACATTTTGAAAGATCAAACCTTTTCTGCATTTGTGGAGACTTGCGTGTCCCCGCAGAATTTCTGCAGATGGGGGTTTATCGTTGCTTCCTTCCCCCTCAATCCCCTGGGGTGGTGAACCTTTATCTAAGTGCCGATGGGAACAAACCGATCAGTCAATTATTCAGCTTCGAACACCGTTCAGTTCCAGTTATCGAAAAAGTTGTCCCTCAAGACGACCAGCTACAAAAGTGGGAAGAATTTGAGTTCCAAGTCAGACTTGCTCATCTTCTGTTCACTTCGACGAACAAAATCAGCGTTTTCTCAAGCAAAATCTCACCTGATAACCTGCTAGAGGCTAAGAAACTCGCCAGCAGGACTTCACATCTCTTAAACAGTTGGGCGTATTTAATGAAGTCAATCCAGGCGAATGAGGTGCCGTTTGATCAAGCGAGGGACCATCTCTTTGAGCTTACTCTGAAAAACAGGGTGAAGGAGTGGCTTTTGGAGAAAGTGATTGAAAACCGCAACACAAAGGAGTATGACACAAAAGGCCTTGGAGTGATCCACCTCTGTGCCGTCCTTGGATATACTTGGTCGATCCTTCTCTTCTCCTGGGCAAGTATATCGTTGGATTTCCGTGATAAGCATGGTTGGACCGCTCTTCATTGGGCAGCATACTACGGAAGGTGAAATAACTTGCATCTCTTAAGTAATACGAGATCTGGTAGTCTTATTTTCGTTTTATTTACTTATTTTCCAAGTTTTGTTCTTTGAAAGGGAGAAAATGGTGGCTGCTCTTCTTTCTGCTGGGGCAAGGCCAAACTTGGTGACAGACCCGACTAAGGAATACCTCGGCGGGTGTACGGCAGCTGATCTGGCACAGCAGAAAGGCTATGACGGTTTAGCAGCTTTTCTCGCTGAGAAATGTCTTGTAGCACAGTTCAAGGACATGAAAATGGCTGGGAACATGACAGGCAACCTCGAGGGCATCAAGGCAGAGACGTCAATAAAATCAGGGTATGCAAATGAAGAAGAGCAGA
This sequence comes from Microthlaspi erraticum, assembly GCA_902728155.2. Taxonomy (NCBI): domain Eukaryota; kingdom Viridiplantae; phylum Streptophyta; class Magnoliopsida; order Brassicales; family Brassicaceae; genus Microthlaspi; species Microthlaspi erraticum. The sequence goes on along the minus strand of CACVBM020001695.1, from coordinate 10,605 downwards.
GCCTGAAGGACACTCTGGCGGCGTACAGAACCGCTGCAGAGGCGGCGGCACGGATTCAGGGAGCATTCAGGGAGCACGAGCTGAAAGTCAGGTCAAGCGCGGTTAAGTTTGCTAGCAAAGAAGAAGAGGCCAAAACCATAGTAGCTGCGATGAAGATTCAACATGCGTTCCGCAATTTCGAGACGCGTAGGAAGATTGCAGCCGCTGCTCGGATTCAGTACAGGTTCCAAACATGGAAAATGAGGCGGGAGTTCCTGAACATGCGGAAGAAGGCAATTAGGATTCAGGTAAAAGATTTGTTTTGCTATCAGTTTAATCTGAACCCTTCAACCAATTAGAATACGCGATGTGATTTTGTTTTCTGGTGATGCAGGCTGCGTTTAGAGGGTTCCAAGTAAGAAGACAGTACCAGAAGATAACATGGTCGGTGGGAGTTCTTGAGAAGGCGATTCTGAGGTGGAGATTGAAGAGAAAAGGATTCAGAGGGCTTCAGGTTAGCCAGCCTGAGGAGAATGAAGGGGCTGAGACGGTGGATGATTTCTACAAGACAAGCCAGAAGCAAGCAGAGGAGCGGCTCGAGAGGTCAGTGGTTCGAGTACAGGCCATGTTCCGGTCCAAGAAGGCTCAGCAAGATTACAGAAGGATGAAACTGGCTCATGAAGAAGCTCAGGTGAAATCACTTCTGTTTCTTACTTTTTGCTTTTACTCAATACCAATATGTAGTCCAAAAAACACAATTTCACATTATATATAGTGATGGCTAAATTATGTTTTAAACGTAAAATGTGGTACAGGTGGAGTTTGATGGGATTAAGGAGCTTGATCAAATGGATATGGAGAGCTGAATAAATAAATAAAAAAGGGAAATGGTGTGGAACTGTAAATTTGTGTAAATGACAAGGGGCAATTTCAGCCTTTCGGAAGCTGTTTTGAAAAAAGCTTCGAAGGGTATTATGGTAAATCAACCCTGGTGCTGGGAAATTTCCAAACAGCCTCTTGTCGTTAGTCTTTTTTGTTTGTTTGGTGGAGGGGATTGTGGTTTGTAGTCTGATAATGCGTTATGTGACTGGAAAGCTAACGTTTTTTAGCTGTTCTTCTATAGTTTCTCCTTTTACTGTTTTCTATTTTGGATTTCTGACTTATAATAAATATATAAATTATGCGTATACCAATTATTTGTTTATTGTTCTGTTAAATGAAAAATAATGATCTTCAGATATAATTGAAAAAAGAAACATGAAACAAATATACGTGATATCAAGAGTATACATATCGAATGTTGCTATAGTGCTAAAGTACAAATAGCTTCTTCCACAAAACTTTTGTCACAGGCTGCTTTCGATTTCTTCTTGTTTAAACAGCGACTTTTACACTTTGTGCCGTTGTTGAAGCTGTACTTTCGACCTGAAATTGAAGATAAACAAGAGTTGGTTGCTTGTAATATGAGATTTGATTTTATATCGATCAAAGAATGTGCAAATCTAGATTCTTGTATATTTTACCTTGGCAGCTTTAAACAGTTCATCAACAACTTCAGAAAGCGTAGGATGTGCATGAACCGCAAGTTTTATGTCCTGCAACATCATCACAGAAACCCCAGAAAAGCTCATAATCCAAATTCCAAATATCAAAATCAGGAACAGCTTAGTTTAGTCGAAAACGACAATCCTCACCTGAAGGCGTGTTCCTAAAGCGATGGCGTTAGATGCTTCATGGATCAGATCAGCAGCATGCAATCCAAATATATGAACTCCAAGGATTTCACCATTGTCAGGTCTGTATATCATCTGTGCACACAGAAGAGCATGTTCAGATATCTTCTCGGTCACTCGAAGACTATAAACAAACAAAAAAACGATTCAGTTCTCTTAACCTTGGCGATTCCTTCTCCTTCATTTTCAGCAAGGGCCTTTGTGTTTGCCTTGAAACTTGTCTTGGCAATACTTACTTTAAATCCCTCTTTCTCAGCTTTTTCTCTCGCTTGAGGCTAAGAATTTACACATGAGAAAGGTTGCGGTTACATTTTAGAAAAGAAACACCAAATCCACTATTAGTGTCTAGAGTTACCTCTGTTAATCCCACCATGCTGATTTCCGGATGAGTAAAACAAGCAGCTGGGATGCTAAGATGATTAAGCACACGATCTCTACCTGTGACTTGCTCCACCACTAGCCAAACACAAGTAGATGCATAGAGTTTATCACAAAGCTGTGTACTAAAGTGGAAAAACAAAGACTGATCTATATATCATGGAATACAGAATACTGATAATCAACTTACCAGAAATTCCTTGGGCACTGGCAGCATGAGCGAGCATCATTTTACCGTTGGCATCGCCGATGCAGTACAAGTGTGGAACCTATCAACCAAGAGTGACTCGTTAATTCCTAGTGGTTAAAGACTTAAAGTCATAAGGTGTGCATATGAAAATAACACTAACCAGCTTTCCATTCCCATCGATTACACGCATCCGCTCATCAACTGGTATAAAACCTCTTTGCGTCGCTACATTGATCTGTGCGGAAAACAGAGCGTCAATGTTATTTCTCTTTCATAACCATATAAACTCAGAGAACCAAAAGTCGATGCTAAGAGGATGCGGTTTATTTTCATCTCTTACATTTTCCAGGCCAAGACCACTGGTGAATGGAGCTCTTCCTGTAGCAATAAGAGCAGCGTCCACCTTGAGAAAAGAAAAGAAAACGCATAAAAGTGTCAGTTGTGATAGATTTCAAAAACATTTCTGTTTCTTATTCTTTTTTGTGGGAGAACATATCAAACTCTAGAAAATGAGAAGCCCTAGCTAACCTACGCAAGTATGCATGTAATAACTTATATGTTTCGGCTCGTGGAAAGTCCACATGGAGTGTTGACAACCAAACAGTGAGAAAAGATTTCTAGGGATCCAAGCACATAACTTGTAGGACGTGAGATTAAGTCTCGGATATGGGTACTAAGCAGCAGCACCAGTCATTCTCTTATGCAGCATCATTAATCATTTCAAATTAATGATGTAAAAAAGTCAGAGGTACTTTAAATCTTTTTCGTATGACATTTTTGTTTACCTCCAAAGTATCTTTGGGTTCCTTGGTTTTGGCATCAATAAGCTCAATCATAACTGGTCTTCCATCTTTTGCTGGAGTGATCTGTAAAAAAGAGTTAAAAACAAATGAAAATCCACAAACACACTGTACCAGAAAGAAATTACATATAAATAGGCTTACTTTGCTTGCAAAGACTCAAGTATGATAGTCAATCTTTCTTGGATTTATCAGAACCCTTTGAGCCAGCTTACTGATCTTAGGATCAAATCCAGGCATAAGCTGATCCAGAGCCTCAATAAATGTTACCTGCACAAAATTTTGTACCAACTTTGGTCACTTCATGAAGTTCTACTGCATCACAATCCTTAAGCAACCAAAACATAGCAATAGCTCATTTTCATTTTGATGACCAATAGAGCCTTCTGTTACTATTTAGAGAAGTAAAAACTTACTGAAAGAAAACAAACACCACTTGCTCATACTAATGCAAATAAATATTACAAACTAACATGTTACCTCACTTCCAAGGGCCGTGTAAACATCACTGAACTCAAGACCGATATAACCACTTCCTACTATCGCAATCCATTCAGGAACAGACTCCAATTTCAATGCATGGTCACTTGTGATAACAGTCTTTCCTACAGCAAAAATATGCGGAATTTTAAGGGACTTGCTATACTATCAGTAACAGAGACGAGACGTTTTGTGCATTGAGGATCCTCCCTAGAATATATATGTTTAAAACAAAACACATACCATCAACTTCAATTCCTTTCGGGACAAAGGGTACAGATCCAGTTGCAATGATTATATCTTTGGCGGTGATAATATTGTCAGGGAAACCGACCTTTCCATATTTAACCTTTTGTGGCCCCTGAACAAGTACACAAAAGACTAAAGAGTATTAGGATCGCTAACTAAGAAACAGCATATCATGTGAAGTTATCAACCAAAGACAATAACATACTGACCAGAACAGAGCCAAAGCCTGTCAATATGTCAACACCAAGTGCCTTCATTGAATTGGTGAGGTTATTTCTAATCTTGGTAGCCAGGTTACTCGCATGGTCAGCCACACCCTGACGGTCATAACCGGCAGCTGAAACCTGTTCCAGAGGAGACAAAGGAAGCAAGGTAGAATCAGAGCCAAGGCGATACTACTTTCCTCACAATCAATCGAAATCAAACGTTTAAACATCTACAATCATTTCAAGGACTACTAGTTGCATTCCAAGAAGAAATCAAAAGAGTCAACCCTAGCTTCTGAATCTAAATATGTCTAAAGAGCGTGAGACTATCAGTTACAAGCCAGCATCATTTAGTATTACCTGCAAACCAAATGCCTTCATGTGATGTTCGTTCTGGAGCTCCCGCATCCTACCACTAACAGCAAGGAGAGCTTTGGAAGGCACGCACCCTCTGTTGACGCAAGTCCCTCCCACAACATCTCCTTCAATGATTGCAGTTTTGAGTCCCTAAAGAACGTTATCGAAACAAAAATTAACCCTGTTGAATTACAGTAATAGATACAAGATAGTACGATGTTGCTATGAATCATTGTACCCTTTTTATATAAACAAAGCATTTGATCCCAATATAAATCTCGCAATTTAACGGCTCAATCAAGCAAGAGTGTAGAGGAAAAGAAAAATAATCTCACAAATAAGCCATACGACTTAGATGAACCATATATACACATATGTAAGAGCTTCAAGTTCGTATAGCCTAAGAAAAATAATGCTAAGAACGAGTCGATTCGTGTTCTGAGAAGATAAATGGAATCCGTATCAATTTGATTCAGATTATTGGCAAAGCATAGTAACATAATCGAGCTTGTTTATTACAAATTAGAAGCAGGAAGAAAGCAGACCTTCTCAACGGCGTGCAATGCAGCTCCGTGGCCGCCAACTCCAGCTCCGATAATGACCAAATCATAATCGAACGATTTCGACGTAGCTCCATTGCCATTAGCGGAGGAAGAAGAAGAAGCAGCGGCAGAGACTTCGATCCTCCTACTATGAATTTGGAAACGGCATGAGGTCAGCTGCTTCGAAGGGGAGAAACCGAACGCCTCCCGCCGGAGTCCACAGAACCGGAGACTCCTCGGCGTAGAAGGAGCGGCGTTCAATGAACAGAGCGGACGATTCGGTAAAGGAAGTGACGCCTGTGAGAAGGAAAGAGAGAGAGCTGAATGCATTGTTACTTGTTAGAGAGAGAGTGAAAGAGATCTGTAGAAGAAAATGGGAGTGACGGAGATGACAAATACTCACTCCGGAGAGACAGAGACGGGCGGAGGCGGAGATCTCAAAGATGAGACACGTGGCACGTTTCTCGTCTTTAAACCGGAGATTTCAAAAACCCGGTTTATATCTCAAGCCCATTGGGCCTTTTATTTCTCGTCGAATTTAGTATATCAAGCAAGAGCCACGTGGGAAGGAGAGCGGCGAACAGTTCAAACGTAAGACTCCGACACGTGTGGAATAGCAGAACACGTGTCAGGGAAGTGAGAGAGCTCTCTCTGTTCTGTTCCACATTCTTCTCCTTACTTGTTGTGAAGAGAGAAAGTATTAACAGAGAGAGAGAGAGAGATAGAGAAGCAAAAAGATAAGCGAAGAGAGAAGAATTGAAAGAAGAAAAGAAGGAAAGATGGAAAAGAGTGGAGGAAGAAAAGTGATGGATGAGATAAGAAGCTTTGAGAAGGCAAGCTTGTTCGATCTTGGCCATCCTCTTCTCAACCGCATCGCCGACTCTTTCGTGAAAGCCGCGGGAGTAAGTTTTTGTTCCATATAAATTGATAAATATGCATAAACATAAGAGTGTATATGTATTAAGATTAGCTTAAAATGGATTTGTGAAGGTTGGAGCTTTACAAGCCGTGTCGAGGGAAGCTTACTTTACGGTTGTTGATGGTAAAAGCTCCGGCGACTCTGTTACTTATTTTCTCGTATTCCAATATATAAGTCAAATAGAAATGAACTTTTAAAATTGATTATAAATTCAGGGGCAGGGTTTGACTCGAGCAACGTGGGTCCACCGTCGGAGAATACCGGAACCGGAAGCAAGAAACATAGGTTCCCTAATCTCAGAGGTCCGTTTATGTCATGCAATTAAATTTGTATAGTATATGGTTGATGAGATATATATTAATATTACGTTTATGTTGATATATTGTGTTTGTTTTTACATTTTCAGGGGAAAGCAGCAGCAAATCTCTTGAAGCATTGGTGAGTTTAGTTACAAACGAATGCTAATTTTTACTCATTTTTATCTACATCGAATATTTCCCCATTTGTGTAGTACATATTACGAACGTGTATTGTGTGCATTTATGTTGTGTATTGTGTGCATTTATGTTGCAATTGGTGTTTGTAAAGCAAATGCATGCAAGACACAAAGATTTGTCATTAGTTTTTGTGTTAATTAGTTGACTGATGGTTAATGTTGTAATATGGTTTAAAATGGTTGGTCTCTAGGTGAAGAATACAGGAAAAGAATCTCTCCAATGGGGTGAGTTTGTATACATATATTATGTTAAGAGGTTGACAGATTTAACTAAGAGTAAGATGATTAATTAATTTTGGTATGGCAGGGCTAGCTGCCGGATTGTACTCGGGTATTACTTATGGTATGAAGGAGGCTCGTGGAGGAGCTCATGATTGGGTTAGTGAAATGAACATTATTGTCCCATTAGAGACAAATCTTGTTATAACTATATATCATTTTGAATGTAATTTATATATATATATTCTTTAAATAAATTTGTAATCGTATATATATATATATATATATATATATATCTGCAGAGGAACAGCGCGGTGGCTGGAGCATTGACAGGAGCGGCGATGGCTATGACCTCAGAGAGGACAAGCCATGAGCAAGTGGTACAGTCTGCTCTCACCGGAGCAGCCATTTCCACTGCTGCTAATCTCCTTTCCGGCGTTTTCTAGATCATTTCCATTAATTAGAAGTCTTTACTTTGGTTGTTATATGTGTTAGTTATTAGCATAAAACATGTCTGTTTCTTTTCAAAAAGTTTATGTAAGGGTCTATTAAGACTTTTGTTTGAAACTCTGAAGCCAGAGATCACATTTCCTTCCATTAAAATTGTTTTATTTTCTGCGTCGGATTGCTCTAGGAAAAATTCATATCCTTTGGTTTTGATGAAGAAATTCACGTTATCCAATTTGGATAAAATGTGGGTCCCGGGGGCTCTGATGTTTGTTTGGAAGTATTATCTATCTAATAACAAAATGAACGGTTTGTCGGAGATAATTAGGAAGATGAATGATTTATTTGTGTTCATTTACAATTATACAGTATGCAAGTTCTATAACTTGCAAGTTTCTTAAGGAGAGTATCAAGTTTCAACACTACACTAATTCAAAATTCGACGTGTTTGATGCAAGGCAATGTGTCTTGCAAATTAAAAGAAGCTACAAATGTTTGGGTGACACGATCTCTTCACAGACATTTCAATTATTTACTTAAACTTACGCCAACAGTTTTTTTTTTTTTTTTTTCGGGGGTTTAACTTACGCCAAAGTTGATTGGTATTTATGTTGAACCCCACTAAAGAATTAAAGATTTGCAAAACTGAAAGAGAACCAGACGATTTATATATGCGTAGTCTATTGGAACTTCTTAGGTAAAATTCCTTCCGATGAGAGTTTCGCCATTCAAATAAAGTTTGAGCTAGCGATCCTGAAATATTGTTATAGTACAAAGATAATTAGGCGCAATAAAGCATTTGCTAAAGTGAAGTCTAAACTCTAAAGAAAGTGCACAAGTAACAGATTCCAGATGTACAAAAAGAGGAATTGTACGAATTGGACACTAACTTAACTTGAGATAAGAAAGAAAAAAAGGTAAAACAGATCCATTTTTTCGAGTAAAAACTAGAAACAGATAAAAAAGTTATACCACTTCCTTTTGTCGGTCCCTTGATCCAAAACCACTCCTCAAATAAGATATCGAAAATTTGGTGTCAGCATAATTTCCGGTTGAGAAAAATTCATGCATTAATGTCTCCTTTTGGAAATATTTCTGTGTCGTAACGCATTGTATTTGAATCAACACATTTTAAAAATACGCCGCATGACACCTTTGTCTTTTTCTCCTTTTATGTTAACAACGCATAACACCTTCACAAAGTAGAATATGGGTTGTAAAATTTTGCTCTGTTTTTTTCTGCTATAAGTAAAAGTATTTAATTTTAGTCAACATGAATGATGATAATATATGATTTAAAAAAAAATATGGAGAGTGGAGATCACATGGAGGAAGATAATATAAAAACGATTCGCATTAACTTGTTAAAAAAGTATTGAGTGTATAGTCCGGTTATATCCGGTTAATTACTTGTATGAGTTTCTTTTAGCTTATCAAGTATGTTTATAAGCTTCTTTGTACATTTACATTGTGATTAATGAGAAATAACAATTACACATTTAATATGGTATCAGAGAGAAATAACAAACTTTCTCGTTCTTTCTTCCGCTTTCTCATCGTTTCTCGGCACTTTCTCGGCTGAATTTTCTTCGATTGAGCTCGTTTCTCATCGGATTTCCTTCCGATTTCTTCAGATCGATGAGTATCTCACCGATGCGTCTACTCTCCGAGCTCACGATTGGATTTTCTTTGCTGATTCTTTTCTTATCTTCGCCATTTTTCATTTTGCGTCTTTCTCGCCATTTTCTTCTTTTGTTGACCTCTTGATTGCTGCTTTCACTTTCCTTTCGGCACAATCCCTCTCTATTAATGGCTGCTCCGCCTCAATATCTGGATCAATACGAGAATCCATACTTCCTGCACAGCTTCGATCATGCCGGATTGATTCTCGTCTCCGATCGTCTTCAATCTGGTGCTGACTTCCACTCATGGCGTCGCTCTGTTCGGATGGCGTTGAATGTTCGGAATAAACTGGGTTTCATCGATGGAAATGATTCCGAAACCTCTGCAGATCATCGCGATGCCGGCTCTTGGTCACGCTGTAACGACATGGTCGCCACATGGTTATGAATTCGGTTAGTAAGAAAATCGCTCAGAGCTTGTTGTTTATGAGTACTGCTGAATCGATTTGGAAGAATATCCTAGCTAGATTCAAGCAAGATGATGCTCCTCGTGTTTTTGAGATTGAACAACGTTTAGGATGCTTGCAACAAGGCTCTATGGATGTTAGTAGCTTCTATACCGAATTGATGACTCTTTGGAGAAGAGTACAAGAATTATATTGAGCTTCCTGTGTGCACTTGTGGTCGCTGTGAATGTAATGCGGCTGCTTTATGGGAATCGTTGCAACAACGGAGCAGAGTTATGAAGTTCTTGATGGGATTGAATGAAGCATTTGAACCTACTCGTCTCACATCTTGATGATGAAGCCAATTCCTTCGATTGAAGATGTCTTTAATATGGTGGCTCAAGATGAACGCCAGAAATCGATCAAGCCAAGCTCGCGACAGGACAACGTTGTTTTCCAGAACTCTGGCCCTCATGATGATACTCAATCTTTGTCATCTGAGACTCTTGCTGATAATGCTGCGTTTGCTACTCAGTACAACAATGGTTATCGTCCTCGCCAGCGTCCAGTTTGTACCCACTGTGGTCAATTGGGTCATGTTGTTCAGAAGTGCTTCAAGCTTCACGGATATCCTCCGGGTCACAAGTTCCATACAGCTTCTGGTCAACAACAGTCTCAGACGTCTCGTGGTCAACAATCTCAGTTGTGCATTCACAGAACCGTTCTCAGGCTCAAGGTTATCAGAAATCCAACACTGTTGCAAATGTGATTTCTGGTCCTCTCTATATGCCAGCTCCGGCCACGAATGCGATCAATATTGACTTGAGTCAACTCAACACCGATCAATTCCAGACTTTGCTTCAACAGCTCCAAAGTCACGTTAAGCCTCCTGAGTCTCATGTTCCCGTTCAACGCGCGTCTATCACTGAGGGAGGTCATATGGCTGCTGAATCGTCTGCTGGTATCGTCTCTTTTCTATCTCATAACATTCCTTTTCCTTCTTCAAGCCTTCGTTTTGAAAACAATTGCCTCACTTTTCAGCATCAATGCTTATCTTCTCTTTATAATTCTTTACCGAGTGGCTCTTGGATAATTGACAGTGGAGCCACGACTCACGTTTGTTCTGACTTGTCTTTGTTTAGTGAGACCTTTCCGGTGTCTGGTGTTACAGTCTCTCTCCCTAATGGCATTAGAGAATCTATTAGTCACACAGGCACTGTGCATATACATTCATCATTGACATTGCATAATGTTCTGCATGTTCCATCTTTCCGATTTAATCTCATCAGTGTTAGTAGTTTGCTTAAACATGATGATCGTTCTGCTCACTTTTATGCTGATCATTGCATCATTCAGGAGTCTACTCAGGGCTTGATGATTGGTAGAGGAACTCTCATCAACAACTTCTATATTCTTCAAGTCACTGCTAATTCTCCTTCAAATTTCTGTGGATCCTTGCATGATGATGGTCTTCTTTGGCATCAGCGCCTTGGCCATCCATCTTCTGCCAAGTTACAACATCTTTCTGGTATTCTGCATTTG